>OY740781.1:38557963-39157963 GCA_963514005.1 Raja brachyura
ATTCTCCTCCGGAAGTAGCGGCGCTGCCCTAGCAGCAGCGGCTCGCCTGCTTTCCATATTTTTTTTTCTTTTTTTTCTGTTTTCTCGTCCCGTTGTCACAGTTTGTTTCAGTTTTATTTTAGTTGTGTATGTGTGTGTGGGGGGGGGGGGTTGGAGGGGTGGGAGAATGTTTTAGTGTCTTCCGTCGGGGGGGGGGTGCAACCTTTTCTTGTCGTATCCCCCATCTCCGTCTGCGCTGAGGCCTAATGGGGGAGCTGGCGGCCTCCAATTGGGACCGACCTTGAGGCTCCGGAGGCAGAGCCAGCCAGGACTTACCAACGCAAGTTGGCCAACTTTGGGGCTGTGGCGGCGGCGACCCTACTTCGGGGCTGTGGCGGCGTTGCGGCAGCAGCGACCCGACCTCAGAGCTGTGGTGGCATTGCGGCGGTATTGCGTTGGGAGCTGGAAGGTCCCAGGTTGGTGACCTGTTTTTGCGGAGCTCCCACAACAACAGCTTTGTCCGCTGGACTGGAGGGCGGCAGCTTCGACAGCTTCGACCGCCCCGGGCCGCGGAGTTTGAACCACCCCATTTGCGGAGCTCGGATTCAGCCGTGGAACTTACCATCACCCGGTGGGGTCATAACATCGGAAGCTTGGATCGCCTCAACACAGAGGGAGAACAAGGAAGGAAGAGGCAAGGACTTAAGACTTTTGCCTTCCATCACAGTGAGGAGGGTCTGGTGGAGTCACTGGGGTGGATGTTAAATCTGTGTTTATTATGTGTTTTGTTATTTTTATTCTATTATGACTGCAAGGCACGAAATTTTGTTCAGACTGAAAAGCGTGAATGACAATAAAGGATATTTGATACTTGATGATTTTATACGGTTCAGTAAAATCACCATTCAGCCTCCTGCGCTCATAGGCATCAGGTCCGAGCCTACCCAACCTTTCCCTTAAGCTCAGGCCTTCATGACCTGGGTAACATCCAAGTAAATCATCTCTGCCCTCTTTCTAGCTTAATGACATGCTTCCTATAGCAGAATAGTTAAAAGTGAACACAATACTCCAAACGCAGCTTCACCAGCATCTTGTACAACTGTAACTTAACATTCCAACTTTTATACTCTGTACCCTGACTGATGAAGGAAAGCCAAGATAGTAAAGGTCTTCTTTACCATCATTTCTACCTGTAACAGCACTTTCAGGGAGCTATGTGCCTGTATTCCTGGATCCCTCTGCTCTCCAACATTTTTCAGGGGCCAACCATTCACTGTGAAGGTCCTGCCCTGGCTTAACTTCGTAAAATGCAACAGCTTGCACTTATCTGCATTAAACTCCATTATCCATCATGTACATACTTGCTGATCATGCCTTATATATTCTAATCCAAATTGTGGAAATAAATCCTAACAGCATAGGTCTCATCACTGATCCCTGGCAGACACCACTAGTCACAGACCGAAAAATACTTTCCTCCACCACCCTCCGCTTGCTCCCATGAAGCCAATCTGTACACAGTCAGCTTCCTCTCATGCATTCCCAGTGATCTAACCTTTCAGAGCTGCCTACAATGCAGAACCTTATCAAAGGCCTTGCTTCTTCTTCTTCCTCTTCTTCTTCTTCTTCTTCTTCTTCTTCTTCTTCTTCTTCTTCTTCTTCTTCTTCTTCTTCTTCTTCTTCTTCTTCTTCTTCTTCTTCTTCTTCTTCTTCTTCTTCCTCTTCTTCCTCTTCTTCCTCTTCTTCCTCGCCTAAAGTTGTAGGACAAAGGCCTTGCTGAAGTCTACGTAGAAACTGTTTACAGCCTCGCCTTCATTAATCTTTTTGGCTATTTCATCAAAACACAATCAAATTTGTAAGACACGATCTCCCATGTACAAAACCCATACTAATGATCCCTAATCAGTATCTATCCAAATGCATAACCCTCAGGATCCAGGTAGTAACGTGCCTACCACACATGTTAGGCTCACTGGCCTATAGTTTCCAGGCTTTTCTTTACAGCTTTTATAAATAGAGGCAGAACATTAGTCACCCTCCAGTCTTCTGGCACATCACCCATGTCTAATGATGATTCATATAACCCAGCCAGGACTCCTGCGATGTATTCTCTCGATTCCTGCAGTATCCTTGGATATACCTGATTAAAATAACTAATAACTAGGAATTGATTGTTTACTTCAGAAATAGTAAGTCAGAACCCAACATGTCAGTTTTCATTGATGGATCGGCGGTAGAGATAGTTATCAACTTCAAATTTCTGGACGTTGCCTGAAGAATATTCTGGATCTATCATCAAGAATCCCCACCATCTGAGCAATTCCCTTTTTTTGCTGCTGCCATCGGGAAGGAAGTGCTGCAGCCTGAATCCCCACACTATCAGCTTCAGGTACAGCTATTTTCCTCCAATTATCAGGTGAACCAATATGGATAACCCTCATCCTATCTAGTCAACTGAACATAACAGGCCACTCCTTGTATTATCTTGTGTAGAAAGGAACTGCAGATGACGTTTTTTAACCGAAGATAAACACAAAATGCTGGAGTAACTCAGCGGACCAGGCAGCACCTTTGAACAGAAGGAATGGGTGACATTTTGGGTCAAGACCCTTCTTCAGAATTATCTTGTTGTATCTTGTTTTCTAATTGTATATTTTTTGCACTAATGTTTTGATTTTTTTCAGTCTTTTTATTTTTCATGGACATACAATTTATGTATAATTTATGATTTTTTGGGCTGTCTATGACTCAGCGATGCTGCTGCAAGTAAGATTTTCATTGTACTGATAATTCTCCATACGTGCCAATGACAATAAATTTAACATCAACTAAAAAAGGTTAGTAATGTTAATATACCTTGGTAAATGTTCAAAAACTTAAAGGATAGTTTGGTTTAGTTTGGTTTCGAGATGCAGCACGGAAACAGGCCCTTCAGCCCACCGAGTCTGCACCGACTAGCAATCTCTGCACACTAAGGCTATAGACACAGCTCACCATGTAATTTTGGTATCTGGAACAATTTATACTTACATCAAGCCAATTAACCTTCAAACCTGTACGTCTTTGGAGTGTACGAGGAAACCAAAGATCTTGGAGAAAATCCACACAGGTCACGGGGAGAATGTACAAACCCAATACGGACAGCACCCGCAGTCGGGGTCAATCCCGGGTCTCCGGTGCTGCAAGCACTGTAAGGCAGCAACTCTACTGCTGCGTCACCATGCCACCTTTTAAAGCTTTTAAAGATTTGAAATTGTTAACAATAAGACCTACAAACTGGAACAAAGCAGTTCTTTATATGCATCACATACATTTCTGAGACGTTCAAAAGTTAAAGGAGCAGAATTAGGCCATTCAGCCCATCAAGTTTACTCTGCAATTCAGTCATGGCTGATCAGAGCCCTCGGGCCCTGGCATTCCCTCTCTCTCTATCTCTCCCCCACCCAAGTTGCACTAGCTTCTCAATTTCACACTACAAACAGCTTACAATGGCCTGTTTCCTTTATCATCGATACTTTTTTGCATATCTTTCATTCATTGTTCTTTATCTCTCCACATCACCGTGTATATCTCTCGTTTCCCTGATCCCTAACCAGTCTGAAGAAGGGTCTCGACCCGAAACGTCGCCTATCTCCTTCGCTCCTTAGATGCTGCTGCACCCGCTGAGTTTCTCCAGCCTTTTGTGTACCCGCTGATCTATCTTTCCCTGCCTTCTTCCCATAACCCTTGACACCCTTACTAAATAAGAATCTGTCAATCTCCACCTCAAAAATACTTAATGACTTGGCCTCCACAGCCGACTATAGCAGAAGCAAATGAAAAATTTAAATCTACTTTAGCGACCTGACACCTGAAGTGAGTAAACTATTGCGTTCATGGAGTTAGAGTCATTCAAATGGAAATGTGGTACTCCAGGGAATGGCAAGGCAACCAATTGCCCTGAGAACAACTCAAAGAAAAAAGATAGACACAAAAATAGACAGAGTAGCTCAGCAGGACAGGCAGCATCTCTGGATAGAAGGAATGGGTGACGTTTCGGGTTGAGAACCTTCTTCAGAATAAAGAATAAAGTTGTCTGAGATGAAAAAATCAGTTTCTTACAGCGAAAGGCTCAAATCTCTGACTGGTTAGCACGCAACATAAGCTTTTCACTGTACCGTAACGTATGCAATGTAATTTCGTTTGGAACTGCATATATCAATGTATTTCTAAATGACAATAAAGTTTGTTTGACTTGACTTGACCTCAGTACACGTGACAATGAACAAAACTGAACTAAACTGAACTGAAGTCCATGCTATGCTGGACTTTCATGCTATTTGGTAGACTTGTTATCCAACGTTGTTAACATAAGAACCAGACAAGGAATCCAGCCTAAATTTGCCTTGCCAACATTTTGTCAGCCTGAGACATTAAGTGTAAGATAATTCTATTGTGGACCCCTGCTAGGACTGTAAGATTTTTTAACTGTCTTCAGATACTAATTCAATTCAATTATTTAATTATATTCATTTAAATCTTCCCATGCCCTTTAGTTAGTGATTGAGGCAATCACATTATCAAAAGTGTATTAAAAAATATATATTATTAGTTCATAATTTAATTTCCTGACTTCTTCTGATGTCTTTGACAAGAAGAGATTACCTCATTCAATCCACATTGCACCACGACTACTACAGGTCGTTTAATTTATGATTTTGTTAATGTAATTTGGATGGATCATTGTAAGGCAGTCAACCAAGCCAAATTCTAGGTAACTAATAAACTCTAAATATAAGTGGTAAATCGTCAGCCAGTTCTTTGATGGAGAACGGGGAAATTGAGTTATAGGTTCATCTGGTACTTTACGGTTATTATTGTTTCTGTGCTTCATTCACTACAACATTTTTACAGGACTGTAATGCAATTGGCAAAGTTGTATCTTTATGTCCCAGTTTGAACATCAGTATAAAAATGAAATGGGGCCACATAGTTGAGGTTTCTTCAGTGAAACACTATTTCTGTTGGCAGTAAATAAGCTGCGATTGTAGAACACTTGGTTATATCACAGTAACAAGAAAACAACATAAAACAACATACTAAATATCCTGTAGAGCTTAAGGCAAGCTGCCAATTCATTTTTGCCTGTTTTGCTCTCCTGCCCAAGAGGAATTTCATCCCTGTTGTGATTTATCTCGCTGTAGAAACTTGGATTTTAACATTTGTTTCTGAGTGACTTTGATTTGAGCCGCAGAATGGTTATCAGCCATCATAACTGGCCAACTTTTAAGCTAAGTGGGTTGTAATAGCATAGAGATTAAGGTATTGGGTTAATAACTAGAGACTGAAGCTCCTGATCCAGAAACAAGTTCACATTCTAACATTTAAGTCATTAAACATCTCTGGCATAAATAGCCGGTGTTGGAAATGGTGATCAGGAAAAGGACAAAGCTTGATTTACTCTTAGGTAATTGGAAGGGCAAGTGACTGAAATGTCTGTGGGCGATACTTTTGGGACCTGTGACCAGTGTTCTATTAGCTTCAAAATAGTTATGGTAAAGACAGGGTGGGCGAGTTAAAATTCTGAATTCGGGCAAGGCCAAGTTTAATGATATTAGACAGAAACTTGTCTTCAGTCTGAAGAAGGGTCCTGACCCTAAACATCACATCCATGTTTTTCCGAGATACATCGTGACCCGCTGTGTCACTGAAGCACTTTGTGTCCTTTTTTGTAAATTAGCATCCCCAATTCCCTGTTGGTGTTATTTCTTGGTGTTATGTGACAATAAATGAACTTATGAACTTCTGAACTTCTTTAAATCTATATCAGTCGCATTATTTCAAAATAATTAATCATTTAAGAAGCTTTATCGTTCATTGACCCTTTAGAAATACAAATACAAATTAGCACAATTCAGGAATATTATTGATTTTGCAGCAAAATATAGGACAGATTTTGGAATTTGTGCTCAGGCTGTTGACAATGACCAAGACTCACAGTGGGCTCCTGCAACTTCTTACTCAGTGGTCATTTTTCTTGTTTCAAAGTCAGAAGGGTAGCAACCAATGGTATTGCAATCTCAGTCACAGAGGCTAACGTCAGAAGATCCTTCAGGAGGGTGAACCCATGGAAAGCATCTAGATGTGAAGATATACCCGATCACATTTTCAAAACCTCTGCAGACCACTGGCTGGAGTCTTTGCAGACATCTTCAACCTCTCATTACTGAGGTCTGAGATTCCCACCTGCTTTAAAAGGACATTAATAATACTGGTGCCCAAGAAGAGTAATGTGACAGGCCTCAATGATTATCGATCATGGCACTAACGTGCATGGTGATCAAGTGCTGCAAGATGTTGGTTATGACGTACATCTACTCCTACTTCAACAAGAACTTAGACCCACCTCAAATTGCCTGCTGCCACAATAGATCAATGGAGGTTGTGAACTCGCTGGCTCACCTTTCTGTACTAGACATCTTGGATAATAAAATGCATTCACCAGGTGTTCATCGACTGCAGCTCATACTAACTCTATACCCATAAACGTGTAGCCAAACACAGTTCCAACTCTATCGCAGACGTCACTTCAATTGGTGGACGAATTATGGATAATCATGAGTATAGGTGGGAAATCAATCGTCTGTCTAAATGGTACCAGAAAAACAATCCTTCTCTCAACGTCAGTGAAAACTAAGGAACTGATTGTTGACTTTAGAAGAGGAAGGCCAAGCATCGCAAACCTGTCTTTATCGGCAAGTCGGTATTGGAGGAAGTCTAAAACATCAAATTCCTGGCCGTGCATATCTCTGAACATCTGTCCTCGGCACAGCACAATAATGCAATCATAAAGAAAGCCCATCCATGCCTCTACTTCCTTAGAAAATTTAAGGGTCCATGTTCTTGTACAGTATGTCTACAAATACTCTCTTAGACTTCGTGTGCATTAGAGAGCATATTGAATGTTTGTATCATGGCCTGATACGGCAACTCGAACAGCCAGAAATGAAGGAGATTCCAAAAAGAGATGAACACTACACAGTCCATCAAAGGTACTGGGTAGGCCATTTAGAATGGAGATGAGGAAAAACGTATTCACCCAGAGAGTTGTGAATCTGTGGAATTCTCTGCCTCAGAAGGCAGTGGACGCCAACTTTCACGAGAGAGTTAGATAGCGGACTCAAGGGATATGGGGAGAAGGCAGGAACGGAGTACTGATTGTGGATGATCAGCCATGATCATAGTGAATGGGCTACTCCTGCACCTATTGTCTATTGTCTATTGTCTCCCCACCATTGAACGGGTCTATCAGAGATACAGCTTCAAAAAGGCAGCTGGCTTCATCAAGGACCTTACACCAGCGTGGCTATGCTCCCATTTCACTACTGGCATCGGGAGGAAGGTACGGGACCCTAAAAACTCCAGGTTCAGGAACAGTTTATTTCCAACAACCACCAGGGGGGTGCCACACGATGGCTGCCTCGCCAACGGTCTGTCTTTGTTTTTTTCATTCTTTGTGTTTTTAGTTTGTTGTAAAATGTATGTGTTAGCTTATCTTTAGTTTTTGTATTTGTGGGAGGGTGGTGGGGAAACTTTTTTAATCTCTTTCCTCAATGCAGATGCACCTTTTTCCGTGTCGTATCTCTGTCTGCATTGCGGCCTAACATCGTAGAGTTGGCGGTCTCTTGTTTAGGACTTCTAGAGCTCCAAAACCGCAGAGCCTGTGGAATTTAACATCTTTGAGTGGGCGATCCCTTTGCCAGGGGTTGGCCTTTGGGGCTCCAACCTGTAGGAGCTGCAGACTTCAACATCCTGAAGGTCACGGTCCCTGGTTAGGGACGGATTTCGGAACTCCAAACCTCAGGAGTTTCGACCGTCCCGATGCGACCGTCCCGATCGATCTCCCCAATGTGGCTGCTGATGACTCCCCCGACCGCGGGAGGAAAGGAGGAAAGAAGATAAGACTTTATTGCCTTCCATCACAGTGGGAATGTGGAGAAGCTGCTGTGGTGGATGTTTATGTTAAATTTTTATGTAGTTGCATGTCTTGTTGCTTTTTTGATATGACTGTATGATAAATAATTCCTCGTATTTTGCAAAACATACTTGGCTAATAAATTATGATGAATGTTATTATGATTATTATATGGAACACAATGAACTCCAACATGAACTCCAAACTATGAACTGCTGTGGTTGCACTGGGGACTTTGGGCTTTGTTATTTTTTGCACTGTTTGGGTTTATTATTTATGGAACTTTTTCATGTTTGTTTATTATATTATCTGTTGAGAACTGTGTTTACAAACCTGTAGTGCTGCTGCTAATATGAATTTCATTGTGCTGTTTCGGTGACAACAAAGCTTTTGACTTTTGATCTGAATTCAGAGTCATTTCATAAAGTGGGTACAAACTTTGTGCTGATGTTTCAGGGCATTTCTGAGGGAGTAATTCCTGCATATATAGTTAACCTGACACCCTATCTAGATTCTCAGTAAGAAGTAAAATAATTAATTGGGATGTTTGCTGGAGAATTTCATTTACCCAATATTTAACCCTCAGCAAACATCACTAACTGGTCAATTATCTCACTGTTATTCACCTTATTGTACAAAAATTGTTCCTTGGTTCCACTAAGGCAGTGGCCATATTTTTATGATTGTGATGATTTAGAGATTTCCAAAATAATGAAAGGTGTTATTTTAGTTTAGTTTAGTTTTGAGATACAGCACGGAAACAGGCCCTTTCGGCCTTTTTCACGGCGACCAGTGATCCCTGTACACTATCCTACACACAAGGGACAATTTTACAATCTTTACCGATGCCAATTTACCTACAAACCTGTACGTCTTTAGAGTGTCGTAGGGAAACCAGAGCACCTGGAGGAAACCCACTTGGTCACGGGGAGAATATCCATACAGACAGCACCCGTTGTCAGGATCGAACCTGGATCTCTGGCGCTGTAAGGCAGCAATTCTACCATTGCGCCACTGTGGTGCCCTACTATTTAATTCCAAAACCAGCCCTTCCTTTACAATTCTATTTCAGAAGCCATTAAGAATGAATGAGAATTAAGCATTGATTTTATTCCTTAATGGAGATTAGAGAGCATTTACGTTTTCCACCATTTTTATAGCTTTGTTTTAGCCTATATATTATTTGATTTAAGTAATTGAACAACATATTTGGAAGACTCTAGAGATATAATTGATTTTGCATCAGGAAGACATCTTGTTAATAACATAAAATTTGTCTTCTTGTGACATGAGCAAGAAGAATCTTTGATAAATTGATTTCTTTTCATCTCAGTATGTTTTGTCCATATACAGTATTTATTACTAGGATGATAAATTACATCATACTGCTGGGAGATTAAGCTGAAACATGATGATTATCAATGTTGTCAGGCTGACACTGAGTATTAATTATTGAAAGTCCAGTAACAATTTAATGTAACCAGTTTGAGCTTATAGCCTTTAGATCATCATTCTCAGCAGGCATAATCGTGCAGTGGCTAAGTTTCAATTTACTTATTAAAACTCACATTGCAGGTCATATTACCATGTAATGAGCTTTGCAATATATTGTCTTTTAAGTTTAAAAAAAAAAATTAACTTTTACTAATACATTTTTCCACTCTCTTCTCTGGTACACTGACTCACATTGGTGTCAGTTTCAGGAGTTCTACAATCTTTCCAGTCTCTTATTTAAGTACACAAACCTGGATACCAGTACCACAGTGAATACTACACAAAACTGCTGGAGTAGGTCAGCGGGTCAGGCAGCATCTCTGGAGGACACGGCTAGGCAACATTTTGGGTCAGGACGCTTTTTCAGACTGATTGTAAAAGTGGGGAAGAAAGCTGGAAAAGAGGTGGAGGTGGGACAGACCCTGGCAAGTGATAGGTGGATACAAGTGTGGGGGGGTTTACATTGGAAGATGGGTGCACACAGGCTATAGTTTAAAGGATACAAAAGGGTGTAAGATAAGGAGAGGAGTCAGAGAAAGGGATATAGGTAGAAGAGGATAGTTGTAGAAATGGGTGCGCATCTTGGTGGGACAGTGAAGATAGGCCTTTCCCAATCCCATACCGCCATTTGTGTCCTAGTTCTCCTCACCACACACAACCTGGAGGAACAGCACTTCAACTTGGAGGAAAAGCTTTTCACAGTACCTTGTTAGACGTGACAATAAACTAAACAGTATAATTTACATTTAGGAACTTAAAGCTCTTGACCTTTTCCACTACAGCACCATCAACACACACTGGGGCAGAATCCACAATGTTTTCTGAGATAATCGACCAGCTCCTTCATTTTGTTGACATTGAAGAAGAGGTTGTTGTCTGGACATTATTCTACGAAGCTCTCTATCTCCTTCCAGTGCACTGCCTCATCATTGTACGATATCCAGCCCACTACAGGAGTGTCATCTGTAAACTTGTAAATAGAGTTGGAGCAGAATGTGTTGCACTGCCGTAAGTGTATAAGGGGGTATAGTAAAGGACTGAGATGGTAGCTTTAATGGGCACTGGTGTGCCGAACTATCGTGGAACATGTTTTCACAAATTGCTAGTTTTCAAATTGATGGTGTCCCATATTGACCAACATACACCGAGTAGCGATATAGTACAGGAATAAACATTACAATTCTGATAATTTGCTGTCTGACCATTTGGAACTCCCAATTGTCTGGCATCTAGCTCAGCACATTGCCCCAAAACTCATCAGAACCAGTGCAAGCCTCATGTCCGCATGGGGTGGGGTAAACTGCAGGCAGGATAAGCAAAGTGAATTTCTCCAGCAGGTAGTAGAGATGGCAATTCACCGTAAGATATTCCAGGACTGGGGAGCAAGAACTTGCCGGGACCATCATGTCCGAGCTCCACAAAGTCCAGAGAAACTATATGGTCCATCTAATTAATTCACAAGACCTCAGGTTGTAGGTCACAGTCAGCTGAAGCAGGGGTGAGCCATACCTCTGTAAAAAAAAGCACACAGCAGTCCCTCACTTCCCTAAAATAGGAAAGTTGCAGGGGAGCGTGGAACCAGAGTACAAATCTTGAGGGAGTGCAGGTACCTGTGAGTTTTAGAGAAGTGTGGAGAGCCAGATGCCAACCATCAGGATTTCTAAATGTTAGATGACGGACGGAACGGGGTACTGATTGTGGATGATCAGCCATGATCATAGTGAATGGTGGTGGTGGCTTGAAGGGCCAAATTGCCTACTCCTGCACCTATTGTCTTGTGTCTATTATCGGAATTTTATCTTTTACTGCTGTACTCTCATTACTTGACGACTATGGGTCAATCTGGAAAATCCATGAACTGGTGATAAGATACATCAGTCTCACAGTAACATAGGGATAATTAAATGCCATCTGAAGTACCCTAGGAAACTATACATTCAACCCCTGTTTCCACATGCACACAGCCATCTCTGTCAGCTTCCCATGGTTTCTTCCCCCACCCCCTGCCTCCTGCCTCCTCACCAATCGCAAACCCCTGCCTCACACCGGCCCCTAGCTTAGGTCGCCCAATGAACATCAGTGCTTTTCAGTGAGAAATTCATTTTAAGAATGAATTGTTAATAAGCCTAGGCTTAGGTTTCTCAGGTTGTGTTCACCTTTATCCTCTAGCCCTCAAGGTTTCATGCCGTTCTTTGTCCAACTTTGAAATGACTTCCATAATTATAACAGGATTGCTAAGTCAAATCCCCATTGAGAACTTGATTGTTAACTTTCATTTGCTTTATCAGTTGCAAGGAGCCTCCCCTTTGTCACCATGATTGAAATATTCCAACTTCAATTTAAGAGAGGCACCTTTCACATTTTAATTTAGTAAGGTATGAAGTTAATTGATTTTCTGACCAGGATATTTGGGATATTTTGCTTATGCTTGACCTCTGTGGTTTTAATGTTAGTCTCAAGTATTTGATCTCTTGTGAAGTAGATTAGTTCTCCTGAGGATTGTTTCTCTGTGTGATACAACATTTGTATTTCCCACTTCAATTTTTAAAATCATTTTCTTTCAGGAGTACCTCTGGAGAGCAGTCTCGCAGAATTTTTTTTTTATGTCTTCACATACTGTGAGTGCTACTGGCAAACTGCAGTATTAATTGCTCACTCCTAGCTATCCCTTGAACAGAATTTCCTTTGAATGCAATCACATATTCTGCACATTGATGTGTAATGGAAAAAGGCCCTGTGGATTTTCTTCCCCGAAAATTATGAGTGAACTAGATTTTCCAACATTCTTGTGGTTTCATTGTCAGCATAAATTATACTAGTTTTTTTTAATATATACATATATTCCAGATTATAAATGCAATGGTGGGGTTTAAACTATTTTCACCAGAAGAGAATAATTAAATAGCTTTAATTACCCAATTATTATAAACGGGGTAAATAAAATCAAGCTAATCACCTCCCATCAGTTGTATTCATTACGAGCATGGACTTTAAGGCTCATAGTCAATAATACCAAGTAGCATTTCCTCAATAATCTGTGCAACATTGCTGAAATAGTGTTTTCCCAGGCCACTTGCCTTCCGAAAAACTGCAGGTGCTGGTTTACAAAAAAAGACACAAAGTGCGGAAGCAACTTGGTGGGTCAACTCAATTGCCCATTCAGACTCATGAATATTCCCAACTCTAAACATCACCTGTTCATGTTCTTCAGAGGTGCTGCCTGACCCACTGAATTACTCCAGCACTTTATGTCATTTTTACACTCACATTCTGAGCCCATTACAGTCCTGGTCGAAACACAGACAAAAGAATTGTACCTTTAGAATGGAGGTGATGAGGAATCTATTTAGTCAGAAGGTGGTGAATCTGTGGAATACACGGAAGGCTGTGGAGGCCAAGTCATTGGATATTTTCAAAGCGGAGAGCGACAGGTTCTTGATTAGTAAAGGTGTTAAAGGTTATGGGGAGAAGTCCGGAAATTGCACATGAGGGGGAAAGATAGATCAGCCATGATTGAATGGCGGAGTAGGCCTGATGGACCAAATAGCCAAATTCTGCCCTTATGAATTTATGAGTCATTTGATGCTAAGGACATATTTGGTTGAGAATGGCACCATTTAGTTACCTTGGAAACGATGGCAGCACCTTTCAATTCTACAACCTCTCCCATTAGGAAAGCCTAGGTGCATGGAAACTTGACCAGCTGCAGGACCACACAGACCATTCCAAAATAGAAGTATACTCCTGTTCTTTCATTACCACAGGGTCTAAATCCTGGAACTCTCTACCCAAAGGGCTGTGGGAGTATTTTCACCAGAAGAGACTGAGATTGCTCAAGAAGGGGACTCACCAGCATTATCTCAAGGGAAATTATTCACGTTATTCCTTTTATCATGTATTTGTACACTGTGGATGGCTTGATTGTAACCATGTATCATGTATCTTTCTGATGACTCGTTAGCACGCAACAAAAGCTTTTCACTGTGCCTCATGACAAGAACCAGGATTTTGCCATAAATGCCATGTGCCTTTTCACGCTTTGTTTGATTTCACCAAGTGTAAAGAACATGCACGTACACAAGGAATTCTTTACTATAGCTTTTATTGACTACACACACATTACTGCCCTAGCTGTACATGGTCTGTCACGTTCACTAGAGAGGGAGCTAGGGGATGGGAAGACACAGATATACTTGATTATAGGGGAGTGGTTAGCAGGGCTACGTAACTACAATTAAAGGGACATGCACTAATCATCTACATCCTTCCTCTGCAAAAGAAAGAAAAGTGACAGCCGACCATGTCTCATGCGCTAGGGCAAATAGAAAACAAAGAAACAATAACGCAGCACCGAATCATACATATTCGCCATAACAGTCAGGCGGCTGCACGAGACGGCCAGAGCGGTCCACATCCCGCTCACACCTCCTCCCCCCACGGGAACCAGAGGAACCGGCGCAGGAGGTGAAAACCTGGCAGGAGAGTCGCGGGGCGGTGAGCGCTGCGGCGACGAGGGAGAGGAGGGGGGCGAGACAGGAGGAGAGACAGGGACGGGCACAGGAAGAACGACCGGGACGGGCCGGGGGGGGCGCAGGGCCAGGGAAAACCGGAGGTGGCAGAGCGGACATGGGGGAAGCATGCGGAATAGCAGGAGGGGGCGGAGACTCATTCACCAGGCGAAGGTGCTGACGTGACCTACGGTAGACCATGCCATCGAGGTTAACCAAGTAAGAACGAGGCAAACTGGCAGATCCGACGACAACCGCAAGCCCATGGTGACCGGAGGTGGAGCGCATACGGACAACTTGGCCAGGAGACAGAGGAGGAAGAACGCGGCAGGACCTGTCATGGGAGCGCTTCTGGATGAACTGTTTGTTAGCAATACGCTCGCGGACCATGGCAGGTTTCAGCACGGAGGGGGTAAGGGTCTGTTGGGCAACCGGAATAGGAGGGCGCGTGACCCGGGACATGAGGCGTTGCGCCGGGGTCCCCAGGACGTGGTCGCGGGGAATGTTACGGAGGTTCAGGAGAGCAAGGTAAATATCTGATTTAGAAAGGCGACAACGTTCCAGCAACCCCTTAGCACTGCGGACAGCGCGCTCAGCCAGGCCGTTGCTTTGAGGGTATTCAGGGCTGCTGGTGTAGTGCCGAAAGTTCCAACGGTCAGCAAAGTCTTTGAACTCAGCGCTGGTGAACTGGCTGCCGTTGTCTGACTGCAGGCTTGCAGGGGACCCAAATAAAACCCGATATACAGGAGACGCAGGAAAAGAAACTTCTGACTCCATGTAAAGAACATGCACGTACACAAGGAATTCTTTACTATAGCTTTTATTGACTACACACACATTACTGCCCTAGCTGTACATGGTCTGTCACGTTCACTAGAGAGGGAGCTAGGGGATGGGAAGACACAGATATACTTGATTATAGGGGAGTGGTTAGCAGGGCTACGTAACTACAATTAAAGGGACATGCACTAATCATCTACATCCTTCCTCTGCAAAAGAAAGAAAAGTGACAGCCGACCATGTCTCATGCGCTAGGGCAAATAGAAAACAAAGAAACAATAACGCAGCACCGAATCATACATATTCGCCATAACAGTCAGGCGGCTGCACGAGACGGCCAGAGCGGTCCACATCCCGCTCACACCTCCTCCCCCCACGGGAACCAGAGGAACCGGCGCAGGAGGTGAAAACCTGGCAGGAGAGTCGCGGGGCGGTGAGCGCTGCGGCGACGAGGGAGAGGAGGGGGGCGAGACAGGAGGAGAGACAGGGACGGGCACAGGAAGAACGACCGGGACGGGCCGGGGGGGGCGCAGGGCCAGGGAAAACCGGAGGTGGCAGAGCGGACATGGGGGAAGCATGCGGAATAGCAGGAGGGGGCGGAGACTCATTCACCAGGCGAAGGTGCTGACGTGACCTACGGTAGACCATGCCATCGAGGTTAACCAAGTAAGAACGAGGCAAACTGGCAGATCCGACGACAACCGCAAGCCCATGGTGACCGGAGGTGGAGCGCATACGGACAACTTGGCCAGGAGACAGAGGAGGAAGAACGCGGCAGGACCTGTCATGGGAGCGCTTCTGGATGAACTGTTTGTTAGCAATACGCTCGCGGACCATGGCAGGTTTCAGCACGGAGGGGGTAAGGGTCTGTTGGGCAACCGGAATAGGAGGGCGCGTGACCCGGGACATGAGGCGTTGCGCCGGGGTCCCCAGGACGTGGTCGCGGGGAATGTTACGGAGGTTCAGGAGAGCAAGGTAAATATCTGATTTAGAAAGGCGACAACGTTCCAGCAACCCCTTAGCACTGCGGACAGCGCGCTCAGCCAGGCCGTTGCTTTGAGGGTATTCAGGGCTGCTGGTGTAGTGCCGAAAGTTCCAACGGTCAGCAAAGTCTTTGAACTCAGCGCTGGTGAACTGGCTGCCGTTGTCTGACTGCAGGCTTGCAGGGGACCCAAATAAAACCCGATATACAGGAGACGCAGGAAAAGAAACTTCTGACACCATGTAAAGAACATGCACGTACACAAGGAATTCTTTACTATAGCTTTTATTGACTACACACACATTACTGCCCTAGCTGTACATGGTCTGTCACGTTCACTAGAGAGGGAGCTAGGGGATGGGAAGACACAGATATACTTGATTATAGGGGAGTGGTTAGCAGGGCTACGTAACTACAATTAAAGGGACATGTACTAATCATCTACACCAAGATAATTCCTTTTTCACAATCGAGTGCCTAAATCAGCCATTTTGCCGCTTTGCTAAAAGGTCCTGCTATTTTCTCATTGTACTGTGATTGCAATGACGTTTTTTATGTTAACACGTGAATATTAATGTTATTGTTAATGTGTTAACATAGTATAACTTACAAGAAAATTTCCACCATCGGGGCGAAACCGGGGGCGCCACCGTCGGTCGTTCATTCATTCATGCCGCTGCCCGCTGGTTCAGTTTTTTCCATGATCTATTTAAGAAAGAATTGCAGAGGCTGGAAAAATCGAAGGTAGACAAAAAATGCTGGAGAAACTCAGCGGGTGAGGCAGCATCTATGGAGAGAAGAAATGGGCGATGTTTTGTGTCGAGACCCCTCTTCAGACTGATGGTGGGGGGGGGGGGAAGAAAGGAAGAGGTGGAGACAGTAGGACTAGAAGGAGAGCTGGGAAGGGGAGGGGGAGGAGGGAGAAGACAAGAGCTATCTAAAATTAGAGAAGTCAATGTTAATGCTGCTGGGGTGTAGACTACCCAAGCAAAATATCTAAACTTGTTGCCTCACAACATTTACTGCTGGCTCCAGTTGCAAATCTGAGTTTTTGAGTGATCTGTGCAAGATATTCATTGATGCTAGAATTCCACTGTGGAAATTGGAAAACAAATCTTTCAGAGGGTTTTTAGAGAAATACACTGAGGAATATATACCAAGCGAGTCAACATTACGGAACAATTATGTTAACAGCAACTTCAACATTGTTGTGCAGAAAATTAGATATGAAGTTGCATGCAACAAAATATGGATCTCAATAGGCGTGACAACCGATGCTGTGGGGAGATATGTTGCCAATGTGGTACACTGGAGGGAGAGGCAACCATCAAAGGAATTTTTTAGTTGACATCAGAAGTATTTGAGACCGCAAACAGTTCAACTATTGCTCAGTTGTTTACATTTTCACTTGCTGTACTTTGGCCAGAAGGTATAAAACACGAGAATGTTCTTTTGTTTGTGACTGATGTAGCTCCGTACATGAAAATAGTTGCTAGTTTTAATATGAAAATAGTTCTGTATACTGCATCATTAATTGTAAACTGAACCCCCCGCTGCACTGCTGTACGTTTCACTGTAATGTTGTATGTTTCGTTGTTATATTTGTGTTTTATTAGTGTATACATAAAAGCAATAAAAAGTAAAGTGTGTAAGAAAATAGTTGCTCATGCACTCAATGTTTTATTCTCCAAAATGTTACATTTGACATGCTTAGCTCAAGGACTTCATATAATTGCCAAGCACATACGTAGCTTGTTTCCAATTGTCGATCGCCTAGTTTCCAATGTCAAGAGGAGAGCGACAGGTTCTTGATTAGTAAAGGTGTTAAAGGTTATGGGGAGAAGTCCGGAGAATGCAGATGAGGGGGAAAGATAGATCAGCCATGATTCAATGGCTGATCTAATTCCTCAAAGCACCGTCACATGTGCAGTTGTTCAAGGAACTGTCACTCGAGATTCTGCTACCTCCTCAGCCCGTTTTGACTAGGTGGGGTATATGGCTCTCTGCTGTACTCTACTATGCTGCAAATTTTGAAAAGATAAAATAAATTGTCAACTGTTTGGAAGAAGAAGAATCTGCTGGAGTCAGGATCATCAGTGAAATCTTGCAGAAAAAGTCCCTCCAACGCAATCTTGTGTTTATTGCTTCCAATTTTGCAAACTTCCCACGAGCTATCACTTCCCTTGAGAAACGTGGCGAAACATTAGTGAATAACATTGCAGGTTTTCGACAAAGCAACTGACGATATTCTTAAAGTTCCTGACAATGTAAGTAAAAACATCCAAGGAAAATGTGAGAGAGTAATTTTAGTTAACAAAGACCTTGAAGAAATAGAAAACATAGCTAAGTTCTCAAAGGTAGTTGTAATGCACAAGATATCAACATGAATATAGAGTCTGGGGTAGCTTGTTTTGTGTATGCACCAGTGACCTCAGCTGATGTAGAAATAAGTTTTTTAAAACTGAAGCATATTCTCTGACAGATGGTATAATTCAACATCAGATAATTTGAAAAAAATGCTAGTAATTATGTGCAACCAGGCAACTTTGGTCATTTAATGTAGTATACCTATATATTATCATTTTTAACCATATTTTGGTGGTGGAAATACATGCCTTTATGCCTTTTTGTAATTGTATTATGCCTTTTTGCCTGCCTATTTCAGAGTTTTTTAGTGCCTAAACATCATGGCTCTACTCATGACAATAAATTAAAATGAAACCTCAAGATAGAAATTGCAGCTGGGTGAAAAAAATGTCAATTATCAGCCATGCCAAGATCTCTTAAATGATTCAGAAAACTTCACACAGGATTGGTTTAATTCGGAAACTTTGATTTCTAGGTGTCTTCCCAAATTCTTTAATAATGAGGTATGGGAAAGTAAATTGTATTCCTCTAAGGAGGATATACTAATCAGAACACATGCTGGATCAGAGATAGACACAAAATACTGGAGTAATCAGCGATAGACACAAAATATTGGAGTACTCAGCGGTACAGGCAGCATCTCTGATGAGAGGGAATGGGTGACGTTTCAGGTCAAGATCGTTAGTCTGAAGAAGGGTCTTGACCCGAAACGTCACCCATTTCTTCTCCCCAGAGATGCTGCCTGTCCTGCTGTGTTACTTCAGCATTTTGTGTCTACCTTTGATTTTAATCAGCATCTGCAGTTCTTTCTTACACTGGATCAGAGATGATTGGGGAGGACTAAAATGTCATTTCCCTTGCTATTAGATAACACACAAGAATTGGTGAAACACACTAATCCATGAACTCTGTTTCATGTTGAACAGATCAAGCTCTGAACGTTCTTGCCTGACAATACATAGAGAGCATAAATATATTGATGTCGAGTGGCTGAGGATACAAACTGCCTCTAACTTCACTATCACATATAGTGCTCTTGCATATATCGTAAATATTCTGCTTCTGATTTAGACATTGAGGTTTCAAGTGAAAAGTTGATATTATCAAACATAGAAACATAGAAACATAGAAAATAGGTGCAGGAGTAGGCCATTCGGCCCTTCGAGCCTGCACCGCCATTCAATGTGATCATGGCTGATCATCCAACTCAGTATCCCGTACCTGCCTTCTCTCCATACCCCCTGATCCCTTTAGCCACAAGTGCCACATCTAACGCCCTCTTAAATATAGCCAATGAACTGGCCTCAACTACCATCTGTGGCAGAGAATTCCAGAGACTCGGGATTCATCTATGGCTTTGGTATGAAACAAGTACCATTCTGCAACCATTATTGTCTGAGACAGGTACTGAAGAAGATCAAAGGGAGTTGAGTACAAATCCAAGCCCTATATTGTATTACTTGAACATTTGAAACAAGAAGTATAGGAAATCTTAAATAAAAGCAGACAGTACTGAAACGCCCAGAGGCCTGGCAGCATCTTTTGGAGAGTTAGCATTAAAGTTTCATAACCTTTCATCAGTCCTGATACAAACTGAAGTATCAGATAATCAGATTACCAACTGACTCCCACAGCTACCTGGACTACTCTTCCTCCCACCCTGCTTCCTGTAAGGACTCCATCCCCTATTCCCAATTCCTCCGTCTACGCCGCATCTGCTCCCAGGATGACGTGTTCCACACCAGGTCATCGCAAATGTCCTCGTTCTTCAGAGAACGGGGTTTCCCCTCCCCCACTATAGATGAGGCTCGCACCAGGGTCTCCTCCATACCCCGCAACACTGCCCTCTCTCCACATTCCCCCACTCACAACAAGGGCCGAGTCCCCCTGGTCCTCACCTTTCACCCCACCAGCCAGCGCATACAACAGATAGTCCTCCGCCAGTTTCGTCACCTCCAACGTGACCCCTCCACTCGCCACATCTTCCCATCTCCCCCCCTGTCTGCCTTCCGCAAAGACCGCTCCCTCCGCAACTCCCTCGTCAATTCTTCCCTTCCCTCCCGCTCCACTCCTTCCCCGGGCACTTTCCCTTGCAACCGCAAGAGATGCTACACTTGTCCCTTCACCTCCCCCATCCACTCCTTTCAGGGACCCAAGCAGTCATTCCAAGTCCGACAGAGGTTCACCTGCACCTCCTCCAACCTCATCAACTGCATCCGTTGCTCCAGATGCCAGCTGATCTACATCGGTGAGACCAAGCGGAGGCTGGGCGATCGTTTCGCCGAACACCTCCGCTCGGTCCGCAATAACCAACCCAACCTCCCGGTGGCTCAGCACTTCAACTCCCCCTCCCACTGCGTATCCGACCTCTCGGTCCTGGGCCTCCTCCACGGCCAGAGTGATCAACACCGCAAGTTGGAGGAACAGCACCTCATATTCCGCTTGGGGAGTCTGCATCCTCTGGGCTTAAACATTGAATTTTCTCAATTCTGTTAACCCAGACTGCCTCCCCCCCACCTCTCCCTCAGCCCTCTGGCCCTGACATTCCTTCTCCATCTCCCCCCCCCCCCCCTCCCCAGTCGCACTAGCTTCTCATTTTCACACCACAAACAGCTTACAATGGCCTGCTTCCTTTGTCACCAATACTTTTTTGCATATCTTTCACTCATTGTTCCTTATCTCTCCACATCACTGTTTATATCTCTCGTTTCCCTGATCCCTGACCAGTCTGAAGAAGGGTCTCGACCCGAAACGTCGCCTATCTCCTTCGCTCCTTAGATGCTGCTGCACCCGCTGAGTTTCTCCAGCTTTTTGTGTAACCCTCGATTCTCCAGCATCTGCAGTTCCTTCTTTAAATATCAGATCTTCTTGTTGTGTCAGAATTGGCCAATTTCAATGAAAGATCATCAACCCATAATATTAACATAGATTTTATCTTCCCTCAGGTACCCAAGTCAAGTTCATTGTCATGTGCACAAACACAGAGAGGCACATGTTCAATGAAAATCTTTGTTGCAGCAGCATCACAGGCATATAAACACAGATAGCATAAATTAGTAAGATTAAACGAGAACTTACCAGTTTGAAGTTTGATCGTTATTTTGTGAGGAGTTACAATGAGGGATTACATGAAGAAGGACATCCCCATGCATGCACGTCAATCTGCAAAGCAACGGTGTGAAATCACAGATAACAGTTGTTGAACTAACATAGTAAGATTATAGATGACTAGAACTACCAGATGATCGTTAAGTTACGAGGGTAGGGAGCGGAGGGCAGGTAATCCCTCATCGTAACTCCTCATAAAATAACGATCAAACTTCGAACTAGTAAATTCTCGTTTAATCTTACTATTTTACTTCGGAGTCACGTGAGTGACAACGTGAAGACTTTGAAGGTCTGTGATTTCATGCCGAGGAACGAGTCCACGAATCACAGCTGCATCAATTGACAAGGACGAGTGAGAAAATTAATGCATTCAAACATCACATGTTTTAACAATAGTAATGGTTTAATAACAGAAAATAAAAAACAAACAGTGACCCCTCTCACCCAGGGGGAAACTGTGAAACAGAACTTAAAACAGAGTCGGCAAAACCCCCGGATCTGGTGACAGGCTTATTATAAAACCTCTGGTACGTCCTCTCATTCGACCAACCCGCAGCCGCCAGAATTTGGTCAAGAGGAACGTCCATGTAACTTGCTGCTGACATCGATGCAGGCCTCGTGGAGTGAGGTTTAAAAATGTCAAGTGTCCACACCTGCACACGCCAGAATCTGTTTGATCCATCGAGAGAAGTTCTGCACCATAACCTGTTTGTGAGGTTTAGTGTGACTGACCAAAAGGAGAGTTCCGAGCCTCTCAAGCTCCTACATCAAGCTCCTTAATGTAATGGGTTGTGGATGATACGACACACACTCGTGGATCTGAGGGATATGCCATGAAACTCAACTTGAGCCCTAGTACCCCTGGCCTGCTCTGTTTGATGAAGTCCCTAACGAAAAATGTGACATTATTGCTGAACAAACTCATACTGTCCAGTCTAAGTTTGTGTAGTGTTTGGACCCGTTGTGCTGAGGCCAGGGCCATGAGCATAACTACTTTCAATGTCAGATGGAGTAGGGACAGAGATGAAACTGGTGCCCACTGACGGAGCAGCGTGAGGTCCACGCTGACATCCCAAATATGAGTGTACCTGGGTCTAGGTGGAGTGGAATTAAAGACGCCCTTCATAAATTTAGTTATTAAAGGGTGGGACCCTACTGTGTGATGTGCTGACTCCAGCTGTAAATAATTGGACAAAGCACTGCGGGCACTGTTAATGGCACTATGGAATACAGTTTGCTAGCCCCAGGAACGGTCTTGTCAGAATCTGCAAACCAACAAATTTATACAGTCATGAAGAGGGTGGCTATCCATTGTCACTGGGTGTACCAGCAGATTTCTGCTCTTGGGCACTATCATAAAGGGCTATGTGATTAAAGCTAGCACCAGATGGAACCAATGCTGCGTAGGCCAGTCTGGCACTACCAGGATACCAGTGGCGGAATCTTGCTGGATCTTAGCCACACATCGGGTAATGAGGCAGAATGGGGGAAATACATACATAAATTTTCCACCCCAATGTAGTGAGAATGCATCCACCGCTACTGCCCTGGGTCTGGCTCTCATGACACATAAATTGGTAACTGATGATTAAGCCGGGAAGCAAACAGATCAATATCCGGCACACCATAATGAAGGACAATATCATTGAACACTTCGTGATTTAACATCCATTCTTTGTTATCATTGAACTCTCGTGACCTGGTATCTGCCATTCTGTTATACCTTCCTGGTAAATAGATAGCTGAAACCCACATGTTTCTTGCAATACACCAACCTATCACAGGATACAGACTTACTGCCACCCAAATGATTAATGTACGCTATCGCAGTAGTATTGTCAATCTGAAGTTGGACATGCACATGGTGCCTGTAGGTACAAAAAGCTTTTAACCCAACAACTCTAAATAGTTAATGCCATGTGATTGAAGCATGGGTGCTTCCTGTAGGTCCCATCTGCCACCGCAGCTTGAGACAGTATCAGTAGCACCCCAACCTAGTGCACTGGCATCAGTCTGCAGGATAATTGATGGTGTATTGACTAGGATAGTACCAGAGCAGCACTGAATATTGGCTACCCGCCATTGTAACCCAGTTAGAGCTTCAGCTGATAGCTGCATGGGTCTATCGAAATGACCTCCCTGAAGCTTAAGTGCCTGTTCCTTTGCACGCTGTAAATTTTGGTAGTGCAAAGGCCCGAATTGAGCAGCTGGGAATGCTGCCACTAATTTTCCAATTACCCGGGCCACATGTCTAATAGACAGGTGATTATCAACAATGAGTTTCCTGCAGGCTTCAATTAAGTTGCCCAATTGCTTACCCTGAGGCAGAGACACTGAGACACATGTGTACTGAGTTAATGGTGAACCCCAAATAGTCAATTATCTTAGATGACACCAATTTAGACTTAACTGGATGAATAATGAATCCAATCTTTTCGAAAACAAGTTTTGTAGCTGACACAGATAATTCAGCTAATTCAAAAGTCCTGCCAATGACTAAAATGTCATCCAAATATGCCATGACAATATGATTTTGTGCTCTGAGTAATCCCAGGACTGGTTTGAGCAACTTAGTTAATAGTCTGAGAGCCAAAGTTAATCTGTTAGGCAAAGCTTTAAACTGCCAGAACTGACCCATCCAGTTAAACTTCAAAAAATTTCTGTGCTGCTCATGAATGCCCACTGAATAGTAAGCATCTTTGAGGTCAATGCTTGCCATATAACATCCCTTGGAAAGCAGTTGTTTAGCTGTAATGAACGTTTCCATTTTGAAATGTTTATACTGCACAAAAGTGTTAAGCTCTGTCAATCTAAAATAATTCTACATCCTCCATCCTTTTTTGGCCTCATAAAGATGTTGGACACAAATTGATAAGACTCATGTCTTGCCCTTTCAATTACACCTTTTTTAAACAAAGACTCTAGCTCTTTTTGTGCACTAATACACTCCTGTTGTGAGAACACAAACTTACGTCCAGGTGTGTGCTGAGTAGGTGGAGGCAAGTCAGAAATGAACTCAATTTGAAAACCTTGAATACTATGCAGTATAAACGGGTTAAATGTTATCCACTGCCATTCATGTAAGAAAAATTGCAATCTCTCCCCAACTGGCAATGTATCCATTGCAGTCACACCTACCTTAGGATTTACAGCAGTAACGTCGCTGCTTCTGCCCCCGAGGTCTGGGGGGTAGGACTGCTGGAGGGCGCCGCATCTTGTACATGGCCCTGCTCAGGCCCTGCCCCAAAAAAGGCCTTGGTGTAGTTTGCTCCACACTATGTCCACCATACCCAGTAAACCGTTTGGCAGGCCCCTGAGGGTAGGGATACAGTCTGTGAAAAGCCGACCCCTTCGGAAGCACCTTGATGACCCCAACAGTCTTAGACTCTTCGTCCAAATCTTTCATCTGTTTACTCAGGTTTTCTCCGAATAGGAGGTCTGGGGGTTGAACTGTCCCCGATTTACAAAGTCCAGCAAATTTAGAGTTGGGACGGATGGCATTTTTCCGGATACAATTAATTTCAAAATGTGCATTGCACATTAATGCCAATGCGTCCTCCTGAGTCTCTGAGAGAGGCGCCCCCTTCACTGACCTTGCAAAGGCTGTGATGCCCGAGGCGAGTAGCCGGAGTACTTTCTGCAATTTTACCTCCTGGGCTCTGACGCCCCCTCCAATGTGCCCCCATGTAGATTGGGTTACTATGGGGATACTCAGTGCGGCACAGTTCTGTGGAGTAGTGTACCTGGCAGTGGTCTCCTCCATCGTCTGTTATTGCAGAGGATGGGAAGCCATATAATTGATATTCTCGGCGAGCTTTGTGTCCAATGGCTCGCCGGTGAGGGCTGGGACTGCAAATCTGGTTGCTATGGCCCATACACCCGATGGTCCCTCTAGCCCAGATGTGTCTCCGTACTCTGGGTCAGCATAGCTCTGACCTCATATGCTCCCGTCATCTGACAGGGAGATATCATGTAGCCCTGACACAGGCGCTGCGGCCTCGGGTTCAATAAACTCCCCGGGCTCCGACAGCTCCTTCCTCTGGAGCATATCGTGCTGGAGTAGCCTCTCCACAAGGCTCTCCAGCTGGGCGAGCCTGCCAGTAACACTGCCCTGAGGAGGGCACCTCCTCCTGGCCCGACTCTGAGGAGTCCAGGGCCCTTACAGACTTTCTTGGGGCTTTCCTCCCCCGTGGAGTAGCCAAGGTGCCTTCTGGCCTCACCAAGTCTGTGACTGCTGGTTGCTCTGCCAGCGGCTCTCTAGGTAAATCCGGCGGTTGCCTGCAGGCATGTGGTCTTCCACAGCGGTTTTGGTCGAGGCTCGTTTCTTCACCTTAGACATGTTTGCACAAAATACAATACAAGAATTTTCCAATAAACGTACTCCAGATCGGGAGCAACGATTCCAGCAAAAGCTGTTTGAAAAAACACTTACCTGAATCTTTTAAACTTACCCACTGGAAGGAGCGACGCGCCTGCCAGTCAGTCGTTGCGCAATGCGTCAGACGTAATGGTGCACATGCATGGGGACGGCCTTCTTCACGTAGTCACTCACATGACTTCGAAGTAAAATATATATACATTTCCCATAAATTACACAAAACAGTGAAAAGAAAAAGCATGCAAACACTATTGATGGGAAACACAATTAGAAACAAGTCAATAGGAGTGTAAGAGTGGATCCGTGGTGATCTGCTAATGAGGCAAGATTATTGGATGTGCAGGTTGTTGGAGAACCTAATGAGTGAGGGAATACTGCCCTTCTGAACATGCTGGTGTGCGAATTTTGGCTACTATACCACCTGCCTGATGATAGCAATGAGACATGATGGTGTGTATGATTGGAGCTACCTTTTTGAAGCAATGTCTCTGTAGACTCTCTTGATAGTTGGGAGGGCTGTGCTCTTGATGAGCTGGGTTACCTTCCATTTCTGTGCATCAGAAATGCTGTTCAAGGTCATGGTGCAATTAGCCGGGATTCTTTCAAAGAAAATTCTGTCGATGTTTGGTAGAGTATTGCCGAATTTCTTGAAACTTTAAATAAAGGAAAGATGCTGACAAGCCTTCTTCATGCCATGATATGTAATTCGAAATATTCGACCTGGTCAAATAACATCTCATCAACAGTTAAGAGAGCGCAGCAGCGGTTGCACTTTCTGCGCCGGATGAGAAGAGCTCACCTCCCCCATCCTCACCACTTTCTACAGGGGCACAATAGAGAGTATTTTGACCCGCTGTATCTCTGTCTGGTTTGGGGACTGTAAAGCCTCCGACTGGAAATCCGTGCAGAGAGTGGTGAGGACAGCAGAAAAAATCATTGGGACTTCTCTCCCCTCAATCGGGAATATTGCGGCCAAACGTTGCGTGTCTAAGGCCAGCAGTATTATAAAAGACCCCACGCATCTCCATCACGGACTGTTCACTCTGCTGCCCTCGGGCAAAAGATATCGTAGCATAAGGAGCAGAACATCAAGGTTCTGCAACAGCTTCTTCCCACGAGCCATCAGACTCCTGAATGCCATGTAATGGGCTGCCACCATTGTCTATTTATCCTTTTATCCTTTTATCCATTTTTTTCCAGTTTATCCTTCTGTTAATTATCGTGTTGCACAGGGAGCCAAATGCAACTGAATTTCGTTTGAAATTGCATATATCGATGTATTTCTAAATGACAATAAAGTTTGTTTGACTTGACTTTGACTTTTTGATTTTAATGCCCAGATATTTGCAGCTGGTGCATGCGGCTAGCGCGACAAAGCCGGAAGCGGGGTTCACGCAGAGGTCGAGTGACCCACGAGCGAGTTGACGTGAAGTTCGGGCGAAGTCCACGGGAAGGACGTCATTTTTACTCATATAAACGGGGGTTGCAGGCTTTAGTTCATTTGGCGCACACTAATACCCTAGAGAGGGAGGGGGGTAGAGAGGGAGGAGGGGTAGAGAGGTAGGGGTGGTAGAGAGGGAGGGGGATGGGGGTAGAGAGGGAGGGGGATGGTTAGTGTGGGAGAGGGAGGATAGAGAGGGAGGGTAGAGGGAGGGAGTAGAATTGGAGAGGGGCAGAGAGGGAAGGGGCAAAGAGGGAGAGGGGCAGAAAGAGGGAGGGAGTGGTGGGAGAGGGAGGGGGTAGAGGGAGAGGGAGGGGGGTAGAGAAGGAGGATGGTAGGGAGGGAGTTAGAGGGAGGGGTGCAGAGAGGGAGGGGGTAGAGAGGTTAGATAGGGAGGGGGCATCTCCTTCCTCCCCCTCCCCCTCCCACCCCATCTCCCTCTACCACTACATGTTCCTTCTCCGCATTTCCCTCATCCTCATCCTCTTCCTCTCACTCCCATTCCCTGCCCCAGGGCCTTCCCAGATCGTAGAACAATGGCAGGGCCTCGCACTCTGCCCGGCCCTGACTTGGTTCAGTATAGGGGGATTTCAGTATAGTAGTAAAGAGGTTCTTCTGCGGTTGTATAGGGCTCATGTAAGACCACATCTGGAGTATTGTGTCCAGTTTTGGTCTCCTAATTTGGGGAAGGACATCCTTGTGATCGAGGCAGTGCAACGTAGGTTCACGAGATTTATCCCTGGGATGGTGGGACTGTCAAATGAGGAAAGATTGAAAATACTAGGCTTGTATTCAGAAGGATGAGGGGAGAATATTATAGGAACATGTACAATTATAAAAGGACTGGACAAGCTAGATGCAGGAAAAATGTTCCCAATGTTGGGCGAGTCCAGAACCAGGGGCCACAGTCTTAGAATAAAGGGGAAGCCATTTAAGATTGAGGTGAGAAAAAACATTTTCACCCAGAGAGTTGTGAATTTGTGGAATTCCCTGCCACAGAGGGCAGTAGAGGCCAAGACACTGGATGGATTTAAGAGGGGGTTAGATAGAGCTCATGGGGCTAGTGGAATCAAGGGATATGTGGAGAAGGCAGGCACGGGTTATTGATTGGGGACAATCAGCCATGATCACAATGAATGGCGGTGCTGGCTCAAAGGGCCGAATAGCCTCCTCCTGCACCTAATTTCTATGTTCTAGCGGCGGCTTTTTTGTCGGCCCCGGGATCGGCTCTCACTTCAGGTCGAGCACCAGGCTCGGCTCCAGCCAGGGCCTGCGGCATCACCCTCACCAATAGGTGTTGGGCGCCGGCAGAGGCCGCCACGAGAGTGTGCTGGAGTGTCCCATCCTGTCTTGCGAGTCGATTGTGACGTCACTAGGGTATTTTCTTTCCGAAATGGATGAGTTTTCTGGCTTATTTTTAAACTTTAAACGATTAAAAAGTGCGGAAATATAGGTGGGAATGCGACAGGAAGATGTTTATCACCTGGACGGGAAAAATGTGAGTAGAATGTGTGAATATGGGAAGCCTGTGGCCTAAATAGAAATTGGCATACACATGTATGCCACTCTAACTGCACGTTATTCCATTGGAGTATTTAAACCAAGTATTTATACTATTACTAAAACTCTTCATCTTGTTTGTGGCTGTTTGTGTGTATGTGCATTGTGCATTTCTTGCCACATTCTTTTTTTTCCCCAACATTATTTGCTTTTATTTTGCCTGAGTGAGAATAAATTGAAACTGAGTTATATCAATTTGCATGCATAATGATTCTATTCTCGTTTTAAATATATTAATGCTAAAAATATCTTGTCCTTGAAAGTAATTCATCTTGGATCTTTTATTTTTGATGTTACATGCAAAGCTAACTAATAATGAGCAGAAAATGTTTGGTTCTTAGGAGCTTTGTAATGATAAAAAGGTACAGTTGAGGTATGGAAATATTATTCATTGGCAAGTCGATTAAACCGAAGAATAACCAGAATTAATGCAATGTGTAAAATGTAGGTTTGTGAACTTACTTGTGACATTAACAAACATAAAATCCAGAAAAATGGCCACCAATATTTACATTTACTGCTCTTTAAATTTCAGATGCACAACTGGATAAAGAATGTAGTGATATGGGAGGGGTGGGGGTGGGGGGGGGCTGGGGGCAATGGTTCATGTTCAAATGATTTTTTTTGTTGGTGTTGGCTAATAAAAAATCACTGGAAGCTGATCAACTGATTTAAAACTTAGACTGCCTGTCTGAAAGCAAGATAGATTTACAACATCATCAACTAATTAACCCAGACGTACTTAACTGTAATCCTGTCTTTAAGTTTAGATACTGAACACGCGAGGCACATCAAATTTAATTTTCACAGTTTTTATTGTTTGAAGCATGAGATTAGATTTGTCACTTCATTATGCGGTCTTGTTAATGCCCAATAATCACTGTATATGAGGCAACCTGGTCCTTCAATGCATTTCTCATTTAAAATAATGTATGCTTCTCCCAAGGGCCAAATGCATAAGTTCACTGTTGAAAGAAATTTGGCAGACACGTTGTTCAGGCATTTGGACGGCAGCAACAGATATCTCGTAGTTAAAGATCAGCAGAGTCATGCCACTTTATGATGCAAAGCAAGGTTTGAAATTCCTGTGAATAATACAGATAATATATTGAATAAACAATACATGTTCACAGTATATTTTTTCAGATATCTGATAGTGTTTGTAAGCTCTAACTTGTCAATGTGTTAAATTGTTTCACCAAATTTCTGTTTCCCCAAAGGTATTGAATTGTGGTAACATGTGGTACAATACCATGCTGCCAGACTCCTGTTACTTCCTCCCAGTTCTCACAGTTTAGTTTGTGACATGTACCGAGGTACAGTGAAATGATTTTGTTGCGTACTAACCAGTCAGCGGAAAGGCAATACATGATTACAGTCGTTCCATTTACAGTGTATAGATACATGATAAGGGAATAATGGTTTGTGCAAGGTAAAGCCAGCAAAGTCCAATCAAAGATCGTCCAAGGATCACCAATGAGGTAGATGGTAGTTGGGGACTGCTCTCTAGTTGTAGTAGGATGATTCAGTTGCCTGATAACAGCTGGGAACAAACTGCCCCTGAATCTGGAGGTGTGCGTTTTCACACTTCTATACCTTTTGCCCAAAGGGAAAGGGGTGAAGAGGGAGCAGCCAGGGTGCGACTTGTCCTTGATTATGCTGCTGGCCTTGCCGAGGCAGAGTGAGGTGTAAATGGAAACAATGGAAGGGAGGTTTGTTTGTGTGATAGAAATATAGACAATAGGTGCAGGAGGAAGCCATTTGGCCCTTCAAGCCAGCACTGCCATTCATTGTGATCATGGCTGATCGTCCCCAATTGATAACTCGTGCCTGCCTTCTCCCCATATCCCTTGTTTCCACCAGCCCCTAGAGCTCTAACTCTCTCTTAAAACCATCCAGTGATTTGGCCTCCACTGCCCTCTGTTGCAGGGAATTCCACAAATTCACAACTCTCTTGGTGAAAACGGTTTTTCTCACAGTCCTAAATGACCTCCCCTTTATTCTAAGACTGTGGCCCCTGGTTCTGGACTTGCCCAACATTGGGAACATTTTTCCTGCATCTAGCCTGACCAGTCCTTTTATAATTTTATATGTTTCTATCATAATCCCCTCATCCTTCTAAACTCCAGTGAATACAAGCCTAGTCTTTTCAATCTTTCCTCATTTGACAGTCCCGCCATCCCAGGGATCAATCTCGTGAACCTACGCTGCACTGCCTCAATCACAAGGATGTCCTTCCTCAAATTAGGAGACCAAAACTTGGTATAAGAATAGTATAACAAACAACAGTGGTTCATAGATTAAATACAAACATCACTACATACATGTAGCCCTCGCTCAGAGGACGTCAAGAAAGGCTTGGGAGATGAGTTTTTAGTCTCGACTTAAAGGAGTCGATGGAGGGGGCAGTTCTGATGGGAAGAGGGATGCTGTTCCAGTCTAGGAGCTGCAACCGCAAAGGCGCGGTCGCCCCCAAGCTTATGCCTAGACCGCAGGATGTTCAGCAACCTTAAGTCGGTCGATCTGAGGGACCTGGAGGTGGTGTGGTGGGTGAGCAGACTTGTAATGTAGGTGGGGGCAAGCCCATTGAAGGAATGGGCATTTGTCTTTGTAGAATTAGTCAGATAAATTGTAACTGTCACACAATTATAGCAGGTTAATTAGACAATAGCCACACAGGCTGAAATGATAATTCACTGAAACTTGATTTTGCATGAAAAAATGTAGCATAATAGTAAGATTAAACGAGAACTTACCAGTTTGAAGTTTGATCTTGATTTTATGAGGAGTTATATTGGTGATTACGTGAAGAAGACCCGCCAAGCCGCATGCGCACCAATCTTCAAAGCAGCGGTATGAAATCACAAATAACACCAAAATGACATAGTAAGATGCGTGACTCGAGAATTACCAGGTGATCCTTTATGAGAGAGGGTTGGGCGTGGCGGGCACGCAATCACCAACGTAACTCCTCATAAAATCAAGATCAAACTTCAAACTGGTAAGTTCTCATTTAATCTTACTATTTTACTTCGGAGTCACGCGAGTGATTCCATGAAGAGTTTAATGCTTTGTGATTTCATGCCGCAGATTACAAATCTCGGCATCCCACTACATTGATTGACTCGAATGAGAAATTAATGCATTAGTAGTAACATTGCATTTAATGCAGTAATAAAGTTTATTTAAAATATATAAATAAACAACAGTACCTCTCTATCCCAGGGCACTTTAACAGAACTTAAAAATAGCATTGGAAAACAGCCCTGGATTGGCAATCGGCCGATGATAGAAATTCTGAAACATCAGCTCATTTGCCCATCCGGCAGCCACCAAAATGTGGAAGGGTCTCGACCTGAAACGTCATCCATCTCCTTCGCTCCTTAGATGCTACTGCACCCGCTGAGTTTCTCCAGCTTTTTGCGTAACCAAAATGTGGTCGACGAACACGTCCCTCACCTTGGCCGCCGACGTAGCTGCTGCCCTAGTGGAATGAGATGTAAACACACTACCTAAATGATACGTTGACGCTGACCTGGTGGAATAAGATATACAATCGTCAGTGTTAATACCTGTATAACCCAGAACCTGCTGCAGCCACCTTGAAATAGTCTGAACTGACCTTCCTTTGTGTAGTTGTTTGTTGACTAATAAACAATGCTGATTCCATACTTCTTAGGATTATGGTGGCCTCGATAACATAGACGTGAGACCGTGGGGTATCCAAAATGATCTTAAATCATGCCACCCCTAGTCTACTCTGCTTGTGTAGACCAGAATGTAAAATGTAATGGCACCTGCAGCCAATTCCATCCTATCTAGCCACAGCATTTGCTGTCGTTGTGCTGATAGAAACATAGAACATAGAGACATAGGTGCAGGAGTAGGCCATTCGGCCCTTCGAGCCTGCACCGCCATTCAATGTGATCATGGCTGATCATCCAACTCAGTATCCCGTACCTGCCTTCTCTCCATACCCCCTGATCCCTTTAGCCACAAGTGCCACATCTAACGCCCTCTTAAATATAGCCAATGAACTGGCCTCAACTACCTTCTGTGGCAGAGAATTCCAGAGACTCACCACTCTCTGTGTAAAGAATGTTTTCCTCATCTCGGTCCTAAAGGAATTCCCCCTTATCCTTAGACTGTGGCCCCTTGTTCTGGACTCCCCCAACATCGGGAACAATCTTCCAGCATCTAGCTTGTCCAACCCCTTAAGAATTTTGTAAGTTTCTATAAGATCCCCCCTCAATCTTCTAAATTCCAGCGAGTACAAGTCGAGTCTATCCAATCTTTCCTCAGATGAAAGTCCTGACATCCCAGGAATCAGTCTGGTGAATCTTCTCTGTACCCCCTCTATGGCAAGGATGTCTTTCCTCAGATTTGGAGACCAAAACTGTACGCAATACTCCAGGTGTGGCCTCACCAAAACCCTGTACAACTGCAGTAGAACCTCCCTGCTCCTATACTCAAATCCTTTCGCTATGAGTGCTAACATACCATTTGCTTTCTTCACTGCCTGCTGCACCTGCATGCCTACTTTCAATGACTGGTGTACCATGACACCCAGGTCTCGTTGCATCTCCCCTTTTCCTAATCTGCCACCATTCAGATAATAGTCTACCCTCATGTTTTTGCCACCAAAGTGGATAACCTCACATTTATCCACATTATACTGCATCTGCCATGCATCTGCCCATTCACTCAGCCTATCCAAATCACCCTGCAGGCTCCAAGCATCCTCCTCACACCTAACTATACCCCCCAGCTTGGTGTCATCTGCAAATTTGGAGATGTTGCTTTGAATTCCCTCGTCCAAATCATTAATATATATTATAAATAGCTGGGGTCCCAGCACTGAGCCTTGCGGTACCCCACTAGTCACGGCCTGCCATTCTGAAAAGGACCCGTTTACTCCTACCCTTTGCCTCCTGTCTGCTAGCCAGTTCTCTATCCACATCAATACTGAACCCCCAATACAGTGTGCTTTATGTTTGTATGCTAATCTCTTATGCGGGACCTTGTCGAAAGCCTTCTGAAAGTGTAGATATAAAACATCCACTGGTTCTCCCTTATCCACTCTACTAGTTACATCCTCGAAAAATTCTATCAGATTTGTCAGACATGATTTACCTTTCGTAAATCCATGCTGACTTTGTCCAATGATTTCACCACTTTCCAAATGCGCTGCTATCCCATCTTTAATAACTGACTCTAGCAGTTTCCCCACTACCGATGTTAGACTAACCGGTCTGTAATTCCCCGCTTTCTCTCTCCCTCCTTTTTTAAAAAGTGGGAGTCATATAAGTGTCATCACTAAGGATGTAGCTGGAACCCCTTGGTGAAGTAATGTTCACACATTTTCAATAACCAACTGCATAATCTTGTAGTGGGAGAACTTGGGTCAAAATCTTTTAACAACTCGATATCCGGGTTGAAACCGGCAGCATAGTTCCCTTATGTTGCAGCTGTAGTGTCTCTATAACTGAATTATTATCAAAAACCATTTAAAATGAACTGGAAAATGTCAGTAATCTGTACTAAATTAATTGTACTAAACTGTATTAAATGTAACATTAACATTTACCAAAACACTTCTGATCCCCTCAATAGGAATGTACTGCTGTTTTGGATGCTATCCCTGCACACTGCAGTGAGCACCTTCATGGCTTGATGTGAAAACCTGAGTCAATCCATTCAAAATGTGTAAGTCGATAATTATTTTACTGTGCAAAAGCCGGTCTCTTGAACCGTATACCGTTGTGCCATAATGCCTGATGAAGCAGGCAACATGGAAGCTTGGCCAGTCCGACAGGACAAACCCAAGTGAGGTCTTGCTGATTGTTTTAAGACACGGCTAATGAGGCAAAAAAAGAGGAAGACATAAAAGACCATTCCTCCTATTGATGCGAGAATGTAATTCTCCGCACTGTTGTGCCACATATTTTTGCAATCAGTGAATAAACATGCACCAACATGTCGATATTCTATGTAGTTTTGAACCATGCTTTCATCATACTTTGAGATTCAACACTTATTCTGTGTTATCATCGATCTGAACTGGATGATACACCAGTGGCAAAGGAGATTTTAGGTAATTATTATAGGATACTTTTACTTGATTACCATGTAACTAACATATGTCACCATCATAGAGCAGCAACTTGAATTTGAGCATGTAGAATATGTATATTCGCTCAATAGCCCCTTACCCATGGTGTGCATCTAGTGTATATATTTAGTTGATACCAACAATTGAAGAATTGGTAACTCATGCAATCTCCAATACCTCCAAGTAGGTGATGGTATACGGAACTTCTCATCTTAGAGTCCTAGCATCAGTTTGTAATAACTGAATTCGACCGATCACAGTACTGTAGCGAGTTTCAAGTTCAATGAGTTATTGTCATGTTCAGCAATGCTAAATACTGTTACTTCATCATTGTGACTGAGGTAGCTTCTGCCGACAATAACATAAGGTTGTTAACAATGGTCTAATTGCTACTTACACAATATTAGTTCCTTGATTTGCTCAGCTGAAACACAGCTGCTATATGGTCAATTACTCTTGAAGAAAATAAAACTCAGTTTTATAACAGATTACTATAACTCCAATCTCTTGCCACAAGGCGGAGTCAAGGCTAATAAAAATTAAAGGTAAATCCCAATGACCAACAAACAGTTTATCCCATACTCCAAAGCTTTACTATTATAGTACAGTTATATTGTCATTGATAACCTCTGTAAGGGGATTTTCATAGCATGGATCTCTGACTCTTATGAATCTGTTGTTAGTCAGGAAAAATACTTTTCATATTCGGAAAGTTCATATGCCTGACACTCTCCATTCTTCATAATAACGTGCCACTCCTGCCTTATTCCATGGGTGGTTTGCATGAGAACCTTTGCCCAATTTCCGAACCTTAATTTTTTTTAAAATAAATAACCCTGGCCATAATCCAAACTTGCTTGGAATGCTCTGCCTGTGCCTCAACCAGATATTTTTCCCCTTTGTGTGTTGTACAAACAAATGTAAATATTACAACTTGTGAATGGTGCACTACCCATATTTTGGAAGTGCTAGACCCATTTTGTTGAGTAGGATTGGTAAGATGCATGGAATTTCTGAGCTATCATGCTGCCTACAGCTCCAATGAACCGCTTGCTGCCGATGGGCGCCTGCGGTGCGTTCTGAAATGATGACTTTTGCCCGCCATTGGCCTAATTGATTCGTCTGCCAGGCTTTCTTCCCCTGTTGAATAGGCCTGCCTGAATAACAGATTCAGCGGTTGGCTCTCAAAACCCCCTGTTGGCGCTATTCACTGCCGGCACATATGTGCTTAAGTATGTTCTATTGACTTCTTTTGAGCCTGGAGCCAGTTATATCTTGACCTTTTGCTATTACCTCCTCAGAGAGGGCGATTCGTAGGCAACCCTAAACAGGCGCTGCCGCAGGCTGCAGGATACCAATACTGACACAAACCCATTGGCCTTAACCCAAATAGAATATTCTGCTGGGATGGCAACTTTGTTGTCAGGAAAAGATACCTCTGACACGTGCCCTTCATCCCTTGTGGTATGCCCCACGGCCATACCCTGAGACTCAGTGTCAGCAGGATACTGACCCGTCTTGGTCTCTGCCTCCAGGAGGGAGACCTCTGTAGCACTGTATGCAACAGTTGCTGTATTTGGGATAGTCGTTTCAAATGCACTATCCAGCCCCGGTGAGGAATTCATATGCCGACTCCGTGGGCCTTGCTATGCAGCCCCGGTGGAGAATCATCTCCTGACTCCGTTGGCGTAGCAGATTATGTGTGAACTTGAGCAACCCTGTCCCAGGCGTTGCTGGCGCCTCCTTTCGTAAAGGCCGGCGCTTTTTGACATGAAACAGTCCTGTATCAGGCGCTGCTGGCACGGCTCTCCCGTAGGCCGGCACTTTCATACATGAAGCAGCCCTGTAAGGCGCTGCTGGTGCAGCCTGTCCCATAGTCCCGCTTATTACAAATGAAGCAGCACAATCCCAGGCGCTGCTGCTGCGGCCTGTCCCATAGGCCCGCACTATTACACATGATGCAGCCCTGTTCCATATTACAGTGTAAGTTCACTAAATCAACATTTTTAGTGTACAGCTTTAACTGTAGGGTTAAAACAATGATTACATTGTCAGAGACATATGACAATAACTTTTTACGACTTTAACTTTGCCTTTAGCTTTTAACTTTAAGAAAAGCACTATAACATACATACACTTTATTATAAGGAGAAACCCTTTGTAGTCCGACTCACCCGAGTCCAAATAGGGCTGAATGAGTCCCATTTAATTCCTTGCCTGGGGGACCAACGTCTGTGAGCCAATGACCGCACTATCAGTGACTCTAGCTTTACTTTCTTGCCGTTCCAACGGCATCCCCACAGGCTGGGAGCCGCTGACTACACTGTCAATGACTCTGGTTGAATTTCTTGCTGTTTTACGGCATCCCCGCAGCCTGGGAGCTGCTGACTGCCTTGTTAGCGGCTCCTTATCTCACAACCCGATCTATTTGCCAGTTATCCGCTTCCGCGGTCGGACTGGGTTTCCCCACAGTCCACAGACTGGGTTTCCCCACAGCACACAGACTGGGTTTCCCCACAGCACACTCGTCGGGCTGTGAAACTGGCAGGAAAATCTCTGTGAAAAGAGGCTCCTGCCTGAAAAAACCTGGTAAGTAAAAAAAAAACAACTTACCTTCTGAGTTTAACTTACCGCTGGCAGGAACGCTGCCCTGCCAGTCTGGTGCTTGTGCCAGTGCGGCTGACGTACTGGTGCGCATGCGGGCTGGCGGGTCTTCTTCATGGAATCACTCACGTCACTCCAAAGTAAAATACAGCATTTATTAATATACCATTATTTTAAGTAGTTACTTTACTGGAGTTCAATTTAAATTCTTAAATGATATTATCTAACTTGCTGCAAGAAGTTATGATAGAAAGTAATCTTACCAGAGAAGTAAGCACCAGTGTTAATTGATTCGTTATTGCCACAGAATTGTACCAATGAGTGCTCCAGCCATATGTAACAATCCACTTGCGATAATAGTCAGAGAGCCCTGTTACAAACACACAAAAGAGAGCTGTGCAACTAAATCAGATAAAATCACTTTGGTTAGAATCAGGAAACAATATTTTGATAACTTGCTTCATGGATGGTTCAGAATCTTCACTGTCCTTCCTCTCTTTGCCATACCTCGCCAGCTCCTGCATTACACTTAATTTCAAAGAACCAGATGAATTCCTCACATAGGGCGGCATGGTGGTGTAGCAATAGAGTTGATGCCTTGCAGCGCCAGAGACCTGGGTTTGAACCTGGCTTCAGGTGCTGTTTGCACAGAGTTTGCACATTCTATCCGTGACCGTGTAGGTTTTCTCCAGGTGCTCCGGTTTCCTCCCGCACTCCAAAGACATACAGGTTAGTAGGTTAATTGCCTTCTGAAAATTGTCCCTAGTACCAAACATTTAAAATTAATATTAAATTAGTGAGGCCAAGCATGGACTTGGTGATTACTTGGTCGAACACTTGCGCTTGGCCCACCAAGGCCTGCTGGATCTTCCGGTTGCCAACCAATTTAACTCCCCATCCCATTCCCAAACTGACCTTTCCGTCCTGGGCCATCTCCATTGACAGAGTGAGGCCACATGCAAACTGGAGGAACAGCACCTCGTATAGATACAAAATGCCAGAGTAACTCAGGCAGCATCTCTGGAGAGAAGGAATGGGTGATGGTTTGGGTCGAGATGCTTCTTCGTTTTTGAGTAGGGAGAGGCAAGGGGCATGTGAACATTGAATTCTCTAGTTTGAAGTAACACCCGCCCCTTCCCAATCCATCTTTCCTGTGCCCCCATCTACAGTGCCCAACCATTTTCACCACTATCCTGCCGCTCCCCCCCCCCCACCTGTCCCCTTCCACCTATATCCCTCCCTGTCTTTACATTTCAATCCTCTCTTCTCGTTATCTAACACCCTTTTGTCTCCTTTTCATCTTGTAATTTACTCCAACCATCTGCCAATGAAACCCTCTCCTCACCTGTATCCACCATTATTTGCCTGGCTTTATCCCTTCCCTGTCTCTTTTCCAGCTCCCCTCTGGTGCAATCAGACTGAAAAAGGGTAATGACCCAAAAAGTCACCGATCCATTCCCTCCAAAGATGATACCAGATCTGCTGAGTTACTCCACCATTTTGGTTTTGCTCCAGATTCTGCTTTCTGCAGTTCCTTGTGTCTCCATCTTAAATAACTTATTTTGTGGTATCCCTTTGTCTGTAAAAGGTATTTTGTCAACTTGGCTTTTTTTTTTGGCTTCTGCAGAACGAGGGGCTAATGCACCCATTGCTTCAGTGTTAGATAACGGCCATTTGTGAACTCTTAAAGCCCTGTCCCACGGTACGAGTTCATTCCAAGAGCTCTCCCGAGTTTTTAAAAAATTGAACTCGTGTTATGCACAGAGAATGAACGTAGTGGGTAGGTCGGAGCTCATGTTGGGCGAGTCCAGAACCAGGGGCCACAGTCTTAGAATAAAGGGGAGGCCATTTAAGACTGAGGTGAGAAAAAACTTTTTCACCCATAGAGTTGTGAATTTGTGGAATTCCCTGCCACAGAAGGCAGTGGAGGCCAAGTCACTGGATGGATTTAAGAGAGAGTTAGATAGAGCTCTAGGGGCTAGTGGAGGCAAGAGATATGGGGAGAAGACAGGCGTGGGTTATTGATTGGGAACGATCAGCCATGATCACAATGAATGGCGGTGCTGGCTTAAAGGGCCGAATGGCCTCTTCCTGCACATATTTTCTATCTAACTATCTATCTGTCTTCTCCCAATTTATTGAATAAACCTGAGAGCCGAAGTTCATGAATACATGTTTGGAATAGATGGGGTGAATGCACAGAGTAGCATTTGCCCAGGTAGGGGAATTAAGAAATGGGGGATATTAGGTGAGAGGGGAAAGATTTAATAGGAATCTAAGGGGCAACATTTTCACTCAGAGGGAGATGGGCATATGGAATGAGCTGCAGAGGAAGTAGTTGAGACAGGTAATATAACAACATTTTGGACAGGTGCATAGATAGAAAGGTTTAGAGATATATGGGCCAAACAGACAGGTGGGATGAAGTGTTGGCATGTTGGTCTGCATGGACAAGTCGGGCCAAAGGGCTTGTTTCCATGTTGTCTGGCTGTAAATGTTAGAATCAATCAGAAGATGGCAGCCTACTTTATGCAACCTACAGTCTACTAAAATGTCGGAAATAAGAATAGGGGCAGGCCATATTGCCATTAGGGTCTGCTCCATTATTCAGCAAGGTGAAAAAATAAATTTGTAACAAATCCACATTCCTCCCCTAATCCCATATCACTGGATACATTTAGTTTGTGAATCAATCAATCTCTGCCTTGGTCAGTGTGTTGTACGATTCAGCGTCCAGAGCCCTCTGCAGAATTCCCTGAATATTAACATTGATATCTTTATTTTTTTCTATGAATTTGGATGTCTCATTCTCCACATTATATTCCATCTACCACTTTATTTTACATTCATTTGTTTACATCCCTTTGCGACCACTTTGGGTCTTCTCCAGCTTATTTTCCCATTAAACTTGTATCATAAGTAAACTCAGATAACAACACTCAGAGATATGTATCCAAGTCATTGATATTTGATATAGCTAAGATTTCAATATTATCTTTGTTGCATTCCATGCATGAACACCCATCAATTTGAAAATTCTCCTTTTATTCCCACTCTGGATCCAAACCAGGAAAATAAATCCTGCTAGACAAAAATGCTGGAGAAACACAGCGGGTGAGGCAGCATCTATGGAGCGAAGGAAATAGGCAACATTTCGGGTCGAAACCCTTCCTCAGACCCTTCTGCTGCCTCACCTGTTGAGTTTCTCCAGCATTTTTGTCTGTTGCCTCACCCGCTGAGTTTCTCCAGCAATTTTGTTGCTCCATAGATGCTGCCTCACCCGCTGAGTTTCTCCAGCATTTTTGTCTACCTTCGATTTTCCAGCATTTGCAGTTCCTTCTTAAAAATAAATCATGCTAACAGATTACCTCCATTCACTGGGGCCCTAACTTTGTGTAACAACATTTTGTGTGAGACCTTGTTCAGATGTCTTCTGTAAATCAAAATGTACCTTAGGAGATAGATACAAAATGCTGGAGTAACTCAACGGGTCAGGAGAAAAGGAATTGTTGGCATTTCGGGTCGAGGCCCTTCTTCAGGAACTGGTTCATCCATTTCAATTCTTCCAGCTGCTCTCCCCAAAAAGGAACAAAATCATTTAGTCACAGAGTTATACAGAATGGAAACAGGCCCTTCGGCCCAACTCATCCGTGCCCACCAAGGTGTTCCATCTAAACTAGTCAAGTTTGCTCCCATTTGGTCCATAATCATACAGCTGGCCATCAAGTACCTATCTATCAGTACCAGTCTGAAGAAGGGTCTCGACCCGAAATGTCACCTATCTCCTTCACTCCTTAGATGCTGCTGCACCCGCTGAGTTTCTCCAGCTTTTTGTGTAACCCTCGATTCTCCAGCATCTGCAGTTTCTTCTTTAACACCTATCTATATTGTGTAGGAAGGAAATGCAGATGCTGGTTAGACACACAATGCTGGAGTAACTCAACGGGGCAGGCAGGCACCATCCGAAACCTCACCCGTTCCTTCTCTCCAGAGATGCTGCCTGTCCCACTGAGGTACTCCTGCATTTTGTGTCTACCGATCTATATTAATCCTATTCCTAGCACTTGGTCCACAGTCATGTTCCTCATTTTTTAATTATTCAGTTTGAGGTAATTAGGGCGTGCAACAAAAGTGCAAACATTTCTCTCCTTTCAACCAGCTGTTTAGTGAAAACAAGCATTTTGAAATGCAAGATAGACACAAAAATGCTGCAGTAACTCAGCAGGACAAACAGCATCTCTGGGGAGAAGGAATGGGGGAAGTTTCAGGTCCACCTACACATTTTGAAATACATGTGTGCTGCCCTTTAGGGGTACATTGACCAATAAGCCCACCAAGGTCTACAGTGGGCACTTTCCTGGGCGTTGTATCATTCCAAAGTTGAGCAGTGCTTACCTGCTTAGTGTCCTGGCTATGGTAGCGGAGGCACTTTGCCACACAGTCAGTCATCAGAGAAACCTCCTCTTCACTGGGCCTGTTCGGAGCAACTCGTTGAACCATAATGACGACCATCACCAGGAAAACCAAGACTCGCCCCAGCTGCCTCTGTCCCTTATCAAAGAGATTAGGCGCTATCTTGTTGATGATCTGGATCGCGTCCTTGGGACTTGCGATATCAAGTTCATTGACCATGTTTGCAACCAGACGCCACAGGTCTTCTGTCACCAGTGGCACAGGTGTTGGGAAGGTCCCGTCCACGAGCTCGAACCCCTGCTTCAAACCAAGGCTGGCCTCTATCAACTCCTTAAACCCCTGTCTCACGGTGCGAGTTGGCCCACGAGTGACCCCGAGTTTTCACTCGTGGCGATCACGTACAGCCAACGTAGCGGGAACATCGGAACTCGCGCGATCAACTTGTCCACTCGTGGCGCTAACAGCAGGTACCCGTGAAACTTGTGAACTCGTGAAAAAAGTCAAACATGTTTGACTTTTTCCACGAGTCAAATTTCGTGGTCAAGTTTAAAATTGAAACATTTAAACTCGTTGTAATATCGTAGTGGCCCGTGCGTTAACTTTAGTGATCCGTGCGTCTACCGTGGGAACTCTTTAATAGACACAAAATGCTGGAGTAACTCAGTGGACCAGGCAGCATCTCTGGAGAGAAGGAATGGAATCGAGACCCTTCTTCAGACTTACCCAAAACGCCACCCATTCCTTCTCTCCAGAGATGCTGCCAGTCCCACTGAGTTACTCCAGCATTTTGTGTCTATTTATACTTTAGTTTCGGATATGATCAAGTGTAAGAAACGCAAACCAGACTATCTTCACATCAGAGAATCCTAATGTTCCTAATTTGGCCGAGGCACTTCACTGTCCGTTTGTAGGAAGGAACTGCAGATGCTGGTTTACACCGACGATAGGCACAAACATGCTGGAGTAACTCAGCGGGACAGGCATCGCATCTGGAGAGAAGGAATGGGTGATGTTTCGGGTCGGGACCCTTCTTCAGACTCCCCGCTCATTCTTCCCTCGTCGATGTGAACTTGTGGGGGTGCGAGGAATCGGGCGTCGCTGGGTAAGGGGAAGAGAAGTTTTACTGCTGAATTATGCGCAACAGAAGCATGAAGTGGGGGTAAGGTCCGTTTAAACTATCTTGTCGTCGTCCCCCCCCCCCCCCCCAATGTTGGGAGAGAGAGGGAAGACAGTTGTGCAAACAAACCACGGGAGACTGCGTCTTTAGAGGGAAATCATAAAATCTATAGGGATGTTTCGGGCCGGGACCCTAAAGGTTGACTACCCGTTTCGCAGATGCCGTTCCTAGCCCCCCCTCTCACTCCTCCCCACCCATAGTCTTTGCCTTCTCCCAATTCCACCATCCCTCGCCTCCCCCCCCCCCCCCCAAACCTGTCCTCGCCTGAACTGCTGAAGATAACCGAGTGCTTTAAATGCGAATCCCGGACTGCAGCAACAACACACGCCCTGAGCGGGAGAGGAACTTGGTAACTCAAGAGCAAACGGGAGGGGAACTTGGTAACTCTGGAGACGATCTCGGGACATCGCAGATTACCATACCCGTGGGAACTCGCCACAAACACTTGCACATCAACTTGGAATATCGTACACAACCACGAGTCTGTCACTCTGGGTCACTCGTGTGTCAACTCGCACCGTGAGACAGGGCCTTTAGCCAGCTGGCCGCACTCCACCTCGGCTCTCGCAGGCGATACTTGTAGGAGTTGGTGCAATGCTTTGTCAGCCAGATCCATAGCGTGCGACTTCTGCACGGCCAGACTCAGTCTGCAATGAAAGCCCTTGTTGGTTTCCAACAATTGTTTCCTCGTTGCAGCCGCGCCTTCCCTCTAAAGCTTTAAAGTGGTTATGTACGCCCTCTCTATTGTGAAAGGGCGTGAAGAAATGATGCGGGGGAAGCTGCAAACTGGATCCAAATAATAAAAAACAGATAAACCCAGCCTCGGGGAATTACAGAGAACAAGTATTAAATACGCTGCTAGAATTCAAGTCAAGAAGTAACCTCCTTTCAGCGTCCGTCTCTGATACAAATAACTGTTTTACAAAGGCTGAAAGTGAAATGTCAGCGGCGGGCATGGATTTTACTCATTGCTCGGGAACGATGTCCAGGAAACTGACCTTATAACTTTACATGAAAGGTCTTACCTTACCACCCCCCATCAACCAAAACAACAAACTGGTTTATATATATCAACTCTATAAAGAGCATTTAGAGACTTTTACATAGACTCATGAATAGTCAAGGGTCAAGAGTGTTTTACAGGTGTTTTATGAACTATCCACACAGATAATTCATAATAATCAAATACATTCATAACCATCCTAGGCCCCATTCTCTTCTCCCTGTATATGCTCCCCTTAGGCCAAGTCATTCAAAGGCACGGCATTTCCTTCCACTGCTATGCAGACAATACACAACTCTATCTCCCCCTGAAGCCCAACAACCGATCTAATCTATTCAGCCTTATCCACTGCCTCGAGGATATAAAGTGTTGGATGGCCCAGAACTTCCTCCAACTAAACGAGAGTAAGTCTGAGGTCATCCTACTCGGCCCCTTGGACTGCATCAAAACAATAGCAGGCAGCCTCGGAAACCTTACCCCATTAATCAAACCTCACGTCAAAAACCTTAGGGTGATATTTGACTCCTCATTGAAATTTGACAAACAAGTCAATGCCGTGCTAAAAGCTAGCTTCTTCCAGCTTCGGACGATAGCTAAAATAAAACAATTCCTCCAATTTGATGATCTCGAAAAGATCATCCACTCATTTATCTCCACCTGCCTTGATCACTGCAACTCCCTTTACACCGGCATCAGCCAAACATCCCTGTCTGCTTGCAATTGGTCCAAAATGCCGCAGCAAGACTCCTGACGGGCACCCGGAAAAAATCACCCCAATTCTGGCCTCTCTCCATTGGCTCCCTGTGCAGTTCCGAATCAATTTCAAGCTCCTTCTTTATGTATACAAAGCCCTTAATGGTCTTGCCCCCACCTACATCAAAAATCTGCTTACCCACCACACCACCTTCAGGTCCCTCAGATCAGCCGATTTGGGGTTGCTAAATGTCCCGTGGTCTAGGCATAAGCTCAGGGGTGACTGCGCTTTTGCGGTTGCAGCTCCTAGACTATGGAACAGCATCCCCCTTCCCATCAGAACTGCCCCCTCCATTGACTCTTTTAAGTCTAGACAAACTTATATCTACTCTCAAGCCTTTCTTGAGATCCTCTGAGGGAGGGCTGTATGTATCTATGTATGTATTGTTGATCTATGTACCGCTGTTTGTAGCACGTTAGTACCTGCACCAATGTAAAGCACTTTGTTCAATGGGAGTTGTTTTTAAATGTGCTATAGAAATAAAATTGACTTGACAATACCTATACAAAATACATGATATCTTCAGTACAACTAGACATCCACTGAAGTTCATAGATGAAGATAGTGTGTTGTGTAGTGTTCAGGAACCTGATGGTTATTGTGAGGAGACTATTCTTATCCTGGTAGTCATGGCTTTCAGACTCTTATACTTTCTACACGGTGGTAAGAGTATAATGAGAGAATGGCCAGGGTGGTGTGGGTGCTTGATTACATTGTCTGCCTTTTTAGGCAGTCTTTCTATGGTCCTTTCAATCATGCAGGGGTCAGCACCTGTGATGGTCCAGGCAGTATCTCCCATTCCCTTTATTCTCTTTAACTCCTGGGTGTTTGATTTGCTGAACCAAGCTGTGATGCAACTAGATAGTCTGGTCTCTACCATACAGCTATAGAAGTTCAAGAGCGTATTTGTCAACATACCAAGCCTCCTCAATCTTCGAGGGAGTAGAGGTGCTGATGGACTTTCTTTATGATCATATCAATGTGCTAGAATATTCTCAGGGATATGCACACCCCAGAGCTTGAAGTTGTTGACTCTCTCCACTGTCATCATGTCAATAAAGACAGATTTGGGATCCTCAGTTTTCCCTTTCTAAAATCAACAACTTGGTCATGCTGATGTTGAGAACAAGATCTTTGTTCTTGCACCATTCAAGATAGTTTATTGTCATGTGTCCCTGATAGAACAATGAAATTCTTGCTTTGCTTCAGCACAACAGAACATAGTAGGCATGACTACAAAACAGATCAGTGTGTTCATATACCATTATATAAATATATACACACATGAATAAATAAACTGATAAAGTGCAAATAACAGATAATGGGCTATTAATGTTCAGAGTTCCGAGCCAAGTTCAATAGCCTGATGGCTGTGGGGAAGTAGCTAATCCCGACCATGGTCATTGCAGTCTTCAGGCTCCTGTACCTTCTACCTGAAGGTAGCAGGGAGATGAGTGCGTGGCCAGGATGGTGTGGGTCCTTGATGATGTAGAGTGAGTAGAGCATGAGATTGAGCACACAGCCTTGAGGTGCTCATGTGCCAATGGTTATTGTGGAAGAAAATATTAATATCCTTCTTAATTAATTTTGATTGGAATTGACGGTAACAAAACAGTTATTGCATACAGTTTTGGTCTGCTAATCTGAGGAAAGACATTCTTGCCATAGAGGGAGTACAGAGAAGGTTCACCAGACTGATTCCTGGGATGTCAGGACTTTCATATGAAGAAAGACTGGATAGACTCGGCCTGTACTCGCTGGAATTTAGAAGATTGAGGGGGGGGATCTTATAGAAACTTACAAAATTCTTAAGGGGTTGGACAGGCTAGATGCAGGGAGATTGTTCCCGATGTTGGGGAAGTCCAGAACAAGGGGTCACAATTTAAGGATAAGGGGGAAGTCTTGCAGAACCAAGACGAGAAAAACATTTTTCACACAAAGAGTGGTGAATCTCTGGAATTCTCGGCCACATAAGGTAGTTGAGGCCAGTTCGTTGGCTATACTTAAGAGGGAGTTAGATGTGGCCCTTGTGGCTAAGGGATCAGGGGTTATGGAGAAAAGGCAGGTACGGGATACTGAGTTGGATGATCAGCCGTGATCATATTGAATGACGGTGCAGGCTCGAAGGGCCGAATGGCCTATTCCTGCACCTATTTATGTTTCTATGTTTCTATGAAAGGGTGTTTGAATGTGACAATTGGCATCTCTCATTGACCAGATGTAGAAGAGATTCGTGGTAGTAAAGTAAGATTAGACATATTAACAAAAAAGTATGTTATGACTAATGAAATAATTGGTACCCTTGTAGTATAATAGGTCCAAAATAGGTTATTGTGGCCAGATGCCATGCCCGTAGTGATGTATGCCCTGAGAAATCTGAAAAATAGAAACACGGGCCTAACACCTCACGAGATGTTGATGGGGCGACCTATGACAACAGGAACCCAAACTCCGATGACTCCTGAGAAGGTAGCCCTGATATGGAATGATGAAAAATCCTAAAGATATTCTCAAGCCATGTGTGAAACAGTTGGTAAAATCTATGAGAATGTTAAGCAGGCATAGGTCCCTCTGGCAGAAGGAAATATGCACCGGTTTAAACAGGTAGATCAAGTTTATATGCGAGCAATGAACAAAAATTCTTTCTCTTCTAGGTGGAATGGACCATATTTGGTGCTGCTAGCAACATGGACAGCAATAAAAGAAAAAGAAAAACCCGATTGGATACATGCCACTACATCACTCAGACAGAACCCTTGAGGAGAAGGAAGTGCAAGAGCCGTAAATCTTTGTAGTGATAAGACAATGATAAAAAAGTGTCAAAATGTAGACATATTCTTTATTAACTATCTTTGCATAGCAATGTTACAAAATGTTGAGATTTTAAAAATCAAGTCAGCAATTTATCACATCAGATAAAGCATAAAATAAGTTTAATTTGACACCCAATTCACTTTCATATCTTCAGTATTAAAAAAGTTATGGGCATTTTCACACTGTGAAATTAGCATCTTGTTCCCTATTGCTTTTGCATTGACTTTACACAAAAGTTGTGATCGAGGACAGTCAAAAGCCCATAACTTTCTTAAAAATTAAGAGAACTGAATGACATTTTTAGTTATTATAGATTGAAGCATTCTGAAACAAGTGTAAAACAGCTTACTTGGATGACCTGAAATTAAAGCATATAATTGACATTTGTGATGGAAATAGTAATGAACACCCAGACTGCCTTGAAAATTCAAAATTGTGATATTCTCAAGATCAGAACTGTAATATTATTGTATTATATGCTGCAAGTCCGTAACAGATAGGTAAATAAATTACAATTTCTAGCAATAGACCAAGTCTTTATGGAGAAGATCAGTTGCTAGCTGGTACATTGGCATATTATAATCAGTAGCATCATCATACTCCTCAGATTGTAATCAATAAGCAACTCTGTACACCTTGTTTTTCCTCAACTTTTCAATTTTGGCATTGTAAACTACAAGTTTTTGCTCTTCAAACCACACATGACTTGCCTTTCTGCCCACTACTTTCCCATTAAGAATGTCCTATAGATTCAATTTCTTAAGAAAAGGATATATTTTTTAAATAGCCTAAGTATCCAAATAACTAACTAATTCCATTCACACAAGAATTCACAATATAACAAGATTTTTTAATCTCACTCTCATGAATTCATATGAAAGATGGATGGAATTCCCATAAATTAATCTAGAAATATTCACTCAATATAATCAATTTTTTTTTTGCACAATACATGGGACTAAAACTGATATTATAAAAATATTGACCATGGGTAGACAATAAGTTCAAGTAAGTTTATTGTCACATGCCCCTGATAGGACAATGAAATTCTTGCTTTGCTTCAGCACAACAGAACATAGTGGGCACAAATACAGAACAGATCAGTGTGTCCATATTGCCTTATATCAATATATACACACATGAATAAATTAACGAATAAAGTGCAAGTAACAGATAACGGGATATTAATGTTCAGAGTTTTGTCCAAGCCGGGTTTAATAGCCTGATGGCTGTGGGGAAGTAGCTATTCCTGAACCTGGTCATTGCAGTCTTCAGGCTCCTGTACCTTCTACCTGAAGGTAGCAGGGAGATGAGTGTGTGGCCAGGATGGTGTGGGTCCTTGATAATACTGCCAGCCTTTTTGATGGAAGGAAGGTCAGAGCCGATGATGGACTGGGCAGTGCTTACTACTTTTTGTAGTCTTTTCCTTTCCAGGGCGCTCAAGTTGCTGAACCAAGCCACGATGCAACCAGTCAGCATGCTCTCTACTGTGCACCTGTAGAAGTTAGAGAGAGTCCTCCTTGACAAACCAACTCTCCTTAATCTTCTCAGGAATTGCTTTCTTGATAATTGCATCAGTGTTCTTGGACCAGAAAAGATCTTCAGAGATGTGCACGCCCAGGAATTTGAAGCTCATGACCCTTTCAACCATAGACCCGTTGATACAAACGGGACTGTGCACCCCATCCTACTCCTTCCAAAGTCCACAATCAGTCCACAATGCTGGTGTTGAGGGCCAGGTTATTGTGCTGGCACCATATGGACAGTTGCTCGATCTCTCTTCTATACTCCGACTCATCCCCATCATTGATATGTTCCACAACAGTGGTGTCGTCCGCGAACTTGATGATGGAGTATGCACTATGACCGGCTACACAGTCATGAGTATAGAGCGAGTACAGCAGGGGGCTGAGCACACAGCCTTGAGATGCTCCCGCACTGATTGTTATCGAGTCTGACACATTTCCACCCATACGAACAGATTGTGGTCTGTGAATGAACTGTGGTCTGTGAAAAACACAAAATATAGACGATTTAGATGCTCTTATGACATGATTGTCCAAAAAAAAGCATTTAAATCATCTTGTGAGTGGGTTTTTCTTGAATGCGATCAATTGGAACTTTGCATTTGAGGTGAATTTGAACCCCATATCGGCAGGAAAAACACTGCCGGTTCGTATGGGGCCTAAATACACATATCATCTACACTTACCCCTTGTTTTGTCCCGTTCGTGCGATCCGTCACATTGTAGGCATTGAGGGCGTCAGAAGTCGCTTTATATTTTAATCAAATAAATTGTCTCGCGATTAAAAAATAAAAATAAATTTTAAAAATCGGGAATGGAAGTCAGATTGATTTTTCTTCAGCAGCTAGCTGCCCGAGGATGTCCACCTCCGACAGGCAGGAGAAAACGGCATTTTAATCCTGCCCCCCCCCCCCCCACAAAGGCGCCAAAGTCGCGCACATGGCCAGTGACAGAACCGCAGCGCTGCTGTAGGCAAGTTTTGTAACATCGCTACTTTGTAGTATTAAATACGTATGAATAGATTAACATTACATGGAATCATGGAGGACATGAGAGTGAAGAGAGGCATCTAGATAGTTACGAGAAACAAAATGAAGGTAGAAGTTGGAGTATGAAATTTAACTAACAACTTTCACACAGAACATAGTGAACTCGCAGCTGAAAGAAAAACAGGCTTCCTTATCTGATTAGAATGTTGGGTTTGTGCCCATATCCCTACGCATGCTAAAGAAAGTATCCCTTTGCGAGCTCAAAGATGAGTTCCAACCAAATTACAATCAGACACCTATACCTCCTTTTTGCAATTGATTAGAGACAATATTAAAATCCTTTCTTACTATAATACAACTGTTGATCATAGAGATCATAAAAGATGTGGAAGAAAATATTAATATCCTTCCTTACTTAATTTTGATTGGAATTGAACAAGGTAACAAAAGGGTGTTTGGATGTGAGAATTGGCATCTCTCGTTGACCAGGTGTAGAAGAGGTTTGCGGGAATTGGCAAAGTAAGATTAGACGTATAACTTATTGTCTAGGAATGAGTTGAAGGGTGGATGGTAAATGTAAACATGAAATAGTGGATGGAGAAAATGAAGCTAGTTTCTCTCAACGGTGTGTTACAATAGACCACCCCTACCGCTAGTAGCATAGATACATTGCAGTAAATGCGGAGCTTATGATTGGCTCGGAGAGGGGATGGTGGCACGGTCCGCTTAAAAGGTGAGATAGAATAATGTCAAGATGCCCTTGTATTATGTTTGACTTGTATTAACCACCTGTTGTTGAATGAAATAATTGGTACCTATGTAGTAGATCGTATATGTTTGTATAGTTGTATCTAACAAAAAACAAACGTTGTTTACCGCACAGTATAACTGTCGGCTAATTCTGCTGCAAAGTCAGAGAACTGGTGAGCAGTTAACTGCTGCCATCTCTCCATGATATTATGCAATAAAGTATCCTGAAGCAAACCTGTGAGGTCTCCGCTTTTAATTTTCTTTTAATTTCCATCTAAATTCTTCTTCCACAGTTATCAAGTACAACGTGTTGATGACAATGATTGTGGTCTGTTGATGATGAAGTAAAGGATCCAGTAGCATAGGGATGAGCAGAAACCCAGTTCCCTGAGCTTAATAACAAGTTTGGAGGGATGATGGTGATCAACGTTGAGCTGTAGTCGCTGAACAACAGCCTGATGTATGTGTTCGTATTGTCCAAGTGGTCAAGTGCAGTGGCGGTAGGTAAATTATAGTGGGCCCATGTCCTGCTTGCTGTGGGAAGAGATGATGTGCATCATTACCAACCTCTCAAAGCACTTCATCACCATGGATGTTAGTGCCACTAATAAATAGACATTGAGGCATGTCACCTTACTATCTTGGGCACCAGTATTATCGATTCCCTTTTGAAGCAGGTGGGTACCTTGTACCCTAGTAATGAGAGGTTAAAGGTGTCGGCAAAACCCCAAGCCAGTTGGTCCTTGCAGGTTTTATGTACTTGGCCAGGTACACCATCAAGCTGAATGCTTTTCGAGGGTTCACCCTCATAAAGGATCTTCTGGTGTTGGCTGTGGTAACTGAGATTACAATGTTGATGGGAACTAAGGGAGTCCAAGAAGCCACTTCAAATTGAGTGTAGAAGGTATTGAGCTCATCCCGGAATGATGCCTCTATGTCACATGAACTGTCAATTGGCTTTGGCTTGTAGGAAATGATATCTTTGGCAAGCCCTGCCACAGCTGTAGAATGTCCATCCCATTCTCCAGTTCTTGATTAGTATAGGTGTCAGAGGTTATGGGGAAAAGGCAGGAGAATGGGGTTAGGAGGGTGATAGATTAGCCATGATTGATTGGCGGAGTAGATTTGATGGGCCAAATTACCTCATTCTACTACTATTCCTTATGACCTCCCATTTAAACTGAAAGCATCTCTTTGCCTTTCCGAAGGACTTATTTAAGTAATACCTGGACTTCCTATGTGAACCTGCATCACCAGACTGGAATACCCAAAAGCTGATCCTCAGGATCTTCTGGTTCATCTGAGGCTTCTGGTCAGGGAACATTCAGATGGTGTTGGGAACATACTGCTTGACACATTTCCTTATGAACTCGGTAGCAGCTGTGTTGAATTTATCAGGTCCATTGCAAAGTTCCTGAGCATTGCCCAATCTACCGAAACTAGGCAATTGCAAAGTTGTTCCTTTGCCTCCCCTGACCAGTTCTATGTGATTTTCCTGACTGGAGTACTTCGGTCAGTACATGTATGATATGTGGGAATTGATCTCATGCAGACAGAGGAGGTTATCTAATCTCGGAAATCATGTTTGGCACAGATACTGTAGGCTGGAGGGCCTGTTTCTGTGCTGTTCTGTACCAGCGTTGTGTTGTTCAATGTTCTATATTCTAGATGCAAATAAAAGTCTGGTCATAATGAACACCATAACAAAGTTTTGTTTGAAATTAAAGCTCGTGATGAGCAGTGTTTTACTGCAGCAGCAGGAGCCGTGCATTATTTTGCTGGTGGGTGTGAGCGTTTGGTTCCTCTCTTGTGTTGGCGGGATTTTCACGGCAGCTTTGGGGACTTGCCCTGATCGCTTGGCTCACTGTCAAGGGGCGGGGAGGACTCACCGCATGCACTTGGAATCCTATGTACCCATTGCCAGATTGGTTTTATTTTGTTTTCGTATTCAATTTGTCTGAGCTATTGAATAATGTTGGGGATTTCCGGCTGTAATTTCCCCCAGATGGCAATGAATCTCTGGAATTCTCTTTCCCTCATAGTGGTGAATACCAGAACATTTTATTTATGGTGGAAATAGATAAACATTAGAAAGATAGAGGCCAATGCGGAACTGGCATAAAAGACTTGAACCCAGCATAGATCAGCCGTGATCACATTGAACAGCAAAGGTCCGGTCATCTACTCTTGGTTCTTGGTTACTCGGTCCTCCAAAATATTCCAACTGGAATTTCAACTGGAGGTGGTGAAGGAATGGGTTTAGCCAGAGAGGGTTATTGGGAAGAAAGTGCCACTTTAAATTTAGTTGCGTCTCGCTGGGCAACCGTGGCTTGGTGGAGATTATTCCATGCTTTAATAGTGTGTGGAAAGAACAAATTGCTGTACACATCTGTCTTTGAGGCTGGGACCACAAATTGGATCGAATGCCCTCGCCTGCTCCTAATTGGTTTGGGGTTGGTGTAGGTCTTGTGATCTATGTCTAGCTGACCATTTAACATTTTGTAAAAACAGGTCAAACGGTGAGCTCCTATTTTAGAGTCATAGTCATACAGCACAGAAACAGGCTCTTCAGCCTAAACTTGCTCCTGCTGACAAAGGTGCCCCATCCACCCATGTTTGATCCACATTCTTCTTAATATTTCCTGTCCATGTACCTGTTTAATTGTCTTTTAAATGTTACCGTATCTGCCTCAACTACCTCCTCTGGCAGATCATTTCATATACGCGCTGTGTCAAAATGTTGCCTTTCAGGCTATCAAATCTTTCCCTGCCTTTCTTGTGTCCTTGCATACAGTTTATCCCCGCATGCTACGAGCACAACTGTGGTTGGGACAAATTCCCCGAGGCAGTTCCTTGGAACAACTGGGGGTCTGTGCACAAGGAAGACCAGCATTTGAACTGTTTTCACGTGAGCAGGAATATCACAGCCAATGATGGACTTACTACGTGCACCAACGTGACTTGGAGTCACAAGATGTTGCAGATGCTGAACTACTAGAGAAAGCCAGTGGGTCAGGCAGCATCCGTGGGGTCAGAGGGATGGTCAACATTTTGGGGCACGACCCTGCATCAGGCTGGGTCTGTAGAGGGAAGGTAGTTAATATAAAGTGGTGAGGTGGAAGGGGCGAAACAGGGCTGGCAGGCAATAGGTTGAACCAGCTGAGGAGGGAATGATGGTTAAATGGAGCTGGGTGGAAGTAAGGGAGGGGTAAAGATAGGGGATGGTAAGTGGGGACACGCAAGCTGCAGATGATGGAAATTGACGCATAAAAAGGGGGCTAAATAGAATTCGATAAGGAAGGGATGATGGGCAGGAAGAACGAGGTACTAGGGGGACAGGTAGTGCATGGGTGAAAAATGTTTTCCCCTTTCCCCCCACCAGATGGAACCAGGTGGGGGAAAGGGGAAAGCAGCCTGTTGGGTGTGGGGGGGGGAGGGGGGTGGGGGGAGAGAGGATAGGCTGTTTGAAAAAGGAGGGTGAGAGAACCTGTGTGGATTAGAAGGAGGGAGAAAGGAGCACAGTAGTTACAAGTGCAGGCATACTTGGTCTCAACAATGTAGAGCACGCCGTATCGAAAGCACTGAGCAGAGTTATGAGATTGCAATACGTGCGTGTGAATCATTGCCTGAGCTGGAAGAGCTGCTTAGGCCCCTGGAAGGGTCGGGGAGGTGGCATGGGCACATGTGTTGCACCTCCTATGGATGCAGATGAAAATATCAAGGGATGGGAAGGGATGTAATGGTCACGATGAGCTAACCAGGAAGTGACCAGAAAGCAGAAATTGGGAGGAGAGGGGAAAGCATGACTGGTGGTGGGATCATATTGCAGCTGGTGGAAATGAGGGAACAATAACTCAGAGGCGGAATCTCTACAGTCTGGTCAGGTAACGAGATGGAAGTTGTTCCTTAGTGGAAGAAAATATTAAGCCTGAAGGCAAATACAGTACCGTACAAAAAAAAAAATCACACCTCTACTTTCCTTAAAGTTCAAACAGTTTCAGCATGTGGCCGAATACTTTAAGCAATGTCCTCAGATGCATGATAGAAAGTATCTTGACTAGTGACATTGTGGATTTATAGAGCAAAACCAATGGACAGGAAGATAAGAGGTAGCATAGAGTGGCAAACTATGCCCAGTCCATCACATGCAACAGCCATCCCCACCATCAAAAGGATCTACATGAAGCGCTGCCTCAAAAAGGTGGCATGTATCAGCAAGTACCCCCATTATCTGGGCCATTCTCTCTCAGAGGATACAAAAGCCCGAAGTCCTATACTTCTAGGTTCTAGAACAGCTAGTTTCCTACAACCATTATATTCTTAAACCAACCCACACAACCCTAATCCTACTTCAGCAATAGAAATTAATGGACCACCTCTTGCATGGACTTTCAATGAAATTGTTTTGTTTTCTAATTGTCATTTGCACTAATGTTATTTTTTGCAGTCTTTTTTTAGAAATGTTATGCTTAATTTAGGGATAATTTATGTTATTGTATGTTTGTGTGAGTCTATGTGTCTTTGGTGCTGCTGCAAGGAGGACTTTCACTATACCTGTACCTCACCATATGTACATATGGCTTGACCTGTAGATTCAAAACTTTAAAAAATCCTCATAATCCAGGTAATTAACTATAAAATATGGAACCGTACATAACAAGGCCCTTTGACCCACAATGTGTCAAACATGATGCCAAGACCAACTCTTGTCTGCCTACACATAATCCATATCCATTTGCCTGTCCAGAAGCATCTTAAACACCACTAACATACCTGCCTCATTTTTATATACTTCTATCCGGTCTTCCCACAACCTCCGACATTCCAGAGAAAAGAATCCAAGTCCGTCCAACCTCTCCCTGTAGCTAATACCCCCTGATTGAGGTATCATTCTAGTAAAACTTCCTCTGCACCCTTTTGAAAGTCTCCACATGTAATACCCCAACTGCACGCAATACCCCAAATGCGACCTAACCAACATCCTATAAAGCTTCACTGCAATTGTTAAGTTTGAGCAGTTATGGTGGCGCAGCGGTAGAGTTGCTGCCTTACAGCGAATGCAGCGCCGGAGACCGGGTTCGATCCCAACTGCGGGTTCTGTCTGTACGGAGCTTGTATGTTCTCCCCGTGACCTGCGTGGGTTTTCTCTGAGATCTTCGGTTTCCTCCCACACTGCAAAGACGTACAGGTTTGTAGGTTAATTGGCTTGGTAAATGTAAAAATAATTGTCCCTATTGGGTGTAGGATGGTGTTAATGTGCGGGGATCGCTGGTCGGCGCGGACCCGGTGGGCCGCAGGGCCTGTTTCCACGCTGTATCTCTAAAACTAAAAAAAAGTTATTGGACCAATAGGTCAGAGTTCTCAACCATTGATCTAAAGGCACAAAGTTGATTTCTACCATAGTGTTTGGTGAATTTAAATTCAAAGAACAAATTAATCAAATCCGTTAAATAAAAAGGTAATATCAGGAAGAGGGAGTTTCAGCTACAGGAAAGCGAAAACATCTGTAGATGTAGGGAACTCTAGAGGATATGTCTAGGAAAGTACTGCAGGTACTGGTTTAAATTGAAGGTAGACACAAAATGCTGGAGTAACTCAACGGATCAGGCAGCATCTCTGGAGAGAAGGAATCGGTGACGTTTGGGTCGAGACCCATCTTTAAGCATCCCCAATATTCTTACCTTCCTCTGTGGAACATTCATATACTTTGGACAACGTCACTTCCACCAATTTCATAAAATCGCCCCACTTCTCCCTTTTCAACATTTCAAAAATGTGTTCACTTTTTCCACCACAGAACCTTTCATATGCCACTTCCCCAATGATATAAACTTGGTTTGATAATTCCTTTCCTACCATCAATGATGCATAACCCTTTCAGGTGAAGAAACTATGTACAAATATTTCTAACATCTTTAAATATTGCATTCAGTGATCACGTATACAATCCTCTAGAAGGTAGACAAAAAATGCTGGAGTAACTCAATGGATCAGGCAGCATCTCTGGAGAGAAGGAATGGGTGACGTTTCGGGTCGAGACCCTTCTTTAGACTGAATGAAGTCTTCCGAGTCTCAAGAAAGGTCTCGTGAATTGTAATAGTTTCTTCACCTGAAAGGGTTACTTGCATCATTGATGGTAGGAAAGGAAAATGCCAAACCATGTTCATTTAATGGGGAAGTGGCATATGTAAGGGAATGAGTAGTGCTGTGGTGGAAAAAGTGAACAAGCCTTTGAAATGTTGAAAAGGGAGAGTAGAACTATTTCATTAAAGTTGGTGGAACTGACATTGTCCAATATATGTAATATTCCACAGAGGAAGGTAATGTTATTGGGAATGCTTAAAGAAGGATCTCAAACTAAAACATCACCTATTCCTTCTCTCCAGAGATGCTGTCTGTCCCACTGAGTTACTCCAACTTTTTGTGTCTATCTAGGGTATGCTTAATCTGGATGGAAATTAAGAGTGTTGGGAGTAGAATTCTGGAAAATTGAACAAATATCCTACTTTAGTCTCAGTAATTAAACTACCAGTTTGTTATTGAATACCCATCCATTCACTAATCTTCTTCAGAGAAAGGTTTTTGCCATTCTTGCCTATATTTGTATATGACTCTTTGTTGCCTTCTTTGCTCAGGGATAGTAACATAGAAAATAGATGCAGGAGGACCACATTCGGCCCTTCGAGCCAGCACCACCATTCATTGTGATCATGGCTGATTATCCCCAATCAATAACCCGTGCCTGCCTTCTCCCCATATCCCTTGATGCCACTAGCTCCTAAAGCTCTATCTAACTCTCTCTTAAATCCACCCAGTGATCTGGCTTCCACTGCCCTCTGTGGCAGGGAATTCCACAAATTCACAACTCTGGGTGAAAACATTTTTTTTCATCTCAGTCATAAATGGCCTCCCTTTTATGTTAAGACTGTGGCCCCAGGTTCTGGACTGGTCCAACTTTGGGAACATTTTTCCTGCATCTAGCTTGTCCAGTCCTTTTATAATTTTATATGTTTCTATAAGCTGCCCCCTCATCCTTCTAAACCCCAGTGAATTCAAGCCTAGTCTTTTCGATCTTTCCTCATATGGCAGTCCCGCCATCCGAGAGATCAATCTCGTGAATCTTGTGATTGAGGAAATGCTGCACTCCCGCAATCACAAGAATGTCCTTCCTCAAATTAGGAGACCAAAACTGTACACAATACTCCAGATATGGTCTTACCAGCACCCCATACAACTGCAGAAGAACCTCTTTCCTCCTATACTGAAATCCTCTTGTTATGAAGGCCCACATTCCATTAGCTTTCTTCACTGCCTGTTGTACCTGCACGCCAACTTCCAGTGACTGGCGTACAAGGACACACAGGTCTCGCTGTACCTCCCCCTTACCTAACCTCATTGAGATAATAATCTGTCCCTTTGTTTTTTCTGCCAAAGTGGATAACCTCACATTTATCTATATTATACTGCATCAGCCACAATTCTGCCCACTCACTCAACCTGTCCAGGTCACCCTGAAACATCCTCTTCACAGTTCACACTACCACCCAGTGTGTCATCTGCAAACTTGCTAGTGTTGCTCCTAATTCCCTCTTCCAAATCATTAATATATATGGTAAACAGTTGCGGCCCCAACAACGAGCCTTGCGGCACTCCACTCGCAACTGCCTGCCATTCTGAACAGGACCCGTTCACTCCTACACTTTGCTTCCTGTCTGCCAACCAATATTCTATCCACACCAACACCCTACCCCCAATACCATGTGCTCTAATTTTAGTCACCAGTCTCCCGTGCGAGACCTTTTCAAAGGCTTTCTGAAAGTCTAGAAACACTACATCCACTGGCTCCGCTTTATCCATTTTACTTGTCACATCTTCAAAAAATTCCAGAAGATTAGTCAAGCATGATTTTCCTTTCATAAATCCACACTGACTTGGACTAATCCTTTTACTGCTATCCAAATGCCCCATTATTACCTCTTTAATAATTGACTCCAGCATCTTTCCCACCACAAAGTCAGTCTAACTGGTCTGAAATTCCCCGTTTTCACTCTCGTTCCTTTCTTGAAAAGTGGGATAACATTAGCCATCCTCCAGTCCACAGGATCTGATCCTGAAACTATTGAACATTGGAAAATGATCACCAATACCTCCACTATTTCTAGAGCCACCTCCCAGTGGACCCAAGGATGCAGACCATCAGACCCAGGGGATGTATCATTCTTCAGTCCCATTAGCCTATCCAATACTATTTCTCACCCAATGAAAATTTCTTTCAGTTCTTCTACCCCCTTAGGTCCTCTTTCCTCCAGTACTTCTAGGAGATTGTTTGTGTCTTCCTTAGTGAAGACAGATCCAAAGTACCTGTTCAACTCTTCTGCCATTTCTTTGTTCCCCATAATAATTTCACCCGTATTCAAGGGACCCACATTTGACTTTGCTATTCTTTTTCCCTTAACATATCTGAAGAAGCTTTTACTATCCTTTATATTCCTGGTCAGCTTCCCCTCATACTTCATCTTTTCAGCCTGTGTTGCCCGTTTTGTTTCCTTCTGTTGTCCTATGAAGGTTTCCCAATCCTCTGGCTTCCAGCTACTCTTTGCTGTGTTATACATCTTTTCTTTTAGTTTTATTCTATCTCTAACTTCTCTTGTCAGCCACAGTTGCCTCCTACTCCCCTTAGAATCTTTCTTCCTTTTTGGAATGAAATGATCCTGCGTCTTCTGGATTATGCCCAGAAATTCCTGCCACTGCTGTTCCATCATCATTCCTGCTAGGATCCCTTTCCAGTCTACCTTGGCCAGCTCCTCCCTCATGCCCTCATAGTCCCCTTTGCTCAACTGCATCACTGACACTTCCGATTTAACCTTCTCCTTCTCAAATTGCAGATTAAAACTAATCATATTATGATCACTACTTTCAAACGGTTCCTTTACCTCTGGTTCTCTTGTCAAATCTGGTTCATTAGACAACACTAAGTCCAGAATTACCTTTTCTCTGGTCGGCTCCATTACAAGCTGCTCTAAGAATCCATCTTGGAGGCACTCTACAAACTCACTCTCTTGGGGTCCTGAACCAACCCGATTTTCCCCAATCTATCTGCTATTGAAATCCCCCATCACCACAGTGGCATTACCTTTGTCACATGCCAGTTTTAATTCTTGCTGCAACTTACACCCTAAATCCGGGTTACTATTTGGGGGTCTGTAGATAACAGGAATTAGTGTCTTCTTGCCTTTACATTTCCTCAACTCAATCCACAGTGACTCTACCGCGTCAGTCCCTATGTTTTCCCTCGCAAGGGTCTGAATTCCATCCCTCACCAGCAGAGCTACCCCCCTCCTCTGCCCACCTGCCTGTCCTTTCTATAGGATGTATAACCCTGAATATTAAGTTCCCAGGCCCAATCCTCCTGCAGCCACGTCTCAGTAATCCCCACAGTCATATCTACCAACCTCTAACTGAGCTTCAAGCTCATCTACTTTACTTCTTATACTTTGCGCATTCATATACAATATTTTTAATTCCTTACACATCTCACCTTTCACATCGATCCCTATTACACTTGGCCATACTTTCTTATCCCTTTGTGAGCTTTCTTTCCTGTTAATTCTGGGGTCATTAACTATCCCTTTACTCCATTTCCCTTTAACTATCCCATTTGACAACCCCCCCCCCCCCCCCCTTATTTAGTTTAAAATCACCTGTGCAGCAGTGGCAAACCTGCCTGCCAGAATGCCGGTCCCCCCACCTGTTAAGGTGCAATCCGTCCCATTTGCACAGTTCCCCCTTACTCCAAAACAGATCCCACTGGTCTACAAATCTAAATCCCTGCCCCCTGCAACAGTTTCTCAGTCACACATTTAGGTCCTGCATCTCACTGTTCCTGCTCTCACCAGCACGAGGAACTGGAGGCAAACCGGAGATAACCACCCTGGAGGTCCTGCTTTTCAGCACTTTTCCGAGCTCTCTAAAGTCACGCTTCAGAATATTCATCCCCTTCTTTCCGACATAGTTTGTGCCAACATGCACTACCACTTCCGGCTGTTCACCTTCGCCTTGAGGATTTTCTGCACTCTGTCCGTGACATACTGGAACCTGGCACCAGGGAGGCAGCACACCATCCTCGAATCCCATCTGTTGCTGCAGAAACCCTTGTCCATACCTCTCACAATGGAGTCTCCAACTACCATGGCATTGCCTGACCTCAGCATCTTTGGTTTTGGCTCAACAGCATTTTTTGCTTCCAGCTCCAATTACCTGCCTCCCAGTTCGGACCCCAGCCAGACTATCGGTACCGACTGGCCATCCGCCGCCACACTGTGCAATTCTCCAACCGGGCATTAAGATCCACCCTGGTTGCAATGCGCCGGCACCAGCAGGACCTCGCATTGGCTCTCCCGAATCTTCGGGCCTCACTTACCCAGACTTGCAACGGACCCCAACTACACTACATCCTCCGGAAGATCCACCGCTTCAATCAGCAATTCCTGTCCCATCTTACCTCCACCAAGGACCTGAAATTAGCCCGCCTCCAGGCCGTTCCAGCTAACGACAATCCCCGACTCGACCGCCCGCAGGCCCCGGGCCCCAACTCTGGCCCGAGCCTCCGGCCCGAGTCCCCCGACGCCATCTTGGCCACCAGGAGCACCTCCAGGACTCACCAGGACGCCGCCTTCACTGACCTCCACGCCGATGCTGCCGCCGACCTCCACCTGCCTACCGGTGATGCCCAGCCCCGCTGCCTGCCCGGTAACTCTGTTTATCCCCCCCTCCCCGATTCCACCGCCCATCACCAGCACAACGCGACTGCCGAACCTCGCCGTCCGCCGGGACCACCTACCCTTATCGCCGCACCGGGCCCATCCAGCATCACCGTTGTACTGGGCCCGCCGAAGACCAGAGCCGCACCCGCCTCACCTTGCATCGCCGCCAGACCGGGGCCCCCCGAACATGGCCGCCGCACCGCACCCCACTCTTCTCGCCGCCTCACTGGGCGGGCTGAACCTTGCCGCCACACCGACCACTCGCCCACCAGGACCACCAACGCAGCGCCCGCCGACCCCGACTCCACTGCCCGCGGACTCCTACCTTCGGGCCTGCCGACCCACGACACTCCACCGCCCTCCAGCAGCCCGCAGCCGTCGCCTCACCTACAGACTGGACTGTGCAGCGGGCCTGAAGCCTCCACGTTGCTCACTCCTCCCACCACTCTGTTGTTAACGGAACTGGGTCCTAGTGCCCTTCTCCCCAGCCCCGGTGACCTCAGTGGCTATTCCACTGGGTCTTCCCCATCCCCCTCCTACCATGTAACCCCCGCTCTTTCCCACCCACACCACAGCCCCCATACCCCCCCACCCCCTGACCACCCTCCACCCCCCCCACCACACAACGCTCCGTCCTCAGTCCACTCACCTGCCTTCCTCCAGCCACAACCCCCATCCCTGCCGCGTGTTCACCATCCCCCCGGACCTCCCCCTCTCCGACACCGAAAGGTCGGTCCTCAGCAGAGGTCTCACCTTTGTCCCCCTCCGTCCCCACCTCAATGAGTTTGGCGCCCACCACGACTTGGAGCTCTTCTACCGTCGCCTCCGCCTCACAGCGTTTTTCCACGGGAACAAGTCCTCGCCCCCCACTGATGATCCCTTTTCCCGTCTCCCACGTACCCCCTCCTCGTGGACCCCCCCTCGTGGCCCTCCAGCTTTAGAACTCTTTATTCAGGACTGCCGTCGGGACATCAACCGCCTCGACTTCTCCACTCCCCTGTCTCACTCCAATCTCTCCCCCTCCGAACGTACTGCCATCGACTCACTCCGCAACAACCCAGACTGGGTTATCAAACCCGCCGACAAGGGAGGTGCTGTGGTAGTCTGGCGCGTCGATCTCTACAAAGCAGAGGCCACGCGCCAACTCTCGGACACCTCCTCCTACTTACCCCTGGACCATGACCCCACTGACGAGCACCAGGCCACCATCTCGAGCACCATAACCGGCTTCATCAACTCCGGCTCCCTACCCCCCCCGAGCCTCCAACCTCATCGTTTCCCAGCCCCGCACAGCCCGATTTTACCTTCTCCCCAAAATCCACAAACCCGACTGCCCCGGCAGACCCATTGTCTCTGCCTGTTCGTGCCCCACCGAACACATTTCCACATACCTTGACTCCATCCTATCCCCCTTTGTTAAATCCCTCCCCACCTATGTTCAAGACACCTCAGACACTCTCCGTCGGCTCCGCACATTCCGTTGTCCAGGCCCCCATCCTCTCATTTTCACCATGGACGTCCAGTCACTATACACCTGCATCCCCCACCAGGATGGTCTCAAAGCCCTCCGGTACTTCCTCGACCAGAGGAGCAACCCATACCCATCCACTGACACCCTTCTCCGCCTAGCAGAGTTGGTCCTTACCCTCAACAACTTCTCTTTTGACTCCTCCCATTTCCTCCAAACACAAGGCGTAGCTATGGGCACACGCATGGGCCCTAGCTACGCCTGCCTCTTTGTCGGGCACGTCGAACAATCTTTGTTCTCGGCGTACCAGGGCCCCACCCCCGACCTTTACCTCCGTTACATTGACGACTGCTTTGGTGTCACCTGCACCCACGCAGAACTGACTGACTTCATCCATTTCACCACCAACTTCCATCCGGCACTCAAATATACTTGGACCATTTCCGACATTTCCCTACCATTCCTTGACCTCACCATCTCTATTGCAGGTGATACACTTCTGACTGACATCCACTACAAACCAACTGATTCCCACAGCTACCTGGACTACTCTTCCTCCCACCCTGCTTCCTGTAAGGACTCCATCCCCTATTCCCAATTCCTCCGTCTACGGCGCATCTGCTCCCAGGATGACGTGTTCCACACCAGGTCATCGCAAATGTCCTCTTTCTTCAGAGAACGGGGTTTCCCCTCCCCCACTATAGATGAGGCTCGCACCAGGGTCTCCTCCATACCCCGCAACACTGCCCTCTCTCCCCATTCCCCCACTCACAACAAGGGCCGAGTCCCCCTGGTCCTCACCTTTCACCCCACCAGCCAGCGCATACAACAGATAGTCCTCCGCCAGTTTCGTCACCTCCAACGTGACCCCTCCACTCGCCACATCTTCCCATCTCCCCCCGTCTGCCTTCCGCAAAGACCGCTCCCTCCGCAACTCCCTCGTCAATTCTTCCCTTCCCTCCCGCTCCACTTCTTCCCCGGGCACTTTCCCTTGCAACCGCAAGAGATGCTACACTTGTCCCTTCACCTCCCCCATCCACTCCTTTCAGGGACCCAAGCAGTCATTCCAAGTCCGACAGAGGTTCACCTGCACCTCCTCCAACCTCATCTACTGCATCCGTTGCTCCAGATGCCAGCTGATCTACATCGGTGAGACCAAGCGGAGGCTGGGCGATCGTTTCGCCGAACACCTCCGCTCGGTCCGCAATAACCAACCCGACCTCCCGGTGGCTCAGCACTTCAACTCCCCCTCCCACTCCGTATCCGACCTCTCGGTCCTGGGCCTCCTCCACGGCCAGAGTGATCAACACTGCAAGTTGGAGGAACAGCACCTCATATTCCGCTTGGGTAGTCTGCATCCTCTGGGCTTAAACATTGAATTTTCTCAATTCTGTTAACCCAGACTGCCTCCCCCCCACCTCTCCCTCAGCCCTCTGGCCCTGACATTCCTTCTCCATCTCCCCCCCCCCCCAGTCGCACTAGCTTCTCATTTTCACACCACAAACAGCTTACAATGGCCTGCTTCCTTTATCACCAATACTTTTTTGCATATCTTTCACTCATTGTTCCTTATCTCTCCACATCACTGTTTATATCTCTCGTTTCCCTGATCCCTGACCAGTCTGAAGAAGGGTCTCGACCCGAAACGTCGCCTATCTCCTTCGCTCCTTAGATGCTGCTGCACCCGCTCAGTTTCTCCAGCCTTTTGTGTAACCCCCCAGCATTTTTTGCTTCGCAAGCCAGTGCGCCGCTCAGTGCGTTAACATCTTCTGTCCCAACAGCTTCTAATTGGGTGAACCTGTTCACAAGATGTACAACACCGAGGTACCTTTGCATTCCATATTTCCTTCCCCTTTCTCACCGTCACCCACCTTCTGTCTTCCAGTACCTTAGGTGTAACAATCTTACTGTCGGACTTGTCGAGGAACGTCAGTTTCTCGGACGAATCTGAGGTCATCCACTTGCTTCTCAAATTCCCCAACACGGTCCTTCAGGAGCTGTACCTGGATGCACTTTTCACGTTTGTAGCAGCCAGAGGCACCAGCGGTGTCCTTGACCTCCCACATACTGCCAGCATCATACTGTTAGCTTGCTTGACATCTCCTTCTTTCATCTCTCCCTCACCAGCATTTGGTGTGGAGTCCTCCCTCAGCCTCCTCGCCGAAGACTCATCCAGACAGGACCGCACCCCCTGAGTAAGTCTTGCTTTTATCAGATGCTAAATTGCCTAATTGTCCAATTTTCCAATCTAATTGTTCAGCCAATCCCCACACTCATTCCTAACCTGCCTTCCTCCCTCTGATGAGCTTGGAAGTATGTGCTGTATCCGACCTGCACTCAAAGACTGTTAAAGTGCTGTTTGCCCTCTTTTTAAAGCTGCACTCAAGACTCACGGAGTCCAGCCAACAGTCGTTCTCATTGCTGCTTTTTGCGTAGCCTCATCTCCTCAGCTGAAGACTGTCGAGCCAAAGACTCACACTTCGCTCACAAGGCCACTCCCTTAGAGCAGCCTTACTTATATTGACTGATAAATTACCTAATTTACCAATTTAGAAACCAAATTCTTCAGTTTTAAACTGTTTTCCCGCTGTGACTTACTCACCTTTCCCACGAGCTTCAATCAATCGGCTCTTTTCCCTGCTTCTCTTTGTTGCTGCTTGTCCAAGATCCATATAAGCTCTGGGCTAACACTGGCTGCTTTTTGACACTCTTTTTAAATTGCTTTCCCCCTCTGACTCATCTTTCCCATGGCTTCAGCCAATCAGCTTTTCTCCCTGCATCTCTTTGTTGCTGCTTGTCCAAGATCCACGTAAGCTCTGGGATGATCAAGGATGGCCAATGGCCATCCGAGGATGGATGCTGGCCATACCAGTAATGGTTGTATCCATAAAAAAATATATATTTAAAAGAAAATGAGAATGGCAGAGTAAGAGAATGTTTAATGGTCATATGCAGCTGGACTAGAATAATACATTCCTACTCATTGCAACTTTACAAACATATGAAAGGAAGCGAGAAAACAAATATAAATACTGTAAATTATCAGTTATTTCAGGTAAATATGTAGTGCCACATGAGTAGTAAGTACAATGTCCGTAGTAGTTCAGTGCGAAGGAATGGTTGTGATTTCACCCCCGGACTTTCATCTATCCACCTACTGTAATTTGTACTGTAACTGTAACCCATACTGGATATAGGAATCCTATTATCCATTCTATTATCCATTGTCTTTTTATAGATATGTATATAGTGCTGCAGAAACTGTGCACCTTATCCCCCCCCCCCCTTTTTGTCTTGTTTTTGCACTGAGTAGGAGCAGTTTTTAATCTCACTGTACACGTGTATAGTGACAATAAAAGGCATTCTGATTCTGATTTGGGGTGTGCATGGTGCTTCAAGACACAATGTTGACTGGGAAGTCTGTTAATCTGGATTTATCTGGAAGAGAGAGGAATTTACTTTCATGAGAGACGAACTCATTAACATCAGACATTCATTTCCACATTGTTCCGGATTTCTCTCAGTTGTGGATTATTTGGATTAGCTTGTCGGTGGGGCTGTGGTTATGTCCAAGGCTGTGAGACTTAGGAGGACCCGGGGGAAGTGCTCTAGAGCACTCGTCCGACTCCGGCAACGAGAATTACTCACACCACTCCAGAGTATATTCCTTGCAAATCTATGTCTCTCAACTACAAAGTGGACGATCTGCCACACCTGTGTCAAACAAACAAGGACTTCTCACAGGCCACTGCCCTTTGATTCACCAAGACCTGGCTGTGTGAGTCGATCTCGGGCAATGCTCTGCAAATGGCTGAATTTCAACTGCACAGAGCAGACCGTGGCGGAGGCAGCGGGGAATTCAAGTAGTGGTGGAATATGCACCAAGTCAAATTGTGTACATACGTGACTAATAAATTTATTCTGATTCTGATGTCCACCACTTTCTGCAGCCTTCTTTAAAAAATGAAACTTCTCTGTTGCCGTGATAACAGAGTTAGCCGCAACTGAGGAGCATTTAGGGAAATGGACATTTTTACTAGGAATATTACCACTTGGAAGGGTTTTCCTTTCTTCATGTTCATGTTCATAAGATTTTTTTGTTTTTGTTTTTTTTTAAAATATCTTTATTTATTAGCGGTACTGTAAGTTACATCAGTGTACATCCCTTGTATTGTATTACAGTCCTTGTACCCCTTAATTTTTATTTTTATTTTAAGGCTTTAGACAAGAGAGAATAGAGAGAAAAATAGCAGCATAGAAAGTAGAAAAGTGAAAAAGAGATGTGAAAGTGCCAAAGCGTGACAGAGGGAAAGGAAACCCTTGAAGAGATCGAAACGGGAATTAAAAGATAGACCCTGGAGAGGAAAGAAAAAGAAAGAGGGAAAAATAGAGAAAAAAAAAAGAAAAGTCAGTTACTTTATTATAAAAATGTTCATAAGTTATAGGAGCAGAATTAGGCCATTCGGCCCATCAAGTCCACTCCGCCATTCAATCATGGCTGATCTATTTTTGCTTCTCAACTCCATTCTCCTGCCTCCCCCAATAGCCTCTGACACCTGTCTTGGTCTATGCAACTTTAAACCTGTTCCTTATTGGCATTGGCAGCATGATCATTAGAATGTATTACATCTACCCTCCTTCCACTACCTACTCACTACAAGAGCACATAATTTCCCGATGAGCACTTCCCTTTATCATGGAGAAGGAGGTATATTAGAGGCTTGAGGGGATTATAGACACAGGATTAATGTGCTATAGTGTAACTACAAGGCTGGGAGCTGAACAGTGGGATTAACCTCAATAGTGTAGACATCATGGGACATACACCACCCTTGGGTATTTCACAATTTTATGACTTTATAGCTATTTATTGGTGAATTCATAGGCTTTCAAACGATGTCAGGACGTTCTCTGGATTTTGTTATACCAGCAGATTTCATGGTCATTTTCCTTCAAAGTGTCAATGCTGTATTTTCATTAGAATGTGCTCTTCATAATGCAGCCAGTAGATGGTAGTAAACCAATACATGATCACTGCTTTGCAACTTGGCAATAACCACAGACTGCTCCTCGATACCAGGTCTTATCAAACAGGAGTGAAAAATTGGACTTTCAGTTTAATATGTTTATTTTGGATCTACCTGGCATTTAAAAAAACCTATGTTAATTAATACTAAGGCTGTGGTGATGACATTGCGTTTCTGATGTGTTCTAGTTTTTTTTAGAGATACAGCATGGAAACAGGCACTTTGACCCTCGGAGTCCATACCGACCATATATCACCCATGCACCTAGTTCTATGTTATCCCGCTTCCTCATGCACTCCCGATACACTGATAGCAATTTTACAGAGGCCAATTAACCTGCAAAGATCTTTGGGATGTGAGAGGAAGCCGGAATACCCGGAGGAAACCCACACAGTCACAGGGAGAATGAGCAAACTCCACGCAGACAGCACCTAAATCTGGGATCGTATCCGGGTCTGGCGCTGAAACAGAAGTCCCATCACTGTTGTGTGCACTCCCTGGTTAGAAGCTGGTTAACCATGACCCCATGGTAGTGCTGGCATGAGGTACATGATATTGTCCCCGGGGTTTCATTTGTTTGAGGATGTTGAGCTGCAAGTGTCCCCTGGGTGCCCATGCACACCCCCAGACAACGATTTGCTGAAAAGTCCAGGGTGTGCTAGTGGCTAATATTTCCTGGGAGAGTGACTCAGAGTCAGAGTGACAGAAAGAATAGGGACAGAGAGAAAGAGTAAAAGTAATCAGAAAGTGCTGTGTATTAAGTATGTAACACATTCCAGCTCCACATTCAGGTTACTCAACAAAGAAATAGGAAATAGAAGCAGGGATGTGCCATTTAGCCCATCGAGCCTGCTGCACCATTCAATACGATTATTGCTGATCCTCGAACCTAATATCTAGAATATAGAACAGTACAGCACAAGAACAGGTCCTTCGGTCCACAATGTCTGTGCTGAACATGATGCCAAGACCGTCTCTTATCTACCTGTCCATAATCTATATCCCTTCATTCTCTACCTGTCCATAATCCATATCCCATATCCACATGCCTATGAAAATGCCTCTTAAATGCCACTATCCTGTCTGTCTCAACCACCAACCCTGCAATCGCGTTCCAGGCACTCACCACCTTCTGTGTAAAATAGTTGCCCTGTACAACTCCTTTAACTGAGCTGAAGTCCCTCAAGAAGCATGAAAAGAAGTCAGAAAAGAGCAACATCCCCCCTTGGCTGACCTGCGAACCATGCTGAGGAAGAAGCTGCTGACCCTCCGTAGAGCTGAGTAGCAGCGAAGACGCTGGAAGGAAAGCCAGGAAGCGAGCACTCTTCCTAGCCAACCCCTTCGGCTTCACCAAACAATTGCTAGGGAAGAAGCGCAGTGGGAGTTTGGCTTGCTCCAAGGAGGAGATCGACCAGCACATCCAGACGATCTACAGTGACCCCGTCAGGCAGCAGGAGCTGGGCCAGCGCAACATCCTGATAAAACCACCTCCACCCATCAGGGAGTTTGATAGTAGAGAGCCACTCCTGAAAGAGGTCCAGGACGTTATGAAGAGAGCAACGGTCAGCCGTTAGTCAGCCCCTGGCCCGAGCAGAGTCCCCGACAGGGTCTACAAGAACTGCCCCTTGTTACTGAAACGGCTGTGAAAGATCCTGAAAGTCATCTGGAGGAGAGGGAAAGTGGCGCCGCAGTGGTGATTCGCTGAAGGAGTCGGGATCCCAAAGGAAGAAGATTCCAAGAAGATCGATCAGTTCAGGATCGTCTCCTTGTTAAGTGTTGAAGGCAAGATCTTGTTCAGCATTGTGGCGAGGTGGCTGACCAACTTCCTCTTCTGCAATAGCTACATCCACAGCTCAGTGCAAAAGGGAGGCTTGTCTGGAGTGCCGGGGTGTCTAGAGCACACGGGAGTGGTGACCCAGCTCATCAGAGAGGCCAGGGAGAACAAGGGAAGCCTGACAGTACTCTGGCTTGACCTGGCCAATGCCTAAGGCTCCATCCCGCACAAGCTGACCCAGACAGTCATGGCCAAGCATCATTTGCTGGGCCAAGTGGCAGATTTCATCCTGGACTATTACAACCAGTTCAGCACGAGAGTCTCATCAGAGTCAGTAACACCAGAGTGGCACAGACTGGAGGTTAGGATCATCACAGGCTGTATCATCTCTGTGATCCTTTTTGCCTTGGCGATGAACATGATTGTCAAGTCTGCTGAGTTAGAGTGCCGGGGCCCTCAGACCAAGTCAGGAATGCGCCAACCACCAATCAGAGCCTTCATGGACGACCTGACTGTCACCACTGAGTCAGTGCCAGGAGGCAGGTGGATCCTGCAGGGGTTGGAGAAACTGATTGGATGGGCCTGTTTCCAAGCTGTCTGTCCCCTATGAAGGGGGAAGGGAGATTGAGAAAGGGGAGAGAATTGTCCCCATTAGTGCATAATGAGCATAAGCGGTATGATGGATGTTTTGGTACACGTCTTGTGTCTGAATGTCAGGCATTGTGGCAAGAAATTCCAGTGTAATAGCTTCACTTGTGCTAGATGCAGGCTGGGCAGACAGGGTCAACTAAGATCGAATAGGCTATATGAGAAATTTTCATCTTCTCCACATTTGGGGCCAGGGGCGCCTTACGATTGGCAACCCCGCAGGCCTGTCCTCTACTAAAGCTGGGAAAGCAGCAGAAGTTGATGGAATCTACCCAGAATTTCTGAAGAACCTTGGCCCCCATCCTCAAGCCTGGGCAATCTGCTGATGATCCAGTTAGCTACCGACCCATCTCCCTCTTGTGTACATCCTACAAGCTGTTTGTATTGGTTGTCGGAGAGAGATTTCCTCGGGCTGCTAGCTGATGAAGAAAAATCGTTCGCGCTTCCATTCCCGGTTTAAAAAAATAATAATTCTGAACGATTGCATCGCTGGATTGAAGTTAAATGCGACTTCTAACGCCTTCAGCTCCTCCAACATCACGGATTGCAATATCAGGACAAAACAAAAGGTATGTCGTCTATTTAACATATTATCTTGCTTTTTGGTGTGGCTTCATTTTAATCTTATGATGCAAAAATTGTTATTTAATCCCCCCTATACGAATCGGGCGTGTCTTGCCTGCCGATATAGACTTAAAATTTATGGCAACAGCAATAGCAACATCCAATCGATCAAATTCCAGAAACATCCACTCTCAAGATAATCAAATGCATTAATTTTTGCACAATCATGTCATCAGAACATCTAAATCATCTATATCATCTATGTTATTGTCTATCAATGATCAATATTTTCATACTAAATATCCACAGTACAGTTTTAGTCAGACGAATTGTGCAAAAAAATTATTATTTTGATTATCGTGAGAATGGATGTTTCTGGATTAATTTATGGGAATTAAACATTAAATTCCTTCCATTTGGCATATAAATTCATGACAAAGTGAGATTTAAATATCATGTTGTATTGTGAATTCTTGTATGAATGGGATCAGTTTGTTATTTGATATTTCGATACTTAGGCTATTTTTTAGCCTTTTCTTAAGAAATGGATAGATGTTTAGATCTAGTAGTTGATTTTAGGTGAATTTAATTTATTAGATGAATTTAATTTATTAGATGATTGATTTGATGAAACTGATGTTAATTTTTTGTTGGGTATTTACTATTTGTTTTAGCATTTAACTTTCTACCTTTTTTTCTAAAACTGCAAATAATAACCTGTTTCTGTTAGTGCTGTTCAGTGTTTTTTTTTCCTTTACATTTTAAACAGATGTCTCCAAAGAAGAAATGCAAAATGGTCAATCCAAATGCCCAGAAAAAGAGACTGATTGAGACAGCCTTCGCAGAGATTTTCCGAATTTGGACTATTACAAATGTGATGATCTACAGGATATTCTTAATAGGAAAGTACTGGGCAGAAAGGCATGGCATGCGTGGTTTGAAGAGCAAAAACCTGTAGTTTACAATGCCAAAATTGAAAAGTTGAGGAAAAACATGGTGTACAGAGTTGCTTATTGGTTACAATCTGAAGAGTATGATGATGCTACTGGTTATGATAAGCCAATGTACCAGCTAGCAACTGATCTTTTCCATAAAGACTTGGTCTTTTGCTAGAACTTGTAATTTATTTACCTGTTTGTTACGGACTTACAGCATATAATACAATAATATTAAAGTTCTGATCTTGAGAATATCACATTTTTGAATTTTCAAGGCTGTCTCGGTGTTTATTACTATTTCCGTCACAACGGTCAATTTTGTAATTAGCTACAATTAGGTAGCTAACTAATTATATTCTTTAAATTCAGGTCATCCAAGTAAGATGTTTCATATTTGTTTCAGAATGTTTCAATCTATAATAACTGAAAATTTCATTCAGTTCTGTTAATATTTAAGGAAGTTATGGGCTTTTGACTCCTCAATTACAGCTTTTGTGTTGTCAATGGAAAATCAATAGGGAACAAGATGCTAATTTCCGAGTATGAAAATGACCATAACTTTTTTAATACTAAAGATATGAAATCGAATTAGGTATCAAACTAAAGTTATGCAAAATATTTATTTCCTGAGTCACATGCTCATTTCCTGTGGCTCCACACAGCTGTTATCAGGCAACTGAACCATCCTCTCATCAATCTTTAACGGACTTTATCTTGCACAAAATGTTATACCCTTTATCCGGTATCAGTACACTGTCAATGGCCTGATTGTAATCATCTTCAGTCTTTCCATTGACTGGATAGCATGCACAGTTGATGAGGATTTCTGCGTCTACTACTTCTGCAGCCAATGGGTCACAGTCCTCTACTGTCCTCGTTTCCTCCTTCCTATGCACCTCTCTCTGCAGTCTCCTGTGTTCTGTCAAAGGAAAACTGTGCTGGCCTGTCCAATTTTACCATGTCGTCACAATTACCCTTAGTCCAACATGACAAAGCCATTTTGTGGCCCGTCATGGCCCTACTCATCGGACACTTTAGTTCTTTCCTCCTTTTATGTTCCTCCATGCCCTGTCTGATTCCATCCTCTTACAACTTGCATGCATTTCATTTTCAGCCAGAGGGTGCTCTGTGAAATTCATTGCTGCAGACAGCAGCAGAGGCCAAGTCATTAGGTATTTTTAAAGCAGAGATTTATAGGTTTTTGATTAGTATGAGTGTCAAAGGTTGCAAGGAGAAGGCAGGAGAATGGAGTTGAAAGGGAAAAAATTGATCAGCCATGATCGAATGGTGGAGTACACTCAATGGGCCGGGTGGCCTAATTGTGCTTCTAAGTTTTATGAACGTTTTCTTATTGACCAAATTTACAATCTCTTTAGTCATATAAATTTAGTTTATTTTATTTTGCCATCCCTTTCCTTCCTTCTTACTGGAACATGCCAGTTCAAAAGTTAGATAACTGACCTTTCAATGGTTCCCACATGTCAGATGTGGACTTACCCAATAACAACTGCTCCCAGTGTACTCTTCTGATCTCCTGCCTAATAACGTTATAGTTTGTCTTGATCCAATTTAGCACCCTCACACAGCGCCTTCCTTCTCCCTATTCAAAACACTTATGAGCATTATCTCCAAAATGCTCTTCTACCGTAACATCTGTCAGACTAATTTCCCAACACAAGGTCCAGTATGTTCTCTTCTTGGATTGACTATCCACATACTGTTTCAAGAAACCCTCTTGGACACACCTCACAAATTCTGTGCTGTCTAAAGGGCCATCATTTGAGCGTAATTTACGCAACATCATTTACATGTGACGTGTGACGTGCACGTGATGCGCGCATGGTGCGCATTATGCACGCATGGTGCGTGATGATATAGGCTGTGATGCGCGGCCGTGCGCGGCGTCGCAGGATGTTGTGATGTACAAAATCATTGCGCGCCATCTGCGTCATGCGCAAATGACGGACAAGTGGGACAGGCCCTTAAGTCTTCGGCACTGAGCAAGCCCCAATCATTATTGGGGAAGTTAAAGTCACCCATTACAGTAACCTCTGTTGCTTTGGCCTCTTTCTGTGATCTGTCTACATACCTGTTCCCCTATCTCCTGCTTGCTATTGGGGGACCATCCCATTGCACCTTTTTAACTTCTAACCTCTATTCATATCCCCTCAGCAGACAAAATCTACAGTATATCCAATCTGAGTGCCGCCACGACAATCTCTCTGACTAATAGCACAACTTCTCCTCCTCTTTTCCCTCCCTCTCTATCACGTCTGAATTATCAAAATACTGGAACATTGATCTGCCAGTCGTGTTCCTTTTACAACAACATTTTCGCAATGGCCACAACATCATTGGCCCAAACACTTTGCATTGAAATAACCACACTTCAGCCCATCGGCATCACTGTTTTCCTTCACCCCTCCCCGCCTGCCTATCCTTCGAGACTTACTGTCCCTAGCATCGAACATCATCACTTCTTCAAATTTCTGAATGACTACCCTGGTTCCCACCACACTGCCTCTCTCACTTAAAGCTAAATAGCACTACCTCTAAGGTCCTATGGATAAGCATTTGTTATCTTCCAGTGCTGCACTGAAAACTAATAGTCCCTCTTCCCTAGTCAAAGTCAAACAAACTTTATTGTCATTTAGAAATACATTGATATATGCAGTTCCAAACGAAATTACGTTGCATTTGGCTCCCTGTGCAACACGATAAATTAACAGAATGGTAGGCATGGATAAAAAGGATAAAAGGATAAATAGACAATGGTGGCAGCCCATTACATGGCATTCAGGAGTCTGATGGCTCGTGGGAAGAAGCTGTTGCAGAACCTTGATATTCTGCTCGTTTTGCTGCGATATCTTTTTCCCAAGGGCAGCAGAGTGAACAGTCCGTGATGGAGATGTGTGGGGTCTTTTATAATACTGCTGGCCTTAGACACGCAACGTTTGGTTGCAATATCCCTGATTGAGGGGAGAGAGGTCCCGATGATTTTTTCCGCTGTCCTCACCACTCTCTGCACAGACTTCCAGTCGGAGGCTCTACAGTCCCCAAACCAGACAGAGATACAGCTGGTCAGAATACTCTCTATGGTGCCCCTGTAGAAAGTAGTGAGGATGGGATGGGGGAGGTAGGTTCTTCTCATCCGCCGCAGAAAGTGCAACCGCTGCTGCGCTCTCTTAACTGTTGATGAGATGTTATTTGACCAGGTCAGACTGTTAGTGATCTGCACCCCCAGGAACTTTGTGCTACTGACCACCTCCACATCGCTGTCGCTGATGTGAACTGGTGTGGGACTGTGCCGGGTTTTCCTGAAGTCCACGATAACCTCCTTTGTTTTTCCGACATTCAGGATCAGGTTGTTCGTATTGCACCAGTCCACCAGTTGTTTCACCTCCTCCCTGTAAGCCAGCTCATTGTCGTCCCTGATGAGGCCCACCACAGTTGTATCATCTGCGTACTTCATGATGTGGTTTGTACTAAACCTGGCACAACAGTCGTGAGTCATCAGGGTGAACAGCAGTGGACTCAGGACACAGCCCTGAGGGGAGCCGGTGCTCAGAGAGATGGTGTTGGAGGAGTTATTTCCAACCCTCACAGACTGGGGTCTGTCAGTGAGGAAGTCCAGTAGCCAGTTACACATGGGGGTGCCGAGGCCCAATGGAACCAGCTTTCTTATCAGGTGCTGGGGGATAATGGTGTTGAATGCTGAACTGAAATCCACGAACAGCATTCGCACATAGGTGTTTTTCTCCTCTAAATGTTCCAGGCTCAGATGGAGTACGGAGGATATAGCGTCCTCTGTGGAGCGGTTTGGCCTGTAAGCAAACTGGTATGGGTCGAGTGTGGAGGGGAGTCTGGAGGTGATGTGGTCCCTGCCCAGCCTCTCGAAGCACTTCATCATTATGGGGGTGAGTGCTACAGGGCGGTAGTCATTGAGACATTGTATGTTGGATTTTTTTGGCACTGGAATGATGGTGGCAGTCTTGAAACATAATGGGACGACAGCCTGGTTCAGCGAGGTGTTAAATATGTCCGTAAGGACATGTGCCAGCTGATCAGCACATTTCCTGAGCACCCGCCCTGGTATGTTATCAGGGCATGCCGCCTTTCGCGCGTTCACTCCTTTTAAGGTCCTCCGTACATCCACTATGTCAAGACTGAGTGCCTTTTCCTCACAATGAGGAATACCTTTGCTTGCAGGTGTTATTTGTGTTATTTAATGCCTCGAACCGACCAAAATAGTTGTTGAGTTCATTGAGGAACTCAATGTTGTCATCACAGGGTGGTGAAGCAGCCTTATAGTCCGTGATTGATTTGATTCCCTGCCACATGCGCCTGATGTTCTTGGGGTCATGGAAGAAGCTCTGGATTTTCTGATCATGGGCACGCTTGGCCAGCCTGATGACTCGGTTCAGGTTGGCTCTTGCGGATCTGAGTGCCACCACGTCGCCGGATTTAAACGCGGCATTACGTGCTCTCAGCATTCCACGTACCTCTGTGGTCATCCAGGGTTTCTGGTTGGCCCGTACAGTGATGGTCTTGGTGACACAGACATCCTCTATGCACTTTTCCATGTAAGCAGACACGGACGCAGCATACTCCTCCAGGTTGATGTGTTGGCTGACAGTTGCAGTCTTCTTGAACATGTCCCAGTTCGTGCATTCAAAACAGTCCTGTAGCGTTGCCATAGCTCCCTCTGGCCAGACCCTAACCTGCTTCACAGTGGGTTTTTCTCTGGTAAGCAGGGGCCTGTATGCAGGAATTAGCATCACAGAGATATGGTCTGAGGAGCCAAGGTGGGGGCGGGGGACTGCCTTGAATGCCTTCTTGATGTTAGTGTAGGCTAAGTCCAGTGTATTGATTCCCCTGGTTGCAAAGTCTACATGCTGGTAGTAATGTGGGAGAACAGTCTTCATGTTGGCCTGGTTAAAATCCCCAGCAACAATGAAGACACATCTGGATGTGTAGATTGTAGGTCACTAATGGAACAATAAAGAGCATTCAGGGCCTCCTTAGTGTTTGCACTGGGAGGGATGTACACGGCTGTGATGGTTATAATGGTGAATTCCCTGGGCATATAGAAGGGTCTGCATTTTATTGTCAAAAACTCAATGTCTGGGGAGCAATAGTTTGACACCACTGTGGCATTATTACACCAGCTATTATTACAACCCTGGGATTTCCCACTGAGAGCGTAGCTTCTGTCCAACCTGAATGCTGTTAACCCCTCCACGCTAATGGCGCCGTCGGGAACAGAGGAGTTTAACCACGTCTCTGTTAGGATCAGGGCTCAGCACTCTCTCACCTCCCGTTTGGTTACCAGGTCCAGCCTCAGGTAGTCCAGCTTATTCTCCAGGGAGCGGACATTAGCGAGCAGAATAGATGGAAGCGGTGTCCTGCAGGGGTTAGCCTTCAGTTTCGCTGTTAGCCCCCCACGAGTACCGCGCTTCTGCTTCCTGTCGCACCGTTTCCTCCTCCTCCGAGTGCGGTCAGTGCTGGTAGGAGACTCCGCGGCTTCGTAGGCCGCTGGCTCCAGCCGATGCAGCAGTCCGAGACTCCGTAGAGTCTCCAGAGTAATTCGATCAACGGCCGGGGAACTGCTGGACGCATGCAGTTTCAACCCGGACTGACAGTCACACCGAAAAGCGACCGTCAGATTCTTAACTGAACACGTAATGTGTGGTTTTTTACCTTTAAATTTCTGTTTCCGTCGGGAGCCAATGCAGCCGCAGCCGCACAGGGCACCGCCATCTTGAAGAAATCTTGGTCATTGCACCAGGCATGCAAAATATTACCAGAAACCCAATATATTGCTCTATAAAGTTACATTTAATTACATTTTAGTGCTAATCCACTCTAAAATACACTTCCAGGTAAATTTAAATTTGGGAAAACGGCAACTAGTGGGTTTGAAAGACATACTTCCAGGTACCCCCTGTCCCCCCTTCCCTACCCACTCCTCCCCAATCACCACTTCACACCCACTTACAGCCTAACTCTAGTCTGCAAAGACTGGGCCCTCCTCCACTACCCACCCCCACCTCGCTGCCCAACATCAGTCTGGCCACTTCTCCATGCACTAACAATCAACTCTGAGGAAGTGCAAAAGCTATTCAAGAGAAAGAAAAACCGGAAATCTCCAGGGCCGGACAATATTTCCCCCTCTACCCTCAAGCTCTGTGCCGAACAACCAGCACCGGTCTACACATTTTCAATCAGTCCCTGCAAACTGCACTGTCCCTGCCTGCTTCAAAGTCTCCACTATTGTTCCTGTACCCAAAAAGCCAAGGATTACTGGTCTTAATGACTACAGGCCTGTCACACTGACCTCTGTGATCATGAAAACCCTTGAAAGACATGCTGGCCTAGCTGAAAAATATGACAAACCCCTTGCTGGACCCCTCACAGTTTGCATACCAGGCCAATAGATCAATGGATGACACAGTCAACCTGGACTGGCGGTTCATCCTACAGCACCTAGACTGCTAGGGGTCATGGTTGAGATAGTATTTAATCATCAAGAGTCAAGACGCGTCAAGTGTGTTTTATTGTCATTTGTCCTGAAATGGAACAATTATTTCTTAAATGCAGCAGCACAACAGAAAGGTAAACATAGTACTCTGTAAACACCATAATAACATCAACATAAAGTTAAATATATTGATTCATGTATTCAATATGTGTGTGTGTGACTAGGCAGAGTTTAGTATAAATTATTTGCATTATTAGTAGCACTTAGATCTCTAAATCTTAGTTGCTTCTTTGTTGGAATTATAAAACACATGTTTCCCCTCAGATTAGCCATAATTTCTCTCAGGTTTGAGAGTGTTTTCAGGAATGATGTTGTGCCATCTAACAGGGTACAGAGTTTATTGACATGTTTGATGGACTCATTGGTGAATCAGAAAAACTGGCCATCTTTCTTGTTGAAAGAAGGAAGGCTTTGAATCATGGAAAGGCATAGATAGGAAGAAGGTAGAATAACAAGAGGAATGTTATTCAGAGTGTGAGATATTTCACTTAGGAATGTTCAGCAGGCAAGGCAAGATGTAATGAATGAGAGGGTAGTGAGCAAAGTGCAGACACAGTTGAAGCTTGGATCGTATTTGCACTGACCAGCGATCCCCACACATGAACACTATCCTACACACATCATGGACAATTCACAATTTCATCCCTTGCGGTTTAAAATCCTTTGGGTGCAGTGGGAGAGAAATTAGAGATGAGAGTTCTGCACTTACTACTTGTATGTTTCAAGAAAATTAATATTTTATAAAATGCTGTTGAAGAGCAGCTGCTGAATCCCAGCTAAGCATTTTCTGGTTTATAGAAATGTGATCATGGCATTGATAGCAGAAAAAAATAGATGGTGTTTGCTTTATCTTGGATTGTCTCATGCTCTTTGTTTGCTCAAAAAGTAATACAACATAGAGCCCCTTGGCTTACCATGCTCATCTATATTAATCCTATTTACCAGCATTTGATCCAAAGCTTTCCATGCTTCGGTGATTCTAGTGCTCATTCAAATATGTCTTAAATATTGTTAACATGCCTGCCTCCATCACCTTCAAAGCACCACATTGCAGACTGCAACCATTCTCTTCGTAAAGAATTTTGCAGCATTACCCCTCAAACCTTCATATTCTTCAATTTAAACCTAGCCCCTCTGCCTTTCTTAGGCAGAAACAAAGTGCATAACAGGGCAGGTCCCATTTGTAGATCTTGGGTAAACGATAGAAACAGTGAGTGTTGGCGTTGGGTCACTGTGAGGTTGGAGGCTGTGGAGAGGAGATCTTCTCATATGATGCAATCTGTAACAGCCTGGGAGATGGTGGCCTAGTATTCATTAATGGGGTCATGGACCAGAGGATGGTATGCAGAGGTGTCAGAAAAATGGTATCAACCTCAATGAGGTAGACGCCATTGTGCCAGACCTCCTCTTGTCTGTGGTATTATTAACAAAGCCAAGATTGGCTTAAATGAGCAGAGTGTCATGTTTGGTTTGAAGTGAGTATCGGACTTGGTTTGAATCTGACCACAATGATACAATTTCACATATTCAGGCATGTGGAGAGTGTTGCATCATGCGTCTGGTTTCTGCCCTTTTGATGCAGGCGAGTCTTTCACAAGATAACAAGCTGAGCACCATCACAGAATTTCATGCCCCTAAGCTGCTTTAATAGTCAAAGCATGTATGTGCCAGAGTCTGGCAGAGATTCCATTGAACCTCTCATTTTGATGGTTATGAGAATGCCGAGAAGATGTAGTCCAACTATTTCTTGTTGGAGGTGACTTTGATGGACAATATTTCTGCGTGAATATTCCTTCTCACTTCCCGGGGCATGGCTGGATAATGTTTGGGTTATCCAAGTGCTGAGCACGGATGCAATAGAGTTAAATGGCCAACAAATAAACCATGATGATGGAAGTCAGTTTCCATCGGGTTGCATCACCGCAGTGGCTGCTCTAGAGCAACTGTTAGTCCTTTCACCCTTTTTGTTATTTTTAGTGAGTCTAAATGTATGTTTTAAATGTTTCTAGTATGTCTTATGTGGGGTGTGGTGGGGGGAATAAGGGGAAACCATTTCTCAGTCAGTTACCAGGGCGTAGATATGTCTTTTCTCTGGGTCGCATCTTCGCTCCACCCCATTGCGGCTTACCAACTGGATTGGCGCAGTCTTCCCTACCGGAGATGGAACAGAGCTTCAGCAGCGGTGTTGGAGCTCCGGAGTGTTGGGGCTGCTAACTTTAACACCGTGGAGCTGTGGTTTGCGGAGCTTCTAGCCACAGGCGCTGACTTTAACATTGCAGAGGCCGGGGATGACCAGTGTTGGAGCTCCACCCAGATCGGCCTGTGGGCTTCGGAGGCCGCAGTCTCTGGTAGGAAGCGGCCGATTCAGAAACTACAAGCCGCGAGTGTTTTCCGATCCGTTCCGACGTCAGAGTTCCAATCATTCCGGCAAGAGGCCCTGTACATCAGGCCGTCCATAGTGGCGACTGCGGATGGTTCAAAGGCCCGACCACGGGTGAACAATGAGGAAGATGACTGAACTTTATTACCTACCATCGCAGTGAGAAACATTGATTCCGCTGTGGGGGATGTTCATGTTAAACTCTATCATTTATTGTGTTCTTTTTATTTGTATGGCTGTATGGTAACTCAAATTACACAGCACCAATTGGAGCAGGTGACAATAAATGTGAACGATGATGAAACATTGAAAGATACCACTCAATAAACCACTGCGGCAACATACTGAGATGATTCAATAGACAATAGGTGCAGGAGTAGGCCATTTGGCACTTCGAGCCAACACCGCCATTCAATGTGATCATGGCTGATCATCTCCAATCAGTACCCCGTTCCTGCCTTCTCCCCATAACCCCTGACTCCGCTATTTTTAAGAGCCCTATCTAGCTCTCTCTTGAAAGTATCGAAAGAACCAGCCTCCACCGCCTTCTGAGGCAGAGAATTCCACAAACTCACAACTCTCTGTGTGAAAAAGTGTTTCCTCATCTCGGTTCTAAATGGTTTACCCCTTATTCTTAAACTGTGGCCCTTGGTTCTGGACTCCCCCAACATCGGGAACAAGTTTCCTGCCTCTAGCATGTCCAAACCCTTAATAATCTTTCAATAAGATATCCCCTCACCCTTCTAAATTCCAGAGTATACGAGCCCAGCCACTCCATTCTCTCAGCATATGACAGTCCCGCCATCCTGGGAATTAACCTTGTGAACCTACGCTTCACTCCCTCATTAGAAAGAATATCCTTCCTCAAATTAGGGGATCAAAACTACACATAATACTCCAGGTATGGCCTCACCAGGGCTCTGTACAACTGCAGAAGAACCTCTATGATCCTATACTCAACTCCTCTTGTTCTGAAGGCCAACAGGCTAAACATAGGACCTCAAAGGTAATAATCTCTGGATTACTACCAGTGCCACATCCTGGTCAGAGTAGAAATAGGAGGATATTGCTGATAAATATATTGCTTGAAAAATGGTGCAAGGGGGAGGGATTCAAATTTATTGGGCATTGGAAACAGTTCTGGAGGAGGTGGGACCAGTACAAATAGGACGGTCTGCACCAGGGCTGGAATGGAACCAATGTCCTTGAGGGAGTGTTTGCTAGTGCTGTTGGGGAGGTTTTAAACTAATGTGGCAGAGGGATGGGAGCATGGGCAGAGAGACAGAGGGGTATAAAATGAGGGGAGAAGCAATAGGTAGCAAGGTGAAAAGTAAAAGTGGCTGGCAGACTAATCCAGGGCAAAAATCAAAAAGGACCACTTTTCAACATAATTGTACAAGGGGTAAGAGTGTTGTAAAAATAAGCCTGAAGGCTTTGTGTCACAATGCAAGGATCATTCGTAATAAGGTAGATTAGTTGAATGTGCAGATATTTATTAATAAATATGATATAGTTGGGATCACGGAGACATGGCTCAAGGGTGACCAAGGCTGGGAGCTGAACATCCAGAGATATTCAATATTCAGGAGGGATAGGCAGAAAGGGAAATGAGGTGGGGGTAGCATTGCTGGTTAGAGAGGAGATTAACGCAATGGAAGGGAAGGACATTAGCTTGGAGGATGTGGAATCGATATGGGTAGAGCAGCGAAACACTAAGGGGCTGAAAGCGCTAGTGGGAGATGTGTACAGTCCACCTAACAGTAGTAGTGGAGTTGGGGATGGCATCAAACTGGAAATTAGAAATGCATGCAACAGTTATAATAGGTACAATCTACATATAGATTGGGTGTATCAAATTGTCAGGGGTGCTGAGGAAGAGGATTTCTTGGAATGTATGCGGGATAGTTTTCTAAACCAACATGTAGAGGAACCAATGAGAGAGCAGGCTGTTCTTGACTGGGTATTTATTAATCAGGAATGGTTAGTTAGCTGTTTTGTTGTGCAAGGCCCCTTAGGCAAGAGTGACCATAATATGGTTGAGTTCTTCATTAGGATGGAGAGTGACATTGTTAATTCAGAAACAAGGGTTCTGAACTTAAAGAAAGGTAACTTTGAAGGTATGAGACGTGAATTGGCCAAGATAGACTGGCAATTGATTCATAAAGGGTTGACGGTGGATATGTAATGGAAGGCATTTAAAGACTGCATGGATGAACTACAACAATTGTTCATCCCAGTTTGGCAAAAGAATAAATCAGGGAAGGTAGTGCATCCGTGGATAACAAGGGAAATCAGGGATAGTATCAAAACTAAAGATGAAGCATACAAATTAGCCAGAAAAAGCAGCCTAACCGAGGACTGGGAGAAATTCAGAGTCCAGCAGAGGAGGACAAAGTGCTTAATTAGGAAAGGGAAAATAGATTATGAAAGAAAACTGGCATGGAACATAAAAACGGACTGCAAAAGTTTTTATAGATATGTGAAGAGAAAAAGGTTAGTTAAAACAAATGTAGCTCCCTTGCAGTCAGAAACTGGTGAAGTGATCATGGGGAATAAGGACATGGCAGGCCAATTGAATAACTACCTTGGTTCTGTCTTCACTAAGGAAGACATAAATAATATGCCGGAAATAGCAGGGGACTGGGGGTCAAATGAGATGGAGGAACTGAGTGAAATTGTGGTTAGTCGGGAAGTGGTGTTAGGTAAATTGAATGGATTAAAGGCCGATAAATCCCCAGGGCCACATAGGCTGCATCCCAGAGTGCTTATGGAAGTAGCCCCAGAAATAGTGGATGCATTTTTCAAAACTCTTGAGATTCTGGAGTAGTTCCTAAGGATTGGAAGGTAGCTAATGTAACCCCACTTTTTAAAAAAAGGAGGGAGAGAGAAAACGGGGAATTACAGACCAGTTAGTCTAACATCAGTAGTGGGGAAAATGCTAGAGTCAGTTATTAAAGATGGGATAGCAGCACATTTGGAAAGTGGTGAAATCATTTGACAAAGTCAGCATGGATTAATGAAAGGTAAATCATGTCTAACAAATCTTATAGAATTTTTCGAGGATGTAACTAGTAGAGTGGACAAGGGAGAGCCAGTGGATGTGTTATATCTGGACTTTCAGAAGGCTTTCGACAAGGTTTCACATAAGAGATTAGTATGCAAACTTAAAGCACATGGTATTGGGGGTTCAGTATTGATGTGGATAGAGAACTGGCTGGCAGACAGGAAGCAAAGAGTAGGAGTAAACGGGTCATTTCCAGTGACTGGCTAGCAGACAGGAAGCAAAGGGTAGGAGTAAACGGGTCCTTTTCAGAATGGCAGGCAGTGACTAGTGGGGTACCACAAGGCTCAGTGCTGGGACCCCAGCTATTTACAATATATATTAATGATTTGGACGAGGGAATTGAATGCACCATCTCCAAGTTTGCGGATGACACGAAGCTAGGGGGCAGTGTTAACTGTGAGGAGAATGCTAGGAGGCTGCAAGGTGACTTGGATAGGTTGGGTGAGTGGGCAAATGCATGGCAGATGCAGCATAATGTGGATAACTGTGAGGTTATCCACTTTGATGGCAAGAACAGGAAAGTAGACTATTATCTGAATGGTGGCTGATTCGGAAAAGGGGAGATACAACGAGACCTTGGTGTCATGGTACACCAGTCATTGAAAGTAGGCATGCAGGTGCAGAAGGCAGTGAAGAAAGCGAATGGTATATTAGAATTCATAGCAAAAGCATTTGAGTATAGGAGCAGAGAGGTTCTCCTGCAATTGTACAGGGCCTTGGTGAGACCACACCTGGAATATTGTGTACAGTTTGGTCTCCTAATCTGAGGAAAGACATTCTTGCCATAGAGGGAGTACAGAGAAGGTTCACCAGACTGATTCCTGGGATAGCAGGACTTTCATATGAAGAATGACTGGATAGACTAGGCTTGTACTCGCTGCAGGAAGATTGTTCCTGATGTTGGGGACGTCCAGAACAAGGGGTTACAGTTTAAGGAAAAGGGGGATGTCTTTAAGGACCGAGATGAGAAAAACAGTTTTCACACAGAGAGTGGTGAATCTGTGGAATTCTCTGCCACAGAGGGTAGTTGAGGCCAGTTCATTGGCTACATTTAAGAGGGAGTTAGATGTGGCCCTTGTGGCTAAAGGGATCAGGGGGTATGGAGAGAAGTCAGATACAGGATACTGAGTTGGATGATCAGCCATGATCATATTGAATGGCAGTGCAGGCTCGAAGGGCTGAATGGCCTTCTCCTGCACCTATGTTTCTATGTCATTTACTTTCTTCACTGCCTGGTGTACCTGCATGCTTTCTTTCATTGACTGATGAACAAGGACACCCAGAATTGTTGTACTTCCCCTTCTCCCAACTTGACACCATTCAGATAATAATCTGCCTTCCTGTTTTTGCTACCAACGGCTTTGGTACCTCCCATTTATCCACATAAAACTGCATCTGCCATGCATCTGCCCACTCACCCAACCCGTCCTAGTCATCCTGCATTCTCATAGAATCCACCTCACAGTTCACACTGCCACCCAGGATGTGTCATCTGTAAATTTCCTAATGTTACTTTGAATCGCGTCATCTAAATCATTGATGTATATTGTAAATAAATGCGGTCCCAGCACCGAGCCTTCCGGTACCTCACTAGTCACAGCCCTGCCATTATGAAAGGGACCTGTTAATCCCTACTCTTTGTTTCCTGTCTGCCAAACAATTTTCTATCCATGTCATCACTCTACCCCCAATACCATGTGCCCTAAAATTGCCCACTAATCTCCAATGTGGGACATTATCAAATGCTTTCTGAAAATCCAGGTACACTACATCCACTGGCTCACCCTTGTACATTTACCTAGTTACATCCTCAAAAAATTCCAGAAGATTAGTCAAGCATGATTCCCCTTTGTAAATCCATACCGACTTAGACCGATCCTGTTAGAATAAAGGGGAGGTCATTTAAGACTGAGGTAAGAAATTTTTTTATGCAGAGAGTTGTGAATTTATGGATTTTTCTGCCACAGAGGGCAGTGGAGGCCAAATCACTGGGTGGATTTAAGAGAGAATTGGATAGAGCTCTCGGGGCTAGTGGAGTCAAGGGATATGGGGAGAAGGCAGGCACAGTTTATTGATAGCAGACGAACAGCCATGATCACAATGAATGGCGGTGCTGGCTCGAAGGGCCGAATGGCCTCCTCCTGCACCTATTTTCTATGTTTCTATGTTTCTGCTATCCAAATGTGCCGCTATTTCATCTTTTATAATTGACTCCAGCCACCGATGTCAGGCTAAACCCCGTTTTCTCTCTCCCGTCTTTCTTAAAAAGTGGGATAACATTAGCTACCCATTAGATTCACTGCCTACAAACTTCCTTCCTGAACAAAAAATTGATGTTAATTGATTCTGCTGCTGGTTTGCAGGTACATTCAAGGACTGTTGCGTGGTATAGATTGACCTTGCACAATTTAGATATTCATTCAGTTGCTGTTGTTTGCAATGTGCTAGCTGAAAATAGGAACTGCAAAGTTGGCTGTTTGTCAAAAAGTTTTGTTTTGGAGGTCTATTAGTCTTTTTATGTGGGGGGGGAGAAGGGGGGAAATTGTTTTTCTCAGTCACTAGCTGGTTGAGGATGCGATTTTCCTCCGAGCTAATCTTCGCCCCCTCCTCACGTCCTACCATCTGAATTGGCGCGGCCGGAACTGGCCAGAGTTTCAACTTCAGCAGCGGCGCAGCACTGAAGTGCCATCACGGAGCGGACAATGCCTTACCGCCGTGTTGGAGCTTGGAAAGTGTTATTGTAATTCAGTTCCAAGCACCCCAAAACACAACAATTGGCGACGAGGATGGGATAGAGTTTGTGAACTCATCCTTTAAATACAGTGCAGGATTGTTTTGCAACACACAGGATTGTTTAACAGTTTATACAGTAGATACGGAGTATTGTCGCAGTTGTTTGCGAGCTGGACATGAGAGGCCCGCAGACCCTTCTATGCAGGGAACTGTAGTTTAAAACAGCAGCTGTACAAGTCGGCGAGTTTGTCAGGCTATCTCTATGTTGTGTCTATGTGGCAAGATGTCGTACTTCAGATTGTTACACATTTTAGACTTTTTTTTCGAATTCCTCAAGGTGACTAATCTTTGTGCAGTTAAGTTATAGGTGAATTGTTACACCAGAACACACAACAACACGACGAGGATAAAAGAACAGAAAAGGAAAGAAGTAGGCCTGTCAAGAAAAAAAAAAGTTAAAAAGAGGTTGTGTTTGGAAACAAAATGGAACGGCACCAAGCAAAAAGATTTGCCGCCAAATGGTTTTGAATTGGCACCAAAGAAAAGAAAGGTCGGAACGGGAAACAAGAGCGCATGGAAAACAAGTGGGGCAGTAAGTAAGTGTCATCGAAGAACGCAGCCGGAAGCTGGAAGCCTAACCAGCAGGACAGCGATGGTGTCAACTTTCCTGGAACTCTTTCCAGGGCCGTGCAGCCACGGCAAGGGGGCAGAAGAGGCCCAGCAGCCGCCACCGACTTCGGGTGAGTTCCAGGGCCATGTGCCGTGTAGGCCACGGACAGGTCCGGTGACCGCTACCGACATCGAACGTTTTCCAGGGCTGTGTAGCCCACAGCCAGGCCCAGGAGCTGCCACCGACGTCAAGTGAGGGCTTAGTACCGGGTAGGCCACGGACAGGTCCGGAGAAGTCACCGACAAAAATGGAGTCAGCCCGGCTAGGAGCAGAGTCAGCCCGGTCGTGAGAGAAAGCCCGGTCGCAAGAGATGACCACGAGCAGAGAAAGCCCGGTCGGGCTCGGAATCAGCCCAACCGTGAGCAGGAAAGACGGTCCAGCCACGCAAGAGAAGCGGACCGGCCGAGTGGGAGAGCCGATTGCGAGAGAGAAGCGGACCAGGCCCCGCGAGAGAAGCAGGACACAGCGCTTACCCAGCCCCCGACAGCGGGGCACAGTCCCGATGAGCCGAGCAGCCAGGCGGGCCGGAGAGCCAGCGACGAGCCGAGCAGCGGGACCAGAAGTAGAAACGACCCATGGAGTGCATAGAAGGAATATGGTTTAAAATGTTCTAGTTGGCTATTAACATGAAATGTTGGTTAATAATATAAATCTATTATTCAAAGAATTAGTAATAGTCAGTGGGCTGGATCACTTCTTAGTGTATAAAAGGTTTAAGTCCAGTGCAGAAAACACAGGGCGAGAACAGAAGACAGTGCACCTGAATGGCAACAGGGTAGCATGGCTTTTCAAATTGTAGGAAAGGTGCCTCAGTTAGATTCTAGGTGTAATTTTGAGAAATGGACCGAAGTCTTTGAGGCTCGTTTCATTTCCGATGATATCACTGCAGAGGAGAAGAAGAGAGCATGGTTCATATTAGGCTTAGGAAGAGAGGGTTATCAGACCTTACGTATGTTACTGCATCCAACAATGCCCACAGACGAAATGTAAGGATGCATTAATGGCGCATTTCTCGCCAAAACCTCCAAGGGCATCCAGAGGCAAGAAGCTTGAACTAAAGAGGGCAGGGAGTCCCTCAAATGACAAACGGGAGGTGCAAAGTGACAAAAGTCAAGGACAAAGTGACAAAAGTCAAGTGCCAAGTGACGATGGTCAAGTGCAAAAGGCCAAAGGTCAAAGGCAAAGGGACGAAAGTCAAATGCAAAAGGACATTGCCATCCAGAGGGCAACCCTAACTATTCAAGCTGCATTCAGGGGTATGAAGGTATGGAGTGAGATCCAGAACAAACATAAGGCAGCAGCGGTAATACAAACAGCATTTAGAAGGCACAGAGTATACCGTCCATACAGGACAATGAGATTGGCAACTATAATAGTACAAACCCATTATAGGGCACACGTTCAAATGGAAAGTGATCGCCAGATTTATATGAAGGTACGCAGAAGCGTTGTACTGCTTCAGGCTTCCTACCGTGGAATGCTTGTTCGAAAGCAATTGTGGTGCATGCACAAATCTGCCAAGGTCATACAGACTTATTATCAGATGCACAAACAGCGTCAGTATTTCAAGAAACTACACTGGTCTACCATAGCAGTACAGCAACGATACAGAGCTTGCCAGATAAGAGATGTCCAAGTGAGACATTATAATAGTTTGAGAAAAGCAGTGGTTTGTATTCAGGTCTTCCACTGTTGGATTAAAGCCAGAAAATTGGTTGAGAAAATCATGGCAGCATGCCATATTAAGTCAGTCTTAATGATGTACAATATAAGAATACATTTCTTGATGCAAATGGCGGCTGTAGTCACTCTGCAAGCTGCATACCGTGATTCGGAATCAAGGGTATACTACGCAGCAATGTATCAAGCAGTCATTTCGATCTAGAGATGGTACAAAGCATGCAAAATAGGGCATTCCCAGTTTGTGCAATATCAGTCAATGAGGTATGCAACCATTACCATTCAGGGACAGTACTTGTTTGAGCTTCGCCTGGAGTGCTGATACCCTGTGGACTGTGGTGGTTATCCTGCCACTGGGCTTCACTCAACTGATTTGGCCTACCTCTTAGAAAGTAATGATCAATGCGAGGCCCCTCACCAAGCTCTTTTGATAAGGTCCCACATAGATTAGTGGGCAAAATTAGGGCACATGGTATTGGGGGTAGAGTGCTGACATGGATAAAGAATTGGTTGGCAGACAGGAAACAAAAAGTAGGGATTAACGGGTCCCTTTCAGAATGGCAGGCAGTGACTAGTGGGGTACCGCAAAGCTCGGTGCTGGGACCGCAGCTATTTACAATATACATCAATGATTTGGATGAAGGGATTCAAAGTAACATTAGCAAATTTGCAGATGACACAAAGCCGGGTGGCGGTGTGAACTGTGAGGAGGATGCTCTGAGAGTGCAGGGTGAATTGGACAGGTTGGGGAAGCATGGCAGATGAAGTTTAATCGGATAAATGTGAGGTTATCCACTTTGACAGCAGAAACAGGAAGGCAGATTACTATCTAAATTGCATCGTTGGGAAAAGGGGAAGTACGACAGGATCTGGGGGTCTTTTTACATCTATGAAAGTAAGCATGCAGGTACAGCAGGCAGTGAAGCAAGCGAATGGCATGTTGGCCTTAATAACAAGAGGAATGGAATATAGGAGCAAAGAGGTTATTTTGCAGTTGTGCAGAGCCCTAGTGAGACCAAACTTGGAGTATTGTGTACAGTTTTGGTCCCCTAATTTGAGGAAGGACATTCTTGCTATTGAAGGAATGGAGAATGCTGAGAGAATGGAGCAGCTGGGCTTGTACACTCTGGAGTTTAGGAGGGTGAGAGGGGATCTCATTGAAACATATAAGATTGTTAATGGTTTGGACACGCTAGAGGCAGGAAACGTGTTTCCCATGTTGGGGGAGTCCAGAACCACGGGCCACAGTTTAAGAATAAGGAATAAGCCATTTAAAACGGTGACGAGGAAACACTTTTTCTCACAGAGAGTGGTGAGTCTGTGGAATTCTCTGCCTCAGAGGGCGGTGGAGGTGGGTTCTCTGGATGCTTTCAAGAGAGAGCTAGATAGGGCTCTAAAAAATAGCCAGGGGATATGAGGAGAAGGCAGGAATGGGGTACAATGATCACATTGAATGGCGGTGCTGGCTCGAATGGTCTACTCCTTCACTTGTTGCCTATTGTCTATTGTCTCTCTCAGGCACTTTTTCCTGCCCCGGTGGATCTTGAGACCCTTCTCTGATGTTATCTTTTCCCAGCCACAGATGCTGCTTCATAGCTTATGTCCTGCTGGTGCTGCTGCTGTCAATTGCTGAGCTAGTTGTCTTATTCATAGTCGATTCCTTCCGTAGCAATATAATCTGAATTCCTGGGCATGATTTTCTTTCATGTTATTTCTGGCTATTTCTGCTCATCGCCATATTATTGGAAAATAGAACCTTCCTTGAATAATAATTTTCTATTCCTTCTACCAGGGAGTTAATCACTCTGAATGATCTGGCAGTAATTTCCAAATGACGATTCTCCTGTAAAATAGTAAGATTATACGATAACTTACCAGTTTGAAGTTTGATCTTGATTTTATGAGGAGTTACAATGAGGGATTACGTGAAGAAGCCCCGTCAGGTGCATACTTGTCGTACTTCAAAGCAGCGCCGTGAAATCACAGTAACTACAAGTAATATAGTAAGACTCAGAAGACTAGATCAGATGATCTTTGCAATTATGAGGGTCGGGAGCGGAGGGCACGTAATCCCTCATCGTATCTCCTCATAAAATAAAGATCAAACTTCAAACTGGTAAGTTCTCATTTAATCTTACTATTTTACTTCGGAGTCACGTGAGTGACTACGTGAAGATTTCAAAGCTCTGTGATTTCATGCCGTAGATCCAGTTCCATATGACACATTGCTTCAGTTGACACTGGATTGAACAAGTAATGTATTGAACATTGCTTAAATTATCCAATGAACATTTTAATAATAAAAAGAACAGTAATAACCCCTCTATCCCAGGGGGTCATTACAAATGAAAATTACAAATGAAACAGAACCCAAACAGCATGCCCAAACCCTCACACTGCCAGGACAGGTTTGTCATAGAACTTTGAAAACATTGATTCACTAGACCATCGTGCGGCCCAGAGGATTTGATCCAGGGGCACGTCCTGTGCCTTCGCTGCAGATGTTGATGCCGCCCTGGTGGAGTGAGATTAAAACACATCAGTGGCTACTCCAGCACAATCTAAAACCTGTTTCAACCACCTAGAAATAGTTTGTACTGACACCTTTTTATGAGTTTTTTTGTGGCTGATGTGCATTGCTGTTTCAGAGCCTCTGAGACTCTTGGTTACCTCGATATATTGACTAAGGTGCGTAACTACACATAGCCTTAGGTCAACGGGGTATACTTTAAAGCTTATTTTGGTTCCAGCCATCCCTGGCCTGCTTTGTTTGATTAAATCATATACAAAAAATGTAATATTATCTACAGAAGAATGCATGCTATCCAGCCGTAGCTTTTGCAATTTCTGAATCCGTTGCACTGATACTATCGGCATGAGCATAACCACTTTAAGTGTTAACTTCTGAAAAGATAGAGATGTGATTGAAGCAGTGTGAGAACTATGCTCACATCCCAGATTTCTGTATATCTAGGCTTAGGAGGGTTTTTGTTAAATATACCTCTCATGAATCGGGACACAAGCGGATGAGACCCGATAGATTGTTGTCCCGACAATTGCCCTAAATAGGAGGACAAAGCACTCCGAGCACTATTAATGGCACTATAGCTCAATTGTTCGTTAAAATGCAATGTTGCAAGGAACTCCAATACATCCAGTATGCTTGCAGTATGATAAGATATATCTGACTGTAAACAAAACATCTCCCATTTCTTAATATGAGATACATATTGTATTTTAGTGCTATCTCTCCAGGCCGCAGTAATCACATCCATGGTCCTACTCGACAGTCCGAGCCCTTGGAACGATCTGGTCAGAATCTGTAGATCAACAGATTAATACGATCATGTAAAGAGGAGATTCACTGTGATGGATGCCTGTGTGAATTGAGTTGGTTGTCTGTCTTGTATAATTGTTTCTCTTTGTTGTATGGCTGCAGAAACCAAAGTTCCTAAAGGAAAAATAAAGTTCATTGAATAGATATGATGGCGACTGTACGGATTGGTTACATCACGCCCCAGTTCAGCAATTTGTAAGCTCAGGAATGAAGGAGGCTGCAGAAAGTTGTGGACATTGTCCAGTCTATCATGGCTATTGACTTCTCCATTATTAAAGGAAGCTACAGCAAGTGTTACCTCAGGAAGTTAGCGAACATCATTAAAGACCTATATCACCCTGACCACAGTCTCGCCTTGTTGTTAACAGCAGGAAGAAGGTACAGGAGCTAAGAACCATTTCAAGAGCAGTTCACTCCATCAAGCATAAGAATTTTGAACCTGCCTGCATAATACTAACCACAACCCCACCTCAGAACCAAACTATTATTTGCCCAAACCACATGGCACAATGTACTTGGCTTGCACCATCATGCTGTGGTTTCCTGCAGTACTAATGATTTACTGGAAATGTATTGTGTTGTGTTAAAGAAGGAACTGCAGATGCTGGAGAATCGAGGGTTACACAAAAAGCTGGAGAAACTCAGCGGGTGCAGCAGCATCTAAGGAGTGAAGGAGATAGGCGACGTTTCGGGTCGAGACCCTTCTTCAGACTGGTCAGGGATCAGGGAAACGAGAGATTGTGTTGTGTTGTGTTGTTACGCTTTATGCATCTGTAAAGCTGTGGCAAGCAAGTATTTCACTATTCTGGTTCTGATACAAATTAAAAACTGAACACTCTTGACTCTTAATCTTTGAATATTTGGTTTATTTCTTTGTTACTATCTGTCTACAAGTGCAAATTAAATTAGTGAAGATGAATACAAATTTCCATTATAGTATGGAAAGGAATGTTTGTTTGCTAATTTTTTTTGTGGTGTTCTGTTAATCAATATTTCCTCACCTGAAATCATCTATCACATGCTGGTTCTTGCTCTTTCCCTTCTCTTCACATAGAAACATAGAAACATAGAAAATAGGTGCAGGAGTAGGCCATTCGGCCCTTCGAGCCTGCACCGCCATTCAATATGATCATGGCTGATCATCCAACTCAGTATCCCTTACCTGCCTTCTCTCCATACCCCCTGATCCTTTTAGCCACAAGGACCACATCTAACTCCCTCTTAAATATAGCCAACGAACTGGCCTCAACTACCTTCTGAGGCAGAGAATTCCAAAGATTCAGTCAGAGATTCGCTCTCTGTGTGAAAAATGTTTTTCTCATCTCGGTCCTAAAAGATTTCCCCCTTATCCTTAAACTGTGACCCCTTGTCCTGCACTTCCCCAACTTCAGGAACAATCTTCCTGCATCTAGCCCGTCCAACCCCTTAAGGATTTTGTAAGTTTCTATAAGATCCCCCCTCAATCTTCGAAATTCTAGCGAGTACAAGCCGCGTCTATCCAGCCTTTCTTCATATGAAAGTCATGACATCCCAGGAATCAGTCTGGTGAACATTCTCTGTACTTCCTCTATCACAAGAATGTCTTTCCTCAGATTTGGAAGCCAAAACCATACACAATACTCCACCAAGTGGTTTCATCAAGACCCTGTACAACTGTAGGGTCTTGAACCTCCCTACTCCTATACTCAAATCCTTTTGCTATGAATGCTAACATACTATTCGCTTTCTTCACTGCCTGCTGCACCTGCATGCCTACTTTTATTGACTGGTGTATCATGACACCCAGGTCTCGTTGCATCTCCCCTTTTCCTAATTGGCCACCATTCAAATAATAGTCTACTTTCCTGTTTTTGCCACCAAAGTGGATAACCTCACATTTATCCACATTATACTGCATCTGCCATGCATTTGCCCACTCACCCAGCCTATCCAAGTCACCTTGCAGCCTCCTATCATCCTCCTCACAGCTAACACTGCCCCCCAGCTTTTTGTCATCCGCAAACCTCAAGATGTTGCATTCAATTCCCTCGTCCAAATCATTAATATATTGTAAATAGCTGGGGTCTCAGCACTGAGCCTTGCGGCACCCCACTAGTCACTGCCTGCCATTCTGAAAAGGACCCGTTTACTCCTACTCTTTGCTTCCTGTCTGCCAGCCAGTTCTCTATCCACATCAATACTGAACCGCCAATACCGTGTGCTTTAAGTTTGTATACTCTTGTGTGGGACCTTGTCGAAATCCTTCTGAAAGTCCAGATATAACACATCCACTGCTTCTCCCTTATCCACTCTACTAGTTACATCCTCAAAAAATTCAATAAGATTCGTCAGACATGATTTACCTTTCGTAAATCCATGATGACTTTGTCCAATGATTTCACCACTTTCCAAATGCGCTGCTATCCCATCTTTAATAACTGACTCTAGCAGTTTCCCCACTTTCTCTCTAAGGGGTGGGAGATTGCGACCTTCACATGGTCCACCTGTTTCAACTAATGCAATCAACCCGACGTGCACAAACAAAAGATCAAATAGAATAAGTTGACCTACAACTAGGCTGTGCACACCATATGCAAGAAGAAGAACCTCTCTCTACCACTCATCTCCCCTCTAATCTATCAGTCTGAAGAAGAGTCATGACCCTTGACATCATCTGCCCATTTTCCTCCACAAATGTTGCCAGACCTATTGGGTTCCTCCAGTCTCATGTACTCTTGTTTACAGCAATAATTTATCTATAGGTTTTCAAAGTCCTTTTGACCTTCATGCCATATCCATTTTGTGACTTTGTGAAGATGGTGCTGCCAGGGTGGTCCTTTAAAACATGGAATTTACAAGAATGATCCCAGGAATGAGTAGGTTAACCTATGATGAACATTTGTCAGCAGTGGGCCTGTAATTGCTGGAGTTTAGAAGAATGAGTGGGGACCTCATTGGAAAATACAGAATAATGAAAGGCTTGGCTAGAGTTGATGTGGAGAGGATCTTTCCACTCATGGGAGAGTTTAGGACCAGAGGTCATAGCTTCAGAATTAAAGGACGTACTTTTAGGAAGGAGATGAGGAGACATTTCTTTCATCAGAAGGTGGTGTATTGGAATTCATTGCCACAGAAGGCCGTGGAGGCTGTCAGTGGATATTTTTAAGGCAGAGATAGATAGATTCTTGATTTTACCAAGTGTCAGAGGTTATGGGGAGAAGGCAGGAGAGTGAGGCCAGGAGGGAGAGATAGATCAGCCATGATTGAATGGCAGAGTATACATGATGGGCCAAATGTCCTAATTCCACTCCTATCCCTTATGACCTTATGCCCTTATGTGTGGCGATGTTTTTTTCAGTTGTGGAGAAGAATCAATGGAACAGGAGGCTATACTACAGAAGATTTAAAGTGGAGGTTGATAATATTTTTGAAAAGTAAGGAAATGGAGGAATAGGAAGAGAAGAACTGGGCAATCAGCCATGATCATAGTGAATGTTTGGGCAAGTTTAAGGTGCCAGATACTTCTCCTATTTTCACAGTCTGGGATGTTCATTGTGACTCAGTTTAGTAAGATCTGATTTTGTTTCTTCCATCATGTCCAGTGGTGCAATGTATGGAATACACTACAAATAATATAATAAATGTGGGTGGCACGTTTGCTTAGCCGGTGGAGCTGCTAAGGGACCCGGGTGCAATCCTCTATTAGAAGTTTTGTGAACTATTTTGGAACATTGCACTATATTAAAAGAGCTGCATATGATATGTAAACCCAATTTCAACAGCTTCTACTCTCTGTCAATGTTGGAGATTGACAGGACTACTAGAATTAATAAATACATTTCGAAATACAAAGTTAGTAACCTTACTCTTCTTGGGCACCTGTATTATTGATGCCATTTAAAAGCAGACATTAGTAAACCTGGACCTTAGTAATGAGAGATTGAAGATGTCTGCAAAAAACTCCAGCCAGTTATTACAGATTTTAAGAATGTAGCCATATGTTGAGCCTTGCTATTGAGCTAAATAAGTAAGTAAGTAAGTTTATTGGCCAAGTATTCACATACAAGGAATTTGCCTTGGTGCTCCGCCCACATCAACGTGACATAGTGACAGTTATGAATGACTCCGAAAACACTAAACATTAATAATAATAAAACATTAATGATAAAACACCATTGATCAAGCATGTGAACCAATAAAATACAAGATCAAAGAAGACTACAGATTTTTGGCTGTTGTGTAGACCAACTACTCGTGGATAAAAACTGTTTTTATGTCTGGCTGTGGCAGCTTTGACAATCCGGAGTCACCTTCCAGAGGGAAGTGATTCAAAGAGTTTGTGGCCAGGATGAGAAGGGTCAGAGATGATCTTGCCCACTCGCTTCCTGGCCCTTGCAGTGTACAGTTCATCAATGGAGGGAAGATTGCGGCCAATAACCTTCTCAGCTGATCGGACGATTTGCTGCAGCCTCCAGGTGTCCTGCTTGGTGGCTGAGCCAAACCAGACCATGATGGAGAAGGTGAGAACAGACTCTACGATGGCCGTGTAGAATTGGACCATCATTGCCTGTGGCAGATTGTGCTTCCTCAGTTGCTGAAGGAAGTATATCTTCTGTTGTGCCTTTTTGACTGTGGAGTTGCTGGTAACCCCCCACTTAAGGTCCTTAACATTATTCAAAATATAAAGTTGACAAAATGGAAGAAATGCCGTGGCTCCATCAAGACAAATTAGAGAGTTTAAAGGAAACGAGGAAAATTAGAACCCCGGGACATAAACCCATTTATGGTCTCTCTTATTGTTTGCCAATTTTGCCTAGTGGGTAGGCTGAGCAGTTCTCTATTTCTGCTATATATTATCAATGGAAGCATGCAGAAAATCAATTTTCTGTAGTGGCACCTGCTGGAGTGGCACCTGCTGGAGCACGCAGGTATCGAGCCCGGCGTTCGGAAGCTGTGGTCACGTGGCTCAGGAGGGGCTGCTGTTTCTCACGCAGTTTCGCTTTCGTGCGGCAGTTGTGTGCTGACCACCGTTGTGGCCAGACGTGTTTGTAAGGACCTGTGAATCAAGAAGTTATTTTCGAAATAAATAAATTAATAAAACTTGATTGTCGATCTTGCGACCGCCAAATTAGTGACCCCGACCTGTCTAGCCGTCGTTAGACAAGCAAAGATCTTGCAGGAAGACTACGTTCCTGCAGAATCGGCCGGCACGAGGCAGGGCTCACCGGGCTTCAAACCTCAGGTGTGGTTTGCCCACGTTGAGGCACAGTTCCACCTGCACTGCATTATTGCGGACGACACTGTGTATTTTCATGTGGTAGGAGCTCTGCCACAGGACTGTGCCTCGAGGCTGTTGCACTACATCAGAGACCTGCCGACGATCGCTCAGTACGAAGGTCTGAAGGCCCTCCTGCTCCACACCTTCGGGCTCAATCGCAGAGACAGGGTGGCGAAGATCCTTCACATGAATGGAATCAGCGATCCCCAGCACCTCGCGGAGAGAGCCGATGAGCTATGGAAAACCAGACGGCAAGACGTTTGCTCCTTCACCTGCCTCGCTGCCACGGCCAGGGTGCAGCCTAGGAGAAATCAAGAAGGAGGACCGAACTCACCCAGCCCAAAGATTTCGCGTTCCATGTTCGTATCAAGGAAATGCCTCGGCCGATCGCCAGCAAAGGCGAACGCGATCGGCCCGAACGAGCGCCTCTATTGCCTTCGACACCATCCACAGCCTAGCTCACCCGTCCACTCGCGCCACCTCTGCCCTGGTCACGGCCAAGTTTGTCTGGCACGGGTTACGATAGCAGGTCGCAGCATGGGCCCGCTCTTGTATCCCCTGTCAGACTTCCAAGGTGCAGAGGCATATGCGCCCGCCCGTGCAGGATTTCGCTGTTCCGGACGGCAGGTTCCTGCACATCCATATCGACCAGGTGGGTTCCTTGCCATGTTCGCGTGGGGCCACTCACTTACTCGCTATCATAGACTGGTTCACCAGGTAGGCGGAGGCAATACCGTTAACAGATACCTCCGCTGAGGCTTGTGCACGGGCCATTGTCTCCCATTGGATCACTCGTTTCGGGGTCCCTTCAGATATTACTACCGATCGTGGGGCCCAGTTCATGTCCTCCCTGTGGTGTGGTATGGCGCAGCTGTACGGCGCGAAGCTGCACCAGACCACTGCATATCATCCGGCATCAAAAGGGTTAGTTGAGCGTTTCTACAGACACCTCAAATCGGCGCTGAAGGCTCGGCTCACCGGCCCCGATTGGGTTCACCAGTTACCCTGGCTTCTCCTAGGCATCAGAACTACGCCTAAGGAAGACCTCAACGCCTCTTCAGCTGAGCTTGCTTACGGCTCAATTTTGTGGGTGCCTGGGGATTTTCTGCCCGCCATCCGTGATCGGGAGATCCCGGTTTTGGCGGTGCTAGCTGACCTTCGTGAGGGACGCCCGCGTTGGTCCCTGTTCCCACTTCCCGACACGGGTTGTCCGCAGTGCATGTGCCTACTATATTACGGGATTGTGCTTATGTTTTCCTTCGTAGGGACGCTCACTGCTCGCCATTACAGCGGGTTTATGAAGTTCGTACAAGATGCTGAAGACTGGTACCTCGACGTTCACGTTGGACATGCGTGGCAGGGAGGAGTTCGTCTCCGTCAACCGCCTTAAGCCAACCCACGTCGACGAGGATAGCCCGGTGGCGGTGGCCACTCCACAGCGTAGAGGGCATACGCCAGCCGTTTTGCTGCCCTCTGCACCTGTTACCCCCGGTTATGTTTCACCGGTCCCCTCTGTTACGCCCATCCCTCGTTCGCGTTTTTGTCGCGTCCCTCAGGTTCTGTTTTGCCGGCCCCTACTGTTATGCTCGCCCCGCGAACTTGGACTACACGTTCCGGTCGAACCGTCCGGTTACCCATGCATTTCCGTACCGCGGATTCTGGGGGGGATGATGTAGCGGCGCCTGCTGGCGCATGCAGGTGTCAAACCATGCATTCGGAAGCCGCGGTCACTTGACTCGGGAGCGGCTGCTGCTTTTTGCGCGGTTTCGCTTTCGCACGGCAGTTGTGTGCTGACCACTGTTGTGGCCAGCGTGTTTGTAAGGACCTGTGAATCAAGAAGTTATTTTTGAAATAAATAAAGTTAATAAAACTTGAATGATGTTCTTGAGACCGCCAAAATACGTATTAAAACTGTAAAGGTCATCCAGTACTAATTCAGTAAAATAGCTGCACTATCTTGTGTCGTCTATTAAGTGTTCTTTGGCTTTTATTATTTCAAATCAAAAAGCAATGTTATAAACTAAGCCAAACACTGACATTCACACAACAGACAAATGTTACGCTCTATTGTGGAATTGGGTTTTACACAAAAACTGTGACTAACTGGAAGTGACAGCAAACTTAGAATATAAATTTTAGTTAGAAATTGCAATCATAGCTGAAAATGATTGTCAAAGTTATATAAACAACTTTTGAGGAAAAGTTCAAACACAGTTGAATACAAACTGAAAACTTATCATGGACTCAGTATCAGAAAATTACAGCCCTGAAGAAATGCATATAATCCATCATGCTTATGTCAACTCAGCAAAGACTCGACCAGAAACATCACCTATCCATGTTCTCCAGAGATGCTGCCTGACACGATGAGTTTCATTTCTGTGTCTTCTTCTGTACGCCAGCAACTGCAGTTCATTCTTTTCTGTAAAGTACGGGTTCAATTATTTAAATCATTAAGTCATAGAGTTATAGTGATACAGTGTAGAAACAGGCCCTTCAGCCCAACTTGCCCATACCGGCCAACATGTCCCAGCTATACTAGTCCCACCTGCACATGTTTGGTCCAAATCCCACCAAACGTGTCCCATCCATATACCTGTCTAACTGTTTCTTAAATGTTGGGATAGTCCCAGCCTCAACTACCTCCTCTGGCAGCTTGTTCCACACACCCACCACACTTTGTATAAAAAAGGAATCCCTCAGATTCCTATTAAATCTTTTCCACTTCACCTTAAACCTATGTCCTCTGGTCCTCAATTCACCTACTCTGGGCAAGAGACCCTGTGCATCTAGCTGATCTATTCATAGTGTCATACAGTCAGAAAGTGATAGTGTGGAAACTGGCCCTTCAGCCCAACTCGCCCTCACTGGCCAACAATGTCCCAGCCACACCCCTACTTTTCAGGAAATTAGAAATGCGTGCGACAAAGGCAAAACAGTTATAATGGGTGACTTCAATCTACATATAGATTGGGTGAATCAAATTGGCAGGGGCGCTGAGGAAGAGGATTTTTTGGAAAGTATGAGGGATAGTTATCTAAATCAACATGTAGAGGAACCAACGAGAGAGCAGGCTATTTTAGACTGCGTATTGAGTAATGAGGAAGGGTTAGTTAGCAGTCTTATTGTGCGTGCTCCCTTGGGCAAGAGTGACCATAATATGGTCGAGTTCTTCATTAGGATGGAGAGTGACATTGTTAATTCAGAAACAATGGTTCTGAACTTAAGGAAAGGTAACTTTGAGAGTATGAGACGTGAATTGGCCAAGATTGACTGGCAATCAATTCTAAAAGGGTTGACGGTGGATACGCAATGGAAGACATTTAAAGACTGCATGGATGAACTACAAAAATTGTTCATCCCAATTTGGCAAAAGAATAGATCAGGGAAGGTAGTGCATCCGTGGATAACAAGGGAAATCAGGGATAGTATCAAAGCAAAGGATGATGCGTACAAAGTAGCCAGAAAAAGCAGCATACCAGAGGACTGGGAGAAATTCAGAGACCAGCAGAGAAGGACAAAGGGCTTGATTAGGAAAGGAAAAATAGATTATGAAAGAAAACTGGCAGGGAACATAAAAACTGACTGCAAAAGTTTTTATAGATATGTGAAGAGAAATATGTGAAAATCTTGTTAAAACAAATGTAGGTCCCTTGCAGTCAGAAACAGGTGAGTTGATCATGGGGAACAAGGATATGGCGGACCAATTGAATAGCTACTTTGGTTCCGTCTTCACTAAGGAAGACATAAATAATCTGCCGGAAATAGCAGGGGACCGCAGGTCAAAGGAGTACTTGAGTGAAATCCAGGTTAGTCGGGAAGTGGTGTTGAGTAAATTGAATGGATTAAAGGCCGATAAATCCCAGGGCCAGATAGGCTGCATCCCAGAGTACTTAAGGAAGTAGCTCCGGAAATAGTGGATGCATTAGTGATAATCTTTCAAAACTCTTTAGATTCTGGAGTAGTTCCTGAGGATTGGCGGGTATCAAACGTAACCCCTCTTTTTAAGAAGGGGGGGAGAGAGAAAACGGGGAATTACAGACCAGTTAGTCTAACATCGGTAGTGGGGAAACTGCTAGAGTCAGTTATTAAAGATGGGATAGCAGCACATTTGGAAAGTGGTGAAATCATTGGACAAAGTCAGCATGGATTTACGAAAGGTAAATCATGTCTGACGAATCTTGTGGAATTTTTCGAGGATGTAACTAGTAGCGTGGATGGGGGAGAACCAGTGGATGTGCTGTATCTGGACTTCCAGAAGGCTTTCGACAAGGTCCCACATAAGCTATTAGTATATAAACTTAAAGCATATGGCATTGGGGGTTCAGATGTGGATAGAGAACTGGCTGGCAAACAGGAAGCAAAGAGTAGGAGTTAACGGGTCGTTTTCACAATGGCAGGCAGTGACTAGTGGGGTACCGCAAGGCTCACTGCTGGGACCCCAGTTATTTACAATATTCATAAATGATCTGGAGAGGGAATTAAAGGCAATATCTCCAAGTTTGCGGATGACACTAAGCTGGGGGGCAGTGTTAGCTGTGAGGAGGATGCTAGGAGAATGCAAGGTGACTTGGATAGGCTGGGTGAGTGGGCAAATGTTTGGCAGATGCAGTATAATGTCGATAAATGTGAGGTTATCCACTTTGGTGGCAAAAATAGGAAAAACCGACTACTATCTAAATGGTGGCCAATTAGGAAAAGGGGAGATGCAGCGCGACCTGGGTGTCATGGTACATCAGTCATTGAAAGTAGGCATGCAGGTACAGCAGGCAGTGAAGAAAGCCAAAGGTATGTTAGCTTTCATAGCAAAAGGATTTGAGTATAGGAGCAGGGAGGTTCTACTTCAGTTGTATAGGGTCTTGGTGAGGCCACACCTGGAGTATTGCGTACAGTTCTGGTCTCCAAATCTGAGGAAGGACATTATTGCCATAGAGGGAGTGCAGCGAAGGTTCACCAGACTGTTTCCTGGGATGTCAGGACTGTCTTATGAACAAAGACTGCATAGACTCGGTTTATACTCTCTAGAATTTAGGAGATTGAGAGGGGATCTTATAGAAACTTACAAGATTCTTAAGGCGTTGGACAGGCTAGATGCAGGAAGATTGTTCCTGATGTTGGGGAGGTCCAGGACAAGGGGTCACAGCTTAAGGATAAGGGGGAAATCCTTTAGGACTGAGATGAGAAGGAATTTTTTTACACAGAGAGTGGTGGGTCTCTGGAACTCTCTGCCACAGAGGGTAGTTGACGCCAGTTCATTGGCTATATTTAAGAGGGAGTTAGATGTGGCCCTTGTGGATAAGGGGATCAGAGGGTATGGAGAGAAGGCAGGTACGGGATACTGAGTTGGATGATCAGCCATGATCATATTGAATGGCGGTGCAGGCTCGAAGGGCCGAATGGCCTACTCCTGCACCTAATTTCTATGTTTCTATGCTTCTATGTTTTCAGCACTTGGTCATATCACTCCAAACTTGTCCTATCAATGTACCTGTCTAATTGTTTCTTAAACGGTGGGATAGTGCCAGCCACAACTACCTCCTCTGGCAGCTTGTTCCATACACCCACCACGCTCTGTGTGAAAAAGTTACCCCTCTGATTCCTATTAAATTTTTTCCCCTTCACCTTGAACCTATGTCCTCTGGTCCTCGATTCCCCTACTCTGGGCAAAACACTCTGTGCATCTACCCGATCTATTTCTCTCGTGATTTTGTACACCTCTATAAGATCTCCCCTCATCCTCCTGAGCTCCATGGAATAGACCCAGCCGATTCAACCGCTCCATATAGCTCACACCCTCTAGTCCTGGCAACATCCTCGTAAATCTTTTCTGAACCCTTTTAAGCTTGACAATTACTTTCCTATAACATGGTGCCCAGAACTGAACACAATATTCTAAATATGGACTCACCTACGTCTTATACAACAGCAACATGACCTCCCAACTTCTATACTCAATATTCTGACTGATGAAGACCAAAGTGCCATAAGCCTTTTTGACTACACTGTGGCTCGACCTTCAAGGAACCATGCGCCTGTACTCCTAGATCCTTCTGCTCTACAAAACTAGCCAGAGCCCTACCATTTATTGTGTAGGTTCTGCCCTTGTTCAACATTCCAAAATGTAACTCCTCGCATTGCTCTGTATTAAATTCCATTAACCATTCCTCCACCCACCTGGCCAATCGATCCAGATCATATAAACATATAACATATAACCATATAACAATTACTGCACGGAAACAGGCCTTCTCAGCCCTTCCAGTCCATGCCGACCATTTATTTTCCCCTAGTCCCATCTACCTGCACTCAGACCATACCCCTCCATTCCCTTCCCGTCCATATACCTATCCACTTTACTTTTAAATGTTAAAATCGATCCTGCCTCCACCACTTCTGCAGGAAGATCATTCCACACAGCCACCACTCTCTGAGTAAAGAAGTTCCCCCTCATGTTACCCCTAAACTTCTGTCCCTTAATTCTCATGTCGTGCCCTCTTGTTTGAATCTTTCCTACACTCAATGGGAAAAGCTTATCCACGTCAACTCTGTCTATCCCTTTCATCATTTTAAAGACCTCAATCAAGTCCCCCGTTAACCTTCTGCGCCTCAAAGAATAAAGACCTAACTTGTTCAACCTTTCTCTGTAACTTAGTTGCTGGAACCCAGGAAACATTCTAGTAAATCTCCTCTGTATTTTGATTTTTCCTGCCAAGATGTAGCACCTTGTTATCCTCTACATCCTATTTTGATTTGTCCTGCAAAGATGTAGCACCTCACACTTATTAGCATTAAACTCCATCTGCCATCTTACAGCCCACTCTTCCAAATGGCCCAAATCTCTCTGTAGACTTTGAAAATCTACTTCATTATCCACAGCACACCCTATCTTAGTATAATCTGCATACTTACTTATCCAATTTTCCACCCCATCATCTAGATCATTGATGTACATGACAAACAACAGTGGACCCAACACAGATCCCTGAGGCACTGCTGCAATCAGTCACAACCATCATCACTATCTGCAAAACCACTAACTTTTGTATCATCAGCAAACTTGCTAATCTTGCCCTGTATGTTCTCATCCAAATCATTGATGTAGATGACAAACCGTAATGGGCCCAGCACCGAAGTCACAGCACACCACTAGTCACAGGCATCCAGTCTGAGAAGCAATCTTCCACAATTACCCATGGCTTCCTTCCAAGGAGCCAATTTGCTATTCATTCAGCTATCTCTCCTTGGATCCTATGCGATCTAACCTTTCAGAGCAGCGTACCATGCAGAACCTTGTTGAATGCCTCACTGTAGTCCATGTACACAACAGGTACAGCTCTGCCCTCATCAACGTTTTTGGTCACGTCTTCAAAAAATCAATCAGATTTGTGAGGCACGACCTCCCACGTACCAAACCATGCTGACTATCCCTAATTAGTCCTTGCTCATCCAAATGCCTGTATATCCTATTGCTCAGAATACTCTCCAGTAACTTACCAACTACAGATGTTAAACACACCGGCCTATAGTTCCCAGCATTTTCCCTGTAGCCCTTCTCCTGTCTTCAGGCACCACTCCTGTATTTAAAGATGACTCAGAAATTTCAACCAGAGCTCCCGCAATTTCCTCTCTGGTTTCCCACAATGTCCTCAGATATATCAGATCAAGCCCTGGAGATTTGTCTACCTTCAAACACAACTACCTTCAGTACTTCTTCGACAGTAACCCTGATAGCGCTTAAGACACTTCCAGTGACTGCTCCAATTTCTTCCTTCCTACTGTCTTTCTCCTTGGTAAATACAGAGGAGAAATATTCATTTAGGACCTTGCCCATCTTGTGTGGCTCCACACAAAGGTGTATGCTTAGGTTCCTGACAGTTCCCACTCTTTTTTTCTAGTTACCCTTTTCCCCCGTATCTATCTATATACTATTAAAAATATTGTCTTGTTTGTCTGTCTGTGAGATCAAGGAACTAAGCCAAAACAGTACACAATAACTCAAACATTTTTGCAGAATCTTCCTCAGCTTTTCCCCGTGGTCGTTAGTATGAAGTTTCTTCACATTTGATGTTATATTTCACGTAATTGATGTTAAAAACAATTTTTAAGCCAACTTTGAAAATAATAACTGCTTGTGTGGGAAACTTTTCTAGCAGCTTCCAGTGATAATGTCACAATGGCATCTCACAGTCGTCCAATCACAATGAGATCTAATTTACACAAGAAGATTACGAAAACCGAAAATGACATCACAATGTGATCTCTGCTGCCAATACAGAAGCTATGAGAGTTGACGGAGTGGGGGATGGGAGGAGGAGAAGTGTTATTTAAACACTGTCTTTAATAGGGGAGTGCGAAAGGGAAGAGGTGAGGCAGGAACTGGAGGGTAGGGAAATGGAGAGGTGACAGAGAGACAATGGGATCAGCAGCTTTAAGGGGAGTAAAGAGTGAGATTTTTGCATTGGGCGAACGGGTTGCGTTGGGGGAATGGGTGAGTGGTGGAATATTGCGTTGGGGAAACGGGGCCCAGGTCAGGTGGGAAGGGAGGGGAGAGGTGTTATGAGGGTGGGAGGGAGTGACAGAGGGTAGGGCGTGACTGAGGGTAGGGGAAAGGAGAGGGAGGGAGAGGTGAAGGAGGGAGTGGAGGAGGTGAGGGGAGAGAAGAGGGAGGGTGAAGAAGAGGGAGAGGGAGTGTTGGAGGATGAGGGGAAATGTGCCTGCGCAGTTTGGGGCAATGGGTGAGTAGTGGAATATTGCGTTGGGCGAACGGGTTACTTACTTTGTGCTTACTTTTGCCTGCTTAGCCCTTCACTCTAATGGGGTCGTACACATCGTGAGCTTTTTTCCGTACACTTTTAAAAATATCCCACTTGGCACATGTTCCTTTCCCCTCTAATAACCTGCTTCAGTCAACTGGAGCGAGACCTTCTTTCATACCCTCAAAGTTGGCCCTCCCCCAGTTGCGCATTTTAATATGTTGTCCCTCTCCATTCCTAACCATAACTGGTAGCAGTGTGGAATGAGATTCCAGTGGAAGTGGTGGCGGCAGGTTCGTTGGTATCATTTAAAAATAAATTGGATAGGCATATGGATGAGAAGGGTATGGAGGGTTATGGTATGAGTGCAGACAGGTGGGACTAAGTGAAAAAAGTTGTTCGGCATGGACTTGAAGGGCCGAGATGGCCTGTTTCTGTGCTGTAATTGTTATATGGTTATATGGTTATAACTATCTTAAACCTAATTGAATTGTGGTCACTGGTCCCAAAAGGCTCCTCCACACACACGTCATTAACTTGCCCTTCCCAATTTCCCAATACTAGATCCAGCGTTGCCCTCTCACGTGTGGGGGCTTCCACATACTGCTTAAGAAAACTCTCCTGAGCACTTTTGAGGAATTGCACCCCATCTGAACCCTTCATGCTTTGATTTTCATAGTCTATATTGGGAAAGTTAAAATCCCCTACTACAACAACCTTATTCGACCTGCAGCTGTCTGCAATCTGCCGGCACATTTGTTCTTCTAATTCCCATCGACTATTCAGGGGTCTATAGTACATCCCCAACAAGGTGATACCTTTCTTGTTCCTCAGCTCCACCCATTTAGCCTCACTGGACGAACCGTCTGTAATGTCACCTCTGAACACAGCCGTGACATGCTCCTTAACCAACAATGCACACCCCCCCCCCCCCCCCTCCTCTTTTTCCCCTATCTCTCATGAAACTCCTGTAACCCAGAACACTGAGCTGCCAGTCCTGCCCCTCCCTTAACCAAGTTTCAGACATGGCTGCAATGTCCCAGTTGCTCGTACCTATCCATGCCCTAAGCTCATCTGCCTTACCCGTCAGGCCCCTTGCATTAAAATACATGCAGTTTAAACCAACCCTCCTTCCTCACTCTCCGCCCTTCACCTGCCTATTCTGTCCACTAACCATCCCCACACACCCCTCCATACCAACTTCTAGCCTCGCACGCGCCTCTGTCCTGCACGAGATCCCAACCTCCTGCCTATCCTGCTTAAACCCTCCGTGTAGCATTAGCAAACCTTCCCGCTAGGACGTTGGTCCCCCTTCAGTTAAGATGCAACCTGTCCCTTATATACAGGTCACCCCTGCCCCAGAAGAGATCCCAATCATCCAGAAATCTGAATCCCTGCCCCCTGCACCAACTCCTCTGCCACACATTCATTTCCCCAATCTTACTATTCTTACCTTCACTAGCACGAGGTACTTGAAGCAATCCTGAGTTCACTACCCTGCAGGTCCTGCTTTTCAGTCTTCTACCTAGTTCTGTAAATTCTTGTTGCAGATCCTCTTTCCTCTTCCAACCTATATAATTTGTGCCAACATTCACAACAACCTCCGGCTGCTCCTCCTCACTCTTGAGGATGCTGTACATCTGCTCCGAGACGTCCTGGACCCTGGTATCAGGGAGGCAACACACCATCCTGGAGTCTCGCCTTCTGCCGCAGAATCTCCTATCTGCATCTATGACAATGGAATCCACCACTCTGGCTTTGCCTGACGTCACTCTTTCCCATTGAGCCGCAACACCAGCGTTGGAATCACAGCCCTGACTCAATCTTGTCGTGTCGTCCGCTCCCAAGAGGGTGTACCTGTTTTCAGTAGGTACAGCCACCGAGGTCTCCTGCACTCCACGTTTACTCCTCTTTCTCACATTCACCCACCTTTACACTTCCTGGATCCTTGGTGTGACACCCTCACTGTGGGTCTTGTCCTGGAAACTCTCATTTTCCCAGATGGCTCTGAGTTCATCCAACTGCTGCTCCAGTTCCCCAACATGTGTTGGGCAATTTCTGCAAGTGTAGTTTCCAGAAGCACCAGCTGTGTCCATGACGTCCCACATCCTGCAGGAAACACACTGTACCAACTTGCCTGCCATTTCTGCAGTGGACAAACACAAATCACAAATTTTGAATCAAGTGTAGCCTCCTTGCCTCAGCCTCCTCGCCGATGACTCTTGAGCCAAAGACTCACACTTTACTCACCAAGGAACTTTACCGCAACAAGGCCGCTCTGCTACAGCTGCACTTCTTTACCTGTTACCTAATCAACTACTTTAGGGTTAATTTGTAAATTACTTGAACCTGGACCTTTGGCACGCTTTTTAAATCTTCTTTCCCCCTGACTCACCTACTTCCAGCCAACACTCACTCTCGCTGCTTCTGGCTGCTGCTTCTCTCCGACCTTCATGGTAAACACTTGAACCGGGCCTTTGGCCCTTCTTTTATATCTTCTTTCCCTCTGACTCACCTACGTCTAGCCAATACTCGCTCTCCCTGCATCTGGCTTCCTGTCATGATTTTATGCGCCTCAAAAAGATTACTCCTCAATAAAGAAGGGTTCCAGCCTACTCAACCTCTCCCTATAGCTTAGACACTCTATCCTTGACAACATTCTTGTAAATCTTCTCTGTACCCTTTCCAGCTTGACAATGCCTTTCCGATAACGTGGTGCCCAGAACTGAACACAATACTCTAAATGCAGCCTCATCAACATCTGATACAACTGCAACATCGTCTCCTAACTTCGAAATCACAATCCTACAATGCACTCAAGAACAAAAGATCATCAGGCTATCCAACACCATTTCCTGCCTAATGTAGATTTTCTTCAGTTCCTCCGTCACCCCAGATCCTCTGACCACTACTATATCAGGAAGATTGTTTGTGTCTTCCTTAGACCTCCTTACAGGTGGAAATCCAGACAAATAAGAGCTCACAAGAGAGTTTTTGTGTGTTAATATGGAAGGATTGTTTCCTCTGCAGCTAAACAACCATCCTGGCTTGCAACCACCTTTGGTTGCTATGCCAATCCAATCCCTTGAGATCAGTTATACCCTCTCTTATTGTCTTTCAATATAGCACAAAGTCACCTGGATCAATTTGCAGTCACCCATTGGCCGGCAGCATCATCAAGGACCCACACCACCCTGGCCACACACTCATCTCCCTGCTACCTTCGGGTAGAAGGTACAGGAGCCTGAAGACTGCAACAACCCGGTTTAGGAATAGCTACTTCCCCACGGCCATCAGGCTATTAAACCTGGCTCGGAACTCTGAACATTAATATCCCTCCATCTGTTATTTGCACTTTATTAATTTATTAAGTCATGGGTGTATTTATGTATAGAATTGTAGTCAATGTCTTCTGGTTCTGTTGTGCTATGCAAAGAAAGATTTTCATTGTCCTGTCAGGGACACATGACAATAAACTCTTTTTACTTTTTTTTTGCTAAATGGGCTGAATACTGGCATTTATAAAACACCAGTTATTGTTATAGCAACAATAAACAAGATACAAATTTTATTCAAAAAAACACCAGTCATTGTTACCACGACAGAGGCCTTGAAAGAAGTGAGTATCTCAGATGGCTGCAAAATTTCCAACGAGGCAATACCTATTTAAGGCAGAGATACATTTGTGTGTAGGAAAGAACTGCACATGCTGGCTTTAATTGAAGATAGACACAAAATGCTAGAGTAACTCAACAGGACAGGCAGCATCTCTGGTAAGAAGGAATGGGTGACGTTTCGTGTCAAGATCCTTCTAAAGACAGACAGGCAGACAGATTGATTCTTGATTAGTACGGGTGCCAGGGCTTATAGGAGAAGGCAGGAGAATGGGTTTGGAAGGGAGAGATAGATCAGCCATGATTGAGCAGCGAAGTAGACTTGATGGGCTGAATGGCCTAATTCCACTCCTATCAGTTACGACCGTATTATAACCTAATCTTAGGAACTGACACAATCGATAATACTTTATTAAACCCCATAGAGAAATTGGTCTGACAACATTTACAACGCACAACAAGGTACACAACAAACGTGAAATTAAAAGTGTAAACAAAAATAACAAGACAAGCGACTATTGTCTGGCTGCCGTGTGCACAGCACCTTCACCAGAATGAAAGAAACAAATGAACAAACAAACAAACACAAACTTATCCCCTGGGAAGAGGATTCTCAACTAGAATGCCCCCCTCCCCCACACTGGTCCCCCTTTGTTCTCCCACTGTACATCACGCCGAGTCCCCATTGTCATTCCCTCCCCCTCACGCTCATCGACCGTTGATCGCTGGTCGATCGCGAGGCCCCACCGCCGCCGAGGCTCCCATTGTTGCTGAGGCCCCACCACTGCTGGGGCTCCTATTGCCGTTGAGGCTCATGCAGCCACCGAGGCACCCGCTGCCGCCGCTGAGTTCCTTCGGCCCAGGCAGGCCTCACTGCTCGCCATCTCCGCAGTCCTCTGGGAGGTCTGTGGGGCGTGTCGGGCCTACCGGAGCTCGTTCCGATCGGCACTGCGGTTGTTTGACGGGTGGATCGAGCCCCTGTGGCTCCCCGGGAAATAATAAGTAGAAATAAACAAGACACAAGATTGTATTTCCATTTTGTAATTTATTTTAATGTTATTGATTAAAGTCTGAAATTACTTATTTGATGTGTGAAGTTGGATTATGGTGGCAGAACTGAGGGGATGGGCCCTTCGAGATTCATTCCTGTTAGGTGCAATTAGTGTTAGTGTTTTCCATTGCATTAGTGTGAATGTTTTGCAAATTTTATTAAACATTTGCTGGAATCCACTTTATTTCCATACAAATTACATTAAATAATAAAAAATATTAAGATGAGTGAAGAAGTAAATGACAAATGACTTTTGTCAAAAGACAACATTAAACAGGATCATCATCAACAACATAACACAAACACAAGAGACTGCAGATGTTGGGCACTTGAGCAAGAGAAGTAAACTGTTGGAAAACAATCCGCAAGTGAGGCACATTTAGGTTAGTTTAGTTTAGTTTAGTCTAGAAATACAGCGAGAAAACAGGCCCTTCAGCCCACCAGGTCCGCACCGACAAAAGATCCCCACAGATTATTATCTCAATGGTGTTAGGTTAGGTAGGGGGGAGGTACAGCGAGACCTGGGTGTCCTTGTACACCAGTCACTGAAAGTTTGCGTGCAGGTACAGCAGGTGGTGAAGAAAGCTAATGGAATGTTGACCTTCATAACAAGAAGATTTCAGTATAGGAGTAGAGACGTTCTTCTGCAGTTGTATAGGGCTCTGGTAAGACCAAATCTGGAGTATTGCGTACAGTTTTGGTCTACTAATTTGAGAAAGTACATCCTTGTGATTGAGGCAGTGCAGTGTAGGTTAACAAGATTGATCCTAGGGATGGCGGGAATGTCATATGAGGAAAGATTGAAAATAATAGGCTTGTATTCACTGGAGTTTAGAAGGATGAGGGGAGATCTTATAGAAACATATAAAATTACTAGACTAAGTGGGACCCGCTGGGTCCCATGTTCCAATGCAATATTCCACCTCTCCACCAATTCCAATATTAGCGGCCAGTGTGGGGGGGGGGGGGGGGGCTTTCTGGAGTGCCAGCATGGGTGTTGTGGGCTAAAAGGACTGGTTTCCAGAGGGATAGTATGGATAATGTGGGCAAAATGGATCCTTGGGGTGGCAGCTCGGTCACTCAAGCCTGATGTGCTGGCAGCTCACTAACAGCTGGTGGGCTGGCTGTTGACTCACGGCTATTCCTTGAAATTCCATTTCAAGCAGGGGGCAAGGCCACCAAATTCAAATGCGGCATCCTACCATTTCAAACAGGGTGCAGGACAACAGAATTCAAGTGCAGTTTCATACCATTTCAAGCAGGGTGCAAGGCCGCCAAATTCAAGTGCAGTTTCCGACCACTTCAAGCAGCGTGCAAGGCCACCAAATTCAAGTGCAGTTTCATGCCACTTCAAGCAGGATGCAAGGCCACCCAATTCAAGTGCAGTTTCATATCATTTCATGCAGGGTGCAAGGCCACCATATTCAAATGCAGTTTCATACCTTTTCAAGCAGGGTGAAACCACCATAAAACCACAATAAAACCACCATAAAACCAGACAAAACCCCACATAAACACCACACTCACAGTTCAGTAGACATTCAGTGTGTTCAGTTGATTCACAGCTCAGACAGTCATGACCTCTCCCTCCCCCATCTTGCAGAGACTAAGCCACACCCACACTTCTGGGTTTTATAATCCTTCCCCTCCCACCAGAAGGGGCGTGGCCTTCATGGCATGATTGACAGGAGAGATTCTCAACCCTTTTTAAACACTATTAACACTTTTATTTTTCATTGATGGGAAGAATCATCTGCACCCGATGAGCAGAGGGGGACTGAACAAGATGGCCAAAAATCACAGCCGTAAGTGGTAGTGTTTTATCTAAAACCAATATACAGTGCAAACAGGAATTTGTCAAGTTTAGACTTTTAATCAGTTGCCATTTCAAACCAACCACCACCAACCATTAGCTGTGCTTTATTTCAAACCAACCACCACCAACCATTTGCTGTGCTTTATTTCAATTGAACCACCACCAAACATTTGCTGTGCTTTATTTTAAACCAACCACCACCAATCATTTGTTGTGCATTATTTCAAACCAACCACATTTTCATTTTTAAACCACATTAAGGGCACTCAAAGTCAGTAAAACCACACTCACAGTTTAGTAGACATGTGTTCAGTGTTATTCACAGCTCAGACTGAGAGACATGACCCTCTTGCTCCCCCATCTTGCAGAGACTGACAGAGGCACTCAACACTTCCGGATTTTATAGTTCCTCCAGGAGGGGCGTGGCCTTCAGGAGAGAGAATCTCAACATTTTTTAAACACTAATAACTCTTTTACTTTTCATCGATGGGAAAAATCCTCTTGTCCTGTGCAGCAGATGGGGACTCTGAGCAAGATGGCCAAAAATCACAGCCGTAAGTTGCAGCGTTGTTTCTAAAATCAATACACAGAACAGCAGGAAGTGTTCAAGATCCGACTTTTAGTAATATAGATAAAAGGACTGGACAAGCTAGATGCAGGAAAAATGTTCCCAATGTTGGACGAGTCCAGAACCAGGGGCGACAGTCTTAGAATAAAGGGGAGGCCATTTAAGACTGAGGTAAGAAAAAACTTTTTTTGCCCAGAGAGTTGTGAATTTGTGGAATTCCCTGCCACAGAGGGCAGTGGAGGCCAAATCACTGGATGGATTTAAGAGATAGTTAGATAGAGGCGTAGGGACTAGTGGAATCAAGGGATATGGGGAGAAGGCAGGCACGGGTTATTGATTGGGGATGATCAGCCATGATCCCAATGAATGGCGGTGCTGACTCAAAGGGCAGAATGGCCTCCTCCAGCACCTATTTTCTATGTTTCTATATTAACTCTATCCTACACACACTAGGGACAATTTACACATAACAAATCGATTAACCTACAAACCAGTATGTCTTTAGAGTGTCGGAGGAAACCGAAGATCTCGGAGCAAACCATGCAGTCACCTGGAGAACGTACAAACTCCAGACAGACAGCACCCATAATCGGGATCGAACCCAGGTCTTTGGCAGTGCAAGAACTGTAAGGCAGCAACTCTATCACTGTGCCACTGTGCCACCGTGCCGCGCACCGTGAAAGGAAATGGTCAGCCATCGCTTGCGGCAATCTTCTTGAAACCCTTCATCTAGATGAAAGAGTACAAGGGAAGTAGCCGCTATAAAAAGATGGGCTGAAGGGCCTATTTCCACACTGTATGACTCAGTGATTCTAGAAACATTTAAAAGTCATTTGGCCAGGTACGTGGATAGGAAAGGTTTATAGAGACATGGGCCAAATGTGACTTGATTGCATGGGGCATATTGGTCAGCATGGAAATGTTGGGATGAAGGGCCTCTTTCTGTGCTGTGTGACTCTATGACTATGCCTCTGAGGATTGGACAAGGGCTAGCAAGTAACAGGTGGATATAGGTGAGAAGGGTTGATTGGCAGATAACAGTTCGGTGGGGGAAGGAAGTGTGAAGTTATAACAGGTTTGGATATATAGAACATTGAACAATCCCTTCATCTCCAAGTTGAACAAAGTGCCAAGACCAACTCACCTGCCTGCACATAATCCATATTCCTCCATTCCCTGCATATCCATATGTCTCTTCAAAAGTCTCTTAAATGCCACCTTCATATCTGACTGCATCCCCACCCCCAGCAGTGTGTTCCAGGCATTCGCTCCCACTCCACCCCCCTCCCCCCCTCCCCCCCTGTAGAAATAGTTGTGCCTTCTATGGAACAGTTATTTCCATCCATGGAACAGGTTTGAATTGTCTGTCCTATCTATGCCTTATACTATACTTCTATTAGGTATTCCTGCAACCTCCGATGTTCCAGAGAAAACGTTGTATTGCAAGTCTGTTCAACCACTCCCTGCAGCTAATCCTGCCTAATCCTGGCATTATTCCGGTAAACTATTCTCTGCACCTTTTCCAAAGCCACATTCTTCCTGTAAATTGAGGGACCGGAACTGCACATACTAATCCAAATGCAGTTTGACAAGAGTCCTATAAACCTGCATTATGAATATTTCCGCACTGTTTTTACCGCGGAGAAAGACTTGAAGACAAATATATCTGATCTGTTTGTGTGGCATGCAAAATAAAGCTTTTCACTCGACTTCAGTACACATGACAATAATATACCTAAACTTAAACTTACCCTAAACCTCAACCTAAGCCTATCCATGTCCTCCAGTGATGCTGCCTGACATGCTGGGTTACTCCAGCACTATGTGTTCTACACAAGATGCCAGCATCTGCAGTTCTTTGTTTCTTCATACCCTTTTTTGGTTTACTCCACGCTCCTCTCCACAAATATTGACTGCTTTCACATTCCACACATGCTACTTTACTGGCTGAATGATCTTCTAGAGGAATTATAGACCAGTTCGTCTGACATTGGTGGTGGGAAAGATGTTGGAGTTCATTATTAAAGATGTAATAGCGGCGCATTTGGATAGTAGTAACAGGATTGGTCCAAATCAGCATGGATTTACAAAGGGGAAATCTTGCTTGACTAATCTTCTGGAATTTTTTGAGGATGTAACAAGCAACAAGTAACATGCATAAGGGAAAGCCAGTGCATGTGGTGTATCTGGACTTTCAGAAAGCCTTTGATAAGGTCCCACACAGGAGATTAGTGGGCAAAATGAGAGGGCATGGTATTGGGGGTAGGGTATTGACATGGATAGAGAACTGGTTGGCAGACAGGAAACAAAGAGTAGGAATTAACTGGTCCCTTGGTGCTGGGACCAAAGCTATTTACAATATACAGTATATTAATGATTTAGACAAAGGAATTATAAGTGACATTAGCAAATTTGCAGATGACACAAAGCTGGGTGGCAGTGTGAACTGTGTAGAGGATACTATGTGGATGCAGGGTGACTTAGATAGGTTGGGTGAGAGGGCAGATACATGGCAGATGCAGTATCATGTGGATAAATGTGAGGTTATTCACTTTTGTGGCAAGAACAAGAAGGCAGATTATTATCTGAATTGTGTCACATTAGGAAAAGGGGAAGTGCAACGAGACCTGGGTGTCCTTGAACATCAGTCACTGAAAGTAAGCATGCAGGTACAGCAGGCAGTGAAGAAAGCTAATGGCATGTTGGCCTGCATAACAAATGGACTTTTCACCCAGAGAGTTGTGAATTTGTGGAATTCTCTGCCTCAGAAGGCAGTGGAGCTGATTCACTGGATACATTCAAAATGAGATAGAGCTCTTAGGGCTAGCGAAATCAAGGGATATGGAGAAAAGGCAGGAACGGGGTACTGATTGTGGATGATCGGCCATGATCACATTGAATGGTGGTGTTGTCTCGAAGGACCAAATGGCCTACTCCTGCATCTATTTTCTATGTATCTACAGTATGGAGCTATGGAACTCAGGGGTCTAGGATAATCTGTTAACAGGGGAGGGAGGCGGTGATTTGTGTTGAAAAACCGGCAGAGAGATAGAGTGAAGAGCTCAGATAACCAATATGTAAAGGGGAGGAGAGTGGTGGAACAGGAGCCAGATGTGACTGGTGGACTGAGGAAGTATGATCCATGATGAGCAGATGGAACCAGAGAGTAGGGGGGTAGAGTTGGGTGACAGTGGCAGGTTACAGACTGTCTGGGTTCTTCCAACATTTTTCCTTTAATGGTCCAATTCCCAGCATCTGCAGATTTATTCATTTTTCAGTCTTTGTTTATAGTTTTACTCTAATCTTTGATGAAGATACAGTTTAAACTCTCTGGTCCAGCATTCTGTTGTCTGCAACTCCTGTGATCCCATATGTTTTAAAACTGTAGTTAAAAAAAAAAGAACAGTACATCAAAAGAACAGGCCCTTCAGCCCACAATGTCTGTGCTGAACATTATGCCAAGACCACCTACATCCACATAATTCACATACCTCCATTTTCTGCATCTCCACATACTTATCCAAAAGCCCCTTCCAACTAAGATTTAATTAATTATCACATGCCCTAGACTTTAGACTTTAGAGCGGAAGTCTTTGCTGACCAGCAATTATCCCGTACTCTAACACTATCCTACACACTAGGGACAATTTACAATTTTACCAAAGTCAATTAACCTACAAACCTGTATGGCTTTGTAGTGTGGGAGGTAACCGGAGCACTCTGAGAAAACTCAAATGGTCACAGGGAGAACATACAAACTCTGTACAGACAGCACCCATAGACAGGATCGAGCCCGGATCTCTGGACCTGTAAGGCAGCCACTCTATCACTGCACCACTGTGATCTTACTCAACAGTTTGTTATCTCAGCAGACGACATTCTCAACAGACAATCTTTCCTACTAATGGAAGGGTTTCAAAGAGTTCCCATTCCTTGCCTAACCCTGGAAATGTCAGTATTTAAAAAGAACAGTTCTCCTGCATGGAAGGAGGTGACCAAGGAGCAATTCTGCTGTCCAGCATGCCCTATGGTTCAGCACCAGTCAGTTGGCAAAAGCACTGAACTGGAGAGTTTCAATGGATTTTATCTCTAGTCTACTATTGGAGCCAACACCAAGCACCTATTGGAGCCAACACCACAGTATAATCTATATTGTATTCAAGGTGAACCAAACGTGCTATCTTTTTAATTTGACAACACTGAGACAGGCTTGTCGGTCATTTTATCCTCAACTCCATCTGACATCCAGAACAAGGGGTCACAGTCTAAGGATAAGGGAGAATTCCTTTAGGACCGAAATGAGGAAAACATTCTTTACACAGAGAGTGGTGAGTCTCTGGAATTCTCTGCCACAGAAGGTAGTTGAGGCCAGTTCATTGGCTATATTTAAGAGGGCGTTAGATGTGGCACTTGTGGCTAAAGGGATCAGGGGGTATGGAGAGAAGGCAGGTACGGGATACTGAGTTGGATGATCAGCCATGATCACATTGAATGGCGGTGCAGGCTCGAAGGGCCGAATGGCCTACTCCTGCACCTATTTTCTATGTTTCTATGTTTCTATGACATGCAAGGCACACACACACCCTTGCTCTTTCCTGCTGCCTTGCCAGATTTTTTTGGTCAAGTGTATATTCAATTCCACATCAGATCTGCTTCCACTATTCTATTCAACAGTACATTTCATAATATGATTCACTAGTTCAAAATGTTCCCTCTTGCTCCTCTGCTTCTTTTGGCAATTTGCTGAAATTTGTGCTGTCAACCGACTAATGAAATACTTAAATATTCATTTTGATGTATTATTTATTTTCTTGCATACTTTCTCTCAGCTACCTTACTCTTAACCCTTTAATTTGCGTTTCCATTATTATTATTTTCCTATCTGTTTCTTACAAAGATGTTGATTGCTATCTATTTTAATTATTTATTGCATCCTTATCAACTAGCATTAATTTGATTTTTATTGGAATTTATATATCCCCTGAAAGTGCCCTGCAATTTCTCCATTTGTGATGTTTCACTTTCTCTCCCATCTCAGTCCGCCCACTGCTTGCCTCTAAATATAATGCACTACTGAAGCATCCCATCCGAAATGGATGTTTTTGTAACACAATCTGCATCGGATGCCCAATATATTCAACGTTGGAAGCATACAGTTGACTTTAATGAAGAAATGGATCGATGATCATTGTGCTTGCAGTTCAGCTGAGTGTCAATTTACTACGCTCTTGCTACAGAATATTTCAATCAATGTCTGAATTTAATATTGTTCTATTTATTAATATATTATGTTTAAGTTCATTGATCTTAAAATATCCAGAATACGTGCAGTTGTGGATGCCCCAATACAGGAAAGAAGGGTACAGAGGCGGTTTAGCAGATTAAAGGGTATTAGTCCCAAGGAGATATCGTTTTCTAAACCCTGATTGTTTTCTCTGGACTTTCCAGAATATACAAAACTACAAGAAGTACACATGAGGTGGACAGTCAGAACATTTTTACCCAGGATGGAAAAATCAAATTCTGAAGGGCATTACTTTAAGATGTGAGGGGGCAATGTTTAAAAGAGATGTATGAGATGTTTCTTTCACAGAGGGTGGTAGGTACCTGCAGTGGTGGTGTGGGCAGATTAATCATGCTATTTAAAATAATTTTGGATAGGCACATGGATATGCAGGGAACAGAGGGATATGGATTATGACTGGAGTATGCAGATTGTCCTGGCAATATGTTCAGCACAGAAATTATGGTCCAAAAGGCCTGTTTCTAGTCTGTACTTTTCTATGTTCTATAAACGTAAAGTATCTTGAAAATCCAAATATCTGTTTCGCATTCGTTGACTTGGCAATACATTTAAGTAATTCCTTCACATGCTGAAATCAAATTAATCTTTTGTTTCTGAAAATCAAATATAAGTGTCCAGCACCTGCTGGGTTTTTCAAGCATTTTCTTCCTTTTTTTCATCTTTTCTTTCTGATTGAACCAATGTAATGTGATTTAGGATTTCATTCTGAAATTCTGTCCATTTCTCTGTGAAATTGTATACTAGGAGCATTGGATTGATTTTACGTGTTACTGCAGTTAAATTGTAGTGTATTAGAACAAAAGTGGTTTATGGGGAATGCACATTGTTATCTCTTCCACTGAAAAGGTCATGAGTTCATAAGTCATAGGAGCAGTATTAGACCATTTGGCCCAACTCGACTACTCTGCCATTCAATCATGCCTGTTCTCTCTTTCCCTCACAACCCCATTCTCTTGCCTTCTCCCCATAACCTTTGACACCCGTACTAATCAAGAGCTTGTCAATCTCTCCTTAAATATACCCAATAAACAATACCCAAATATGTACGCAGACATTATTTTCCAAAATAACTTAGTTTCTCCAACGAGAGGATGTGTGAGTGAGAGAAAGAGCGGGGAAGACCACTTGCAAGCATCCGTGGGAACAGCTGATCAGCTTATGGAAACGGCTACATTCCCGGAAATTCAACAATGGGCTTAAAGAATTGTTTGCATCAGTGCAGGTTTATGTGAGTTGCATATTGCCCAATGCGGGGAGTGTCTGTATTTGTTCTGAACAACAATGATGTCAATGTTTGTCACATTGATAAACTTGCAAATATTGAGTAGTTTTCCATTTTACTTTATTTATTCATTTTTCAGGATCTGTGAATCACTGCATTCCTATTTTCCCGCGAATTGAGTGGCTTCCCAAACCCATATAGACAACATTTAAGATCCAACCACGTTCTTTGTCTACCAATCATCCAGGATTTAAAAGATTTCCAATTGTTGCCAAACCCTGGAACAACTCTGGAACTTTGAACTGCAGGTGCTGGTTTACTGAAAAGGACACACATTGCTGGAGTAACTCAGTGGGTCAAGCAGTATCCCTGAAGCTGCTGCACCCGCTGAGTTTCTCCAACTTTTTGTGTAATCCCTGAACAAAATGTAGGTGAGATGAGGAACCTAGAAGTAACCCACTCCCCACCTTCCATTTTTACCCCCTTCTCTTCCCTGTGTTCCACCTGGATTCACACACATTTCTCTACTTTCCATTCCCTATATCCCTTTCCACCTGTATTCCTCCTATGGCTTCATCTATCCTTATCTCACATCTTTTCATCTCTGACCTTTGTCTACCCATCTGGAAATGAAAAAATCCTTCACCTGTATGCACCTAACACCTGCCGGGCTTTGTCCTGCCCCCACCTCTATTCCAGCTTTCTTCCCCCCACCATCATCAGTCTGAAGAAGGGTCCCAACCTGAAATGTCACCTATCCATGTTCTACAGAGATGCTGCCTGATCCATTGAGTTGCTCCTCCTTCAACCTTTTGGTTTCTCTACCTCTGTTCAGATTTTTAGATGTCCGTTGATATCTACTTCCTTGATGAAGCTTATTTTAGTTTTAGCTTAGGTTAGAGATATGGCGTGGAAACAGGCCCTTTGGCCCACCGACCAGCGATCCCCGCACATTAACACTACCCTACACACACTAGGGCTAATTTTAGATTTACCAAGCCAACTAACCTAAACACCTGTATGTCTTTGGAGTGTGGGAGGAGAAAACCCACGCACGTCACGGGGAGAACATACAAACGTACAGACAGGCGCCTGTAGTCAGGATTGAACCGAGGTTTCTGGCATAAGACAATAAACTCTACCTCTACACCACCATGCCCAAATTAAGCTTTTGGTCTTTCGTGGATCAGCACCTCTGCTAATTTGCTAATATTCCAAGTGAAGAGCCATTGGATGTTTTGCCATATTAAGGTACTGTCAATATACTCAGATTTACTGCATCTGCACTAATTATTGATGTCCTTTATCTGAATGTCTTTGTGCAAGGGAATCCATGTCTCACACATCTAATGGAGTTTTTTTGAAGAGGACACCAGGAAAATTAATGAGGGAAAGTTAGATATTGTCTATATGGATTATAACAAGGCCTTTGTAAGGCCCTGCATGGTAGAAACAAGAAACTGTGGAAGCTTTTTTACACAAAGACACAAAATGCTGGAGCAACTCAGCGGGTCTGGCCGCATCTTTGGAGCACATGGATAGGTGATGTTTCGGGTCAGGACCCTTCTTCAGACTCAAGTTTCCACATGGTAGGCTTGTCTGGGAGGTTACATCACATGGAATCCAAGGTAATTATAGCTAATTCAATTGAAAATTGGCTTGGTGGAAGGAGCCTTTAGGCTTTGGACTTTTGAGATACAGCGTGGAAACAGACCCTTTGGCTCAACGATTGCTGGCCAGCAATCACCCCAATTCACTGACACTATCCAACAAGCTGGGAACAATTTACAATTTAACCTAAGCCAATTAACCTACAAATCTGTGCATCTTTGGAGTGTGAGTGTAAATGGAGCACCAGAGAAAACCCCTGTGCTTACAAGGGGAACGTCCAAACAAAGGTTTTTCTAATTGAAGGCATGTGCCTAGTGCAGTGCCACAATGGTCATTGCTGGATCCTCTGTTGTTTGTTTTATACATTAACAATTTGGATGACAGTGTAGTTAACATTGTTAGTAAATTTGCAGATGACACAAAAATTGGTGGAATAAAAGACCATGAGGAGGGATATTAAAGTTTACAATAAGATCTATGTCAGTTGGGAAGGTGGGCCAAGGAATGGCAGGCGGAAGTTAACTCTGGCAATATGAGGAAGAAGAAGGGTCTCGACCCGAAACGTCACCTATCTCCTTCGCTCCTTAGATGCTGCTGCACCCGCTGAGTTTCTCCAGCTTTTTGTTTAACCCTCTGGCAATATGAGGTTGCACTTTGGTATGTTAAATGAGGAGAGGACTTACAGGATAAATGGTAAAGCCCTGGAACGTGCTACAGAATGTGGAGATCTGAGAGTGCAGGTGGAATAGTCCCTAAAAGTGGTAGGTCAAGTGGACAAGGTGGCTGGTGAAGAAGGTATTTGACGCATTTGCCTTCATTGGGATGGGAGACACAAAATGTTGGAGTAACTCAGCAGGACAGGCAGCATCTCTGGAGAGAAGGAGTGGGTGACGTTTCGGATCGAGACCCTTCTTTTTTGGGAAGGGTATTGAATACAATTTTGGGATGTCATGATGCAGCTGCACAAGTTGTTGGTTTATGGTTCTCATCATCCACTTACATAAATTATGTAATTAAGTTGGAAATGGTGCAGAAGAGATTTGCCGGGATATTACCTAAGCTCTGGGCGTGACTCTCAGGGGGAAGTTGAATACGCTGGGAATTTTCCTAGGAGGCTGAGGGGTGACCTTATTGTGGTTACAAGAACATGAGGGACATGGATTAAGTCAGTCAGCTCACTGTCTTTTTTTCCAGGGCTGAGGATTCTAAAACTAGAGGCCAATGGCTTGTTCAAGGGGACAAATGAACGAGGGTCCTCAGGGGCAGCTTTTTGACTGATTTTGAGGATAGTCCATATATGAAATGCGCTGCCGTAGGAATCTATAGAAGCGGATGCAGTTATGGCATTTAAAAGTAATTTGGACAGATTGGACGGATAGGAATGGTTCAGAGGGCTATGGGCCAATTGCAGGCATACGGGACGAGCCCAAAATGCATATTTGTGTCAACAAGGACAAAAGGCTGAAGGCCTGTTTCTGTGCTGTGCAGCTATGTAACTAACTCTAAATGGAAATTGTAATTTGTTTTTGTTTCGTATGATCATATTCCTGCTCTAATAAATTACAGCAAAATATTGAAAATGCTGGATACCTGATATGGAAACAGAAAATGCTATAAATATGTAAGTGGAAGGCCCGATGAAAGATCAGAAACTATAAGCACCACTCTGTCTCTCTATAAATACTCCCCGAGTATTTCCAGTATTAATTTTTGTTTAGATTTGTACTGTGGCTTTATAAATAATTTGGCAATGCAGAGAATATTTCATATGCTGCTGAAAATACTTTATTAAAATGGATCAAACAATTTTACTGCCAGTGACAAGAATAGCATGTGTGTTTCTTTTTGTTGGCTAGTGGGATCTGTCCTTGTTCCAAGCTTTCTCTGGTACAATACCCCAACTCTTTCTCTATGGTAGCAGCAATATTAGTGCTGCTTCCTGCACTCATGCAGAACCCATCAATTTTATTACCTCCATTATTAACTTTTGCCCAGCCTCAAATTTACTTGGAACATTTCTGACACTTTCCTGTTTTCTTTGCTTTGAAAAAAGGTACAGCGGAGGATTATAAGAATGATGTATATATTAGCTACACAGAGAGGTTGGACAGATTAAATGGATTTCCCTGGAATGCCGGGAGGTTGTTGGGAGTCCTGATGGAATAGGAACGGAAGACACTAAGATCCCATTTCTCAGGATGTAAATGTCAAACACTGGAGGGCAGAGCTTTAAGGTGAGAGGAACAAGGTTTAAAGGCGATGTGCGGTGCAAATTTAATTACATAGAGTATGGTGGAGGTGATGCCCGCTTTAAAACAGAAGGTCGGTGGTGGAATGCCACCTGCCCTGCCAGTCTTGGGTATACCTGTACCAATGGTTATTGAAACAGACATAAGTTCATCTTTCCTGGAAGTCAATCTGTGAGAGTAAGTTGTCCGGATGAAATCACTGGCCACATCCTCAGGACCTGTGCAGTGAAGCAGCATGAACCTAACTTCATGCTGCCTCAGCAAGGCCAACATAATCAAGGATTAGTCTCATCCTGTTCACTCCCTCTTCTCCCCTCTCCCAACAGGTACAGAAGTGCAAAAACGCATATCTCCAGATCCAGGGACAGTTTCTTCCAAGCTGTTATCACGAAATTGAACCATCCTATTATGAACCAGGGAACAGTCCTGACCTACCATCTACCTGATTGAAGACCCTCGGACTATCTTTTATTGGGCTTTACTCTACTTTACCTTGCACTAAACATTATTTCCTTTATTTTATATCTATTGTCAGCTTGATTGTAATCATATACAGTCTTTTCACTGACCGGATTGCAACAAAAAATAATAAACTAAGCTAAACTAATATGTAGAATCACATTCAAGAAACATAAACATTCCATGTAACCATCTACGTATAGCCTTAAGAATCTTATTACTGTTGGACAGTGCACAACAATATAAATTAGCCTTTCAGCTCCGGGATCTTAATTAAATCTTAACAAAGAGGTGGACATTGGCAGGTCCATTATGGGTATTGACCTCCCCACCTATCGAATGAATCTACTAAAGTGTTCCCATATGAAATATAGTTAATATCATCAAAGACCCACACCTTCCTTTGCCATGCTCTCATCGTGCTCCTGACATTGGGAATTAGGTGCAGGAGCCTGAGAACCATAACCTCCAGGTTCATGAACAACGTTTTACCATCAACCTTCAAGTTCTTGAACCACCCTGCACAGCCTTACTTACAACCTTCCCTCCGAAGCATCTACCGTGGGTTTTGTTTAAGTTTCCCTAGTTTGGTTTTCACCCTCTTATGCTCAGATTACCAAGAATTACAGATAATTTATTTGACTACTGATTGTTGTATATTTATTTATTGTGTTGTTGCGGTAATGTCCCTGTGAAGCTGCAGCAAGAAATTGAATTGTACAATTTTTGATGCATATGGCAATGAAATGCTCTTGACTCTTTAATCTAACTTTAATCAATGGGATGAAATAAACTGAAAATATTGGAGACCCTTGGCAAATTAGGCCGCGTTTGTGGCAATAGTGCATAATAGCTTTGTGACAAGGGAGAGGATGGTCGGAAGGGTAATGGGTTTTATTTTAAGAACTTGTAAAATAAAAATATTATTTATATTTGTATCTAAAAGCAAGGTACAGCAGATGCTGCAAATCTGAAACATAATGAGAAAATACTCTAAGATCTCAACAGGTCGGTGGAGGACACATTTCATAGTACCAGAGGTTAGAATTGAACTTTAGATTTTAGTCTTCAGAGATACAGCGTGGCAACAGGCCCTTCGGCCCACCGAATTCGGGCCAACCAACAATCATTCTGCACACTAGCACTATCCTACACACTAGGGACAATTGACAATGTTTACTGAAGCCAATTGACCTACAAACCTGCATGTCTTTGGAATTTAGGAAATCGGAGCACCCGGGGAAAACCAATACTGTCACAGGGAGAACGTGTAAATTCCCTACAGAAACCACATGCAGTCAGAATTGTTTCTGATTCTCTGGCACTGTAAGACATCTTCCTGCTCTGCCACTGCGCTGCCCTTAGTTGCATGAGCAGGCTGCCACATCTGCAACATCACAGTGAAGACCTACAGACCAAATGGATTATAAATAGACAATAGACAATAGACAATGGGTGCAGGAGTAGGCCACTTGGCCCTTCGAGCCAGCACTGCCAATCAATGTGATCATGGCTGATCATCCCCAATCAGTACCCCGTTCCTGCCTTCTCTTAATATCCCCTGACTCCACTATTTTTAAGAGCCCTATCTACCTCTCTCATGAAAGCATCCAGAGAACCTGCCTCCCCTGCTCTCTGAGGCAGAGAATTCCACAGACTCACCACTCTCTCGGAGAAAAAGTGTTTCCTCTTCTCTGTTCTAAATGGCTTAGTCCTTATTCTTAAAATGTGGCTCCTGGTTCTGGACTCCCCCAACATCGGGAACATGTTTCCTGCCTGTAGTGCGTCCAAGCCCTTAACAATCTTTTATGTTTCAATGAGATATCCTCTCATCCTTCTAAACTCCAGAGTGTACAAGCCCAGCTGCTCCATTCTCTCAGCATATGACAGTACCACTATCCCGGGAATTAACCTTGTAAACCTAGTAATCTGCCTTCTTGTTTTTGCTACCAAAGTGGAAACCTCACATTTATCCGCATTAAACATCATCTGCCAGGCATCTGCCAACTCCCCCAACCTTACAAGTCACCCTGCATTCTCATAGCATCCTCCTCACAGTTCACACTGCCACCCAGCTTTGTGTCATCTGCAAATTTGCTAATGTTACTTTGAATCCGTTCATCCAAATCATTGATGTATGTTGTAAATAGCTGCGGTCCCAGCACCGAGCCTTGCGGTATCCCACTAGTCACTGCATGCGATTCTGAAAAGGACCCGTTATTCCCTGCTCTTTGTTTCCTGTCTGCCAATCACTTCTCTATCCATGTCAGCACTCTACCCCCAATACCATGTGCTCTAATTTTGCCCACTAATCTCCTATGTGGGACCTTATCAAATGCTTTCTGAAAGTCCAGGTACACTACATCCACTGACTCCCTTGTCCATTTTCTTAGTTACATCTTCAAAAAATTCCAGAAGATTAGTCAAGCATGATTTCCCCTTCGTAAATCCATGCTGACTCGGACCGATCTTGTTACTGCTATCCAAATGCATCACATTTCCCCTTATATAGTAATCTGTAGTTGAACACCTGCTTTTTTAACATCAAAATGCAGTTATATTAAAATATTTCTCACAATAATATCAAGTTAACTTATCACGCGCTGATTTTTGAACATTGCCCTTAATATTGTCAATGCATATTTTAAGCAATTGCTTTTTTCTTCATTACACATTAGAGTTAAATATTGTCATCAATTTTAGATTTCTTTCTAACTTTCCTTTTACTATTTAAGTGCATGTTTTTCATGAAGGGCTGTACGCTGGTTTCATGCTCTAATAAAGTTCATGCTTCTTCCACTTGGTTCTCCCGGATTCGGGGCATCCACAGCCGGGGTGATCAAAGCCCCTTGCAGCGGACGATCGAAGCCCCCATCGGGGTGATCGAAACTCTCCACGAGGAGAGTATGGCCAAGGGTAATAGGGATCAATGTGAAAGGTGAGATGCATAAGGAAGTGAAAGTATTATATATTAATGCGCGAAGTATAAGAAGTAAGGTGGATGAGCTTGAGGCTCAGTTAGAGGTTGGTAGATATGACATTGTGGTGATTACTGAGACGTGGCTGCAGGAGGATTGGGCCTGGGAACTTAATATTCAGGGTTATACATCCTATAGAAAGGCGAGGCAGGTGGGCAGAGGAGGGGGGGTGGCTCTGCTGGTGAGGGATGGAATTCAGTCCCTTGCGAGGGAAGACAAAGGGACTGAGGAGGTAGAGTCACTGTGGATTGAGTTGAGGAATTGTAAACGCAAGACGACACTAATTGGTGTTATCTACAGACCCCCAAATAGTAACCCGGATGTAGGGTGTAAGTTGCAGCAGGAGATAAAACTGGCATGTAACAAAGGTAATGCCACTGTGGTGATGGGGATTTCAATATGCAGGTAGACTGGAAAAATCAGGTTGGTCCAGGACCCTGAGAAAGAGAGTTTGTAGAGTGGCTCCGAGCTGGATTCTTAGAGCAGCTTGGAATGGAGCCAACCAGAGAAAAGGCAATTCTGGATTTAGTGTTGTCCAATGAACCAGATATGATAAGAGAACTCGAGGTAAAGGAACCGCTTGTAGGTAGTGATCATAATGTGATTCGTTTTAATCTGCAATTTGAGATGGAAAAGGTTAAGTCGGAAAAGTCAGTGATGCAGTTGAACAAAGGGGACTATGAAGGCATGAGAGAGGAGCTGGCCAAGGTAGACTGGAATGGGATCCTACCAGGAATGACAGTGGAACAGCAATGGCAGGCATTTCTGGGCATAATCCGGAAGATGCAGGATCATTTAATTCCAAAAAGGAAGAAAGATTCTAAGTGGAGTAGGAGGCAACCATGGCTGACAAAAGAAGTTAGGGATAGAATACAAATAAAAGAAAAGATGTATAACACAGCAAAGAGTAGCTGGAAGCCAGAGGATTGGGAAACATTCATAGGACAACAGAAGGAAACAAATCGGGCAATACGGGCTGAAAAGATGAAGTACGAAGGGAAGCTGGCCAGGAATATAAATAAGGACAGTAACAGCTTCTTTAGATATGTTAAGGGAAAAAGAGTAGCAAAGTCAAATGTGGGCCCCTTGAAGGCAGACACGGGTGAAATTACTGTGGGTAACAAGGAAATGGCAGCAGAGTTGAACAGGTATTTCGGATCTGTCTTTACTAAGGAAGACACAAACAATCTCCCAGATGTATTGGAGGATAGAGGATCTAAGGGGTTAGAGGAACTTAAATAATTTTGCATTAGGCGAGAAATAGTATTGGGTAGCCTAATGGGACTAAAGGATGATAAATTCCCTGGGCCTGATGGTCTGCATCCCAGGGTCCTCAGGGAGGTGGCTCTAGAAATAGTGGATGCATTGGTGATCATTTTCCAATGTTCAATAGATTCAGGATCAGTTCCTGTGGATTGGAGGATAGCTAATCCCACTTTTCAAGAAAGGAGCGAGAGAGAAAACGGGGATTTACAGACCATTTAGCCTGACTTTGGTGATGGGAAGGATGCTGGAGTCAATTATTAAAGAGGTAATAATGGGGCATTTGGATAGCAGTAAAAGGAATAGTCCAAGTCAACATGGATTTATGAAAGGGAAATCATGCTTGACTAATCTTCTGGAATGTTTTGAGGATGTGACAAGTAAAATGGATGAAGGGGTGCCAGTGCATATAGTGTATCTAGACTTTCAGAAAACCTTTGATAAGGTCCCGTACGGGAGACTGGTGACTAAAATTTGAGCACATGGTATTGGGGGTAGGGTGTTGACATGGAGAGATTATTGGTTGGCAGACAGGAAGCAAAGAGTAGGAGTACCTTTTTAGAATGGCAGACAGCGGCGAGTGGAGTGCCGCAAGGCTCGGTGTTCGGGCTGCAACTGTTTACCATATATATTAATGATTTGGAAAAAGGAATTAGGAGCAACACTAGCAAGTTTGCGGATGACACAAAGCTGGGTGGCAGTGTGAACTGTGAAGAGGATGTTAGGAGGTTGTAGGGTGACCTGGACAGGTTGAGTGTGTGGAAAGATGCATGGCAGATGCAGTATAATATAGATAAATGTGAGGTTATCCACTCTGACAGCAAAAATAAGAGGGCAGATTATTATCTCAATGTGGTTAGGTTAGGCAAGGTGGAGGTGCAGCGAGACCTGGGCGTCCTTGTACACCAGTCACTGAATGTTGGCATGCAGGTACAGCAGGCAGTGAAGAAAACTAATGGAATGTTGGCCTTCATAACAAGAGGATTTCAGTATAGGATTAACGAGGTTCTTCTGCAGTTGTCTAGGGCTCCGGTGAGACCACATCTGGAGTATTGTGTCCTGTTTTGGTCTCCGAATTTGAGGAAGGACATCCTTGTGATTGAGTCAGTGCAGCGTAGGTTCATGAGATTGGTCCCTGACATATCAGGAAAGATTGAAAAGACTAGGCTTGTATTCACTGGAGTTTAGAAGGATGAGGGGGATTCTTATAGAAGCATAAATCATTTTAAAAGGACTGGACAAGCTAGATACAGGAAAAATGTTCCCTATGTTGGGCAAGTCCAGGACCAGGGGCCACAATCTTAGCATAACGTGGAAGCCATTTAAGACTGAGGCGAGAAAAAAAATTTTCACCCAGAGAGTTGTGAATTTGTGGAATTCCCTGACACAGAGGGCAGTGGAGGCCGAGTCACTGGATGGATTTGAGAATCGAATAGAATAGAATAGAATGTCTTTTTTATTGTCATTCAAACAGCTTGGTTTGAACAAAATTGCATTTCTACAGTCTTAACACTTAACACAATTTACACAAACATCCATCACAGTGAATCTCCAACACCTGCTCACTGTGATGGAAGGCAAAAGTCTTATCTCTTCCCTTTGGCCTTCTCCCGCGGTCCAGCAGTCCAACCGTAACGTCGAGGCGACTGGGGCTCCCGATGTTAAAGCCCCCGACGGGCGATGGTAAGTCCTGCAGCCGTTTAAGCAGCGCCGGCCGATGTTAGGCCCCGCTCCGAGTCCTTTCACTACGAGATTCCAGCGGGAGAAGTTGTTGTTGCCGGGAGCTCAGAATAGCAGTCTCCCACCAGGGTCCTGCGAGCTCCCGATGTTCCTGTACACCGGACCTGCGGCCGAAGCCACCGAAGCTCCGAAGTCGGGTTGCTGCCGAGTGCCACCTGAGCTTCTCCTACTCCAAAGTCGGCCAGCTCTGTGATGGCGAGTCTGCAGGGAAAAAGTCGGGTCTCCATACAGGGAAGAGATTAAACCGTACCCCCCCCTCCCCCCCCCACACACACATATACACAGTTAAAAACTAATAAAAATTAAAACCAAAAACATATCTAACGGGTCAAAAATTTTTAAAAGACAGACGGACTGCAGTCGAGCCACTGCCATTAGGTGCCGTCACACTCCAGACTCCAGAGAGAGTTAGATAGAGCTCTTGGGGCTATTGGAATCAAGGGATATGGGAGAAGGCAGGCACGGGTTATTGATTGGGGACGATCAGCCATGTTCACAATGAAATGCAGTGTTGCCTCGAAGGACCGAATGGCCTCCTCATTCACCTATATTCTATGTTTCTATGTTTCTATGGGGCGGTTGAAACTCTATCCGCTGCATGGAGCACCTGAATCAGCCTCTTCTTACCAGAGACCGAGGGCTTCACAATGTTAAAGTCCACATGCCCCGCGATTGAAGCTTTGATCCCCAGCAAACGGATCACATTGAATGTTGTAAAGCAGAGGGATCTGGGAGTACAGGCACATAGATTGCTGAAAGTGGCATCGCACGACAGAGTGGTAACCAAGGCTCTTGGTACATTGGCCTTCATGAGTCAGAATATTGAATATGGTCAGGTCAGAATATGGGAAGAAAAGACCATCCCTAGCCAACAATCATCCTACCAGGGAACCACCATGCCTGAGGTAATCTGTTACGGGTTTTGCTTTGTCCGGGTCCTTTCTTGCTTCCAGTTCCACTCCCTCCCCATTACAATCTGTCTGAAGAATGGTCCTGACCTGAAACATCACCTATCCATTTTCTCCTGAGCTGTTGCCTGGCCCGCTGAGTTCCTTCAGCATTTTGTGCCTATCTTTAAGATTTAAAAGGAACCCGAGGGGCAGCTTTTTTACTTTGGGGTTGGTTGGTGCATGGAACGGGCTGCCAGAGGAGATAGTTGAAGCAAGTGGTATAACATGATTTAAAATACATTTGGACAGGTACATAGAAATCAAATGTTGAGGGATATGGCCCTAATGCAGGCAAATGGGGTTTGCTTAGACGGGCAGCTAATCTAAGCTAAATTAGCTTGGTTGGTAAGGACGAGTTGGATTAAAAGGCATGTTTCCATGCTGTATGACTTCATATCTCTATATTATCTTTGCATTGAGATTAGTTTCTAATCATCATTTCATAGATGAAAAATATTTATCTTCTCAATGAAGATAGATAGCAAATCAGAAAAACATATCTTATGAGAATGCGTCTAAATGAATTCATAATTTACACATTACAACCTGCATTATTCAAAGCAATTTTGATTCTCAAATTCATTCTCACCAAATACCAATAAACAAATAGAAAATGATTGTTGATGATGATGAGTGGGGGAAAGAGAAGGGGAGCTCACCTAAGGTCTACAATCAATTCCATCATCTTAAAAGCATTGAACTCCATGTTGTTGCGAGGGCACTAGGATGCCAACTGTGTCACTTCCTGTCTATGGGCAAATTCCTCCCCATTCTGGATCAGTCCCAATCAGGGTTGTGTTATCCGCAAACTTGAGAAGCTTGACAGAGGTGTCTGTGGAGGTGCAGTCGTTGGTGTAGAGAGAGTAAAAGAGAGGGGAGAGTACGGAGCCTTGCGGTGCTCCTATGCTAAGGGTCTGCAGGTCCGAGATGTGCTTTCCCATCCTCACATGCTGTTTCCTGTCTGTCAGGAAGTTGATGATTCACTGACAGAGGGGTTCAGGCACAGTCAACTGGGAGAGTTTGGAGTGTAGTAGCTCTGGCACAATGGTGTTGAATGCAGAGCTAAAATCCACTAACAAAATCCTTGCATAGATCCCCTGGCAGTCTAGGTGCTGGAGGATGAAGTGCAGGTTGACTGCATCATCCACAGTTCTATTGGCCCAGTATGCAAACTACAAGGTGTCCAGCATGGGGGGTGTGATATTTTTCAGGTGGGCCAGCTTGTCTTTCAAGGGTTTACATGATAACAGAGGTCAGTGCAGCAGGCTTGTATTCATTGGCTTTTTGGGTACGGGAATAATAGTGGAGACTTTGAAGCAAGCAGGGACAGTGCAGGTTGGCAGAGACCGACTGAAAATGTCTGTGCAGACTGATGCCAGTTGTTCAGCACAGAGCTTGCGGTCCTGGAGATTTCCGGCTTTTCTGTCTCCTGAATAGCTTTTGTTTAGGTGACTGCAGGTGACTAGGCTGTCGCCACCTGGTTGCCGGGTTGATGGTCTCCTCAGTCGTCCAAAGAGTCGTACCCGGGACCGCAGCTATTTACAATATACATTAATTATTACGATGAAGGGATTAATAGTAACATTAGCAAATTTGCAGATGACACAAAGTTGGGTGGCAGTATGAACTGCGAAGAGGATGCTATGAAGATGCAGGGTGACTTGGACAGGTTGGGTGAGTGGGCAGATGCATGGCAGATGCAGTTTAATGTGGAAAAGTGTGAGGTTATCCACTTTGGTAGCAAAAACAGGAAGGCAGATTATTTTCAAAATGGACTCAAGTTGGGAAAAGGGGAAGTACAACGGGATCTGGGGGTCCTTGTTCATCAGTCAATGAAAGTGAGCATGCAGGTACAGCAGGCAGTGAAGAAAGCAAATGGCATGTTGGCCTTCATAACAAGAGGAGTTGAGTATAGGAGCAAAGAGGTCCTTCTGCAGTCATACAGACCCCTAGTGAGACCACACCTGGAGTTTTGTGTGCCGGTTTGGTCTCCAAATTTGAAGAAGGACATTCTTGTTATTGAGGGAGTGCAGCGTAGGTTCACCAGGATAATTCCCAGGATGGCGGGACTGTCATATGTTAATAGAATGGAGCGTCTCTGCTTGTAGACCGTGGAATTCAGAAGGATGAGAGGGGGTCTTATTGTAACATATAAGATTATTAAGGGTTTGGACACGCTAGAGGCAGGAAACGTGTTCCCGATGTTGGGGGAGTCCAGAACCAGGGGCCGCTGTTTAAGTATAAGTGGTAAGCCATTTTGAAAGAGGAAACACTTTTTCTCACAGAGAGTGTGAGCCTGTGGAATTCTCTGCCTCAGAGGGCGGTGGAGGCTGGTTCTCTGGATGCTTTCAAGAGAGAGCTAGACAGAGCTCTTAAAGATAGCAGAGTCAAGGGATATGGGAAAAAGGCAGGAACTGGGTACTGATTGTGGATGATCAGCCATGATCACATTGAATAGCGGTGCTGGTCTGAAGGGCCGAATGGCCTATTCCTGTACCTATGGTCTATTGTCTCACAATTGTCGGAACTACATTCCATCTGCTCTGTTCAAATTTCCTTCAAGTTTATATCCTGATGCAGTCTTAAACAACCTTCCTCATTGTATGTATTTTTGTGTCACGTTACAATTTTAGATGCATCCTATGTCTTGATCTTCCTTAGACCACAAAAATAATCGTTAGAAGTATCTTCAGCTGGGATGTGACAGTGCAACTGACAAAGTCGTTCTCCGTGTGTTGCAAATTGATGCAGTATTCTTTAATGCCTGATAGTTGCAATGCTTTAGTGGGAAGGGAGGCCTGTTAATGATCATTTAAGCAATTCTAATTATTCTAGGCAGATGCGTTCTTGGCTATTTGCTACCTCAGATCTAAAATGCATCATCCAAACCCTTGCATACCAATGATCCAACATTCAACCATCATCACCAAGCATACCGCACCCCTACCCCCGCCACCCCTCTGATTTATACTGCTATCATGCGCTTAGTGGGTAAGAACAGTCATAAAATCATCAGAAGACTACAAAGAGAACAAAAGTTTAAAAATATAGCTTTTATTTATGATGCAGTTTCACACCATGAACGGTATTCCAAAGGACCAAATACCCAAAGTACTTGAACTTTGGACACTATCATTCCGTAATAAATGTTTCCGTTTATTATTGTCTCAAGCACTGCCGACATTGGAGGAGAGGTTAATAAGGTCATAAGGTCACAAGGAATAGGAGTAGAATTCAGTCCGTCAAGTCTAATCCGCCATTCAATCAGGCTGATCTATCTCTCCCTCCTACCCCGATTCTCCTGCCTTCTCCCCAAAACTGCTGACATGTGTACTAATCAAGAATCTATCTATCTATGCCTTAAAAATATCCACTGACGGATATTTGCCACCTGTGGCAAAGGATTCTACAAATTCACCACCCTCTGACTAAATACATTTCTCCTCGTCTTCCTAAAAGAATATCCTTTAATTCTGAGGCTATGACCTCCAGTCCTAGACTCTCCCACTAGTGGAAACATCCTCTCCACACTCTACCCATGCCTTTCATGATTCTGTGTGTTTCAATGAGGTTCACCCTCATTCTTCTAAACTCCAGTGAGTACAGGCCCAGTGATGACAAACGCTCATCATAGGTTAACCTACTAATTCCTGGGATCATACTTGAAACCTCCTCTGGACCCCCTCCAGAGCTAGCACAAGGTTGTTGTCAAAACCAACTTACATGCAACCATCAGCTTCAAATGCCAATATGATAGTGACAAGATAACTCGCTTCTGCAACCGTGTGAGGTCTAAAGACCGTGTGGATAATTTGGCCGCTCTTCCAATTTCATGGCATTCATTTTTCTCCAATGCAAGTCAGTCGATGTATCCCATTCCATATCTAAGAGTCCTTTATCACTGCTGGAACTTCTATGCTACTTTTCTGAACAATAATTGGATCCATGCAAATAATATGCTCCCTCTTACACTAAGGGTTTGGGCTTGTAAAAATGATGTTTCAACCAACATGTTCCTGACCTTCCTAGCAACACCATTCTGTAATAAATTCCTTTCCTTTCCTGTGGCCAGTTTTCCTGTTCCCTTAACAGTGAACCTCTGGGAATAAGTGGAAAGACAATAAAACATATTGAATCTTCTGCATGGAGTTAGTCAACACTGTGTACAAAGCAGAATAGGATCATGTTTGCACAAAGTGGAAAATGTTAAGACGTACAGGTTTGTAGATTAATTGGCTTGGTGTATGTGTAAATTGTCCTCAGTGTGTGTAGGACCGTGTTAATGTGCGGGGATCGCTGGTCGGTATGGACTCTGTGGGCCGAAGGGCCTGTTTCTGCGCTGTATCATTCATCTAAATTCAATTAAATAATGGATTCAAGATTCAAGAGAGTTTATTGTCATGTGTCCCTGATCGGAAAATGGAATTCTTGCTATGCTTCAGCACAACAGAACATAGTAGGCATGATTACAAAACAGATCGGTGTGTTCATATACCATTATATAAATATATACGCACATGAATAACCATATAACCATATATAACAATTACAGCATGGAAACAGGCCATCTCGGCCCTTCAAGTCCATGCCGAACAACTTTTTTTTCCCTTAGTCCCACCTGCCTGCACTCATACCATAACCCTCCATACCCTTCTCATCCATATGCCTATCCAATTTATTTTTAAATGATACCAACGAACCTGCTGCCACCACTTCCACTGGAAGCTCATTCCACACCGCTACCACTCTCTGAGTAAAGAAGTTCCCCCTCATGTTACCCCTAAACCTCTGTCCCTTAATTCTAAAGTCATGTCCTCTTGTTTGAATCTTCCCTATTCTCATAGGGAAAAGCTTGTCCACATCAACTCTGTCTGTCCCCCTCATCATTTTAAAGACCTCTATCAAGTCCCCCCTTAACCTTCTGCGCTCCAGAGAATAAAGACCTAACTTATTCAACCTATCTCTGTAACTTAGCTGTTGAAACCCAGGCAACATTCTGGTAAATCTCCTCTGTACCCTCTCTATTTTGTTGACATCCTTCCTACAATTGGGCGACCAAAATTGTACACCATACTCCAGATTTGGTCTCACCAATGCCTTATACAATTTTAACATTACATCCCAGCTTCTATACTCAATGCTCTGATTTATAAAGGCTAGCATACCAAAAGCTTTCTTTACCACCCTATCTATATGAGATTCCGCCTTCAAGGAACTATGCACGGTTATTCCCAGATCCCTCTGTTCAACTGTATTCTTCAATTCCCAACCGTTTACCATGTACGTCCTATTTTGATTTGTCCTGCCAAGGTGTAGCACCTCACATTTATCAGCATTAAACTCCATCTGCCATCTTTCAGCCCATTTTTCCAACTGGCCTAAATCACTCTGTAGACTTTGGAAATCCTCTTCATTATCCACAACACCCCCTATCTTGGTATCATCTGCATACTTACTAATCCAATTTACCACCCCTTCATCCAGATCATTGATGTACATGACAAACAACAAAGGACCCAACACAGATCCCTGAGGCACCCCACTAGTCACCTGCCTCCAACCCGACAAACAGCCATCCACCATTACCCTCTGGCTTCTCCCATTCAGCCACTGTTGAATCCATCTTGCTATTCCTGCATTTATACCCAACAGTTGAACCTTCTTAACCAACCTTTCATGAGGAACCTTGTCAAAGGCCTTACTGAAGTCCATATAGACAACATCCACTGCTTTACCCTTGCCAATTTCCCTAGTAACCTCTTCAAAAAATTCAAGAATATTAGTCAAACATGACCTTCCAGGCATAAATCGATGTTGACTGTTCCTAATTAGACCCTCTTTATCCAGATACTTATATATATTATCTCTAAGTATCTTTTCCATTAATTTGCCCACCACTGAAGTCAAACTAACCGGTCTATAATTGCTAGGTTTACTTTTAGAACCCTTTTTAAACAATGGAACAACATGCGCAGTACGCCAATCCTCGGGGACTATTCCCGTTTTTAATGACATTTGAAATATTTCTGTCATAGCCCCGGCTATTTCTACACTAACTTCCCTCAATGTCCTAGGGAATATCCTGTCAGGACCTGGAGACTTATCCACTTTTATATTTTTCAAAAGTGTCAGTACTTCTTTTACTTTGAAACTCATAGTATCCATAGCTTCTCTACTAGTTTCCCTTACCTCACATAATTCAATATCCTTCTCCTTGGTGAATACCGAAGAAAAGAAATTGTTCAATATCTCCCCCATTTCTTTTGGCTCTGCAGATAGCTGTCCACTCGGTCTCTCCAATGGACCAATTTTATCCCTTGTTATCCTTTTGCTATTAATATAGATGTAGAAACCCTTAGGATTTACTTTCACCTTACTTGCCAAAGCAACCTCATATCTTCTTTTAGCTTTTCTAATTTCTTTCTTAAGGTTCTTTTTACATTCCTTATACTCCTCAAGCACCTCATTTACTTCATGCTGCCTATAATTATTGTAGATCTCCCTCTTTTTCCGAACAAGATGTCCAATTTCCCTTGAAAACCAGGGCTCTTTCCAATTTTTACTGGTTCCTTTCAACCGAACAGGAACATAAAGATTCTGTACTCTTAAAATTTCCCCTTTAAATGTCCTCCATTTCTCCTCTACATCTTTCCCATAAAACAAAATGTCCCAGTTCACTCCTTTTAAATCATCTCGCATCTCGTTAAAGTTAGCCTTTCTCCAATCAAAAATCTCAACCCTAGGCCCAGTTCTGTCCTTCTCCATAATTATATTGAAACTAATGGTATTGTGATCACTGGTGCCGAAGTGCTCCCCAACGCATACCTCTGCCACCTGTCCCGTCTCATTTCCTAACAGGAGGTCCAGCACTGCCCCTCCTCTAGTAGGCAACTCTATGTATTGCTGCAAAAAACTATCCTGCACACATTTTACAAACTCCAAACCATCCAGCCCATTTACAGAATAAATAAACTGATGAAGTGCAAATAACAGATAATGGGATATTAATGTTCAAAGTTTTGTCCAATCCAAGTTTAATAGCCTGATGGCTGTGGGGAAGTAGCTATTCCTGAACCTGGTCGTTGCAGTCTTCAGGGTTCTGTACCTTCTACCTGAAGGTAGCGGGGAGATGAGTGTGTGGCCAGGATGGTGTGGGTCCTTGATGATATTGCCAGCCTTTTTGAGGCAGCGACTGCGATAGATCTCATTGAAGGAAGGGAGGTCAGAGCTGATGATGGATTGGGCAGTGTTTACTACTTGTTGTAGTCTTTTCCTCTCTAGGGCGCTCAATTTGCCGCACCAAGCCATGATGCAACTGGTCAGCATGCTCTCTACTGTGCACCTGTAGAAGTTAGAGAGAGTCCTTCTAGACAAACCGACTCTCTGTAATCTTCTCAGGAAGTAGAGGCGCTGATGTGCTTTCTTAATAATTGTATCAGTGTTCTCGGACCAGGAAAGATCTTCAGAGATGAGCACGCCCAGGAATTTGAAGCTCTTGACCCTTTCACCCATTGACCCGTTGATATAAACGGGACTGTGGGTCCCCATCCTACTCCTTCCAAAGTCCACAATCAGCTCCTTGGTTTTGCTGGTGTTGAGGGCCAGGTTATTGTGTTGGCACCATATGGACAGTCGCTCGATCTCTCTTCTATTCTCTGACTCATCCCCTTCAGTGATACGTCCCACAACAGTGGTGTCGTCAGCGAACTTGATGATGGAGTTCGCACTATGACCGGCTAGGCAGTCATGAGTATAGAGTGAGTACAGCAGGGGGCTGAGCACGCAGCCTTGAGGTGCACCCGTGCTGATTGTTATCAAGGCTGACACATTTCCATCAATACGAACAGACTGTGGTCTGAGAATGAGGAAGTCGAGGATCCAATTGCAGAGGAATGTGCAGGGTCCCAGTTCTGCGAGTTTGGTAACCAGCTTGGAGGGAATGATTGTATTAAATGCCGCGTTGTAATCAAAGAATAACAGCCTGACATATGAGTTTTTGTTGTACAGGTGGCCCAGAGCAGAGTGGAGGGCCAGCGAGATCGCATCCACCGTTGATCTGTTGTGGCGGTAAGCAAACTGCAGTGGGTCCAGGTTTTTGTCGAGGTAGGAGTTGATTTGCGCCATGATCAACCTCTCAAAGCACTTCATCGCCACCGGCGTTAGTGCCACTGGTCGATAGTCATTGAGGCACGTCACCTTGCTCTTCTTGTGCACTGGTATAGTTGATGCCCTTTTAAAGCAGGTGGGAACCTCAGACCTCAGAAGTGAGAGGTTGAAAATGTCCGTAAAAACACCAGCCAGTTGGGCCACACAGGTTTTTAGAACACCACCGGGTATACCATCAGGTCCAGGCCCAGTTCACCCCTCTGAAAGATTTTCTGACGTCGACCAGGTCTGTATACTTTTCTTCATCTCCCTTAGTATTATTGCCTATCTTAAACTCATTTTCACACTTTCCTTTTGTAAAACAAACTTTTTTTTGAAAGCTTGGTTGAAAGTAACCCTCAACAATTGCTTCTGCATTCATTGAAATTGATGCCTCCCTTTCACCTGAGTTGCCTCCTTTTGCTTCTCTTTATAAATTCCCATCTTTGCTCTCGTCCGATTGGCAAGTGTTGCTCCATGATCCCTCATACTGTGTCCCTGCCTTGTTGCAGAAATTGCAAGCCCCCGCACTTCTAGAAAATCAATAATAAAATAAATTATTGAGCCATTAAAATAAAAAAATTGAAACATCGCACCGACCAATAAGATTCTCATCAATCCCAAAATGTCAATATTAATTTGGAAATAAATAAAGCTTGCATGGCAGATTACCCCGCTTTCAAATGGCTTGTAATATAAGAAACATAGGTGTCAGCAATTGAGTACTGTGCTCAGTTTGGTGCCAGCAGTAAGTCTGTCAGTGCAGCAAATGATACATGAGGCATTCAGTTGATCAGACATTCATATTTCCTATAAATGTGCAGGGGGTCAAAACATGATGATAAAGCAGTTATTTTGATCAAATAAAGAATTTTATTCATGTAATGCTGAGCAGAACTGTAGATTTGTTTCTGCTTGATGATAGACTAAAAAAGCAAGAACAACTCAGCAGATCAGACAGCATCTCTGAAGAAAAGGAATGGGTTGAGAGCCTTCTTCAGATTGTTTCTGCTTGGTCAGAGTCACACACAGTTCCACTTGCTGCCACTTCAACCACATTTTCTCTTAACCTTGCCATCGTGTCCATCATAACATAACTAATCAGAAAGCTACCAAAACAAAACTAAATTCCATTCTGGCAAGTCAATGGTTGATTGCTATTAATCATGTTTAGTCTTTCAGCTCACTGGATAGCACGTAACCAAAAAGTTTTTCACTGTACCTCAGCACGTGACAATAACCAGATCAGCATTGCTTTCTCCACCATCCATGCATGTACATGAAGCTCTGCCTCCTGTGGGCACACAGGAGGGTGGAACAGTGGGGCAGCAGTAAAGTTGCTGTCGTACAGCTGCACAGACCAAGGTTCAATCCTGACAATGGGTGCTATTTGTACGGAGTTTGTGCATTCTCTCTCTGACCGCATGATATTCTTCTGGGTGCTCCAGTTTCCTCCCATACTCAAAATGTATATAGGTTTGTAAGTTAGTTGGCCTCAGTAACTTTTCCCTATCATGGAGGATAGTGCTAGTGTATGCGGTGATCGCTGGTCGACATGGACTTTTTGATGGACTGAGTTTCCAAACTGTATGTCTAAAGTTAAGTCTAAAGCCTCAAGAAAGCAACATCTATTATCGAGGATTCCCACCAAGGCAGGAGCTATGGAAGCCTGAAATGCCACACCATCAGGTTCAGGAACAGCTATTTTCCTACAACTATCAGGTTCTTTAACCCATCTGAATGACCGCAATCCTACCTTGCCAATGGAGCACCACAGATCACCTCTTGCAATAACGTGGATTTTGTATTTTGCACTAATGTTTCGTTTTTGCAGTTTTTTATATTTTCACCGCCTCTAATTGAGCGCCAATAATATTGAAGTGTAATCATTGAGATTGAGCGATAAGGGGTAGTACTGAACCTATTCTTTAGGAAAGTAGCTGAGACGGAAGAAGTGGGTAAATATTTTGGAGAAAATGATTGTAACTTTTCCTTAAGAGTATTAGGGAGATGGCCACCCTGCCGACAGTCTGTTCATTTTTTCTTTCTTTTTGTTATTTTTTAGTGTATTAAGAGTTTGTTTTAATGTTCTTCGGTTTGTTTTATATGGGGGGAGGGGGGAGGGGATCAGGGGAAACTTTGTTTCAAGTTCTTACCTTCCCGGAGATGTGATCAATTTTCGGATCACATTCTCCGGGCTCTGCGGCCTACCATCGATGGAGCTGGAAACCCCCTTGGACTGTCGTGAGCCCCACCGCGGGATGCAGACTTAACATCGGAGCTGATCCCTTGATCACCATCAAGGGCTCGCAGTCTCAGGTGAGGCTAGTCGGGTGCTCCAACGTCGCAGAAGGTTCGACCAGCCCTGACGCGAAGTTCGATCGCCTGGCGCGGGGGAGCTGACGTCCCCCTGATGCGGGAGCTTGACCACCTCAACACGGAGGGCCCGTACACCACCAGCTACGGGAGTTAAGATCTTCCCATCAACAGGGTCTCGAGGCCCACGATTGAGGAAGAACAAAAGGAAGAGACTTGAACTTTATTTCGCCTTCCATGACAGTGAGGAATGTGTAGGAGTCACTGTGGCAGATGTTCATGTTAGAATGTGTTTTTGAGTGATCTGTTGCTCTTTATTGTATGACTGGCCAATGAAATTCCTCATAAGTTGCAAAATGTACTTGGTGAATAAAGTGTGATTCTGATTCTGAGAAGGATGAGTTTGGACTAAACGTTATGGTCTTCAATTGGGTATGAACAATATGATTAGACAGATCCTGGCTAAAATGAATTGGGAGCATTTCCTTACAGATATGTCCAAACCTGACCAGTGAGAATCATTTAAAAATGATGTAGTGAGAGATTAGAGCTTACATGTTCCCATAAAAAGATAAGGCTAACGAGTTATAAAGTAAAAAGGTGATACAGCATGGCCCCTTGGCCACCGAGGCCCCTCGGCCCTCTCAAGTCTAGAGAATCAAAAAATGTCATGGGATATTGAGAGTTGGATAATAAGAATAAAGGTAATTTAAGATTCAAGATTGAAGATACAATTTAATTGTCACATGTACCAATTAAGGTACAGTGAAATTTGAGTTACCATATAGCCATATGAAGTAAAAAGCAAAATTACACACAGCACATAAATAAAGTTTAACATAAACATCCACCACAGTGGAATCAACATTCCTCACTGTGATGGAAGGCAATAAAATCCAGTCATCATCCTCCTCTGTTCAAGCCCTCTCGTCGGGATGATTGAAACTCCGGCGTCAGGACGGATCGGAACACTAGTTCCATAGTCGGCCATAGTCAGATCCTCACTTGCGATCCTCAGCAAAATATCCCAGGCTCCGCGATGGTAAGTCTGCACTGCACCCGCGGCTTGAATCACTGGGCCAGTCTCCAGGAAAGGCTACACCACCAGGTTGTAGTTTGTAAAAAGGGAGCGGAGATGCAATTTTTCTACATATCGCATCTCCGCTCCCTTGTAAGTGACTGAAAAAGGTTTCCCCTGATCCCCCCACCCCCCCCGCCACACCCCCCATATAAAATACCATGAGACATTAAAACAAGCATTCAAGACATACTTAAAATAATAAAAACGGAGAAGGGACAAGACCAACTGCTGGTGAGGTGGCCATAACGGGCATCATAGGTTTATGCCAGATATGGAGAATTATAACAAGAAATGCTATATGGAACTGTATATGTTGTTGTAGAACACATTTAAAATTAATTTTGGGTTGAAGAGGGGAAACAATATAGCACTGGCAGGCCAGATTAAGAAAAATCCCAGGGTATTTTATGTACCGTATTTCTCGGCAATGAAGACACACCCCCATTTTGAGTTGCTAAAGGGCCTGTCCCACCAGCATGCAACTCTATGCGATGAGCGCGACCTAACATGGTCGCTTGAGCCATCCGGCGTCGCGGGGCCGGTCCCACTTCGATCGCCGGAGCCGTGCGGAATTGTGCGGAGTTCGTCCCGACATCGCGCAGGGCTCCGAAAAACTGACTATGTTCAAACATTCCGCGCGGCAACGGCTTGTCGGCTCGCAGTCGCCTCGACGCATTACACACCGTCTCGACGTCGTGCCTCCTTGACCCTCTCTGTAGGTGCCTCCGTGACCCTCTGTGTGTGTGCCTCTGTGCCCCTCTCTGTCCTGGCGAACTTACCTTTAAGACTTCGCTCCAAGTTCGCCTCACTTAGCGCCGCGTTGCGCCACTCACCGGACGTCCGCGCAGCCCTCGCTGCCAGTTTGGTCGCGCTTGCCTCATGCAGGCGCATGCTGGTGGGAACGGCCCTGTACAGGGATCACCTGACCTCCGCGCGGCTCCCGCTTCTAGTTTGATCGCGCTCATCGCATTGAGTCGGATGCTGCTAGGACAGGCCCTTAAATTTTGAAAAAAGGCTGGCAGGACATAGAATTTCTCATTCTAAAACAAAAATAAAGAAAGAAATAACAATTCAATTTGCCCAAGGCTTCCAATCTCCACCATTCTGAATGACTGAATGGGTGGGGGCTGGAGGGTGACGGCAGGTGGAGAGATGGTGGGAAAAACGGGAGCACATCGGGACAAGTTGAATCAGTTGTGATCTTATTGAATACTAGTTCAAGGGACCAATTGAGGATACTCACGCTGACACAGGAGCAAGCTCCACCGCTCACTGTCCTGCCCAAAGATTATAGAGGAGCAAGATGCGCCACTCAGTGGAAAAGGCATAGTATCACATGTGTGATTGTCGACGCCATATTAGCGGACCAGAGATGGCGTTGACTAGGCGTCTACATCATTGGGAAACTAGGCTTCTGTATAATCTTTGTATCTCGATCTCCCGCTGTGTAATCCACTCCAAAGCTACAGAGCAGTTGCAAGCACAGATTATAGAGGAGCAAGATGCATTAGAAAGTTATTAGATTTATTTGTAATAGATCTTTACTTACCTCTCGGTCCCTCTCTATCCCCTCTCTTATCTCTATCTCCCTCTCCCCTCTCGATCGCTCTCTCTCCCCTCTCGATCGCTCTCTCCCCTCTCGATCTCTTTCTCTCCCCTCTCGATCTCTTTCTCTCCCCTCTCTATCTCTTTCTCTCAGCTCTCGATCTATCTCTCTCCCCTCTCCCCTCTCTTCCCCTCCCTCCCTTCCCTCTGTGTGAGAGTTGGCATCCCTGCTATGGCTTAGGCCCAAAAGAGGAGAGAAATAAATTACATAATAGTCTTTGTAAGAAGATTTTAATAAGCTCTTCTATCTGCCCCACCATATATTTATATGAATGTGTGTTTGTGTGTGCCTGTAATTTTGTGTACAGTGTGTGTTAAAGCAATACAAGGGAAGCTGCACAATACAATGCAAGGGAAACTACGCAAAGGTGGGGGCTGGGGAGGAAAGATGCGAGGGAAATGGGGGAACAGGGGGAAAAGGGAGGGGGAGCGGGAAGGGGGGGAGAGGGAGGGAAGGAGGGAGGGAGAGAGGGAAGGGAGGGAGATCGAGAGGGGAGAGAGATCGAGAGAAGAGAGGGGGGAGAGAGAGAGAGAGATCGAGAGAAGATAGGGGAGAGAGAGAGATCGAGAGAATAGAGGGGAGTGAGAGAGAGATCAAGAGGGGAGAAAGAGGGATCGAGAGAAGAGAGGGGAGAGAGAGGGATCGAGAGAAGAGAGGGGAGAGAGACGGATCGAGAGAAGAGAGGGGAGAGAGACGGATTGAGAGAAGAGAGGGGAGAGAGAGGGGAGAGAGAGAGATTTAGAGAAGAGAGGGGAGAGAGAAGGATCGAGAGAAGAGAGGGGAGAGAGAGATCGAGAGGGGAGAGAGAGATCGAGAAAAGAGAGGGGATAAAGAGAGATAGTGAGAAGAGAGGGGAGAGAGGGATTGAGAGGCAAGTAAAGATCTATTACAAATAAATCTAATAACTTTCTAATGCATCTTGCCCCTCTATCATATTTGCTTGCAACTGCTCTGCAGCTTTGGAGCGGATTACACAGAGGGAGGCAGTCCGCCAAAATGGCGGCCGTGACGTTCCGTTACGTACTACACGCCAGTCCATTGGATTTCCGAGGAGTGGCCTATCTTGCTCCTCTGTAATCTTGGGTCCTGCCCGCTGACCCGCTCCGCTCTGTGATTTTTGCTCTTGAGCTGGTCCCCTCACTGTCCGGTCTCCGAGCCAGGTTAAAAATAGGGATAACGAGAATTTCAACTGCTTTTGTGCACGTCTGTTGAGAAGGAAGCATCCCCGGCCGGCAAAAGACGCTGAGGTGGCGGCCGGTTCCGCTGTCCGGTCCGGCGGACGCTCGCAGCCACCCGAGCTACTTCCCTCCGTGGATCCACGCACGGAGTGCTACGGCAGCGGTGAGTGAGTGTGTTGCTGCCATGATCCCCGACCCCCTCCCTCTCAACGCTTCTGCCCGTGCTGACTTGGAATGATGGCGGCGCACATGTATGCAGTGGCTTTGCACTCCACAATGTGGTTATTTTTATTTTCGTCTGTTCTGTTTACCTGCCTGCTGACCAGCAACTCGACATACAACTGCCAAGTTCTTCTAAGGATCGGGTCGTTGTGTGGTGAACTGGATATCATAAGGAGCTACCACAACGACTATATTCTGCCGGAGATCACCCGTCAAGATATAGAGAAGTGCAAGATGTTGAATTTATGGAAGTCAAACCAGGGTAAGATCTACACAGTGAATGGCAGGGCTCTAGGAAGTGTTGTCGAGCAGAGGGATCTAAAAGTGCAGGTACATAGTTCTTTGAAAGATGCAGACAGACAGATTGGGTGATCAAAAAAGCAGTGTTGTGTTCAGTTTTGATCACCCTGTTACAGGTAAGATGTTGTTAAGCTGGAAAGGGTGCAGAGAAGATTAATGAAGATGTTGCGAGGACTCGAGGGCCTGAACTATAGGGAGAGATTGAGCAAGCTAGGATTTATTCCTTGGAGCTGAGGAGGATGAGTGGTGATCTTATAGAGGTGTATAACATGTTGAGTGGAATAGATAGTATGGATGCACAGAGTCTTTGGCCCAGTGTGGTGAAATCGAGAACAAGAGGGCATAGGTTTAAGGTGAGGGAGGAAAGATTTATTAGGAACCTTAGAGGCAATTTTTTTACACAAAGGGTGGTAGGTAAATGGAACGAGCTGCCAGAGGTTGAGGTAGGTACTATCACAAGGTTAGGTAACTTTTAGACAGGTACTGTATATGGATATGGATTATGTTTAGAAAGGAACTGCAGATGCTGGTTTAAACTGAAGACAGACACAAAATGCTGGAGTAACTCAGCAAGACAGGCAGCATTTCTGGAGCGAAGGAATGGGTGATGTTTCGGGTCTGACGGAGGGTCTTGACCCGAAACATCACCTATTCCTTCGCTCCAGAGATACTGCCTGTCCCACTGAGTTCCTCCAGCTTTTTGTGTCTATCTTTGGATTATGTTCAGATGGATGTGGGCCAAACGCAGGCAGATGGCACTAGTGTAAATGGAACATGTTGACTGGGCTCAGAGAATATTATTTTGCAGGATATTGTCTCATTCACATCAAAATCCAATGATATGTTTGTGGGGAACTTCCACGTGCAACTGCATGTTGCTGGCTCAGCATATTATGTAGGCCCTCAGGCTTACAATCTGTTAGCAGTTTTACATACTCCTATTATAACCAGACGGGAACGCATTGTTATGCCAGGATCCAGATTCTGGTTATATTCTCATAGCTCTTGGCGGCGAAATTAAACCACATCACTCTATTCATTCAGTTTTATATGATTGAAAATAACATTGGATGGAGTGAAGAATGAAAACAGTCATTTCCAACATAAAGACATAAGAGAGGAAACAAAGTGCTGGAGTAACTGAGCGGGTCGGGTAGCATCTGCTGACATGCTGTTTGATCTGCTGAGCTACTCCAACACTTTATGTCCATTGTTTTGTAAAACAGCATCTGGAGTTCCTTCATTCTACATGAAGACACAAGGGAATGCAGATGCTGATTTACAAAACAAAAGACGCAAAGTGCTGGCTTATCTCAACTGATCAGGCAACATCTCTCGAGGGTATGAATAGGTGATGAAGGGTCCCAAACCAAAGCATCACCTATTCATGTCTTCCAGAGATGCTGCCTGACCCACTGGGTTGCACCAGCACTTTGTGTCATCTCTAACATGAGGTTCACCATCATAAATGTATTAAATAATATAATTAAGCTACGTTATTGGTCCACTCACCCTTCCAAATGACTGCTGTCACTAGTTCTTAGGACAATTGCACTTGCAGTACATCCAGTGTGTGGACTTTGGACCATTTCTTTTTCTTTTGAAAATAGCGCCAAAATATGGCGACGGGGAAAATAATTTCACTGTGCAGTGCATACATTACAATAAAGAACCATTGAACCATCAATGTGAGGCATCACCTCTGAGAATGAAGTGCCGCCCTCATCAATCAGTTATCATTTTCCAGTCACCAGACCAATGCACAGCACCTATTAACATGCACACTCTGTCTTGCCGATCAAGCTGTTGAATTATCAGTGAGGCTGCAACAAAGACAAAGAGAGGCTTGCAGTCCATATGCATAAATGCACTCAATATGGTGCGAAAAGTAGATCAGCTGCAGGTCCCAAGCACTGTGTTAGGCAGTTTTCACAAATAAAATATATTCAAAATAAATAGAGGCAGTCGAAAATGGAGTGGCTAGTGATTAGGAAAAGTATAACAATCGAAATATTGCTGAGGCTGGAAGTTTGAAATGATCATGAAAATGGTGAAAATATTTAATAGATTTGGCTCAATTTTTGAAGGGTAAGCATCTCTGGATAATAAACTTTCTTGAGAATACAATCAAACTAAAGTTTATCCTAATAAATAAAGACATATATATCATGATAATTGATAAATATAGTTAAATAAATAAAACATTTAGTAATTGTTTAACATTCAACTTTTGCAGATTAGTTAAATCTTTAATTTAGAATAAAGTAAAATGTAAAATGATATTATTTACCTTCATTTTTGTAAGGATGGTCAGCAACCCCATTCAAACTAATGGGCCAGACTAAACATGCTTGTTCTGATTGGTGTAAAGCTAAGGGCCCAGAATTCAGTCCCTGATGGAACTATCTCTACATCACCACTCACCTACTCTACCATTCAATCATTGCATTGAAACTAGCAAAAAAGCTCAGAGAAGGGTGCGGTGGATATGGGGTCTAATGGGGTGAAAGGTGAAGACCAAGGGATCTGTTGGCATGTGCTGTATTGGGGGTAAATGGTGGAAGAGCAGAACTGTGGGGAATGGAGGAATCATGAATGACGGCTCCACTTCCGACTGTGGTGGGGAGATCACATTTCCTTAAGGAAAAAGTATATTTCTCAGGTGCAACAAAAGAATGGCTGGTTGGGGCAAGGAGAGTGAGGAGATTGATTAAATGTGGAGAACTCATCCCCCTAGTACCATATTTATGCTGCAGGGGAGACATCAATGCTGGAGAAACTCAGCGGGTGAGGCAGTATCTATGGAGCGAAGGAATAGGTAACGTTTCGGGTCGAGACCCTTCTTCAGATAGATGTGGGGGAGGGGCAGCGGGAAGAAGAAAGGAAGAGGAGGAGACAGTGGGCTGTGGGAGCGCTGGGAAGGGAAGGGGAAGGAGGGAGAAAGCAAGGACCACATGAAATTGGAGAAGTCAATGTTCATACCGCTGGGGTGTAAACTACCCAAGCGAAATATGAGATGCTGCTCCTCCAATTTGCGGTGGGGCTCACTCTGGCCATGGAGGAGGCCCAGGACAGAAAGGTTGGATTCAGAACGGGAGGGGGAGTTGAAGTGCTGAGCCACCGGGAGATCGGGTTGGTTAATGCAAACTGTGCAATGGACCACAGTCTAGGGTCCTTCCGCTGCTGGACATGGGGGGCAGTGTGTGGTGGAGACGCCCCTCAAAATAAGTGAAGGGTTTCCACGCCAGGGGGTTACATGATTGGCAAGGTGGGGGGATACATTTGTGATTTGGGGAAACTGTATTGAATGTATGTATAGCCTCCGAAAATGTTGGATGGCGTTTTGTAAGGATCACGTATTGTATATATTTATTTCTCAAATAAAGTCTATTTTGAAATTGAAAAAAATAATTGAGCAGAGGTGTTGAGCAGAGGTGTTGGGCGAAGCGATCACCCAGCCTGCGCTTGGTCTCACCGATGTAGAGCAGCGGATGCAATAGATGAGGTTGAAGCAGGTGCAGGTGAACCTCTGCCTCACCTGGAAAGATTGCTTGAGTCCTTGGATGGAGTCGAGGGGGGAGGTAAAGCAACAACTGTAGCATTTCCTGCAGTTGCAAGGGAAAGTACGAGGGGAGGTGGTGGTTTGGGTGGGAAGGGACAAATTGACCAGGGAGTTACGGAGGGAGCGGTCTCTGCGGAAAGCAGAAAGGGGAGGAGATGGGAAGATGTGGCTAGTGGTGGGATCCCATTGGAGGTGGCAAAAATATCGGAGGATTATCTGTTATCTGTGACGGTTGGTAGGGTGGAAGGTGAGGACTAGGGGGAAACTGTCCTTGTTACAAGTGGGGGGATGGGGAGTGAGAGTGGAGCTACGGGATATAGAAGAGACCCTGATGAGAAACTCATCTATAGTAGAAGAGGGGAACCCTCGTTCCCTAAAGAATGAGGACATCTCTAATGCCCGGGTTTGGAACACCTCATCCTGTGTGCAGATGTGGCGCAGACGGAGGAATTGGCAGTGGGATATAGAGTCCTTACAGGAAGCAGGGTAGGAAGAAGTGTGGTCCAGATAACCATGGGAGTCATGGTTTTGTAGTTGATGTCGGTCAGTAGTCTGTTACCTGTGATGGAGATAGTGAGGTCAAGAAACGGTAGGGAGATGTCGGAAATGATCCAGGTGAATTTGAGTGCTGAATCGAAGTTAGCGGTGATATGGATGAAGTCAGTGAGTTGTGTATGAGTGCAGGAGGTTGCACCAATGCAGTCGTCAATGTAGCGGAGGTAGAGTTCGTTGATAGGGCCACAGTACAAGGATTGTTCGACGTACCCTACAAAGAGGCAAGCATAGCTGGGCCCCAGTAGCACCTCATATTTCGCTTAGGTAGTTTACACCCCAGCTGAAACATATCGTCAAGCATGGGAAAATGAAATTGGATTACCTATAATAAAAGAAACTTGGGAAGAAAGCTTACAAAGAATACATTGGTGTTCTTTGAATGCCAGACACACATTGATACAATTTAAAGTTATATATAGATTACACTACTCGAAAACCAAATTAAAAAGTATCTTTCCTAGTCTCTCCTCTATTTGTGATAAATGTAAGAATCTTGAAGCAAATTTAATACATAGTTTTGTAACGTGCCCACGGTTGAATTATTATTGGATTGAAATTTTTAAAGTTATTTCGGAAGTTCTTAAGGTTGAACTCGACCCAGACCCAAAATTAATAATATTTGGAATTCCGGAGCCAAATTTGGTACTCACAGTAAATCAAAGAAATTTTTTTGATTACTGTTTAATAATAGGGAAAAAAATGATACTTAAATTTTGGAAGGGAACATTATCCCCAACAATTAAAATGTGGAAAGCAGAGATGTTGGAGACGTTGAATTTGGAAAGAATTAGATTTGTCCTTTTGGACAGGTATAATTCTTTTGAATCGATATGGTCTCCATATATACAGTATTTAGAGAAGTAGCTATTCTTGGAATCACGGCTCGACGGGCACCCTACGGAATCCGATGCGAATAACTTACTTACATTTGATATTATTGCGCATTTATTATAGATATTACTGTATGAAATAGTATTTCGTATAATGTATTTAGTTTTGTTTATATATATGTAATATTTTTGTTTTTTAAATTTTCTTTTTTTTTTATGGTTGAAGTATGTGGGAATTTTTTTTTTATTCCCTTTTTTTTTCTCTTTTTTTTTCTCTTTCATATATATTTTTCTTTATTTCCAAAAAATAGAAGATATTAAGTATTGATATGTTATTTGTAGTAATATTGAATTAAGGTGTTAGTTTATAAAGTAAGCTATACATTGTAAACTGATTACTTCAAATAAAAAAATATTACAAAAAAAAAAAAAAAAAAAGTTTACACCCCAGCGGTATGAATATTGACTTCTCCAATATCAGGTATTCCTTGCTATCTCCCTCCTTCCCCTCTCCTTCCCAGCTCTCCACATCCCACTGTCTCCGCCTCTTCATTTCTTCTGCCCGCCCCCCCCCCACACCCCCACCAGTCTGAAGAAGGGCCTCGACCCAAAACGTCACCTATTCCTTCGCTCCATAGATGCTGCCTCACCTACTTTCTCCAGCACTTTTGTCTACCTTTGAATTTTCCAGCATCTGCAGTTCATTCTTAACCATATTTATGCAAGTTATTTATCTTTGTTTTAAATCATACACTGACAGGTTCCCATGACTACAGCCTAGTCTAGTATTGGGCATCTCAGGGCAAACCAGTCTTGAAAAATAAACTCAGTGCAAGTATAAGACACCCTATGTAATTTGACCCAACAATAGACACATTATGTTAGAGTAACTCAGCGGGTTAGGGAGCATCCCTGGAGAACATGCATTGGCGATGTTTTGGGTTTGAACACTTCTTCAGACATCATGATGTGAAATGTCACATCCGTGTGACCCAGGGATGCTGCCTGATCCGCCTAGTTTCTCCAGCATGTTGTGTCTATCTTTGGTAAAAACCATCATCTGCAGTTCCTTGCTATTACATTAATGGAACCCATGTCTGCCATAGTCATGCCCTTGTATTTACACCAATCAATGCAGGCAATTGGTGCACATTCAGGCAGATATATGGACTCAGTCTTTGCCCATTAATTTGTGACCCTGGATGTTTGCATGGCGCCTCGAAACAGCTGCTCTGTAATGCAATTTCTAGGCTTCTGTGTCATCTGCCAACTCTTATCTGGCAACCATAGACTTTCTGAAGGCAAAAGAATTTGCCTGAGCTGAAAGAATAAAAACAATCTGTTGTCAGAGTCATTCATGCCAAGAAATAGGCACTTTGATCTGCTTCTCAAGCAAAAATAAAAGGTTCCAGCTAAACTGATCACAGGAATGTGACAATGTATTTGACTTTTTCTCTTTTGCCTTTACTTTTACAGTGAAGTATAAAGGACACTGATGGGCCCCATTTCTCAACCTCAAACTCATTGGCACTAAAACCAGGAAAATAAAAATAGAGGTTGGACTGACTTGGATTATTTTCTCAGGAAGGCCAGAGGTTGCGGGGATACCAGATAGAAATTTGTAAAATTATGAGAGGGAAAGATAGGTTAGACAGTTGGAATCTTTTTCCCGGGATAGACATGCCAAATACTAGAAGTTATACAGTAACTTTAAGATAAGAGGAGCAGAGTTTAAGATGTGGGATGTGCATGGCATGTTTTTACACAGAGAGTGGAGGGTGATTGGAATGTGCTGCTGGAGATAATGACAGAGCAGAATAATGATAAACAATGGTCTTTGAGGTTATTGGAAAGGCACATGACTATACAGGGAATGGAGGGATATAGATCATGTGCAGGCAGATGTGCTTACCATTGCTTATGCCATATTAGTTCACAAACATCAGATGAAGGTTCTGACTGTTTCCCCTATCTATGACTCTCATAAGATGAAGGCAGAGATCCAATCCTCAGCCCAACATCATTTGACATTTACATTGTATCTGGAAGATTCCTAAAATATCCAAATAATATAAGATCGTATTAATAATCACTAAAAGTAATTACCATCAGTTTACCATGAAATTTACTCACATTTTGAGATAATGTGCATCCAAAAGATGAATTCTGGTCAATACACAAGGTTTGGAGGGAATTAGTTCAAGAACATCAGACTTCAAGAATTTGGCTGAAATTGCCATTTTGATTTACAGACTGTTGAGTAATCCCACTGCTAATGTAGGAAGTGAAGCAGGTTTTGCAATTGCAGTTGTGACAATGGTTAGTGCACAGCTGCTCCTCATAAACTTTGTCAGATAATTCCCCCATGTCCACCTCGATTCAATCTCTTCTTTAAATTCAGTCTGGTTTTCTTCTTTTCTCCTTCCTTCCTGTCTCAAACATTACATCTCTTACTCAGATGTGGCTCCAGGCAACCGGTGTGAATATATGCTCCTTTGCTTCATGTACAAACTGCATGATCTGCACAATATCATAACCAATATAGAGCATAGGATATTGAAAATAGAACATAAAACAATATGCCACAAAGGTACTTCAGCCCACAATGTCCATGACAAACATAATGCCTAGTTAAACTAATCTCTCCCAAGTGTTCCATACCCCATCCATTCTCTGTATATCCATGTGCCTATCTAAAAACCTCTTAAATGCCGCTATCTTATTTGCCTCCACCCACTACCCCTGGCAGCACGTGACAGACACCCACCACAAAAAAAAACTCGTCCCACATATTTCCTTTAAACTCTGCCCCTCTCATCTTAAAGCACTGCCCTCTAATAATTGACATTTATACCCAGCAAACAAAAGGTTCTGTTTATCCTATCTATGCCTCTCATAATTTATATAATATTTCAGTTCTCAACCTCTGAAGCCAAGTTCAATCCTCTATCCATTTGGCTTATTTGAATCATCATCATGGAATCTTGCCTGATATTTCCCTCTCCCATGATCCACAAAGCAAAGGCAACTACACCAAGGCAAGTGCAGTCAATTGAGATCAGCTAGTTTGGCACAATTCAGTAACTAAACCAGTCTGAAGAAGGGTCTCGACCACTTGCCATCGCAGCCAATCCCTTGTTCCAACCGGGGCCTGCGGACTTTCCCATCGAAAGCTTGCAGTCACGGGAAAGACCAAGGATGTCGGGAGCTTCAACGATGCAGAAGATACGACAAGCCCCGTCCCAGGGTTCGATTGCTCGGCATGTGCGAGCTGCAATTCCCTCCCGATGGAGGAGTGATCACCCCAAAGCGGAGGGCCAAAATGCCGCTGGCTACAGGAGTCAAGATCGCCCCGTCAACGGAAGGCCCCCGACCGCGGGAGGCCAAAGAAGGGAAGAGATCAAACTTTTTTTTGGCCTTCCATCACAGTGAAGAATGTGGAGGTGTCAATGTGGTGAATGTTTATGTTAAAATGTATTTCGTGTATTCTGTTGCTTTTTATTTATATGCCTGACTTGGCAAATGAAATTCCTCGTATGTTTCAAAACACACTTGGCTAATAAAGTATTATTGTATTGTATTGTTCAGCATTGAAACATCACTCATTCCCTCACTCCAGAGAGGTTGTTTGTCCCGCTGAGTTACTCCAGCTTTTTGTGTCTATCTTCAGTTTAAACCAGTGTCTGCAGTTCCTTCTTACACATAGTGATTCATGACCCTGGCTTATAAGGATAAGTACAAATGTCCAAAATCTGTAAAATGGGAACGTTTAATAGAAAGTGTAAACAGGCACCAGACTCAGTACGTGATTCAAATACATCTTTAATCAGCACAGAAACTTAACAGCATAAAGGATGATTAGTTGTTAGTACATCCTAGCTACTCAGACTGCCCGTGCCGGAAACAAGTGTTAGTATAAGTATTACAGTGGGGTGGAGTTGGAGATGTAAGCTTGTGTGTGATTGGTTAACATGCAACATCAATCTACAGAAAGCAAACTGCTTTTACTTAGAGAAATACAACATATTGTACAAACTGGCCTTTCAGCTCACCAAGTCCACACCTTTCTATCAACCTCTCATTTGCACTGATTATTCACCTTCTGTGACACATGATAAACTCACTGGCCTGATTATGCCTCATACTGTAAACTGGCTTATACTGACCGATTGAAAGATACAGCATGGAAAAAAACACTCGGCCCACCAAGTCCTCGCCAACCTTCGATCACCCATTCAAACTAGTTCCAAATTTATCCCAGTTTCATATCCACTCCCTAGGGGCAATTTACAGAGGCTAATTAACCTACAAATATTCAGGTCCTTTGCGATGTGGAAGGAATCCGGAGCAGTAGGAGAAAACCTACGAGGTCACAGCGAGAATGTGCAAGCTTCACAAGACAGTACCCAAGGTCAGGATCGATCCTGGCTCTCTGAAGCTGTCAGGCAGTAGCTCTACCAGCTACGCCACTGTGTCACTTCATCCTGAATCTTGAATGCAACCAAGACAGTATATTAATGACGTAATCTAGAAGGTACAAATATAATAGAAACGGAAGACATTCATTTGCATCTCATTTAAGAGTGCTACTCTCCAACAGAAACATGCACATTTGCAAATCTCCCAGAAATATAAAATATTTCAAAAAATAAGAATCACTTTGAAAAGAGAATGGGGGAAGTAGTTGCTACATTCATGCATCATAATTAGATAAAGCTGTGGGTTATTTTATGAAGATATGTCTCATGGCAGGATTGCTTATTTGAAGTGCGTATGATTTACACATTTTCATACCTGTCATCACATTCCCAACCATGAGCAAGGTGTTGACACATTGTGCAGTACAAAGGGAGAAAACCTGACTGGATAGCCTAATGCTGTTGCTGGAAAAAAACGATGAGGACGTGGGGAATAGAAAGAAAGGCGTTGAGGAGGAGAGGATATCTGAAGCTGTAAACACCAATGCAATATATGCTAGCTCAGTTAGTATTGTGCACATTGTAGAATTTTGTCAATGTCTTTGTCAAAGGCTAAGGGGATTTCTAAAATCATAACACACATAAAAGCAATTTTCTGCACATTAAATCGCATTAGTAATCTGCTTTAGGTCAATTCACACCCATCGGGATATTGACCGAGGCAACAGCAAACTTAATCCGCCTCAGCAAACCTACCTGATCTCCCGGTTGCTAAACACTTTAATCCCCCTTCAATTCCCACATTGACCTTTCTGTCCTGGGCCTCGTCCACTGTTAGTGATGCCCAGCGCAAATTGGAAGAACAGCAGCTCATTTTTCACTTGGGCAGCTTACACCCCAGCGGCATGAACATTGACTTCTCTAACTTCAAGTAACCGTTGCTTTTCCTCTCTCTCTATCTATCCCCATTCCCAGTTCTCCCACCAGTCCGACTGTCTCCGACTACATTTTATTTCTGTTTGCTTCACTGTTGTTATCTTCTCCCAGCTAACAATCATCTATTCTAATTTTCCTTGATCTCCATTCCTTATGTCCTATTTTCACAGGGAGAGGGAGAGGGAGGGAGAGGGAGAGGGAGAGAGAGAGAGGGGTGAGGGGGAGGAGGGGGGTTGCGAGGAGAAGTGTCATATCTAGCTCTGATTTAATTTAATGCATTTTGTTATTGGCTTTGATAGCAATTGATTTTTATGATTGCTGCATTTAACTACAGAGTTCCAATGTCTGTTTGTGAAAAATATGGTTGAGAAGTGATTGCTTATAACTTAGATAATTAACACAGAGATCTGTCAGTAAATGGATCTATTAAAGAAAAAGAAGTGCTAGAAATCTGAAACAAAACGATGATTGCTACACAATGCACAGTAAAACATAGAAATTGGGTTCTGGATTAGGTCATTCGGCCCTTCGAGCCTGCACAGCCATTTAGATCATTTAACATCAGTGGACTTTCCACTGAAATGCTGAAATTATCCATTTATCATTTTCTATGTTCAACATCTGTCAGCCTTGGTAGGAGACAGACAGACAGACAGACAGACAGACAGACAGACAGACAGACAGACAGACAGACAGACAGACAGACAGACAGACAGACAGACTTCGAGTATAGGAATTTGGGTTCAGTTTATTGGCAATTTCCTTTTCTATCATGGCTGATCTCTGCCTCTGAATCCCATTTTCCTGCCTTTTCCCCATAACCCTTGACACCTGTTCTAATTCAATTCAATCTTTAATTGTCATTGTGCAGTGTGCAGTACAGAGACAACGAAATGCAGTTAGCATCTCCCCAGAAGAGGTACAGAGTTAAGTATTGTAACAGCCACAGGGAAGAAGTTATTCCTGAGCCTGCTGGTCTGGCAACGGAGGGACCTGTAGCCTCTCCCAGATGGGAGGAGGGTAAACAGTCTGTGGCTGGGGTGAGACCAGTCCTTGACGATGCTGCATGCCCTTCACAGACATCACTTGCTATGGATGGACTCAATGGAGGGGAGTGAGAAACTGGTGATGCATTGGGCAGTTTTCACCACCCTCTGCAGTGATTTCCGGTCAGAGACAGAGCAGTTGCCATACCATACTGTGATACAGTTGGTAAGGATGCTCTCAATGGTGCAGCAGTAGAAGTTCACCAGAATCTGAGGAGACAGATGGACCTTCTTTAGTCTCCTCAGGAAGAAGAGATGCTGGTGAGCCTTCCTGACCAGTGTAGAGGTATTGTGGGTCCAAGAGAGTTCATCAGAGATGTTGACCCCCAGAAACCTGAAACTGGAAACACGTTCCACCCGGTCCCGTTAATATGGATGGGGGTGTGCGTGCAGCCCCTAGACCTTCTATAGTCCACAATGAGCTCCTTGGTCTTCTTGGAGTTAAGGGCCAGGTTGTTGTCAGCGCACCATGCTGTTAGGAAACTGAACCTCCTATTGCAAATACCTCCTGAGAGGTATTGCAAAAAAAAAATTAAACTGGGAGAGAACTTCATTCAATGGATTAAATTAATATATAATAAGCCAACGGTCAGAATATTAATTAATAATATCTTATCCAAGAAATGTCAATTGTCAAGGGATAATAGACAAGGTTGTTCATCATCACCACCGTTATTTGTTCTCATAATTGAACCACTAGCGGAAAGAATTAGAATTCATCCAAACATCCACGGATATAATACAAAACATTCAAACAATAAAATATCATTATACACGGATAATGTACTTTTGTACATCACAAAGCCACATATCACTATACCCAATATTCTAAATTTAATCAAGGACTTCGGTTCATTTTCAGGTTATATAATAAACTGGAATAAAGGTGAAATCATATCAATAAAACCAAAAGACTCTACACATCTCGTACAATTTCCTTTTAAAATAGCTGGGGAAAAACTTAAATACCTGGGTATTGAAATCACTAGATGTTATCAAGACATGCTTAATGCAAACTATAACCCTGTATTTATAAAAATACATAATTTAATTAAATTCTGGAAAACGCTGCCGATGTCCTTAATATGTCGAATAAATGCCATTAAAATGATTTTTTCATAGAATTTCACAATTTCTATACCTGTTTCAATCAATCCCACTATACTTACCCAAAAAGTTTTTTTTTTTTTAATTGGACTTAGATATTACTAATTTTATTTGGGATTATAAGTCCCATAGAATACAAAGACCACACTTGAATAAACCCAAAATAGTAGGGGGATTAGCACTCCCTAATTTCATGTATTATTATTGGTCGGTTAATATTAGAAATATGATTCAATTGTTGGATAACTCTCCTCAACAACTGGAGTGGATCATTATGGAGAAAGAGGATTGCTCCCCTTTTAATATTGGTGTGATCCTTCTCTCACCAATGACAGTGAATAATACAAACTACAACAAAAATCCAATCATACATAGTACAATCAGAATTTGGAAACAAATAAAATACAACTTAAAATTAAGAAACTTATCTCTCCTATCTCCTATTGGTAAAAACCCTCTGTTTAAACCCTCAATTATAGATAAAGCATTTATACAATGGGAAAGAGCAGGAATTAAAACTTTGGGAGATTTGTATGAAACTGAAAAACTACAATCATTTAAACAATTACAATTAAAATACAATCTGGGTAACAATCAGTATTTTAAATATTTCCAAATCTGAAAAAAACACCACACAAGAGTTTTACAAAATGCCATCAGACTTACTAGATGAAGTAATGAATACAAAGGCAGAATCAGCAAATTTAATTTCATATATATATTATTATACTAAATGCAGTAATACCAACAATGGAAGGTATCAGAAGTGAGTGGGAAAACGAATTAAGCATAAAAATGTCCAATGAAAGGTGGAAAGAGTACTTATTAAATGTGCATAAATGCTCAATAAATGTAAGACACACTTTAATACAATTTAAAATTTTACACAGATTATACTACTCAAAAACTAAATTAAATACATTCTTCCCCAACGTCTCACCAATTTGTGATAAATGCCAGTTTCAAGAAACAACTATAGCACACTCATTCATCTTTTGCACAACATTTTAAAGGTTTTAGATTGAAATCTTTGAAATTTTCACAAAATTGTTTAAAATAAAAATGACACCAAAGCCAGAATGGATTATTTTTGGAATGACAGAAGGTGGTTCAGAATTAAATGTGTATCAAAAGAATCTATTTGATTATGGCTTAATAATAGGAAAAAAGCTAATCTTAAAATTCTGGAAAAATGCCCCTAAACCAACATTAAATATGTGGATTTCAACTATGTTTGAAACACTACATCTGGAAGATATGAGACTCCGCCTGGCAGGAAAATCAGATTGTTTCTATCAGACGTGCATTCATCTATCTGCATTCATAGAATTGAATAGAATTCTATCTGCATTCATAGAATTGCTACAAACATAGGGTGCAAGAATACCTCGGGTCTTGGTAGGGGGGGATGAAAACAATCGAGTTGGCAGATTCCTTTTGCATGATATTTTGAAGAACTTAATCAAGAGTTCGGGTTGTTACGAGTATGCTGTTTTAATCATAACACCGTAGTGTTATGAGAATTTGAAAGTTTGCACCTTAAGAGGTCGTTGCTGGACTTAAAGCCCTGTCCCACTGTACGAGTTCATTCAAGCGTTCTCCCCGAGTTTGCCCTGATTCAAACTTGGTGATTTATGGTAATGGATGCTCGTAAGTACTCGGGGCCCTTGTAGGTATGTTACAAAACTTACCTTGACCAGCACTGCAGCTTCCATCTTAAAATCGAGACGCAGGAAAACCACTGAGCGTCTCATGGGATGGCCACAAACTCTCCAACCACTTCCACCCCATGTACCTCAGAGTCCCAAAATCCGATTATTATCCGATTATGCAGTTCTGCCGCTCCCCGTGTGTGCTACTTTGGTGCCTTTCAGAGGGGGGCGGGCTTAAAGTGCCGTTTTTCCACAGGCAAGGAAAATCGATCAATGTCGGGCAATTTCGTTGCGGAAGAAAAATCGCTCCGACATTTCATGAATGAAGGTATTTTTAAATTACTCTAAATTATTTGTTAACTAGAGTAATTTAAAAATCACCTTCAAAAGCCGTGAGAACCGACAACCGGAAGGATTTTGCGTAGGGGAGAAAAAAAGGTAAATAGTTTATTTTTATATTAAACGTTGGTTTTTTGGGAGGCTTTAATAATATTTTCATGTTGCGAAATGGGGTCCAAAAAAATGTATGAACAAACAGTATTTTTCCTCCCGACTTCACCGCTAACCGCAACGTTCCAATCCACCGCATTCCTCTAAAACCCACTCGCTAGTTGATTTAAATGGCCATTAATTTACAGGCATTAAACACTAAATTCCTTCCATTTGGCCTATAATTTCATGAAAATGAGATTTAAAAATTATGTTATATTGTGGATTATTGTGTGAATGTTATTTGGACACTTACGCAATTTAAAAAAAAGTTTTTCTTTTCTTAAGAAATGAATAGATGTTTAGATCTACTCATTGAATTTTGTAATTAGCTACAATTAGATAACCAACTAATTATATGCTTTAATTTCAGGTCATCCAAGTAAGATTGTTTCATATTTATTTCAGAATGCTTCAAGCTATAATAAGTGAAAATTTCATTGAGTTCCATTAATTTTTAAGAAAGTTATGGGCTTTTAACTGATCCAGATGACAGCTTTTGAGTTAAGTCAATTGAAAGGCAATGGGGAACAAGATGCTAATTTCCGAGTATGAAAATGGCCATAACTTTCTTAATACTGAAGATATGAAAGTGAATTAGGTGTCAAATTAAACTTCTTTTTATGCTTTATCTGATGGGATAAATTGCAGATTTGATTTTTAAAATCTCAAAATTTTGTAACATTGCTATTTTATGATGAATGGTGCTGTATAACATCTGATCGATTTATATTAGATACTGTGTCAGGTTCTAGAATAGAATTTATGGAAGGAGTTGATCCACCTGTACAGAATAAACCTAATCGGATTTTGGTGTTTTCTGCACCTGAAACTTCTCAGATAAAAGAAGTTAGAAATTTATTGATAAAGGAGTAATTGAAAGTACTGTGTATCATGCGCAACAATTTATGTCCAATATATTCCCCAGGCCAAAGAAAGATGGGGGTTGTAGAGTCATTCTGGACCTCACAAAATTGAATTCATCACCATTATCGTAGGTACTTGAAGTTTAATTGGATGGGTCAGCTGTGGCAATTTAAAACATCACCTAATGGGTTAACTTCAGTTCCCAGGCTGTTCACAAAAATATTGAAACCAGCACTGGCATTATTAAGAGCTCAAAATCACATTGTCATGGCTTATCTTGATGATATTTTAATTGTAAATGCCACTCAGGAAACAGATGAAGAATCAGTTTCAGCAACTATAAGCCTGTTTGAAAGGCTAGGGTTTCTGATCCATCCAACAAAATCTAAGCTACAGCCATCTCAAACAATTGGTTATTTGGGGTTTGTCATTAATTCTTCTTCGAGTCCGTTGCAATCTCTGATGTTGTTCTGCCAGTATCTGGCGCAGATTCATTGGTCGGGTCGGTTCAGACAGCTGTGACCTGCACTGGGGGGCTTTGTCACACTCCAGTAGGTGGGACATTGTCTGTACTGCTCCACAGCTGCATGTGTCTTCTGCCTGGTAGTTCCATGCTTTCATAAGTGCTTTGCACCTCCATTGCTCCACTCGTAATCTGTTGAGGGTCTTCCAAGTTGGCCATGGAAGGTCGTGCCCACTGGCAAGGTATTCAGTCGGAGTGATTCCTCTCTCCATCCAGTCGTGGGCTCGTGTGTTGAGCTGGTTCCATTCATCTTTCCAGATGTTGGTCCTTGCTGTTTCTTTGGTTGTCTGGAGAGGTGGGACTGTCTGCAAGAAACTGGCTCTGGATTTCGGTCGGGGTGGAGGTGCTGTGTGTCCGTGCAGGGGGTGCCTGGTAACGATCTCCTGTGCTCTCCGCTCGTCTTGGGCGATGATGGATTGTCTGATATGCGGGGGTGGGGGGGGATACCAACTAGGGCGTAGAGGCATGGGACTGCCGTTGTCTTTATGCATCCTGTGATAATGTGGCAGGTGTCGTTGAGGGCTGTGTCAACCAGTTTGGTGTGGTGGGAGCGGCTCCAGCTTGAGCACGCGTATTCAGCTGTGGAGAAGCACAGGGCACAGGCAGTTGCATGGATGGTTGGTGGATCAGCGCCCCACTTTGAGTTTACCAGTTTGCGCAGGATATTGTTGCGAGCTTTGACCTTGGCTTTGGTGTTCTGAAGGTGGGTTTTGAAAGAGAGTGTCCTGTCGACTGGGACTCCGAGGTACATGGGGTGGAAGTGGTTGGAGAGTTTGTGGCCATCCCATGAGACGCTCAGTGGTTTTCCTGCGTCTCGATTTTAAGATGGAAGCTGCATAGTTGGGTTTTTAATGGGTTGGATTTCAAGAGGTTGTAGTAGTATTGTAGTAGGTTCTTCTCTCTTGGAGGGCGCTTTCCAGGACAGACTCGATCTTCTGGAAGTTCTCCTGTTGGGGGTGATGCAGAGGTCATCAGCATAGATGAAGCGGCGGCATTGTGGGGGAAGTGGTTGGTCGTTGGTGTAGATGTTGAAGAGGAGGGGGGCCAGTACGCTGCCTTGTGGTAGGCCATTCTTTTGGGCTTTCCATTTGCTCTTCTTGTCTTTTAGTTGAACGAAGAAGCGCCTGTTGTTGAGAAGGCTTTTGATGACTTGGCACAGGTTGAGGTCACCAGTCATGTCAAAAAGTTTCCTGATCATGGTGCGGTGCTGGACAGTGTCGTAGGCAGCGGTGAGGTCTATGAAAGCTGCTTTGGTGATGAGTTTGCACTCAAAACCGTCCTCAATGTGTTGGGTGAGGTTCAGTAGCTGCCCGGCACAGGAGCGGCCAGGGCGGAAGCCAGCTTGATCTTTAGTAAGCTTGGAGTCTATAAGTGGCATGAGGCATTGGAGTAGAGGGCTCTCGTAGAGCTTGTAGGTGATGCAGAGGAGGGAAATGGGTCTGTAGCTCTTTGGGGATGATGGGTCCTTTCCAGGTTTGGGAATTGCGACAGTCTTGGCCTTTCTCCAGACAGGTGGGGCCCAGTACTGTCAAACACTCATTTTGTGCTAACCCACTCATTCCTGAATCATTATTGTAAACGTCCTCTGTACCCTCTCCAGAACGAACACATCTTTGCTCAGATATGGTGTCCAAATTTGCTCACAGTGCTGCAAATGCAGCTGATCAGTGCCTTATGGAGCCTCAGCATTGCATCTCTCCTTATAGAGCCTCACCATTACATGTCTTACGTAAAGGTTTATAGTTAAGTCTGCCAACTACTCTTTTTCACTTTTATTGATTAGTACTCTGTACCGTCAATTTCTCATTTTCACTGGCTTTTTGTTCTCTCGTATACCTGTATTATTTCTTTAAGACTAACTTAAAGGAATTATTTAACTTCTCTGCCAATCTCCATCTTTAATTCTCCTGTCTGAACCTGTAAGGGCCCACACCTGCCATCTTTAGCATTATCCTCCTGCAGTCCATTTTATGTTCATATCATTTGAGACAGTCTGGAAACAGACCTTTCATCCCACCTGACTCATGCCAAGCAAGATTTATTCGTTCCATTTGCTCACATTTGGCCCATATATTTTAAAATCTTTCCCATCCCCATGTGCATGTCCAAGTATTTTTTAATTATGTTATAGTACCTGTTTTAACTGTCTCCTCTGGCAGCTGCTTCTATATACACACCACCTGTGTGTAGAAAAAGTTGACCCTCTGGTTCCTCTTGAATATTGCCCCACTCACCTTAAATCTCTTGGGCAGATGGGGCTCGTCAGCCTGGGAAGGCAATCCATCTAGGAGGGGAAAACTCTGGTTTAAAACATCCACTGCCTTGTGGCCATATCCAATCATGGAAAAGGCTCCAGGAGTAAACCTCAAAGAAAATCCAGAGTCGGAGCCCTACGGCAGTTCGTCGTTGTCTACAACCTCGCTCTGGCACCTCCTGCGACGGCGCTGGTGCCAAACTGTAATGGCCCTGCTGTTCCTTTGGATCGAGCAGTGATGTGGAGAGGGGGGACATGCTCCATGGGCAACAGCCTGTCCTCCAAATGACATTGCCCGGGCTTGCATCAGACCAGGCTGCATCACCCATGGATGGTCATGATCGAGGCGGGCCTACTACAATAAATCTATGTCCTCTGGTTCTTGATTTCCCCTACTCTGGGTAAAAGGCTGTGCATATACGGCCCAAAACCTAATGCCTATTTCCTTCTCTCCATAGATGCTGCCGCAACCGCTGAGTTTCCCCAGCATTTTCATCTACCTTCAATTTTCCAGCATCTGCAGTCCCTTCTTAAGCATTCATCCTCTCTGTTCCCCTCATGACATTGCACACCTTGTCTAGTATTCCATCTGGCATTTATTTATCAATTTCTTGGTTCTCCTTTGTTCTAAATGCTCCCATTCTTCAGGTCAAAAACTATTTCTGACAGCTTATGAGTTTTTTACCACTCCCTTTAATTCCTCAAGTATAAGAGTACATCCGAGCATTCATGGTTATAATACTAAATATACTAATAATAAGATTTTGTTATAGGTAGACGATGTACTTTTATATATTACCAACTCCCAAGTCACTATCCCAAATATACTAAACCTCATAGAACATTTTGGCTCCTTTTCAGGGTATAGAATAAACTTGAATAAAAGTGAAATTATGCCAATAAAACCTCAAGACACTTCACATCTCCAAAAAATTCCCTTTAGAATTGTTATTGAAAAATTTAAATACCTTGGACTCTACGTGAGTTGGAAATATCCCTCTTTATTTCAAGCATATTTTCCACCATTAATCACCAAATTAAAGGCCCTTATTCAATTTAGGAAAACACTTCTGATTTCCTTATAGGTAGAATAAATGCCATAAAGATGATTTTCCTTCCACATCTCCTGTACCTATTTCAATCAATACCGATTTACCTCCCAAAAAACTTTTTTTTTTAAACTCGACTCTGTGAGTACAAACTTTATCTGGGATTATAAAACTCATAGAATTCATAAATGACATTTATGCAAAGCTAAAGAAATTGATGGACTGGCTCTCCCTAATTTTCTTCTCTATTATTGGACAACTAACATAAAACATTTAATTTATTGGATGGACGATACATGCCAACAAGTAAACTGGTTAAAAATGGAGAGGGAAGATTGTTTGCCTTTCAATATAGGTGCAATTCTTCTCTCTCCAATACATCTGAAGAAATCAATGTGTGAGAATAATCCGATAATCCATAGCACCGTACGAATTGGGAACAGTTGAAATCAACCTTCAAATTAAGAAATTCTTCTCTTCTCTTACCAATCGCCAATAATCCCTCATTTAAACCGATTACTTCAGACAAGGCGTTTGCACAATGGGAAAACCTAGGAATAAAAAAGCAGTGAGATCTTTATGAGAAGGGGACCTTCCCCTCGTTTCAAGAATTACAGGTGAAATATCATTTGAAAGGTAGTCATTTCTTTAGATATCTTCAAATACGACACTATGTGAAAATACACACGCAAGATTGTCACTTTATGGGCCCAGATATTAGCAATGTTACAAAATTTTGAGATTTAAAAAATCAAGTCTGCAATTTATCCCATCAGATTTTGGAGTATTTGTGGAGTCGAGTATAGGAGCAAAGAGATCCTTCTACAGTTGTACAGGGGCCTAGTGACACCACACCTGGAGTATTGTGTGCAGTTTTGGTCCCCTAATTTGAGCAAGGACATTCTTGCTATTGTGGGAGTGCAACATAGGTTTACAAGGTTAATTCTCGGGATGGGGGGAACTGTCATATGCTGAGAGAATGGAGCGGCTGGGCTTGTACACTCTGGAGTTTAGAAGGATGAGAGATAATCTTATTGAAACATATAAGATTGTTAAGGGTTTGGACATGCTAGAGCCAGGAAATATGTTCCCGATATTGGGGGAGTCCAGAACCAGGGGTCACAGTTTAAGAATATGGGGTAAGCCATTTAGAAAGGAGACGAGGAAACAATTTTTCTCACAGTTGTAAGCCTGTGGAATTCTCTGCCTCAGAGGGCGGTGGAGGCCGGTTCTCTGGATACTTTCAAGAGAGAGCTAGATGGGGCTCTTAAAGATAGCGGAATCAGGGGATATGGGGAGAAGGCAGGCACAGGGTACTGATTGGAATGATCAGCCATGACCACATTGAATAGCAATGTTACAAAATTTTGAGATTTAAAAAATCAAGTCTGCAATTTATCCCATCAGATAAAGCATAAAAAGAAGTTTAATTTGACACCTAATTTACTTTCATATCTTCAGTATTAAGAAAGTTATGGCCATTTTCATACTCGGAAATTAGCATCTTGCTCCCCATTGCCTTTCAATTGACTTAACTCAAAAGCTGTGATCTGGAAAAGTTAAAAGCCCATAACTTTCTTAAAAATTAAGAGAACTCAATGAAATTTTCAGTTATTATAGATTGAAGCATTCTGAAACAAATATGAAACAATCTTACTTGGATGACCTGAAATTAAAGCATATAATTAGTTAGTTATCTAATTGTAGCTAATTACAAAATTCAATGAGTAGATCTAAACATCTATCCATTTCTTAAGAAAAGATAAACTTTTTTTAAATTGCCTAAGTGTCCAAATAACATTCACACAATAATCCACAATATAACATAATTTTTAAATCTAATTTTCATGAATTTCTGGGCCAAATGGAAGGGATTTAGTGTTTGATGCCTGTAAATTAATGGCCATTTAAATCAACTAGTGAGTGGGTTTTAGTGGAATGCGGTGGATTGGAACGTTGCGGTTAGCGGTGAAGTCGGGAGGAAAAATACTGTTTGTTCATACATTTTTTGGGACCCCATTTCGCAACATAAAAATATTATTAAAGCCTCCCGAAAAACCAACTTTTAATATAAAAATAAACTATTTACCTTTTTTCTCCCCTACGCAAAATCCTTCTGGTTGTCAGTTCTCACGGCTTTTGAAGGTGATTTTTAAATTACTCTAGTTAATAAATAATTTAGAGTAATTTAAAAATACCTTAATTGATGAAATGTCGGAGCGATTTTTCTTCCGCAACGAAATTGCCCGACATTCATCGATTTGTCCTGCCTGTGGAAAAACGGCACTTTAAGCCCGCCCCCCTCTGAAAGGCGCCAAAGTCGCGCACACGGGGAGCGGCAGAACTGCAGCGCCGCTAAAGGTAAGTTTTGCAACATACCTACAGATATATTAGATGAATGCTTGAACAGAAAGGCGGATACAAATAAGTTAATATCCTATTTCTACAATACCCTTTTAAATGTACATATCCCATTGTCGGAAATAATTAGGCGAGCACGGGAAGACGAATTGGGTTTAACAATTTCAAAAGATAGTTGGGAGGAAAGTCTTTTATATATACATTACTGTTCTCTTACTGTTATGCCCCAGTCCCACTTAGGAAACCTGAACAGAAACCTCTGGAGACCGTGTGCCCCACCCAAGGTTTCCATGAGGTTCCCAGGGGTTCCTGTGAGGTTCCCAGAGGTTCCTGGGGGTTCTGGTCACTCTCCATGAGTCACCAGAGGTTCTGGTCAATTGCCTGGAGACCCTTAACCAAAGCGTGAGCTGCATCTACTGGCCAAAGATCCTGTAGGATCTTTGCTGCCGAATGCGCACACACACAAACACATCGCGAAGGTGGGGGTCAGGAACAGCGGAGGAGCGCTTTCTGCGTATTGAAGAGGAAAGTAAACGGCTGCCACAGAGCATAGTAAGTCCTTTAGAGAGCGCGGGAGGGAGGGAGAGAAGGCCAGAGAAGGGGAGAGAGAAGGGGAGAGAGAAGGGGAGAGAGAAGGGGAGAGAGAAGGGGAGAGAGAAGGGGAGAGAGAAGGGGAGAGAGAAGGGGAGAGAGAAGGGGAGAGAAAAGGCGAGGGAGAAGGGGAGGGAGAAGGCCAGAGAAGAGGGGGGGAGAAGGAGTGGAGACAGTTTTAATAAGTTTAATAAATTAGGCGGGCATTTTACCTTCCCGCAGATCTTCCCACTTAGGAAACCTGAATGGAAACCTCTGGAGACCTTGACCCCACCCAAGGTTTCCATGAGGTTCCCGGAGGTTCCTGGAGGTCCCTGTCACTCTCCCTAATTGTGGAAAGTGGTTTCTGCGTAATCGCGGCTTCTGCTATGTTCCTGCGATTATTATTATTTTTTTAAACTGCCGCAACTAAAAATAGGTTGCTGTTTTGTCGAAGCCAGTGGTGGGTTTACTTACAGCCAGTCGAAGGCCTTCACTGACCGGCCATTCTGATTGGCTCATTGGAATTTTCAGCAAATAAATCTTCTTTGGTTTTCAGGACCTAGAAGATTCGCCGAAAGGTAAAATGCCCACTAACTTTATTCAACTTCCTAAAACTGTCTCCATTCCTTCTCTCCCCCTTCTATCTCCCTTCTCTCTCCCCTTCTCTTTCCCCTTCTCTCTCCCTATCTCTGTCCTTCTCTCCCTCCCTCCCGCGCTCTCCAAAGGACTTACAGTGCTCTGTGGCAGCCATTTACTTTCCTCTTCACATGCAGAAAACGCACCTCCACTGTCCCTGGCCCCCACTTTCACGATGTGTTTGTGTGATTGTGTGTGTGCGCGCAGTCGGCAGCATAGATCCTTGGGCAGTAGATGCAGCTCATGCTTCGGTTGTGGCTTTCCAGGCAATTGACCAGAACCTCTGGTGACTCATGGAGAGTGACCGGAATCCCCAGGAACCTCTGGGATCCTCATGGGAACCTCACGGAAACCTTGGGTGGGGCACACGGTCTCCAGCAGTTTCTGTTCAGGTTTCCTAAGTGGGACAGGGGCATTAGGCACTCCCTAATACATTTTAAAATACTGCATAGTATTATTCAAAGTCTAAATTGAACAAGATCTTCCCCAATGTCTCTCCTTTCTGCGATAAATGTCTCCTCCAAGATGCGAGTATAACCCATTCTTTTGTTTCCTGCACAAAATTACAAAACGTCTGGAGGGGAATTTTTGATATCTTTTCTAAAATACTTAAAACTAAATTGGATCCCGATATAAATCTGATCACACCAGGCATATCAGAGGCCTGTTCTGAGCTAACAATATTTCAAAGACTTTTCCTTAACTATGGCCAAATAACGGCGAACAAATTAATACCCAAATTTTGGAAACAGACAACAGTCCCTACAGTGAAGAGGTGGATCACAGATTTGTCCGAGACACTACATTTGGAAAACATTTGGCTTGGGCTCAACACAGACATTCTGTCTTGGCAGAAAAAACAATCCAATTTCTTAAGACATGGACACCCTTTACCGAATTCTTATAACAATAGTATGGTGCAACACAAATTTAAATGTAAATCCTATGCTGGGTTGGGTGAGGCAGGCGGGGGGGATGAGGGGAAAGGTATATCTCCACTTTTCTTTTTCTTTTTTTTTAATTCCTTTATCTATCTGATACATGGCTTTGGTAGTTTAAAGGATTCTCTTTTGTTCTTCTTCAATCTATTTCTTCACTTTCTACTTCTTTTCTTTCTCGTTTTCTCTTTCTTTTCTTTTTTCATTTTCATTATTTAGGTTATAAGGTTAAAAATGAAGCTGTACAACAATTGTATTTAATTTAGCTGCTGAATGTTTTATTTTTACACAATTGCTTCTAATAAAATAAAATATGAAAAAAATAATTATAATTTCTTCATGCCTGCCATGGATAATTCACTTTGTTTTTCTTGGGGTTTTGTGCATTAAAATTATTTTCTTTATTGTTTTTGATGTCAGATCAAAGGGAAGATGAAGGTGCCAAAATGGAACCCTAAAATAATGCTTTAATGAAGAAATTGAAGGAAATGATGAACCTGGTGAAGCAATTCCACACGTTGTGCAAGATAAATAAAAATCCTTTTGCTCTGACATGTCCATAGGGAAACAGCAATTTATTGGGAGCTGAACATAATGCTTGAAATGAAGTAGTCACCAAAAAGAACAAATGGATTTGAATAATGAGCTCAGAGTAAATGAGATAATACCTTGCAAATGGTGAATAAAATTATAGTTTTATGTATTAATAGAACTGGTCAATCCAGCTTTACCTCTTCCTTTCCCCAACCCCCTCTTAAAAAAAAACATTAACGACTTTTGTTTGTATCTATTGAGTAATGTTGGGTGGTGCAACTTCATGCAGACCATGAAGAACTCCAGTTGCTTTGTGTGTTTGGACCAATTAATAAATGGGGGGGGGGGGGGGAAATTCAGACAAGGTTCCGATTTCAAAATCCTATTTAATGATCCACTAGACTAAGTGGGACCCGTTGGGTCCCAGACACACGGAAGGGGGGGTGTGGGGGAGGATGGTGTGGAGGAGAGGGGGGTATGGGGAAGGGGGGGGGGGTGTGGGGAAGGCAGGGGTGTGGGGAAAGAGGATGAGTGGGGAAGGAGAGTGGGGAAAAAGGGAATGTAGAAAAGGCAGGGGTGTGGAGAAGGGGGGGGTGGGGAAACGGGGTGTGTGGAGACAGGCGGTGTGTGGGGAAGGGGGGTGTGGGGAAAGGGGGGTGTGGGGAAACAGGGTGTGTGGGGAAGGGGGGGTGTGGGGAGGGGGTGGTGTCAGGAAGGGGGTGTTGGAAAAGGGAGGGTGTGGGGAAAGGGGGGTGGGGAAAGGATGGTAGTCGCAGCAGATGCAGCTTGCACTCTGCTCACCCCACACCTTCAGCTTTCGGCCTCATGCAGCCAGGTCCGACTCCGGCTTCACTCAGAGGTTTCCGGTTCAACTCACCAGCTTCCGGCTGGTTGTGCTGGTTGCCGCAGAAGCAGTCCGCAGGCTGCTCACTCTCCACAGGCTGCTCACTCCCCGCGGGCTGCATACTCCCCGTGATAGTCAGGACATAATTGTGCAACAGTGTGTAAGCGACCCTCAAAGCCCTTACCTTACTCCCCCCCCTAAATCCACCCAAATCAGGTCGGAACCAAACGGGGACAAACAACACTCACATACATACACATCCACACAAATACGATAAGATAAATGAAACAAAATGTACAAACAAAAAGAAAGGTGTGGGGGGGGGGGGAGGGGGTTGAGGGGAGAGCAGCTGCAATAAGACAGAGCAGTGATAGAAGGCACTCAGTCCTCTTCCAAGTCCGGAAACAAGTTGAGAGAGTTAACAAGTTCCAGGAAACGGTTCCATGTATCTAGGAACGTTTTGGTAGAGCCTTTGAGAGAAAACCTAAGTTTTTCAAGCTTTAAATTGTAGAGCACCTCCTTGACCCAGCGGGCATGTGTCGGGGGACAGGTAAGCCTCCCTCACTGCTTTATTGACAGCAGGTTCCGGAAGGGGCGTGCATTGTTTACGATTTTTAAACCTTCATAACTTTTGTACTATTTCACTGATCGGAACAAAACGTATTTGACTTGCAGCAGGGGAGAATGGTGAGTAAGGTGGTGAAAAATCGTAGCCCAATGGGGGATTGTTTTTGCACAAATTTAAATACAATGCGAACCGGAAGTGGTCAAGACGAGAGTTTTAGTAATAGGAAATAGACAGACAGACAGACAGACAGACAGATCTTTGGTAGATCAATCTTTGGTATTTTGCAAAGGAAATGGAAGCGGACAATCATTTCCATCTCAGTGTCATTCATTGTGATTAGGACATGTACTCCATCATGCTTCGTGGTCAATAACTCGCTCTTCAATAACTAGCTCAGAGGTTGTTATTTGACACTATGCGCCAAAATGTTCATGGTGCTTCTTGCACTTTGTCTCATCATTATTCATGTTGTCACACCACAGTGGCATCATCTAACCTTGTAGATGGTGGTTGAGCCGAATATTTCTGCAGTTCGCAGTTATATGGTGAGCCTACTAGGGGACGAAGAAGACATAATTGTGGGACAGCGGTGGTGAGAATCACTAAAGTAGGGTCTCGACCAGAAAACGTCATCCATTGCTTCTCTCCAGAGGTGATGCATGTCCCGCTGAGTTACTCCAGACTTTTGTGACTATGTTCGGTCAAAACAACATCTGCAGTTCTTTGCTACATAGATAGCTACATAAGTATAGATAGCTCTATAGCTCGGTAGTTATGTAACAAGCCAGAAAGCTAACTAGCTAGATAGTTAGCTAGCTGGCTCAATTGCTCGATGGCTTGATGGCTAAGTGTTTTGTTGACGAGATGGTGGAAGATTATGTGGCTAGGTGTGCAGCCGGTGTTCTGGCAAGATGGCAGGTCGGCTAGCTGGCTAATTGTCTAGATGCCTCGATGGCTAGATGGATACACGGCTAGATGGATAGATAGCCTGATATGTACTTGTCAGTTAAATAGATAATGCCTGATCCTGATTGCTATAAGGATACATAGCTAGATTGCTAGGTTGTTTATAGCTAGATAGGATATATAGCAAATAGCTACCTTGATAGCTAAATGTGAAAATAGCTGGATAATTATAAACTAGTATACTGTTCCGTTCACCTCCATCCCAGTGTGGGCATGTCCCTCAGAGAGAAAAGACCATGGTGGATTTTAAATAAAGACAGAAATACTTATTAGACACTGCAATATCTGACGGATGGTTCCGACTGCGTTGAGTCAATCTCATGGCGTTTTATTTTTACAATTAATAAGCTAAGGCATCTGTGACTAATTTACTGGATGCAGGGTGTCATTGTGTGAGACACAGAGCTCAGTGCCTGTGTGCAATCACCTGCCTGTTCGCGGGATGGATTTCAACACCTCCATTTCTTGGAACAGGGAGCGGCCTTTCTGCTGAAATCAAATCCAACTGGTTCGGCAACACAATGTTATTCAGCTGTAAATAAAATGGTTTTAAATATGTTCTTTAACATTTCTGAAGGACTGATTTGGTGCCAATAACCACGTTTATTAGAGAGAGTACATTTCCGATAGGCTGTTTTTTAATTTCCGCAGCAATGCGGTTCTCTGTCGCGTTACAGGTGAGGGATGTTTCAGCTAAAACTCGTACTGCGGCGGGCAGCATCAATCACACACAGGGCGGAGCTGAGAAGCTCCCAGTACATGGGACGGATCAGATTCACAGCTTGGGATTTGTTGAAGGAAAATAAAAACACCCAAATGGAATAGCAAAGACATAAATTGTGAGATCTACATGGAAATCCAAGCAGAAAATAAATGCGATGGTGAGGGCAGCAACAGTTTACCATATATATTAATGATTTGGAAGAGGGAATTAGTAGCGATGTTACAAAACGTACCTTCAACAGCGCTGCAGTTCTGCCAATGGCCGTGTGCGTGGCTTTGGCGCCTTTGAGGGGGTGGGGTGCGGGATAAAATCCAGTTTTCTACTGCCTGTCGGAGGCGGATTTCCTCGGGCTGCTGAAAAAAAATTGATCCGTTCCCGTTTTTATTTTTTAATCGCTAGACAATTTAATAATTAGATTAAAATAAAAAGCGACTTCTAATACCCTCAATGCCTACAACGTGACGGATCGCAAGAACGGGAAAAAACAAAGGGTAAGTCATTCATCTATATTACTGAAAGTAACATCTTGACCACTTCCTGTTTTTCTGTGTCATGATTTTGGAAAAAACGCTACCATTTACAGCTGTGATTTTTGGTCAGCTTACTCAGAGTCCCTCTCTGCTGCGCAGCACAAGAGGATTTTTCCCATCGATGAAACATAAAAGAGTTATTAATGTTTAAAAAATATTGACATTCTCTCTGCTGCTCCTGCTGGTGGGAGGAGGAGGGACTATAAAACCCGGAAGTGTTGCGCCTCAGTCAGTCTCTACAAGATGGGGGGAAGTGAGAGGGTCACGTTGTAAACAGGAGAGTCACACAATATATAATCCAAGATCATCTTTAATCCATATGCAAACTATAGCATGCACAGTAGATCGTTAGGTGTCAGAGCATCCTGACTGCTTCCAGAACTGAGCAGTATAGGAAGTGGGTGTTAATATAAATGATATAGTAAGGTGGGGTTAGTGATGCTAGCCTATTATGATTGGTTGTCATGCATAAACCAATCTACACACATCTCTCAGTCTGAGCTGTGAATAACACTGAACATATGTCTACTAAACTGTGAATGTGGTTTTACTGACCTTGAGTGCCTTTAATGTGATTTGAAACTGAAAATGTGGTTGGTTTGAAGTAAAAAGCACTGCAAATGGTTGGGTGGGGTTTTGGGTTGAAGTAAAACGCACTGCAAATGGTTGGGTGGGGCTTTGGGTTGAAGTAAAAAGCGCTGCAAATGGTTGGGTGGGGGTTTTGGGTTGAAGTAAAAAGCGCTGCAAATGGTTGGGTGGGGGTTTTGGGTTGAAGTAAAAAGCACTGTCAATGGTTGGTTGGGGTTTTGGGTTGAAGTAAAAAGCACTGCAAATGGTTGGGTGGGGGTTTTGGGTTGAAGTAAAAAGTACTGCAAATGGTTGGGTGGGGCTTTTGGGTTGAAGTAATAAGCACTGCAAATGGTTGGGGGTCTAAACTTGACAACTTCCTGTTTGCACTGTATATTGATTTTAGATAAAACGCTACCACTTATGGCTGTGATTTTTGGCTATCTTACTCAGTCCCCCTCCGCTCATCAGGTGCAGAGGATTCTTCCCTTCATTGAAAAATAAAAGTGTTAATAGTATTTAAATTTTTTTGAGAATCTCTCTCCTGTCAATCACGCCATGAAGGCCATACCTTTTCTGGTGGGAGGGTGAGGGATTATAAAACCCAGAAGTGTGGGTGTGGCTCAGTCTCTGTATGATGGGGGAGGGAGAGGTCATGACTCAGTCTGAGATGTGAATCAACTGAACACACTGAATGTCTACTGAACCATGAGTGTGGTGTTTTGTGTAGTTTTATGGCGGTTTTATGGTGTTTTCACCCGGCTTGAAATGGTATAAAACTGCATTTAAATGTGATGGCCTTGCACCCTGCATGAAATGGTGTGAAACTGCATTTGGATGTGGTGGCATTGCATCCTGCTTGAAATGGTATGAAACTGCACTTGAATTTGGTGGCCTTGCACCGTGCTTGAAGTGATATGAAACTGCACTTGAATTTCGTGGCTTTGCACCCTGCTGAAAGTGGTATGAAACTGCACTTGAAATTGGTGGCCGTGCACCCTGCTTGAAGTGGTCGGAAACTGCACTTGAATTTGGTGGCCTTGCACCCTGCTTGCAGTGGTCGGAAACTGCACTTGAATTCGGTGGCCTTGCACCCTGCTTGCAGTGGTTGGAAACTGGACTTGAATTCGGTGGCCTTGCACCCTGCTTGAAGTGGTATGAAACTGCACTTGAATTTGGTGGCCTTGCACCCTGCTTGGAGTGGTAAGAAACTGCACTTGATTATGGTGGCCTTGCACCCTGCTTGAAGTGGAATTTCAAGGAATAGCTGTGAGTCAACTACTAGCCCACCCGCCATGAGTGAGTGAGCTGCAGCACCTCAGGCTTGAGGGACTGAGCTGCCACCCCAAGAATCCATTTGGTCCACAATGTCCCTACGAGCCCTCTGGAGACCAGTCCCTTCAGCCCACAATGCCCATACTAGCACTCCAGAAAGCCCCCCCCCCCCCCCCCCCCCCACTGGCCACCAATATTGGAATTGGTGGAGAGGTGGAATATTACCTTGGGGGACCAGCCCTCCTTTGTGAACGTGGGACCCAATGGGTCCCACTCAGTCTAGTTTTACATAAAATCTTGCTTGATGGGATGGCTTTACTCTAATTTTACGTTGCGAAAATGTTATTTGGGCCCATATGAACCAGTAGTGTTTTTTTTTTAGTTCAAATTCACCGCATTTGCAACGTTCTAATCGATCGCATTCCAGAAGCAAGATGATTAAAATGCCCATTTTTTTTGGACAATCATGTCATAAGCCGTCTAAATTGTCTATGTGTTATTCTCTCTCCATGATCATTATTTTTAAACAAAATATTCACAACAGTTTGAGTCACATGTATTGTACAAAAAACAATAATTTTGATTATATTTTGGGAGGATGTTTCTGGATTAATTTATGGGAATTAAACATTAAATTCCTTCCACCTCGCATATAAATTCATGACAGTGAGATTTAAAAATCATGTTATATTGTGAATTCTTGTGTGAATGGGATAAGTTTGTTATTTGGATACTTAAGTTATTACAAAAAATCTACAGGACATTCTTATTGGGAAAGTAGTGGGCAGAAAGGCAAGTCATGTGTGGTTTGAAGAGCAAAAACTTGTAGTTTACAATGCCAAAATTGAAAAGTTGAGGAAAAACAAGGTGTACAGAGTTGCTTATTGGTTACAATCTGAGGAGTATGATGATGTTACTGATTGTGATATGCCAATGTACCAGCTAGCAACTGATCTTGTGCATAAAGACAGTCTATTGCTAGAAATTGTAATTTATTTACCTATCTGTTATGGACTTACAGCATATAATACAATAATATCAAAGTTCTCATCTAGAGAATATCACATTTTTGAATTTAAGTCAGTCTGGGTGTTTATTATTCTTCCATCACAACGGTCAATTTTGTAATTAGCTATAATTAGGTTAACTAATTATATGCTTTAATTTCAGGTCATCCAAGTAAGATGTTTTATATTTGTTTCGGAATGCTTCAATCTATAATAACTGAAAATTTCATTCAGTTCTCTTAATATTTAAGAAAGTTATGGGCTATTGACTGTCCTCAATCACAGCTTTTGTGTTAAGTCAATGGAAAAGCAATAGCGAACAAGATGCTAATTTCTGAGTATGAAAATGGCCATAACTTTTTTTAATACTGAAGATATGAAAGTGAATTAGGAGTCAAATTAAACTTATTTTTATGCTTTATCTGATGGGATAAATTGCAGACGATTTTAAAAATCTCAAAATGTTGTAACATTGCTAAAATTAGGAGCAACACTAGCAGGTTTGTGGATGACACAAAGCTGAGTGGCACTGTGGACTGTGAAGAGGATGTTAGGAGGTTGCAGGGTGACCTGGACAGGTTGAGTGTGTGGGCAGATGCATGGCAGATGCAGTATAATATAGATACATGTGAGGTTATCCACTTTGGCTGCAAAAACAAGGGGGCAGATTATTATCTCAATGGGGTTAGGTTAGGCAAGGGGGAGGTACAACGAGACCTGGGTGTCCTTGTCCACCAGTTGGCGTACAGGTACAGCAAGCAGTGAAGAAAGCTAATGGAATGTTGGCCTTCATAACAAGAGGATATCAATATAGGAGTAAAGAGGTTCTTCTGCAGTTGTATAGGCCTCTGGTAAAACCACATCTGGAATTAGAGAAAGGACAACCTTGGATTTGAGGTAGTGCAGTGTAGGTTCACGAGATTGATCCCTGGGATGGCGGGACAGTCATATGAGAAAAGATTGAAAAGAGTAGGCTTGTATTCGCTGGAGTTTAGAAGGATGAGAGGGGATCTTATAGAAACATATAAAATAGTGAGATTAAACGAGAACTTACCTGTTCGAAGTTTGATCTTTATTTTATGAGGAGTTACGATGAGGGATTACGTGAAGAAGCCCCGCCTGGCGCTGGATCGGCATACTTCAAAGCAGCGGCATGAAAAACACAGAACCAATAGCCGGAGTAAAATAGTAAGGCTCAAAATAGACTAGAACTACCAGATGATCATTTATACTATGAGGGTTGGGAGTGGAGGGCACGTAATCCCTCATCGTAACTCCTCATAAAATAAAGATCAAACTTCGAACAGGTAAGTTCTCGTTTAATCTCACTATTTTACTTCGGAGTCACGTGAGTGACTACGTGAAGATTTTAAAGCTCTGTGTTTTCCATGTCGTAAATTCATTTCATACGACTCTCTGTTTGGTCAAAATAGTAGTGAGTAAAAAGTATTTTAACACATTGTTATAATTTATGTAATAAGTCCTTTAATTATAAAAAAGAACAACTTTTTTAATAATAATAATAACCCCTCTATCACAGGGGAAAATTACAAAATAATTGATAAATGATGTCAATGGTAACATAAATCGATAATATAAATCGATAATATAAACAAAGCAAGCATTTAAAGAGAACCCAGTACTGCGTGTCCAAATCCTGGCACCGTGACAACAGGTTTATTGTAGAACTTTGAAAAAGTTTCTTCTCTAGACCACCCTGCGGCCTCTAAAATTTGATCGAGTGGTACGTCCTGTACCTTCGCCGCGGACGTAGCTGCCGCAATAGTGGAGTGAGATTTAAACACATCAGTGTCTATTCCTGCTAGACCCAAAACCTGTTTTAACCATCTAGAAATGGTTTGAACTGAAACTTTTGTATGTGGTTTTTTGTGTGTTATCAATAACGCTTTCTCAGAACCTCTGAGATTTTTGGTTACCTCCATGTATTGAGTTAAATGCTTAACTACACACAATGTTTCATCAATAGGATATGCTTTAAATATTACCTTCATTCCAGTTCTCCCTGGTCTGCTTTGTTTGATTAAGCCATAAACATAAAACACAATGTTATCTGAAGTCACATGCATGCAATCCAACCTTAACAATTGCAAAGTTTGTACTCTTTGAGCTGATACCAATGCCATTAACATAACCACCTTGAATGTTAAGTTCTGCAAAGACATTGAATTAATTGGAGTCCATTGTTTAAGCAAAGTGAGAACAATACTAACATCCCAAATTTTTGTATATCTGGGCTTGGGAGGATTTTTATTAAAAATACCTTTCATGAATCGGGATACTAATGGGTGAGACCCAACTGAATCCTGATCCGAAATTTGTCCTAAATAGGATGACAATGCACTCCGAGCACAATTAATGGCACTATAACTCAAATGCTCATCAAAGTGTAACCCAGCAAGGAACTCCAATACATTTGAAATGTTTGCAGAATGATAAGATATCTTTGACTGTGTACAAAAGGCTTCCCATTTCCTTATATGCGTCATATATTGTTTTTTAGTGCTAGTCCTCCAAGCTGCATCTATAACATCCATGGTCCTGCCCGACAGTTCAAACTCTTGCAATGGTCTGGTCAGAACCTGCAGATTAACAAATTCATATGATCATGCAATGGATGAATTTCTTTTGTTACTGGTTGTGTCAACAGATTGTCGCAACTGGGAATTGTCATACATGGTTCAATAATCATTTTTAGCATCAATGGGAACCATGACTGTGTGGGCCAATTTGGCACCACCAAAATGCCTTTGGCAGCGTCTTGCGCTATTTTCTTGAGACATTGCCCAATGAGACAGAATGGGGGAAAAGCATAAAAGAACATATTCCCCCAGTGTAGCGAGAAAGCATCCACCGCTACTGCCCCTGGATCGTGTTCCCAAGACACGTATTTCGGCAATTGGTGATTCAATCTAGATGCAAACAGATCAATGTCCGGTACTCCATACCGACTGACAATATTTTTGAAAATTTGTGGATTTAACATCCATTCTGTATTGTCTTTAAATATTCGTGATCTTTTGTCTGCCACAACATTGTCTCTCCCTGGGAGATAAATAGCTGAAAGCCAAATATTTTTTGCAATACACCACTGCCATATCTGGTTTACCAGATGATCACATGAAATTGATCTGACACCCCCCATGTGATTGATATATGCCACCGCTGTGGTATTATCTATTTGTACTTGGACATGCAAATCCTTTAATGAAGAGCAATAAGCTTTTAATCCATAAAATGCTCCCAGTAGCTCCAAATAATTAATACCATATGTTTGGAGCAACAAATCCTCTTGGACAGCCCATCTGCCTCCACAGCTGGTCTCATTGTCCGTAGCCCCCCATCCGAGAGAACTTGCAGCAGTTTGTAAAACCACGACTGGCTGATGAACTAAAATGTTCTTAGCAGCTTGTGGAACGTTCTCAATCCACCAATGTAATTCCGATAAAGCTTCCTTAGGCAATTGCATTGGCCTATCAAAATGGCCTGCTCGCTGAACTAGCGCTTTAGTTTTTGCCCTCTGAAGATTTTGGTAATGTAAACGACCAAATTCTACTGCTGGAAATGCTGCTACCAATTTACCAATACCCTTGGCAACCTCTCGGATGGAGGGATAAGGTTTGTTAAGCAGGTTTTGACACACATTTGTCAAATCTAACTCCTTATCCATTGGTAAAGTTACCAACATGGTAACTGAGTTAATCACAAACCCCAGATATTCAATGGTTTGGGGTGGCTGTAACTTAGACTTTGTTGGATGGATCAGAAAACCCAACTTCTCAAAAAAGCTAATAGTTGCTGAGACTGATTTTCCAGCTGATTCCTGATTAGCATTGACAATTAAAATGTCATCTAGATAAGCCATAACGATGTGTTTTTGTGCCCTAAGCAGTGCAAGTGCTGGCTTTAACAATTTAGTGAACAATCTAGGTGCTGAACTTAATCCATTAGGCAAAGCTTTGTATTGCCACAGCTGTCCCATCCATTTAAACTTTAAATACCTGCGAAAATTATGATGAATTGGGACCGAATAATATGCATCCTTCAAGTCTATTGTAGCCATATAACAGCCTGGTGATACCAACTGCATTGCAGTGTAGAAAGTGTCCATTTTAAAATGTTTATACTGGACAAATGTATTCAAAAATGTGAGATCTAAAATAATCCTACAACCCCCATCTTTCTTTGGTCTGGGGAAAATGTTTGATATAATTTGTTGTGGATCCTCTCCTGTTTTCTCGATAACTCCTTTTTTACTCAAATTCTTAATTTCTTTGTCCATTTGATTTATCTCAAACTCTGAGAACCTCAAAGGATGACTAGGCTCATTCTGTCCCAATGGAACCATACCTTCCACAAAATCAATGGTAGATCCTAGTACAGTGTCTAATACCACACGATCAACTGTAATATTGTCCCATTCCTTATAAAACATTTGGAGTCTACCACCAATCTGTGGCTCATCCCAGCATTCCTCTTTAATAGGATAATGTTTATGTACCTCACCAACTGGACGAAATGATCTCCTTTTCCCAATGAATGGGTGTACATTTGGCTGTGTTGGCTGGAAATTTTTCCTTATCATACTCCTGCCTCGGCTTGTACCAGCTCCAAAATTAAATCTCTTCCTCGTATAGCCAGTCCATCTCTGGCCAAAGTTGAAGGGTTTCATATGACCAAGAGTCTTTGCCTCTTCATCTATTTCTTTAATTTGTTTAGACAAATCCTCTCCGAACAAAAAACCAGGAGTTTGAACATTGTTTGGTTTACACAATCCTGCAAATCTTGGATGTAACAGAGGTCGAATGGCAATCTTCCTCATACAATTTATCTCAAAAAATGAGTTGCAAAATAAGGCCAACATATGTTTCTGCACTTTGGTCATTCCACAACCTTCCACTTGTCTGCCAAGTGCAGTAATGCCAGCTGAAATCAGCTTGAGGACTCTTTGAAATCGAATTTCCTGCGCCCGCATAATTGATGACATTGGCGCCCAAACAACCGGATTCACCGTAGGTACCTTCAATGAGGCACAATTGATAGGTGTTTTATACATTTCTGCTGTCTCAACCATAACAGCATCTTGAAGCGGGTGAGAGACCATATAATTAATATTGGCCGCCAGGTTATCTTCCATGGCCTCGCCGCCTCCTCCAGATATAGCAAAATCTTGTGCCACATCAGGCACACCTGGATCCATATAATTGTATTGTGGTGTGTACTCCGGACCACAATCACCACTTTCAGGGTCTCATACAGCCCTGGTACTCCTGAAACTTGTTCAAAGGAGACTTCCTCCAGTCCATACCCAGGCACTGGAGTTTCAAATTCCCAATTCGAATTGGCACCATATTCACGATATGGAACCCCCTCAGGGGCTGCCTGGGAATATTCTGGGTTCTTAGACCCTTGGTTGATAATAGTTTGGAGCATTTTCTCCATTTGGTCCATTCTGAGCCATAAGGCTTTTCTTTCTGGACCTTCAGAATCAGAGTCCTCAGAAACCCCAGGCCCTTCAGCTTTTCTTTTACTTTTTTTAGGCACTGGGATTTCCTCTACAGTTTCTGTTTGTGGAGCAATCAAAGCCTCACTAACGGGTGTTTCAACGGCCGCCGGTATCGGAACCGGCTCCGCAATAATCTGCTGTCCCGACTCCTCTGCACCCCGGGACGCACGTATTACCCCACTGTTTTTTGGCCTTCTCCATTTTGTTTTTTACTAACTCCTCCTGGTTTACCTACCAGGCTACGGAGTTCTGGAACCTCGCCCTAAATTTTTGTAAAACTCTCTTACCTGCGGGCCGGTTCCTTACCGCTGTGTGGAGCTGCGCTCTGCAGCTCTTTCGCTGCCAACAGCGACGACGTAATGCCGATCCAGCACCAGGCGGGGCTTCTTCACGTAGTCACTCACGTGACTCCGAAGTAAAATTATAAAAGGACTGGACAAGCTAGATGCAGGAAAAATGTTCCCAATGTTGGGCGAGTCCAGAACCAAGGGCCACAGACTTAGAATAAAGGGGAGGCCATTTAAGACTGAGGTGAGAAAAAACTTTTTTTAATACTGAAGATATGAAAGTGAATTAGGTGTCAAATTAAACTTATTTTTATGCTTTATCTGATGGGATAAATTGCAGACAATTTTAAAAATCTCAAAATGTTGTAACATTGCTAAAATTAGGAGCAACACTAGCAGGTTTGTGGATGACACAAAGCTGAGTGGCACTGTGGACTGTGAAGAGGATGTTAGGAGGTTGCAGGGTGACCTGGACAGGTTGAGTGTGTGGGCAGATGCATGGCAGATGCAGTATAATAAAAGAGTTGTGAATTTGTGGAATTCCCTGCCACAGAGGGCAGTGGAGGCCAAATCACTGGATGGATGTAAGAGAGAGTTAGATAGAGCTCCAGGGGCTGGTGGAATCAAGGGATATGAGGAGAAGGCAGGCATGGGTTATTGATTGGAGACGATCAGCCATGATCACAATGAATGGCGGTGCTGGTTCGAAGGGCCAAATGGCGTCTTCCTGCACCTATTTCCTATGTTTCTATGTAAGGTTTGTCTTTGATATTGCTGCCAATGTTTCCTCCATTTGGCCCCCTTCCCTTCTTCCCGCTTTCTGACCTGTTCTGGACCAGTGGTCCTGTCACTCTGTGAGAATGGGTGGAACTGGGACTGCGGCAGTCTACATTTACCACTTGATGGAGTAAATGCTAGTTAACTCTTTCTGCTACTGGTAATGCAGGAACAGATCCGGATTTTAACACAATTTGTAGGAATTCTCTCTGCGGCATCCCAGGCAACATTCCCGGCGTCCTTCTGCCTGCTGTTGCTCAGTCAGCAGGCAGTCAGCCAGGTCTGGGTGTTCATCGCCTCCACAGACACATTACTGGACATCGTCCGACTTGGATCACTGGAATTTAACCCATTCCAATCCACTGGAATTTTCCACTTACCTAGCTTTCCACTTTCCAATGCCTAGCTGACTGGGCTTGCAATCCCGTTCCAACAGTTCCCGGACGATGAGTGGAGAGCGAACTCTTCAACTCATTGCCAGATGAACATGCTACATGGGTCGATTGTCTGTCTTCATCCCGCACCCGAGAAATCAGCCCGAGATTACCCAACCGAAACTAAAACAACCCACAAAGAGAAACTTAAAGCACACGGTATTGGCGGTTCAAAAGAGTCAAAAGAGTCAAAAGAGTTTATTGTCATGTGTCCCTGACAGGACAATGAAAATCTTTCTTTGCATAGCACAACAGAACATAGAAGGCATTGACTACAATTCTATACATAAATACACCCATGACTTAATAAATTAATAAAGTGCAATAACAGATGGAGGGATATTAATGATTAGAGTTCCAAGCCAGGTTTAATAGCCTGATGGCTGTGGGGAAGTAGCTATTCTTAAACCGGGTTGTTGCAGTCCTCAGGCTCCTGTACCTTCTACCCGAAGGTAGCAGGGAGATGAGCGTGTGGCTAGGGTGGTGTGGGTCCTTGATGATGCTGCCAGCCTTTTTGAGGCAGCGACTGTGATAAATCCCCTCGATGGAAGGAAGGTCAGAGCCGATGATGGACTGGGCAGTGTTTACCACTTTTTGGAATCTTTTCCTCTCCAGGGCGCTCAAGTTGCCGAACCAAGCCACGATGCAACCAGTCAACAAGCTCTCTACTGTACACCTGTAGAAGTTAGAGAGAGTCCTCTTTGACAGACCAACTCTCCGTAATCTTCTCAGGAAGTAGAGGCGCTGATGAGCTTTCTTAATAATTGCATCTGTGTTCTCGGACCAGGAAAGATCTTCACAGGTGTGCACGCCCAGGAATTTGAAGCTCTTGACCCTTTCAACCATCGACCCGTTGATATAAACAGGACTGTGGGTCCCCATCCTACTCCTTCCAAAGTCCACAATCAGTTCCTTGGTTTTGCTGGTGTTGAGGGCCAGGTTGTTGTGTTGGCACCATATGGACAGTCGCTCGATCTCTCTCCTATACTCGGACTCATCCCCATCAGTGATACGTTCCACAATAGTGGTGTCGTCAGCGAACTTGATGATGGAGTTCGCGCTATGACCGGCTACGCAGTCATGAGTATAGAGTGAGTACAGCAGGGGGCTGAGCACGCAGCCCTGAGGTGCTCCCGTGCTGATTGTTATCGAGTCTGACACATTTCCACCAATACGAACAGACTGTGGTCTGTGGGTGAGGAAGTCGAGGATCCAATTGCAGAGGGATGCGCAAAGACCCAGTTCTGCGAGTTTGGTAACCAGCTTGGAGGGGATGATTGGGTTAAATGCCGAGCTGTAGTCAATAAATAGCAGCCTGACATATGAGTTTTTGTTGTCCAAGTGGTCCAGAGCGGAGTGGAAGGCCAGTGAGATCGCGTCCACCGTTGATCTGTTGTGGCGGTAAGCGAACTGCAGTGGGTCCAGGTTTTTGTTGAGGTAGGAGTTGATTTGCGCCATGATCAACCTCTCGAAGCACTTCATCACCACAGGCGTTAGTGCCACAGGTTGATAGTCATTGAGGCACGTCACCTTGCTCTTCTTGGGCACCGGTATTATTGATGCCCTTTTGAAGCAGGTGGGAACCTCAGACCTCAGAAGTGACAGGTTGAAAATGTCCGTAAAAACTCCAGCCAGTTGGTCCGCACAGGTTTTTAGGACACGACCAGGTATGCCATCAGGTCCAGACGCTTTTCGAGGGTTCACCCCCCTGAAGGATTTCCTGACGTCGGCCTCTGTGACTGAGACTGAAATACCATCACAGCGAATAGGGGCTCGGAAAGGCACATCGGTGTTCTCCCTATCAAAGCGTGCGTAAAATGCATTGAGCTCATCAGGGAATGATGTATCGCCGACATCCGAGCTGCCTCCTGGTTTCGCCTTGTAAGAGGTGATTGCATTCAGTCCCCGCCACAGCTGCCGAACATCTGTCTCATCCTCCAGCTTGGAGCAGAACTCCCTTTTGGCCTTTTTGATGGCCTTACCGAGGTCGTATCTGGACTTCTTATAGACCACTGTGTCATCAGACATGAATACCCGGTGTCTGGCCTTCAGAAGAGTGCGGATCTCACAGTTCATCCAAGGTTTCTGATTGGGAAACACTCGGAAGGTTTTTAAAGGGATGCAGTCCTCCACACATTTCTTTATGAAGTCTGTAACGACTGTGGCGTATTCATTCAAGTCTGTTGATGAGACCTTGAACATAGCCCAGTCTACAGACTCCAAACACTCTTGTAGTTGTTCTTCTGCCCCCGCCGACCAGCTCTGTACTGTCCTCACCTCTGGGGGTGCACTCTTTAATTGCTGCCTGTAGGCAGGAAGAAGCAGCACCGTGGTATGGTCGGATTTACCGAAGTGAGGGCAAGGGATAGAGCGGTATGCATCCTTGATGGTGGTGTAGCAGTGGTCGAGGGTGTTTGGTCCTCTAGTGCAGCAGGAGACATGTTGGTGGAAGTTGGGGTTCAGTATTGATGTGGAGAGAGAACTGGCTGGCAGACAGGAAGCAAAGAGTAGGAGTAAACGGGTCCTTTTCAGAATGGCAGGCAGTGACTAGTGGGGTACCGCAAGTACTGGGTCCCCAGCTACTTACAATATTTATTAATGATTTGGACGAGGGAATTGAATGCAACATCTCCAAGTTTGCGGATGACATGAAGCTGGGGTGCAGTGTTAGGTGTGAGGAGGATGCTACGAGGCTGCAAGATGACTTGTATAGGTTGGGTGAGTGGGCAAATGCATGGCAGATGCAGTATAATGTGGATAAATGTGAGGTTATCCACTTTGGTGGCAAATACAGGAAAGTAGACTATTATCTGAATGGTGGCCGATTAGGAAAAGGGGAGATGCAACGAGACCTGGGTGTCATGGTACAACAGTCATTGAAAGTAGGCATGCAAGTGCAGCAGACAGTTAAGAAAGCGAACGGTACGTTAGCATTCAAAGCAAAAGGATTTGTGTATAGGAGCAGGGAGGTTCTACTGCAGTTGTACAGGGTTTTGGTGAGACCACACCTGGAGTATTGTGTACAGTTTTGGTCTTCAAATCTGAGGAAAGACATTCTGGCCATAGATGGAGAACAGAGAAGGTTCATCAGACTGATTCCTGGGATGTCAGGACTTTCATATGAAGAAAGACTGGATAGATTCGGCTTGTACTTGCTAGAATTTAGAAGATTGAGGGGGGATCTTATAGAAACTTACAAAATTCTTAAGGGGTTGGACAGGCTAGATGTAGGAAGATTGTTCCCGATGTTAGGGAAGTTCAGAACAAGGGGGTCACAGTTTAAGGATAAGGGGGAAATCTTTTAGGACCGAGATGTGAAAAAAAATGTTCACACAGAGATGGTGAATCTCTGGAATTATCTGCCACAGAACGTAGTTGAGGCCACTTCATTGGCTATATTTTAGAGGGAGTTAGATGTGGCCCTTGTGGCTAAAGGGATCAGGGGGTATGGAGAGAAGGCAGGTACAGGATACTGAGTTGGATGATCAGCCATGATCATATTGAATGGTGGTGCAGACTCGAAGGGCCGAATGGCCTACTCCTGAAGCTATTTTCTATATTTCTATGTGTTCTCCGATTCATCAGAACAGTTCACGTATGTGACTTTAGCTGTTATCAGATGTGAATACAGAGAGAGAAGGGAACCCCGATAGACTCACATTAATGAGACTATAAAAAATAGCAGGAAGAAGATTGCTGTCCGCATAAATTGTATAATTGAAATAATCCCTCACAAGGCTAGAGACGTCTGTACTGACCTCTTATAAAGTTATATCTTTATATAATAAATAAACATATAAATAAAAACATGTAGCCTCCTATTGCTCTGGTATTTTGTTTGGTTCATTATTTTGATCAATGGTGTTTTATTATTAATGTTTAGTGTTTTGTGTGTAATCCCAACTAATAAAAAGGGTTGTTATCTCCGGTTTGCAGGGTTGTTATCTCCGGTTTGCTTCCAGTTCCTCGTGCTGGCGAGAGCAGGAACAGGGAGATATGGGACCTGAATGTGTGGCTGAGGAACTGGTGCAGGGGGCAGGGATTTAGATTCTTAGATCACTGGGATTCTTTTTATAGTAAGGGGGAACTGTACAAAAGGGACGGATTGCATCTTAACAGGTGGGGGACCAGCATTCTGGCCGGCAGGTTTGCCACTGCTACACGGATGGTTTTAAACTGAATAAGGGGGGTGGGGTATCAAATGGGATAGTCGAGGACGGAGTTAGAGGGAAAGAGAGTAAAGCGATGGTTAATGACCCCAGAATTAACGGGGAAGAAAGCTCACAAAGGGATAGGAGAGTATGGCCAAGTGTAATAGGGATCGATGTGAAAGGGGCCACTTGTCAACATCATTGTATAAGGAGTAAGAGTGTTGTAAAAACAAGCCTGAAGGCTTTGTGTCTCAATGCGAGGAGCATTCGTAATAAGGTGGATGAGTTGAAGGTGCAGATAGCGATTAATGACTATGCTATAGTTGGAATCACGGAGACTTGGCTCCAGGATGACCAAGGTTGGGAGCTGAACATCCAGGGATATTCAATATTCAGGAGGGATAGACGAAAAGGAAAAGGAGGTGGGGTAGCGTTGCTGGTGAGAGAGGAGATTAATGCAATAGAAAGGAAGGACATTAGCGTGGAGGATGTGGAATCGATATGGGTAGAGCTGCGAAACTCTAAGGGGCAGAAAACGCTAGTGGGAACTGTGTACAGGCCACCTAACAGTAGTATTGGAGTTGGGGATGGCATCAAACAGGAAATTAGAAATGCGTGCAACAAGGGTAACACGGTTATAATGGGTGACTTCAATCTGCATGTAGATTGGGTGAATCAAATTGGCAGGGGTGCTGAGGAAGAGGATTTCCTGGAATGTATGCGGGATAGTTTTCTCAACCAACATGTGGAGGAACCAACGAGAGAGCAGGCTATCCTAGACTGGGTATTGAGTAATGAGGAAGGGTTAGTTAGCAGTCTTGTTGTGCGTGGCCCCTTGGGCAAGAGTGACCATAATATGGTTGAGTTCTTCATTAGGATGGAGAGTGACAAAATTAAGTCAGAAACAAGGGTTCTGAACTTGAACAAAGGTAACTTTGAAGGTATGAGATGTGAATTGGCCAAGATAGACTGGCAGGTGATTCTTAAAGGGTTGACAGTGGATGTGCAATGGAAGGTATTTAAAGACTGCATGGATGAAGTACAAAAGTTGTTCATACCAGTTTGGCAAAAGAATAAATCGGGGAAGGTGGTGCATCCATGGATAACAAGGGAAATCAGGGATAGTATAAAAACAAAAGATGAGGCATACAAATTTGCCAGAAAAAGCAGCCTACCGGAGGACTGGGAGAAATTCAGAATCCAGCAGAGGAGGACAAAGGGCTTAATTAGGAAAGGGAAAATAGATTATGAAAGGAAACTGGCAGGGAACATAAAAACTGACTGCAAAAGTTTTTATAGATATGTAAAGAGAAAGAGACTAGTTAAAACAAATGTTGGTCCCTTGCAGTCAGAAACAGGTGAATTGATCATGGGGAACAAGGACATGGCAGACCAATTGAATAACTACTTTGGTTCTGTCTTCACTAAGGAAGACATAAATAATCTGCCGGAAATAGCAGTGGAACGGGGGTCAAATAAGATGGAGGAACTGAGTGAAATCCAGGTTAGCCGGGAGGTGGTGTTGGGTAAATTGAACGGATTGAAGGCCGATAAATCCCCAGGGCCAGATAGTCTGCATCCCAGAGTACTCAAGGAGGTAGCCACAGAAATAGTGGATGCATTAGTGATAATTTTTCAAAATTCCTTAGATTCTGGAGTAGTTCCTGAGGATTGGAGGGTAGCTAATGTAACCCCACTTTTTAAAAAAGGAGGGAGAGAGAAAGCGGGGAATTACAGACCAGTTAGTCTAACATCGGTAGTGGGGAAACTGCTAGAGTCAGTTATTAAAGATGGGATAGCAGCGCATTTGGAAAGTGGTGAAATCATTGGACAAAGTCAGCATGGATTTACGAAAGGTAAATCATGTCTGACAAATCTGATAGAATTTTTCGAGGATGTAACTAGTAGAGTGGATAAGGGAGAACCAGTGGATGTGTTATATCTAGACTTTCAGAAGGCTTTCGACAAGGTCCCGCATAAGAGATTAGCATACAAACTTAAAGCACACGGTATTGGGGGTTCAGTATTGATGTGGATAGAGAACTGGCTAGCAGACAGGAGGCAAAGGGTAGGAGTAAACGGGTCCTTTTCAGAATGGCAGGCAGTGACTAGTGGGGTGCCGCAAGGCTCAGTGCTGGGACCCCAGCTATTTACAATATATATTAATGATTTGGACGAGGGAATTCAATGCAACATCTCCAAATTTGCAGATGATACCAAGCTGGGGGGTATAGTTAGGTGTGAGGAGGATGCTTGGAGGCTGCAGGGTGATTTGGATAGGCTGAGTGAATGGGCAGATGCATGGCAGATGCAGTACAATGTGGATAAATGTGAGGTTATCCACTTTGGTGGCAAAAACATGAGGGTAGACTATTATCTGAATGGTGGCAGATTAGGTAAGGGGGAGATGCAACGAGACCTGGGTGTCATGGTACACCAGTCATTGAAAGTAGGCATGCAGGTGCAGCAGGCAGTGAAGAAAGCAAATGGTATGTTAGCATTCATAGCGAAAGGATTTGAGTATAGGAGCAGGGAGGTTCTACTGCAGTTGTACAGGGTTTTGGTGAGGCCACACCTGGAGTACTGCGTACAGTTTTGGTCTCCAAATCTGAGGAAAGACATCCTTGCCATAGAGGGGGTACAGAGAAGATTCACCAGACTGATTCCTGGGATGTCAGGACTTTCATATGAGGAAAGATTGGATAGACTCGGTTTGTACTCGATGGAATTTAGAAGATTGAGGGGGGATCTTATAGAAACCTACAAAATTCTTAAGGGGTTGGACAAGCTAGATGCTGGAAGATTGTTCCCGATGTTGGGGGAGTCCAGAACAAGGGGTCACAGTCTAAGGATAAGGGGGAATTCCTTTAGGACCGAAATGAGGAAAACATTCTTTACACAGAGAGTGGTGAGTCTCTGGAATTCTCTGCCACAGAAGGTAGTTGAGGCCAGTTCATTGGCTATATTTAAGAGGGCATTAGATGTGGCACTTGTGGCTAAAGGGATCAGGGGGTATGGAGAGAAGGCAGGTACGGGATACTGAGTTGGATGATCAGCCATGATCACATTGAATGGCGGTGCAGGCTCGAAGGGCCGAATGGCCTACTCCTGCACCTAGTTTCTATGTTTCTATGTTCTAACTGACACTGTATATCATGTTGTCACTTGTGGGTGGAGCACCAAAGCAAATTCCTTGTATGTGAATACTTGGCCAATAAACTCATTCATTCATTCATTCATTCATTCATTCAACATAGTGAGCAACAGCGGGCAGGAGGATGTGGGAAACTCACAGTGGGAAATGGAGGACGTGGGAAACTCACAGTGAGAAACATTGATTCCGCTGTGTGGGATGTTTATGTTAAATTCTATTGTGTGTTGTGTTTCTTTTTTATTCGTATGGCTGTATGGTAATCCAAATTTCACTGTACCAATTTTTGCATGCGATAATAACTGTAAACTTGAAACTTCAACTCGACGGAGACTTTTCCAGGAATGTCGCAGACAGAATTCCTACATAATATTCAAATTCTCTCCATGTTACTGTATTCGTACCAGCAGAAAGGGTTAACAGGAATTTAATTTTTTTTATTCACAGTGTATAGTAGTAGATTTTCAAACCGGTGGATCTTAGTTTCAGCAGGGCGACCGCTCCCTGTTTTGAGGAATGTGAGGGTTGGAATCCATGCTGTGGACAGGCAGCTGCTTATACGCAGATTCTGAGCGCTGCAGCTCAGAACTACAGCCACACCTTGCATATCACATGACTAGCTGGAATGGAGCAAAGAGGAAACAAATTTAATATAAATCCGTGCGCAGTCAACACATCCTTGCGGGATTAAGGTTAGACTATTGCAGCTCAGATTTATTTCTGTTCGTTGTTTACAATCAATATATAATACGTAAAATGACATTCATATTATCGGCCCGAGAATCAGTAGCTGGGGTTATAATTGTGCTTGCACTGGTGACATGCGTGTTGCTGCTGTAGTCTGTTACAACAGTACGATTCCCCACACCTACTCTGGATTCAGGAGAGGGCATTCTGGCCGGGAAAGGAGCGAGGTTTACGTGGATAGGTCAGTGGGAGTAAAGAGAATGGTGTTTGTAGCAAAGTGGGAACATTGGAAAGCAAAGATCCTATAGCGTAGGATCTTTGCTATAGGATCTTTGTTGGAAAGTGTTTTGGGAGTCACGGTTCAATTTATAATCATATACTTTGTCAGTTAATAATTTATCCAAATTGGATGCAGCGGTCACTTCACCGTTCCACTTCTGAAGCCATCTGATAATTCCATTATTTTGCCACTCCCTCACAGTAAATTCCAGTTCCAGTCTAAAACCTGGATCCCTCTAACATAACGTAAAGCAGACAGAAGGATTTTAAAGCTCCGTGAGTGATTGGCAGAAGAATTATACAAGCAGTTTCTGTCGGTTTTCAGGCAAATGATGCAATCATCTTCCAGTTCACTGAGGAGATAACGTTTAGGGTAGAAAAGCGGGAATTAGGTAGTGCGTTGAATTTAGAATACCAGATGGCTTTGTCGAACGTTGTGTGAGCCCAGATAGTCTATGACCTTGGGAGGACGGGTTCATTGGATCAGATACTGTGTGTGTTGGTTCACCAGGCAACGTTCCCTTCGCATTCAATTGTTGCTTGACGGTTATCTTAATATTGTTCATTCCAGAACGCTTGTCATCAACATGGCTGAAGGTGGCAATTGGGGAGGGGATGCAGTGGCATCCACGTCAAAGAAACAAAAAGGTTTGTAGTGAGTTCTGTGAATTATAAATGTTGCTCTGACAATGGGCATAGAGTTGTTGCAAATACTGAGGTTAACAAAGGAAGTGGAGATAGGGAAGGGGTTGATCACAGAAAATGTACATGTGCAGGGACCGCACAGTCACATGTGGACGGATGCAGGACCTATGTGATAACATAAACTAAAATGTGGTGATTTATCACAAAAGTTAAGTCAGAATATCAGTGTCCAGAGTCATGGGTCATACTGCATAGAAATGGATCTTGGAACCAAGATGGGTCTGCCAGCTGCTAGTCCCTCTACACTCAAATGCTTTCTGAAAGTCAAACTATCAAATGCTTTCTGAAAGTCCAGGTATACCACACCCCCACTGGCTCTCCCTTGTCCATTTTCCTAGTTACATCCTCAAAAAATTCCAGAAGATTAGTCAAGCATGATTTCCCCTTCGTAAATCCATGCCGACTCGGACCAATCCTGTTACTGCTATCCAAATGTTCGGCTATTTTATAATTGACTCCAGCATCTTCCCAACCACCAATGTCAGGCTTACTGGTCTATAATTCCCTGTTTACTCTCTCCCGCCTTTCTTAAAAAGTGGAATAACATTAGCTACCCGCAAATCCACGGGAACTGATCCTGAATCTATAGAACATTGGGAAATGAAGACCAATGTATTCACGATTTCTAGATCCACTTCATTAAGTACCCTGGGATGCAGACCATCTGGCCCTGGGAATTTATCAGCCTTCAGTCCCATCAGTCTACCCAACTCCATTTCCTAAATAATGCGGATTTTCTTCAGTTCCTCTGTCACCCCAGATCCTCTGGCCACTTGTATATCAGGAAGATTGTTTGTGTCCTCCTTAGTGAAGACGGATCCAAAGTACCTGTTCAACTCATCTGCCATTTCCTTGTTCCCCATAATAAATTCACCTTTTTCAATCTTCAAAGGTCCTACTTTGGTCTTAAATTTTTTTTCCTCTTCACATACCTAAAGCTTTTACTATACTCCTTTATATTCGTGGCCAGCTCTTCTTCGTACCTCATCTTTCTCCCCGTATTGCCTTTTAGTTATCTTCTGTTGTGCTTTAAATTTTACCCAATCCTGTTGATTCCCGCTCATCTTTGCTATATTGTACTTTTTTTCTTTTATTTTTATACTGTCCCTGATGTCCCTTGTCAGCCACGGTCGCCCCTTACTCTGCTTGGAACATTTTTTCCTCCTGTTGGCACGTTCCAGATTCCAGGACTATAGGAGAGGAGAGACTCAGTGGGGTTGGTGAGGTCGCCGAGGACAAAGGTGGGACCCGACAGAGGGCCAACAAAAACAAGGGCACCTAGGTCACAGAAACAAGGTCACAGATAATGAAGGGGGTCCCAGAGGGGTATGGCGAGGACAAAGGGACACACTCCAGGAATAAGAACGAAACAGAAATATTGTGATTGAAGGGCGGTCTTATAGAGATGTATAAAATCATGTGGTGAAATAGATAGGGTGTATGCACAGATATTCCTTTCCTCAGAGCAGAAGAATCTAAAGGGTGGAGGCTTAAGGTGAGAGGGGAACCATTTAATAGGAACTTAGGGGTTAACATCTTCACACAGATTGATGGGTTTCTGGAACAAGCCGTCCGAGGTGGTAATAGAAGCGGGTACAATAATAACATGTCATATTTATAGAGTGACACAGCGTGGAAACAGAGCCGTCTGCCCAACTTGCCCACACCGGCCACAATGTCCAGCTGCACCTGTCCCACCTGCCCGCGTTTGGCACATACCCCTCCAAACCTGTCCTATCCATGAACCTGTCTAACTGTTTATTAAATGTTGGGATTGTCCCAGTCTCAGCTACCTCCTTAGGAAGCTTGTTCCATACACCCACCACCCTTTGTTTGAAAAGGTTACCCGTCAGATTCCTATTAAATCTTAAGAAGACCATTAACTTCCACTTGCCCCAGAATGTCAGCTCAGATTGCTGCCAGCTATTCCGAACCTGTGGTTTTCTCAATTTGAAATTGCTCTGCAACCTGCAATTAATGGGTTTTTTTCAGGTGGGAAATTAGCTCAATTTGGCAAGGTCTTCAAAAGACTTTGGCCAGGCATCTCATCAAAGAAAGTTGGTCAGAACACAGGAATGACAGAAAAGCAAAGTCAGATTGAGAGCAGAACTTCAATGGAATGTGAACCCACCAAAGAGGAAAAGGATCGATGTCAGTCCAGAGGCAGAGGAATAGGCCCAAGTGGCAAAATCCATCATGCCCGAGGTTCACCAAACAATGAATCATCGAGTCTCATTCAAGGAGCAGGTGAGTGAAATGGGAGGGGAGTGAATATTACAGAATGGTGAAGACTGTAGGGACAGGGAGGATAAAAAAGACAAAGGGGTTAGAGCGAGGGTAAACAGGAAAGAGGAATAGTGGTGGAGGAGTGTTATTCTGACCAGGTTCATGACCAATAGTATTCTGCAAGCAAGGATCAGTTCTGGAACCTCTGCAATTTCTAATCATGTGCATAATTTGGACAAAAACTTAGGAGGTCGTGTTAGTAATTTGCAAAATTGTGCATCATGAGGAAAGCTGTCAAAAGATCCACTAGAATACACATCAGTTGGAAATATGGTCAAGAAGGAACTGTAGATGCTGGAGAATCAAAGGTAGACAAAAGTACTGGAGAAACTCAGCGGGTGAGGCAGCACCTATGGAGAAGGGTTTTGGCCCGAAACGTTGCCATTTCCTTCGCTCCATAAATACTGCCTCAGCCGCTGAGTTTCTCCAGCACTTTTGTCTACCTTAGTTGGAAATATGGTCAAAAAAAGATTGGATTGTTATATCTGAGTAATGAAGGCTGAGAGGAGGCCTAACAGATGTATAGAATATGTCTACTATGTTCTTTTGTGCTGAAGCAAAGCAAGAATTTCATTGTCAGGGACACATGACAATAAACTCTCTTGAATCTCTTGAATCTTGAATATAAGGGGCATAGATATTGTTAGTCTTGTTCCCAGGGTGGGGATGTCTCTTACTGGAGAAAGGAATGTTTAAAGGGGACAGGCTGGACAAGTTTTTACGCAGACTTTGGTCAGCTCCTGGAAGGTCCTGCCTGAGGAGGTGTGGAAACGCTGTTTAGGCTGACACATGACTGACACAGTCAGGGAACAGAGGGGTCCAGTCCATGAGTAGATAGATGGGATTAGTTCAAATTGGCATGGTATTGTTTATGCAGATATGGGGCATCGAAGGGCCAGTGCCCATGTTGTCCTATTCTATGTTCTATGTGTCATCTCCATGTTTGGCTTCATTAATCCAAATCATGAAGTCAGAGACACGTACAGCAAGGAAACAGGCTCTTTGGCCCAAGATGCCCCATCTGCACTGGTCCCACCTGCCTGCATTTTATCCATACCATTCTAAACCTTCCTGATCTGAGCACCCATGCAAAAATATTTTAAATGTTGTGGTATCACCTTCCTCAAGTACCTCCTTTGGTAGCTCGTTCCATATGTCCAACACGCTGTGTGTGAATGTTCTCCCCAGATTCCTATTTAATCCTTCTCCTCTCACCTTAAATCTATGTTCTCTGGTTCTTCATTCCCTTACTCTGGGCCCAAGACACTATGCTCTCCTCTCACGAGCTTATCCACCTCAATAAGACCATCCCTCGTCCTCCTGTGCTCCAAAGAATAAAGTGCTAGCTTGCTCAACCTCTCCATGTAATTCAGGCCATCGAGTCCTGGCAACATGCTCTTCAATCGTATCCACACCCTTTCCAGTTTGGTAGCATCTTTCCTACAACAGGGTGTCCAGAACTGAACACACTACCCTAAATGTGACTGCCCCAATGTCTTGTACACCTGTTACCTAATGTCCCAACTTCTACACTCAATATTCTGATTGATGTCATTCACTGAAGTCCTGTCCTGCTTTGACTTTCCAAAAGGCTTGTGCTTATCTGTATTAGACTCCATTCAACATTTCTCAACCCAACGGATGAAGACCACTTTGCAACATTTGATAACCATCGTACTAATCATGCCTTGTGTTCTCATCCAAACCGTTGATATAAACCACAAACAGCAACAATCCCCGGGGAGCACCACTAGTCACAGGCCTGTAGTCTGAAAAACAAACTTCCACCATCACTCTCTGCTTCCTTTTATGGTCAATTCTCTATCTTGCCTTTATATTAGTTGCTCAATCAGTCTATTTGGACGCTCCAAACAATCCGCGCGCCATATTTTCAAGTGCCCTGCTAAAATGTGAAGTCCTTTTATCCACGTAATTAATATAGGTTGTAAAATAGGGAGACCCAGGACAGGCCTTTGCATCATTGGTTTAGTTATCGACCCATTTATCCAAGTGAATGGGCTGCCAGGCAAGTGGTCAGTGTTATCCTGGATGGTGTAGAAGCTGCAAAATCTCTTGACGTGTCCCTTGTGGTACATGGGGAAAGGTTTAAATGTGAAGAAGCGAGTCACTCAATGCAAGATTTCAATACTGTTATACCACCAGGCCACAGGATGGAAATGGCTGATTCAGTTTAGTTTCTGGTTCAAATTTGACATTCCATGCCCCCTCCCATCCCCCCCCCCAAAACTTACCTGCCCCACCCCTAACACCGGGAAATTGATCGTGGTGGATATTGGTTCACGGTTCACTTGGCAATCATTTCCTTCTTGTCTTAATCATTGTCTAATCCCACTGTTATTATTCGGTTTAATGCAGAGCAGCAGAATATGGGAACACCTATCCACATGATGGCTGAAGTTGGAAACAGGACTGTGGCTCCAATGGCCTCAACAACAAGGACGGACACAGGTGTGTTGCAGAATTCTTCACGATATAAATGTTGTCTTGATATCCGGTTTGCATCTAATGCATGATCCACAGGTCAGAAGGATAGGGGATTAAAAAGATGGCGGCGCTGGCTTAACAGCTGCGGCCCGCCTGCAGTTTGTCTGTTTTTTTCTTTTTTTTCCGTTCTTTTGTCCTGTTTTTAGTTAATTTTGTTGTGTGTGTGTGTGTGTGTGTGTGTGTGTGTGTGTGTGTGTGTGTGTGTGTGTGTGTGTGTGTGTGTGTGTGTGTGTGTGTGTGTGTAAACATGTCTTTGGCCTCTTCCTTCGGGGGGGGTGCGACATTTTCCTGTTGTATTGTTCGTCTCCGCGGAGCTGGCGGCCTCGGGGCTGTGGCGGCGTTCCTGCGGCATCAACAGCAGCAACCCGACTCGGCCCCGGAGCTGTGGCAGCATTCCAGCAGCAGCGGCGACCGGACCCCGGAGCTGTGCCAGCAGCACCGGCTACCCGACTCGGCCCCGGAGCTGTGGCGGCGGTAGTGGCAACTGTGATAGCGACGACCCGAGTCGGCCCAGGAGCTGTGGCTGTGGTAGCGGCGGCAGTGGCAGCGGCGACCCGACCTCGGAGCTGCGGCAGCGGCCCTACCTCGAAGGCTCGGCAGCGGGCCCAGTGGATGACATCGTCGGAAACTCGCAGGTCACAGGTTGCTGACCTGTTTTTCCGGAGCTCCCGCAACAACAGCTTCGTCCGCTGGTCTGGAGGGCAGCAGCTTCGACCACCCGTGCCGCAGAGTTTAAACTGGACCGTTCGCGGAGAACGGTTGAGTCGCGGGACTTACTTACCATCACCCGGTGGTGTCACAACATCTGAAGCCTGGATCGCCTAGGCGCAGAGGGAGAACACAGAGGGAAGAGACACTTTAAGACTTTGCCTTCCTTCACAGTGAGGAGGTGTTTGGTGAACTCACTGTGGTGGATGTTAAATTTGTGTTTATTGTGTGTTTCTGTCTTCATTATTATTATTATATGTATGACTGCAGGGCAACAAAATTTTGTTCAGACCAAGAGATCTGAATGCCAAAATAAAAAAAATCGATTCAATTCAATTAAGAAAGGGACTGAGAAAGAGAGGATTTTTACATCTGCATGCAGTAGTTGAAAGGACAGAGTGATCGTAGAGATGATGAATCATCCTCATTGAAGATTCAGATGTGCATTAATGCAGAGGCTGTGGAGAAGCTTTCTGAGAAAGTGAAGAGTATAAGATGGCGCATAATATATATGTCGACTCTTGTGTTTGGACTCTGTAGTCTGCATTGTTGGGATTAATATGGTCCAAGTTGTGCCTCTGAGTCATAGAGGCATACGACATGGAACAAGGCTCTTCGGCCCACCTTGGACATGTCAAACAACATAGCCAATCTACTATAGACCCACAAGTCTGCATAAGGCCCATGTCCCTCTCAGCCTATCATGTCGATGTACCAATTATACCATAAAATTCCCACCCCACCTATGTCATTTGTTTCTTGTTTTTTCTCCTCTGGGTAAAAAACTGTGTGCATTAATCTATTATATATAATTGTAAGATTAAACGAGAACTTGCCAGTTTGAAGTTTGATCTTTATTTTATGAGGAGTTACGATGAGGGATTACGTGAAGAACCCCGTACAGCTGCACACGAGTCAATCTTCAAAGCAATGGTGTGAAATCACAGGTAATAGTAACTGAAGTATAATAGTAAGAACAAAAGACTAGAACTGCCAGATGATATTTATGAGGGCCGAGAGCGGAGGGCATGTAATCCCTCATCGTAACTTCTCATAAAATAAAGATCAAACTTCAAACTGGTAAGATCGTTTAATCGTACTATTTTACTTCGGAGTCACGTGAGTGACTATGTGAAGATTTCAAAGATCTGTGATTTCATGCTGTGTGAAACGAGTCTACAAATCCACAGCTGCTTTATGGACAAATGAAGGGAAAACATTTATAATGCATACAGTCATGACAGATTTAAAACATGTTGATGCTGTTTAAATGAAATAATAATATTTCCACCTCTCACCCAGATGGAAAATATAACCAGAACATAAATAGAGTTAACAAATGCCCCTGGTTCAGCAATGGGTTATTATAAATGTTTGGAGATTCGTTCGTTGGACCATGCTGCAGCCGTAACAATGCGACCCAGCGGAACGTAAATACCCTTGCTGCTGATGTTGTAGCAGCCCTGGTGGAATGTCTGGAATCAGCATCCATCCCTACATAACGCAATCTCAGTTTGTATCATCTGGAGTGGCCTGAACAAATACGTTTTCCCAATTTTTTTGTGACTAACAACATTGCTAGTCCAGAACCTCCAAGGCTCTTGGTGACCTTGACGTATTGTTGTATATATGTGTGCTTACCTTATCAAAGGTCCCCTGGCATGCCTGTGACTATTTTGAGGCCCAACCCCCTTCTGGTCTGCTCATTTATTAATAATATAATATTATATATTATAATTTACAGATGTAATCATCCTGTACCGTCACAATTATGTAGCGACTGAACCTGTTGCGCTAAACCAGCACCAGAAGGATAACTAACTAATAAACTCCAGCCAAATTTAAGGATATAGCTGGAGCCTCCTGGTGAAATAGTGTTCACAAATGTCAACATCGCATATGGCATTGTACTGGTCCTGGGAGACCTTATGTTGAAGATATCCTACAACTTGATATCCGGCATGAACCCGACAGAGCGGGTCTTGTTTGCTACAGCCAACTCAATGAGAAAGCACATTGACACAATTAATGGCCGTGAATAATTAACAAATGATCATTTAACATGAACTCCAAACATTAGCAATTTATACAATTTTTAATGTAACATAAGCATAAACAAACTCTTTCATCTCCTGGAAAAGAAAAGTTCTGCGTTTTGGTGCTATCCAAGCATTTTGAACACATAGGATAGATGTAACAACCCAAACCTTAGGGCAGTTTATTAAACGTGCGGAACATAATTTGAGTTTATCATGCAACGGCTGATTTCCCAAGCCTCAGGCTGAACCAGCATAATTACGTTTAAAATAACCAAATAAGGTTATATTATTATTCCTGATAAATCGGGAATCAATTTGCATAAGACAATCACACAATAGGAACCTAAAGCGACCTCTTAATTACTTTATTTGGAGCCTCAATTGATGAAGCAAAATGGAGGGAGCCATAAAAGACCTTCCTTCTCCTTGTAGCGAGAATGTATCTTTCGCCACTGTTATGCCACATATTTTGCAACCAGTGAATAAGCATGAAAAAAGCATATATATATATATATATTTGGTGTTCCATTTAACCAGAATTTAATAATAGTGTGATTCAACACCAATTTTACTTCGGAGTCACGTGAGTGACTACGTGAAGACCCCGCCAGCACGCATGCGCGACATATCGTTGTACGCATGCGGAAGCGACGGTCGGGAGGAGCGGGGCTCCTCCAGCGTGAGTTTAAAAAGCTCACGCCAGGTAAGTCTCACCGAAGGAGTGAGTCGACCATAATGGAAGGGAGAAAGAGTAAGAGAGCGGCGGCCAAATCAGCGGCTAAGGACAGCAGCCAGCGGAGAACCGCTTCTCCAGAGCTTCAGGTTCCACCTGCAGCTCCCGACTTTTCGGACTTTGAGACCGTTGGTACGCCACGGTCGGGGAAAACTGCCCGGAAGTCGGCCGGGGCGGACTCAGCGGAGTCCGGTCCCGAGGGCACCCCGCTCGCTGGTAGCGACGGAGGTCGCCTTGACCGCATTGAGCGGCTGATGGAGCAGATGCTCCAACGTGACCTGTTACAGCAGGGGCAGGATCACAGTGGGACCCCTAGTAGGCCCACGGCAAGTTCCTTTCGAGGACTGCCCAATGTATCCCCTTCTATACAGGGGAGCATTGAGGGTCAGAACTGGGCTGACCCAGAAGAGGGAGAGTTGGCTGAAGCACCTGCAGCGTCAGGGGTGTGTGAAGATTATATGGATGTGGTGAGCAAACGTGCCATGCCCCACCAGAAGGGCCTACCCATCCACCCCAAGCTGGCTGCCAGCATTGATTATATGGCCACCAACCAACTTCAGGAACAGGCCATCAATGCCACAGCAGATAAATATTTGGCGCCAGAAAACTGCAAATCGTTAAATGTGCCCGCGGTGAACAACCCGATATGGGGGAACATGAGCCCCTCAAGTAGAGGGCAGGAGATGAAACTTCAGAAGATCCTGAAGCTCCTTACCGCAGGGATTACTGCAGTAGCCAGAACAGCAGTGGGAGTGGATATGCCGCAAGAGCTGCAAGATGCTTTGGCCTTACTGTGCAATACACAGTATGAAATTAACAATTTCAGGAAAAGCATTATAAAGCCGGCGCTTAACCCCAAGTTCGCGGGGTTATGCAAGCCTGGGAAGACGCAGCCTCCAAGCCTGTTATTCGGGGAAGATCTCCCCAAACAGGTAAAAGATCTTGACGAGGAGGCTAAGGCTTTGGGCCTTATTAAAGTACCTGGGTACACTAAGCCTCATCACCCACACAGAACGCACCCCTACGCACCCACCGGGCAGAGTTACCCTAACAGGTCTGCCGGTGGTGAAAGCTCGAAGGCCGGCATACCTGCACAGCGGTCTTTTTTAGGCCAAGGCCCAGGCCGGCCTCCTTGGAAGATGCGCCACTCCCAGAACACCTACAACCAGCCGAGGAAGCAAGGGCAGAAACCTCCACACCGGCAGTAACCATGGAGGTAGGTGGGTCTGGGATCCCCAAGAACACTACTGACCTAAATTCACTCTGCATAGGGGGCAGGTTGCACATGTTCCTTGAGAATTGGCTCACTTTTACCTCTGATCCTTATATACTCAGGAGTATTCAGGGCTACAAAATTGAATTTATTCACGAACTCCCTACCCTGGTACAGCATGCGCCTAGTCGGAAATTCGTCCTTTCTCATAGAGATAAGGCAGCAGGGCATGCTGAACTACAGAGGTTAATAGAAAAAGGGGTAATTGAAAAGGCCTTTAAAGAACCTCAGGAGTTCGTGTCTAATATATTCACTAAAAACAAAAAAGATGGCGGGTGCCGCATCATCATAGATTTGACCGACCTGAATACTTCTGTCCAGTATATCCATTTTAAAATGGACACCTTCGACACTGCTACTCAGCTTGTAGCCAATAGGTACTACATGGCATGCGTTGACCTTAAAGATGCATACTATTCAGTACCCATACACAAGGATCATAGGAAATACTTAAAATTTATCTGGATGGGACAATTATGGCAATATAAAGCTTTGCCTAATGGGCTATCGTCAGCACCCAGATTGTTTACCAAGATATTGAAACCAGCTTTGGCCTATTTAAGGAAACAGAATCATACTGTTATGGCCTATCTTGATGACATCCTCATAGTGGGGGAGAATTTGGAAATGGCTACTTTGGCAGTCACAGCCACGAAACATATTTTTCAGATACTGGGGTTTACGATACATCCAGATAAATCAATATTGGAACCCTCTACCACCATGAAATATTTGGGGTTCATTATTGACTCAGTGCAAATGTCTGTCACGTTACCACCAAGCAAGGTGGAAGACCTGATAGTGGCTTGCAGGAGCCTCTTTGGCATTAAGGTCCCATCCATTCGGCAGGTGGCCAGGGTGATTGGGAAGATAGTAGCTGCATTTCCTGCAGCACAATATGGGCCCTTACATTACCAAAATTTACAAAGAGCAAAAATTACGGCGCTCAAAAATCATGCTGGCCATTTTGATAGGCCCATGAAAATTCCAGAAAAGGCAAAAGCTGAACTATATTGGTGGATGGGTAATGCCCAAAATTGTTCCAAACCCATGACTATCGCCAATCCCTCGATCACCTTACAAACGGATGCCAGTGCCAAAGGGTGGGGAGCTACTAACACTACCTCTAGCTGTGGAGGTAGATGGAGTGCACCAGAGTTAACCCTATTTAAAAACTTAGGGATTAACTATTCAGAAATGCTCGCAGCATTTCACGGACTTAAAGCATACTGCACTAACATGCACAAAGTTCATGTTAGACTACAGATTGACAACACCACGGTGGTAGCCTATATTAACCACATGGGCGGTGTAAAGTCGATATCGTGTGATGAATTGGCCAACAATATCTGGCACTGGTGTCTGCAAAGAGGAATTTGGATCTCTGCAACTTACCTACCAGGTAAACTAAACACAGTGGCAGACACCAGATCACGGAAATTCAACGACAACATAGAATGGATGTTGGATCGGAAAGTGTTTACAGATATTGTAGAACGTTATGGGACACCAGATATCAACCTTTTCGCGTCCAGGCTAAATCACCAACTACCAACGTATGTTGCTTGGGAGCCAGACCCGGGGGCGGTAGCAATGGATGCTTTCTCGCTACACTGGGGGGATTTGTTTTTCTACGCTTTCCCCCCTTTCTGCCTCATCAGTCGGGTCTTGCAAAAAATCAAGCAAGACTCCGCATCGGGTATCTTGGTAGTGCCCGACTGGCCTACTCAACCATGGTTCCCTCTGGTACAAAAGATGGCCACAGAACCCTGTGTCAGGGTGAATAAAAGACCAAGCCTGCTTGTTCATCCTGTTACAGGAGAAAGTCATCCATGTCATGATCGTATGGATTTGTTAATCTGCAGACTTTAAAACGGCCACTTCATGGACTCGGACTCTCCAACAGGACCATTGATACTATCACGGGAGCCTGCAGAGAGTCCACAAGGAAGCAGTACTTGACCTACATCAGGAAGTGGGAAAGATTCTGCGTGACTACTAAAACTACATACGAAACCGCCACCATCACGGAAGTGCTGGAGTTTCTGGCTACCCTTCATTACGATGAGGGTTTAAGCTACAGCGCCATTAACTGTGCCAGGAGTGCCCTATCGTCTTACTTGGGCAAGGGGAGTGACCAATTGGGAATATCACATCCCCTGGTATCCAAATTTATGCGGGGAATATTTAATTCTAATCCCCCCAAGCCCAGATATAGCCATACCTGGGACATCAGCACGGTATTGACGATGCTGCGAGGATGGACACCGAACACGGGACTCCCTTTGGCCAAATTAACCTACAAAATGGTCATGATAATGGCACTGATCACGGCGCAACGGGTCCAGTCCCTGCACAAACTCAGTCTGGATGCCATGGCAATTACCAGTGGGAAAATCACATTCCAGGTGCAGGGACTATTGAAGCAAGATCGACCCGGAGTGTCTGGACATACTTTGGAGTTCCTGGGTTACCCAGCGGACACTCGTCTTTGTATCGTTACATTGATTCTGCGATACATTTCAGTCACTAAAGATCTAAGGGGCACGGAAACAGCTTTGCTTGTCAGTCACAAGAAGCCTCATCACAGGGTCACGGTGCAAACCATTTCCAGATGGTTAAGGGTGGTACTGGATGCGGCGGGGGTGGATACTAATGTGTATAAATCTCACTCCACCAGGGCAGCATCCACCTCGGCGGCTAGAAGGATGGAGGTACCACTGGATCACATCCTGGCCACAGCGGGTTGGAACAATGAGAGAACCTTCCACCGCTTTTATAACAAACCCGTGACCTCCCCTGACAATTATGCAGGGAGGATCTTAAGTGCTGCCAGTTAAATAACCCTTTTGGGACACAATATTGTGTTTGGTATGAATAAATACCTGTTTTGTTTTTCAGCCAGTGTCTTGTCTGAATCACGTCCATCCTCTTATCCCAGCTTTAGCGGTGTGTGAGCATGGAGCTTCCAGGGCATGAAATCACAGAGCTTTGAAATCTTCACGTAGTCACTCACGTGACTCCGAAGTAAAATAGTAAGATTAAACGAGAACTTACCAGTTTGAAGTTTGATCTTTATTTTATGAGGAGTTACGATGAGGGATTACGTGCCCTCCGCTCCCAACCCTCTATTATAAAGATCACCTGGTATGAAAGTTCTCTTTTTTCTCTTACTATGTCAGTCATTGAGACTGTTTTTTTGTTCTGTGATTTCACACCACTGCTTTGAAGAATGTCGCGCATGCGTGCTGGCGGGGTCTTCACGTAATCCCTCATCGTAACTCCTCATAAAATAAAGATCAAACTTCAAACTGGTAAGTTCTCGTTTAATCTTACTATTCTGCGTTGCCATTAACCTATACTTGCTGATTCTCCAGTGGCAAACAAAATGATGTAACCATTCCAGGGGTCTTTAACTGATTGCACCCTCGTGACTAACATATGCCATCATCATAATGTATCAACCTGAACCTGAGCATGACAATATGCATATTTGCCCAATCACTCTTTGACATACAATGCCCATAGGATCTATAGATAGTTGATACCAATAACAGAAAAATTGATAAGTCATGCAAGTCTGCTCCACCTCCAAACTCGAGATGATATTTTGCAATATATATATATATACACACACACACACACACACACACACACATACCCGCAGTAACCCTCCCGGCACCCGGGCTAACCATTTAGGTCAGTTTTAACCCCATTTCCTGGGGACCACTGCGGTCTGGGAATTGCATATTCTTGGGTTTCCCCTCCCCGGGAACCTAACGTGTAGAGTCACTGACTCCGATCGCGAAACCTGAAATTCGCCAGCTCTCCTCGTCCGCGGTTGGACCAGGGTTTTCCCCCAAAGCCCTAGGCTGGTTCCCTCGTCGGCCATCGCGAACATCCCGCAAAAACAGGGGAGAAAGAGATTCCAGCCTCTTAACCCCAAGCACCGTGGTAGATCAACGCTTACAAAAATAATCATCCAGATCTTGAAATTTAAAATACTAATAGATTTAACCTGCTATAAATCTTAGAGGTATAGTATGACTTTTTATATCCTTGCATTTTTTAAGCAGCAAGATCTTGTCAATTTCACGGGGTTGTTACTTTTCATTGGCGAGTGGTATGTTAATGAAACCGGATGTCGGGTTGAGCATTCTAAAATGGCGGCCGTTGTGCCCCATTATGTACTGCACATAGCATTACGCTGGAGTGGAGAATCTTGCTCCGCTCTCTGATCTTTGCCCGGGAGGTACCGGAGATGATGGAAGGCTGCGGGCTGGATGAATACTGAAAAAAAAAACCACACCTACAGGCCGGATGATTTCGGGTTACGGGCCACATTCGGCCCGTAAGCCGTAGGTTGCCGACCCTTACTTTAGAGAGTGGCACGGTGGTGATTGGTGGGCAAACTTGGTTGAAGGAGAGCAATTGCAGGGTGTTTCCATTATCCATAAGTAAGCTGGGTGGTTCATGCATGTGGAAGATAATCCTAGGAAGATTAGCTGACTGGCATGATCTAAATGTTGCTTCAGGCGATAAGTGCATCTGTACGTCTGCATCAGTGCATTAGTCTACTGTGTTTTTTTGCTGTGATTTCTGTCTGAACACTGGCTATGAAGATGATTACATTCCCGCTGGGGCCCATTCTCCCTGGGTCACACCGTCACATCCTCCCCGGGTCAGATGCTATCCAACCCTCCCCTGCTCACAGACTGATTGTAGGGGGCAGCCATAAGCTGACAGAGAGGAGAGAGAGCAACACAAAGCCTGTGGGATGGATATTATTGAGGAGGCTTTTTCCCCCATAGGTAGGTTGGTGAACAAAGGCTAGAGATGAAAAATCAAGGTGTTAGGCAGGATTGAGTGTTGGAGGCTGTGAAAATAAAGAAAGGAATATAGGAGGCAGGAAATGGTGAGGGGAGAAATCGGTGCGAGACAGTGGAGAGAGTGGGCGGAAATAAGGAGAGTGTGCAGCTTGGATCGTGTAGATTGGCTATTGCATGTTAGCCAATCAGAATGCTTAGTAATAATAACCCCGCCTAGTGCATGCTTTATAGTGTAAAAACGTTTATTGTATTCAGTAGTTGCAGTAGACTGAACATATAATGTACTGCATATCTGATACTGGAAAGAATATTAAGGATGCTTACACCTTTACCTGTGTGCAAGTCAGGTAATTACATGGTGTCAGAAGTAGGATTCAAACCCATGCCGCCAATTGGACATCATGACATAGGACTGATCTATTTTGGACGTGCTGTCCACAAACTCTGTTTGACAGAGGAGCCAACACAGCAACTGCTATCCCAGTACAAAGACCTGTTCGACGACAAACTTGGCAAGCTGCCCACAACGTACACCGAGTTCCCCATGCCATGCGGGAAAAAGTACACATTGAACTAAAATGCATGGTCTCCATCGTAGTTATTGCCGAGGTCAGCAAACCCTCTGACTTGGTCTCCACTATGGTTGTAACTACTAAGAAAAACAAAGAAGAGTTGCAAATTGGATACGCAATGGTGTTCTCGGCCCTTGATGCCAAAAGCTCCTTCTGACAAATACCACTGGACCTCACATCATCTGCGCTGACGACTTATTTAAGAATGCCCTTCGGCATCAACTCAGCCAGCGAAGTTTCCAATGCGCAATGGAACAGTTGTTTGCCAAATATCCATGTGCTATCATTGTTGATGATATCCTAGTCTACGGCCGTGATTTAGCTGAGCATGACGCCAACCTGAAGAAGATACTAAACCGTGCCAGAGACATCAACCTTAAACTAACCCTCTCGAGTGCAGGTTCCGGGTTCCAGACGTTACTTACGTCGGCCATGTGTTCGCCAGCAACGGATTAAAACCCGATCCGTTGAAGACTGCAGCCATTAACAAACTGCCAGTTCCAACTGACATCACCAGTTTGCAACGGTTCCTCAGCATGGTGAACTTCCTGGGAAATTTATTCCCAACCTTAGCGAACTTTCTGCCCCCCTGCGACAACTGACTCACAAGGACACTGCATGGTCCTGGTACCCACAACACCAAAGAGCCTTTGAGAAGCTCAAGCTCCAGCTAGCCAGCACACCAACACTGGCGTATTTTAACCTCAATCACCATTACCTGCGATGCATCCCAGTACGGGCTAGGCGCAGCATGCCTACAGACAACCACCGAAGGCGATGTGATGCCGGTCTCCTATACATCACGAACCCTAACAGACACTGAACAACGCTATGCACAAATTGAAAAGGAACTGCTCGCCATTGTTGTTGCCTGGAAGGACTTCATTTCTGGCAAAACATTCACTGTTGAGCCTGACCACCAGCCACCATCCTCACCAATCCCATCCATGCCGCCGTAGCTCATCTACAATGCATGATGATGCAGCTACAGCGTTTCGACTTCCGCATCATATACAAAAAAGGTAAAGACATGCACATCACAGACACGCTTTCCAGAGCGCCGCGCACTACCAGCGAACGCCACCCCATCAAACAAGGCAAATTCTCAGTCCTGAAGGTCTCGTTCGTGCCCACTGATCATCTACGCCGCCTTGCCAAACACACAGCTGCAGACAAAACTTTGCAACTGCTAACCATTGTCATAAGGAACAGATGGCCTAGTCGGGCACTTCGTTTGAAATATGACCCTACTTCCTGGTTCGTCATGAACTAGTGCTACAGGATGGAATAATCGTCAAAGGCCATAAGGCAGTCATTCCTTCCACTCTACAGGGCGAGTACTATGACGATATCCACAGAGGCAACCCCGGCATGGAGGCCACTCTAAAACGTGCCCACAACATGATCTACTGGCCCGGGATGACAAGGTACTTACGTGAAAAGACCGAATCATGCGCCATCTGCAACAGTCTGACACCACATCAGCAGAAGCAGCTGCTCCTGCCTCAGCCAGCTCCCTCCCTTCCGTGGTCCTCACTGGCCGCCGACATCTTTGAATGGCACGGGAAAAACCACCTTGTTTTTGTGGACTCTGACTCGAGCTGGTTCAAAATTGACCAACTCCCGACGATTACTTCCGAGACAGTGATCCAGAAACTATCAATCCACCTGTCCGTGCATGGGGCACCCGTCCGCCTTCAGACTGACAAAGGAAGGCAATTCACCAGTCAGAAATTCAAGAACTTTGCCAAATGGTGGAATTTTCAAAACGTCACCAGCAGCCCAGAATACCCACAGTCCAATGGACTTGCAGAGCATGCTCTTCGGAGTGCTAAACAACTCATGGAACGCTCCTACCTAGCAAAATCTGACGTCTATCTGGACCTACTCAACCTGCGGAACATTTCAAGGGACAGCGTTCCCAGCTCCCCCGCCCAGCGGCTAATGTCTCGCCAGACACGTCCACCACGTCGCAGGTCTGCTCCACCACCACGATACAAAAGCGAGTGCAGTCTAAACACGACACGCAAAAGCGGATTTATGACATAGGAAGATAGGAAGAAGTTTTATAACATAGAAACATAGAATATAGGTGCAGGAGGAGCCCATTCGGCCCTTTGAGCCAGCACCGCCATTCATTGTGATCATGGCTGATCGTCCCCTATCAATAACCCGTGCCTGCCTTCTCTCCATATCCCTTGACTCCATTAGCCCCTAGAGCTCTATCTAACTCTCTCTTAAAATAATCTAGTGACTTGGCCTCCACTGCCCTCTGTGGCAGGGAATTCCACAAATTCACAACTCTGAGTGAAAAAGTTTTTTCTCACCTCAGTCTTAAATGACCACCCCTTTATTCTAAGTCTGTGGCCCCTGATTCTGGACTCACCCAACATTGGGAACATTTTTCCTGCATCTATCTTGTTCAGTCCTTTTATAATTTTATATGTTTTTATAAGATCCCTCCTCATCCTTCTAAACTCCAGTGAATACAAGCCTAGACTTTTCAATCTTTCCTCATATGACAGTCCCGCCATCCTAGGGATCAATCTCGTGAACCTACGGTACACTGCCTCAATCACAAGGATGTCCTTCCTCAAATTAGGAGACCAAAACTGTAAACAATGCTCCAGATGTGGTCTTACCAGAGCCCTATACAACTGCAGAAGAACTTCTTTACTCCTATACCAAAATCCTCTTGTTATTAAGGCCAACATTCCATTAGATTTCTTCACTGCCTGCTGTACCTGTAAGCCAACTTTCAGTGACTGGTGTACAAGGGCGCCCAGGTCCTTACCTAACCTAACCCCATTGAGATAATAATCTGCTACCTTGTTTTTGCCGCCAAAGTGGATAACCTCACATTTATCTATATTATACTGCATCTGCCATGCATCTGCCCACTCACTCAACCTGTCCAGGTCACCCTACAACCTCCTAACATCCTCTTCACAGTTCACACTGTCACCCAGCTTTGTGTCATCTGCAAACTTGCTAGTGTTGCTCCTAATTCCCTCTTCCAAATCATTAATATATATGGTAAATAGTTGTGGCCCCAACACCGAGCCTTGCGGCACTCCACTCGCCACTGCCTGCCATTCTGAAAAGGAGCCGTTCACTCCTACTCTTTGCTTCCGGTCTGCCAACCAATTTTCTATCCATGTCAACACCCTACCCCCAATACCATGTGCTCTAATTTTAGTCACCAGTCTCCTGTGCGGGACCTTATCAAAGGCTTTCTGGAAGTCTAAATACACTACATCCACTGGCACCCCTTCATCCATTTTACTTGTCACATCCTCAAAAAATTCCAGAAGATTAGTCAAGCAAGATTTCCCTTTCATAAATCCATGTTGTCTTGGACTATTCCTTTTACTGCAAGACCAACAAGCCGCTTAAACCACTATTACAAGGACAAGTGGTATGCCCACAAACTGACAAAGGACATACCAAACTAGGGCTCATTCATGGCCCCTCAAAGGAACCATGCTCCTAACTGGTCGAAGTGGATGGTGTCCTTTACAGACGCAACCATCAATACCTCCTTCCAGTGAAGGAACCTCGTCCAGCGCCTGTGGGTCCTGATGCCCCACCGCTCGTGTTTACACTGATGCCTGTTGTAGCCGTTCCGTCACCTGTTGCGACCAAGACCAAACACTCCCCGTGTTGGTCTGACCCTGCGTCTCCTGTTGTAACTGGTGCCCTGGGCTCCCCGCGTCGGTCCACCCCCGGTTCCCCCTCGGCGGTCTCTCCCCACAGGCCCATTGGGTCACCTGCGGCATTACCAACCCCAGTCCCCATCTGTTTGGAGGGAAAGGGTGATGAGGCAGCCCCCTACCGCACGAGGACCAGGCGGGTTAGTAGACCACCCACTAGATACGGCAATTTTGTTTAACCTCACTATATTCCTTCAGCTTATTTTTTAAAGTGCTTTAGTTGCTTTTCATTTCTATGAGAAGAGATGTGGATTGGCTATTGCATGTTAGCCAATCAGAATGCTTAGTAATTATAACCCTGCCTAGTGCATGCTTTATAATGTAAGAACTCATTTATTATATTCAGTAGATGCAGCAGACTGAACGTATAATGTACTGCATATCTGATACTGGAATGACTATTAAAGATGCTTATACCTTTACCTGTGTGCGAGTCAGGTAATTACAGATTGTTACTTAAAATTGGAGAATTCATTCTTCATACCATTGGATTGTAGGCTACCCAAGGGGAATTTGAGGTGCTGTTCCTCCAGTGTGCATGTGTCCAAGGACAGAGAGGTGGCTATGAGAATAGGAAGAGAGTTTCAATGTTTCAATTGGCGAGACAAAGCACAGACTCGACGACTGTTTTGCTGAACACTTACGCTTTTGCGGTAGTTAACCATTTTTATTCCTCGCGCAGATTTCTCCCTTCTGCATCCCTTTCCACATAAATTAATTCATCTCACTTCACAATTTGCAACTCTTCACTCCTGTTTCACACCTGTCTTTTCATCTCTGGCCTTTGTCCAATTATCAGCCTATCAAAATCTCCACTCACCTGTATCCACCTCACCTACCAGGCTTTGACCTGTCCCTCCTCTTGTCCACATTTCTCCCACTCACCGCCACCACAATCAGCCTGAAGAAAGGTCCAGACTTGAAACGTCGCCTGCCCATATTCTCCAGAGATGATGGTTGACCCACTGAGATCCTCCAGCACATTGTCTTATTCCGATTTGATCATTGTAATTAGGGGGTAGGAAAAGTCAGGATGAGGGTTGCTGTTGTAACAGGAGCCAAGGAGACAGATTCAGATGGTGTTTAGTTTCTCTCTTTTGAATACACAGATCCAATGCCTACATTCTCTGAGCTCCTGACGCAGTGGAACGACTACCATTTGTTCCAACTGACAAAATTCTATCGGGAGAGACTGAAACAGGCGATTGAAGAAGGGGTTGAAAGTCTCGGCTTCATGATGAGATGGCAGGGATATTTCACTAAACAAGAACTCAAGGTAAGTGGAAGGAACACGGTGACTTTTGTTTCCCGTCACAGAACTGCCAACATTGAGGGAGAAAGGGTGATCAGTCCCACTCACCTCGCACTTGCCTAGGTTGAACAGTGCAATGGAGGCACTGATCTCTGATCAGTCCTGTAGATCTGGTATCAGGAATAAAAACTGTGACCTGGGGATTTCTGAAAATTGTGCATTTTGATCCAGCTGTTCTTCCTACACATACATCTTAGCACAACAGTCAGGGGGCAGCAAACTTGTAAACCAGCATAGTAAGATTAAATGAGAACTTAACAGTTTGAAGTTTGGTCCTTATTTATGAGGAGTTACAATGAGGGATTACGTGAAGACCCCGCCAGCACGCATTCGTGACATACTTCAAAGCAGCGGTGTGAAATCACAGATAGTAGAGTTGACTGTAGATAGTAAGATAAGAGAACTAACATACCAGTTGACCTTATAATAGAGGGTTGGGAGCGGAGGGCACGTAATCCCTCATCGTAACTCCACATAAAATAAGTATCAAACTTCAAACTGGTAAATTCTCATTTAATCTTATTATTTTACTTCTGAGTCACGTGAGTGACTACATGAAGACTTCAAAGCTCTGTGATTTCATGCTGTGGAAACAAGTCCATGCTCACACACTGCCATAATAACCAATGGAGGAAGTGTGTTAACGTATTTCAGACTTGAAACAGAGCTGAAAAACAATAATGTATTTATTTAACAAATAATAATAATAACCCCCAACTTCGGGGAAAATTATAATACAGAACTTAAAATAGTGTCTGCAAATATCTCAGGCGTGGCCACAGGTTTGTTATAAAACCGCTGGAAAGTTGTTTCATTAGACCAACCTACCGTTGCAAGGATGTGGTCCATAGGGACTTCCATCATCCTTGCTGCCGATGTAGCTGCAGCCCTGGTAGAATGAGATTTAAAAACATCAGTGTCCACCTCTGCTGCACCTAATACCACCCTAAGCCATCTTGAGATTGTCTGTATGGTTACTCTATGATGAGGATGTTTAAAGCTTATCAATAGAGCCATTTCCGTTCCCCTGAGACTTTTGGTGACCTAATAATGTAGACTTACCAGGAACTCTAGCACATCCGTAATGGTGACCTCCAGATAATGTAGAAGGTGGGTCACTATGCATAGACGTCTATCTACGGGATAAGCCAGGAACTCCAATTTGAGGCCAGATGATCCAGGCCTGTTCTGTTTAAGTAACTCAAAAATGTAAAAGATGACCTTATTTTGGGATGTTGCCATGGCGTCCAGTCTTAGTTTACGCAAGTTTGGTTAGTGAAAGGGACGTGGCTGGTGCCCAATCTCTGAGCAGGGTCAGGACAATGCCAATATCCCAGGTCTGGAAATATCAAGGCCTGGGGGGAATTCAGTTAAAAATACCCCTCATAAGTTTTGACATCAGAGGGTGAGATCCTACTCCATGGTGTTCTAACCCGTGTCCCAGGTATGAGGATAGGGCACTCCTTGCACAGTTGATGGCACTATAACTCAAGCCTTCATCAAAATGTAGACTTACCAGGGACTCTAGCACATCCGTAATGGTGGCTGTGTTGTAAGTTGTGTTTGTCCTAGTACAAAATACCTCCCATTTTTTGATATAGGTGAGGTACTGTTTCCTGGTGGACTCTCTGCATGATGCCGCGACGATGTTCATGGTTCGCTCCGACAGTCCAAATTCCAGGAGAGGTCTTTTCAAATCCTGTGAACCAGTAGGTCAATTCGGTCATGGCATGGATGACGCTCCCGTCTCAGAATGTACCAGCAAACTCGAGTGTTTGGAGATCAGAATACATGGTTCTGAGACCATGTCGAGTACCACAGGGAACCATGGCTGAGTAGGTAAATTGGGTACTACCAAAATACCTGATGCGGAGTCTTGTTGAATTTTTCACAAGACCCGACTGATGAGGCAGAAGTGGGGGAATGCATAGGAAAACAAATCATTCCCAGTGTCGCGAGAAAGCGTCCATCGCTACTGCCCCAGGATCTGGTTCCCATGCAACATATGTTGGTATCTGGTGATTAAGTCTGGATGCAAAGAGGTCGATATCTGGCGTTCCATACCGAGCTACAATGTCAGTAAATACCTGGAAGTCCAACATCCATTCGGTGTTGTTATTGAATATGCGTGACCTGGTGTCCACCACTGTATTGAGCTTACCCGAAAGGTAAGTAGCTGATATCCAAATGTTTCTTTCTGTGCACAAGTGCCAGATTGAATTGGCCAATTTATCACAAGATATCAACTTAATTCCACCCACATGATTAATGTATGTCACCATGGTGGTATTATCAATTTGTAGGCGAACATGCAGATAGTGCATGTCTGAACAGTAAGCTCGAAGTCCGTGAAACACTCCCAACTTTGTCTGAAGTAAGGTTAACTCGTGTGCATTCCATCTACCACTGCAACTGGAGGTGGTATTGGTTGTTCCCCAGCCCTGAGCGCTGGCGTCAGTTTGTAACACAACCGAAGGGTTTGTGACTGTGATGGGATTAGAGCAATGTCGAACATTGTTAATCCACCATCGCAATTCCAATTTTGCTTTGGCTGGTAACTGCATTGGCCTGTCAAAATGGCCAGCATGGTGTTCAAGTGCTGCAATTTTGGCCCTTTGTAGGTTTTGGTAATGTAATGGTCCAAATTGTGTGGCTGGAAAAGATGGTTTACTGCCGAATAGATGGTTTACTGACACAAACAAGGCTGTTACATGCCTCTATCAAGTCTGTTGCTTTGTTTGTTTGGCAAAGTGACAGACATATGAACAGAGTCAATCGTGAACCCCAAATAGTCCATAGTCACAGAAGGCATTAACTTGAATTTGTCTGGATGGATGATAAATCCCAATTTTTGAAATAGGAGCTTGGTGGCCGAGACAGCCAATTTGACCAATTCCAAGGTTTTCCCCACAATTAGGATGTCATTGTGATATGCCATGACAATATGTTTTTTTTCTGAAGAAACGCTAATGCTGGTTTCAATATTTTAGTAAACAGTCTGGGGGCTGATGTTAATCCATTAGGCAGTGCTTTATACTGCCAGTGAGGCCCCATCCAGATAAATTTCAAATATCTGCAGCAATCTTTCTCTATTGGTACCGAGTAGTATGTATCTTTTAGGTCGATGCAAGCCATGAAGTACCCCTTGGAAACTAGTTGTTTGGCAGTAACAAAAGTTTCCATTTTGAAGTGGGTGTACTGCACAAAAGTATTCAGTTGTGTCAAATCAATAATGATGCGGCATCCGCCATCTTTTTTGTTTTTGGTGAAGATGTTTGATACAAACTCAAGAGATTCATGTTTGGTTTTCTCAATTACTCCTTTTGTATGTAGTCTTAACAGTTCCACATGACCTTCCACTTTCTCTTTTTGTGAAAGCACAAACTTTCGGCTAGGTGCAAGTTGAACCGGAAGGAGGAGTTTGTCAACAAATTCAATTTTGTATCCCTGAATACTGTGCAGTATGAATGGATGAGAAGTTATAGAACTCCATGCATTCGTAAACAAGTGTAACCTTCCCCCAACCTGTGAAGAAGTTACACATGCTATGTTCCAAGGGCAACCAGGCCCACCTACCTCCATGGTTACCGGTGGTGCTGTGTTGGTTTTCTCCGTCCTTGGTTCCTGGGAGGTGGAGGCGCTGTGGTGTGGGGTTGGCGCATCTTCCAGGAAGGCCGTTCTGGGACATGGCCTAAAAGAGACCTTTGTGTAGGTTGTACGGTCTTCGAGCTTCCACCAGCTGTTCTTTTGCTGTGATAACGTGGCCTGCTGGTGGACGCATAGGGGTGCTGCCGCCGAGAACCTGGTAACGGCCGGCACTTTAATCATGCCGACGAAGAGGCTTTTGCCTCTTCGTCGAGGTCTTTTACCTGTTTGGGCAGGTTGTCCCCGAACAACAGAGTAGGCGGCTGTGCGCTGCTGGTTCTACACAGCCCCGCAAACTTTGGGTTTAGTGTAGGTCGGATGACACTCTTCCTGAAACTGTTGATCTCAAACTGTACATTACAGAAGAGTGCCAAGGATCCTGTTGCTCCTCCGACATATATTTCCCGTCTACTAACCTGGCAAAAGCTGTAATACCAGAGGCCAGTAGTTTCAGGATTTTCTGCATTTTAACTTCCTGGCTCCTAATGCCAGGACTGATGTTTCCCCAGATGGGGTTATTTACCGCAGGCACGTTGAGGGAGATGCAGTTTTCTGGAGCTAGATATTTGGCTGCCGTGTCGTTCATAGCCTGTTCTTGTAGCTGATGAGACGTCAGGTAATTTATACTGGCTGCCAGCTGTGGCTGCAACGGCAGTCCCTTCTATGAGGGCATCGCAAACTTGGACACCATCCCGAGTAGCTCCTCTTCTTGCACCCCTAGCATGTTGGATTCTTCTGCCAAATCCCCCTCTTCAGAGTCAGCCCAGATCTGAATCCTTATGCTCCCCTGCGAAGAGGGTACTGCCCTGTAAAGGGTACTGCCATGGGTCTGCTAGGAGATCCACGGTGACCAGACTCCTGCTGGAGTAAGTCACGTTGGAGCAATTGCTCCACCATCCGCTCCGTGCGGGATAATTGACCGCCGTCGCTTCCCGCGGGCGGTGAGTCTTCCAGCCCGGACCCTACCGATTCAATGGGCTTGCCCGACTTCAGGGTGGCTTTGCCGCCAGTCCGAGGTGCTCCTACGGGCTGTTGCGGCGTCAAGCCGGGGGTTGCCATTTGAACAACGAGCAGTTCTGGAGAAGCCGGCAGCTGCTGACTGCTCGCGTTCCTCCGCAGTCAGTCTCAAAGCGGCCCATTTGGACTTGGTTCATGACTTGTCCATGGTGGGGTACTCTGTAACAAAAAGCACAACAGAGTGCCCGCAAAATGACCTTAGGATAGTAAATACTCACCTGTAGGTCCGTTTTAAACTTACCGGTGGAGGAACGACCCTCCTCTCTGCCTGCCGCTTCGCAATGCGTTTGACGATATGTCGCGCATGCGTGCTGCTGGGGGTCTTCACGTAGTCACTCAAAAAGTAAAATCAAAAACAATAATACTGTTCAAGTGTCATCAGTTTCATTGGTCACATTTAGTTCAGTTCACGAAACCACAGAGGACATCGGGCATAAGCACAAAGAACTGCACACCTTTTACAAAAAAAAGACACAATGTGCTGCGCAAAGGAACTCTGTTTACGGAGATGCTGTCTGACCTGCTGAATTACTCTAAGACATTGAACTGTTCACTTATCGCTCAATTGACAAATGAAATAAACAAAAGTACATTTGCTAAAATCTACAATCTCAACAAAAAATATTCAGGTCAGTTATTTACGCATCTGTGGGAAGAGTAGGTTCAAGGTTGTTTATTTATTGTCATTCGATAAAAACATGCTTCCACATGAATCATTAATGAAATTTGTACTCGGGTCCGAGCAGCGTAATAGTGCAGTAAGACATCAATAAAGTGCAGTAAAGACATCAATAAATTCTAACATATAAAAACCTTCCACAATAAAATCTAAATAATAAGCTGAATTCATGTGCAATGAAAGGAGGGCATGAGCTGCAGGAAATCTGCAAAAGAGGGATGTCTTTAATTTGAGGAAGGACATTCTTGCTATTGATGGAGTGCAGCGTAGGTTCACCAGGTTAATTCCCGGGATGGCGGGACTGTCACTTGATGAGAGAATGTAGTGGCTGGGCTTGTATACACTGGAATTTAAAAGGATGAGAAGGGATCTTACTGAAACATACAAGATTAATAATGGTTTGTACACGCTAGAGGCAGGAAACATGTTCCCGATGTTGGGGGAGTCCAGAACCAGGGACCACAGTTTAAAGATAAGGGGTAAGCCAATTAGAACGGAAACGAAGAAACTCTTTTTCTCACAGAGAGTTGTGAGTCTGTGGAATTCTCTGCCTCAGAGGGCGGTGGAGGCTGGTTCTGTGGATACTTTCAAGAAAGAGCTAGATAGGACTCTTAAAGATAGAGGAGTCAGGGGATATGGAGAGAAGGCAGGCACGAGGTGCTGATTGGGGATGATCAGCCTTGACCACATTGTATGGCGGTGCTGGCTTGAAGTGCCGAATGGCCTATTCCTGCGCCTGTTGTCTATTGTCTATGATCGGGTAAAACTGGGGTAGGTATAGAAATAAAAAAGTTGTCTGTTCAATAAGTGAATGCGGGCTCAGAGACGGTAAGAGTGTAGATGAAAGAACAAAATAGCTTCAAATGCAGAGCAGGAAGAAATGCAGGTTGGAATGAAAGTGTCCATTCCCAATAAGATGCAGTCCATGTGAGGCCAAAAGGAATTGGATTAATTTCACATCAATGTCAACACAGCCATCATTGGCCTGAATGGCCTGTTCCCGTGTTGTACTCTGTGTTCTCGGACACTGCCAGGTGTTTAGCGAGTTTCACACTGTCAGGACTCTGGGAGTGCACAGTTTGCCAGCACAGTGTCATGGGTTATGAAGAGGCAAACCAATGCCTGCCACTATGCTCAAAGCTTCCAGAATATCCCATCAATTCTCTCCCCATTAGCATTGTCTCAGACACTTCTCAACATATTAATTGTTGTTCTCTGTTAAATGTTCACAGAGTGTCGCTGAGCTCGTGGTAAAGGGAAACCGGAGAGACAGTTCCACACTCTTCCTCAGTCTGGTGATGGGGAATGGCCACCGTGCCCGGCGGGTGATGTGGGAATCCTTTGTGAAAATGCAGAATGATTTACCAAAGCTGAACAAAATACTGAAAGAAATCCAGGAACTCGGTACAGTAATTCAACACACTGAACTGAATATCACAGTGAAACACTGGAGTTAACAATGTTATTCAAGTCTGGTTTAATGAATGCTCGTTGATTTGAACAGGTCCTGATCCACAAGAATACATGAACGTCACCAGAGGTTTATCTGAATTACCCTCTGATATGGAAGGTGAGTGTTGAAGTTTACAGTACACACCAATTACTTTTTCCAATTGATGTAATACAGAAACTGTTCAGAGAGTCACAGAATCTGGAAACTAAAGATCAAAGGCTATGCAATTGTTAGACAAGATTCAGGTTTAGCTTAATTTAGTGTATTGTCACATGTAGAGAGGCACGGTGAAAGGTTTTTGTTGCGTATTATCCAGTCAGCAGATAGATAAAACGTGATTATAATCGAGCTATTTACAGTTTAGATAAACTATGAGGGAATGTTTAAGAAAGAACTGCAGATGCTGGTAACATCGAAGGTGATTGAAGTGTTCCACCGAATTAATTTCCACACAACTCAACTTGCCCTACAAAATTAATTTCCACACTTTCATTATAGATGACGTTCTCACTTGGGTCCCTTTGATATCCCGCAGATCTGCTCCAACTTGTCCCTCCCCCTCTCGTCACAAGGACAGAGTCCCCCTTGTCCTCACCTTCCACCCCATCAGACGTCGTAGACAATCATATAATCCTCCAACAGTTTTGCCACCTCCATAGGGATCCCACTACTGGCCACATATACCCATCTCCACCCCTTGCTGCATTCTGCAGAGAATAATCTCTCTGGTAACTCCCTGGTCAACTTGAACCTTCCTACCCAAACCACTCCCTCCCTAGATACTTTCCCATGCAACCGCAGGAGATGCAACACCTCTCCCTTAACCTCCTCCCTCGACTCCATCCAAGGACCAAAACAGTCTTTCCAGGTGAGACAGAGGTTCACTTGCACCTCCTCCAACCTCATCTACTGCATCCGCTGTTCCAGGTGTCAACCTCTCTACATCAGCTAGATCATGCACAGGCTCAGCGATCGTTTCGCTGAACACCTCCGCTCAGTCTGTCTTGACCAAGCTGATCTCCCAGTGGCCCAGCACTTCATCCCCCCCTGCCCATTCCTAATCTGACATTTCTGTCCTGGGCCTCATCCATTGTCAGAGTGAGGCCCAGCGGAATTTGGAGAAACAGCACCTCATATTTCGCTTAGGTAGTTTACACCCCAGCAGTCTGAGCAGCCCTTGCTCTCGCTTCATTCCCACCCCTCCCCCCCATTCCCAGTCCTCCCACTAGTCCCACTGCCTCCGCCTACTTTCTATCTTTGTGGTTTCCCCCCCCCCCGGACACCGCCACCAATTCCTTCTCTCCTTAGATGCTGCATCACCCGCTGTGTTTCTCCAGCAGTTTGTGTCTAACTATGAAGGAATAATGTTTAGTGCAAGTTAAAAGGAGGAAAGTCCGGTCTATGATAGTCCAAGTGTGACCAAAGAGGTTGATAGTAGATCCCAGATCACTCGATCTCTGACATACACTGGAACTATTACACTGCATTATTTAAACTCCTCCATGCGTTAATTGTACAAGGCTTTGCAATGTATCAGGTTGTTGGAGAGATCTGTGAAGTACATAGAAACATAGAAAATAGGTGCAGGAGGAGGCCATTCGGCCCCTCAAGCCAGCACCGCCATTCATTGTGTTCATGGATGATCGTCCCCAATTAATTACCCGTGCCTGCCTTCTCCCCATATCCCTTGATTCCATTAGGGATCAAGAGCTCTATCTAACTCTCTCTTAAATCCATCCAGTGATTTGGCCTCCACTGACTTCGCTGGCAGGGAATTCCATAAATTCACAACTCTCTGGATGAAAAAGTTTTAAATGGTCTCCCCTTTATTCTAAGACTGTGGCCCCTGGTTCTAGACTTGCCCAACATTGGGGAAATGTTTCCTGCATCTAGCTGTACAGTCCTTTTATAATTTATATGTCTCTATAAGATATCCTCTCATCCTTCTAAACTCCAGTAAATACAAGCCTAGTCTTTTCAATCTTTCCTCATATGACTGTCCCGCCAACACAGGGATCAATCTCGTGAACCTACGCTGCACTGCCTCAATCACAAGGATGTCTTCCTCAAATTAGGAGACCAAAACTTTACGCAATATTCCAGATGTGGTCTTACCAGAGCCCTATACAACTGCAGAAGAATCTCTTTACTCCTATACTGAAATCCTCTTGTTATGAAGGCCAACATTCCATTAGCTTTCTTCAGTGCCTGCTTTACCTGCATGCCAACTTTCAGTGACTCTTGTACAAGGACACCCAGGCCTCGCTGTACCTCTCCCTTACCTAACCTAACCCCATTGAGATAATAATCTGCCCCCTTGTTTTTGCCACCAAAGTGGATAACCTCACATTTGTCTATATTATATTGCATCTGCACACTCACTCAACCTGTCCAGGTCACCCTGCAACCTCCTAACATCCTCTTCACAGTTCACACTGCCACCCAGCTTTGTGTCATCCGCAAACTTGCTAATGTTGTTCCCAATTCCCTCTTCCAAATCATTAATATATATGGTAAACAGTCGCGGCCCCAACACCGAGCCTTGCGGCACTCCACTCGCCACTGCCTGCCATTCTGAAAAGGACCCTTTCACTGCTACTCTTTGCTTCCTGTCTGCCAACCAATTTTCTATCCATGTCAACAACCTACCCCCAATACCATGTGCTCTAACTTTAGTCACCAGTCTCCCGTGTGGGACCTCATCAAAGGGTTTCTGAAAGTCTAGATACACTACACCCACTGGCTCCCCTTAATCCATTTTACTTGTAACATCCTCAAAAAATTCCAGAAGATTAGTCAAGCATGGTTTTCCTTTCATAAATCCATGCTGACTTGGACTAATCCTTTTACTGCTATCTAAATGCCCCATTATTACTTCTTTAATAATTGACTCCAGCATCTTTCCCACCATCGAAGTCAGGCTAACTGGTCTGTATTTCCCCGTTTTCTCTCTCGCTCCTTTCTTGAAAAGTGGGATAACATTAGCTATCCTCTAATCCACAGGAACTGATCCTGAATCTATTGAACATTGGAAAATGATCACCAATGCGTCCACTATTTCTAGAGCCACCTCCCTGAGGACCCTGGGATGCAGATCACCAGGTTCAGGGGAATTATTATCCTTCAGTCCCATTAGCCTACCCAATACTATTTCTCGCCTTACGAAAATTTCTTTCAGTTCCTCGATCCCTATAGATCCTCTGTCCCCCAGTACTTCTGGGAGATTGTTTGTGTCTTCCTTAGTGAGGATAGATCCGAAGTACCTGTTCAACTCTTCTGCCATTTCCTTGTTCCCCATAATAATTTCACCCGTGTATGCCTTCAAGGGACCCACATTTGACTTTGCTATTCTTTTTCCCTTAACATATCTAAAGAAGCTTTTACTGTCCTTTATATTCCTGGCCAGCTTCCCTTCATACTTCATCTTTGCAGCCTGTATTGGCCATTTAGTTTCCTTCTATTGTCCTATTAAAGTTTCCCAATCCAGAGCTAGTCTTTGCTGTGTTATACATTTTTTCTTTTAGTTTTATTCTATCCCTAACTTCTCTTGTCAGCCACAGTTGCTTCCTACTCCCCATAGAATCGTTCTTCCTGTTTGGAATGAAATGATCCTGCTTCTTCCGGATTATGCCCAGAAATGCCTGCCATTGCTGTTCCACTGTCATTCGTGCTTGGATCGCTTTCCAATCTACCTTGGCAGCTTCTCCCTCATTCCTTCATAGTCCCCTTTGTTCAACAGCATCACTGAAACTTCCGATTTAACCCTTTCCTTTTCAAATTGCAGATTTAAACTAATCATATTATGATCTCTACTTCCAAACGGTTCCTTTACCTCGACTTCTCTTATCGAATCCGGTTCATTGGACAACACTAAGTCCAGAATTAACTTTTCTCTGGTTAGCTCCATTACAAGCTGCTCTAAGAATCCATCTCGGAGGCATTCAACAAACTCTCTTTCTTGGGATCCTGACCAAACTGATTTTCCCAGTCTATCTGCATATTGAAATCCCCCATCACCACAGTTGCATTATGTTTGTTACATGCCTGTTTTAACTCCTGCTGCAACTTACACCCTACATCTGGGCTACTATTTGGCGGTCTGTAGATAACACCAATTTGTGTCTTCTTGCCTTTGCAATTCCTCAACTCAATCCACTGTGACTCTACCTCGTCCGGGTCTGAATTCCATCCCTCACCAGCAGAGCTACCCCCCCCCCCTCCTCTGCCCACCTGCCCGTCCTTTCTATAGGATGTATATCCCTGAATATTAAGTTCCCATGCCTGATCCTCCTGCAGCCGCGTCTCAGTAATCCCCACAATGTCATATCTAACAACCTCTAACTGAGCCTCAAGCTCATCTGTTTTACTTCTTATACTTCGCGCATTCATATACAATATATTTAATTCCTTACGCATCTCACCTTTCACATCAATCCCTCTTACACTTGGCCATACTCTCCTATCCCTTTGTGAACTTTCTTTCCCGTTAATTCTGGGGTTAGTATATTAACGTCTTCTGTCCCGACAGCTTCTAAGTAGGTGAACCTGTTCACAAGAGGTACAACGCCCGGGGACCTTTGCATTCCATGTTTCCTTCCCTTTCTCACCGTCACCCACCTTCTCTCTTCCAGTACTTTAGGTGTAACAATCTCATTGTAGGACATCGAAGAAATGACTCCGTTTCTCAGATTAACCCAAGGTCATCCACTTGCTTCTCCAGTTCCCCAACACGGTCCTTCAGGAGCTGTACTTGGATGCACTTCTCACAATTGTAGCAGCCAGAGGCACCAGCGGTGTCCTTGACCTCCCACATGCTGCAAGCATGATGTAAGCATCATACTGAATCAGCTTGCTTGACATCTCCTTTTTTCGTCTCCCCCTCTCCAGCGTTTGGTGTGGTGTCCTCCCTCAGCCTCCTCCCGAAGACTCGCAGCAAAAGACTTGCACATTACTCACAGGGCTCTTCCCTCGACAGGGCCGCACCCAGACCGGATCGCACCCCTTGAGCAAGTCTTGTTTATATCAGATGCTAAATTGCCTAATTGTTCAATTTACCAACCTTCCAATCTAATTGTTCAGCCAATCCCCACACTTACTCCAGACCTTCCTTCCTCTGATGAGCTTGGAAGTGTGTGCTGTGTCCGACCCGCATTCAAAGACTGTTAAAGTGCTGTTTGCCCTCTTTTTAAAGCTGCACTCAAGACTCACCAAGTCCAGCCAACAATCGTTCTCACTGCTGCTTTGTCTGCCTTACCCTCGAGCTCTTTGCGTAGCCTCCTCTCCTCAGCAAAGACAATAGACAACAGACAATAGGTGCAGGAGGAGGCCATTCGGCCCTTCGAGCCTGCACCGCCATTCTATATGATCATGGCTGATCATCCAACTCAGTATCCTGCACCTGCCTTCTCTCCATACCCCCTAATCCCTTTAGCCACAAGGGCCACATCTAACTCCCTCTTAAATATAGCCAATGAACTGGCCTCAACAACCTTCTGTGACAGAGAATTCCACAGATTCACCACTCTCTGTGTGAAAAATGTTTTTCTCATCTCGATGCTAAAACACTTCCCCCTTATCCTTAAACTGTGACCCCTTGTTGGGATTACCCCAACATCAGGAACAATCTTCCTGCATCTAGCCTGTCCAACCCCTTAAGAATTTTGTAAGTTTCTATAAGAACCCCCCTCAATCTTCTAAATTCCAGCGAGTACAAGCCGAGTCTATCCAGTCTTTCTTCATATGGTAGACACGCCATCCCAGGAATCAGTCTGGTGAACTTTCTCTGTACTCCCTCTATGGCAAGAATGTCTTTCCTCAGATTAAGAGACCAATCTGAGGAATACTCCAGGTGTGTCATCCGCAAACTTGGAGATGTTGCATTCAATTCCCTCATCCAAATCATTAATATATATTGTAAATAGCTGGGGTCCCAGCACTGAGCCTTGCGGTACCCCACTAGTCACTGGAAATGACCCGTTTACTCCTACTCTTTGCTTCCTGTCTGCCAGCCAGTTCTCTATCCACATCAATACTGAACTCCCAATACCATGTGCTTTAAGTTTGTATACTAATCTCTTATGTGGGACCTTGTCGAAAACCTTCTGAAAGTCCAGATATAACACATCCACAGGTTCTCCCTTATCCACTCTACTAGTTACATCCTCAAAAAATTCTATGAGATTCGTCAGACAAGATTAACCTTTCATAAATCCATGCTGACTTTGTCTAATGATTTCACCACTTTCCAAATGTGCTGCTTTCCTATCTTTAATAACTGACTCTGGCATTTTACCCACTACCGATGTTAGACTAACTGGTCTGTAATTCCCCATTTTCTCTCTCCCTTTTTTAAAAAGTGGGGTTACATTGGCTACCCTCCAATCCTAAATTGAAAAATGATCACTAATGCATCCACTATTTCAGGGGCTACCTCCTTAAGTACTCTGGGATGCAGCCTATCTGGCCCTGGGGATTTATCGGTCTTAAATCCATTCAATTTACCTAACACCACTTCCCGGCTAACCTGGATTTCACTCAGTTCCTCCATCTCATTTGACCCCTCGTTCCCTGCTATTTCCGGCAGATTATTTATGTCTTCCTTGGTGAAGACAGAACCAAAGTCGTTATTCAATTGGTCTGCCATGTCCTTGTTCCCCATGATCAATTCACCAGTTTCTGACGGCAAGGGACCTATATTTGTTTTAACTAACCTTTTTCTCTTCACAAATCTATAAAAACCTTTGCAGTCAGTTGTTATGTTCCCTGCCAGATTTTTCTCAGAATCTTTGTTCCCGATGTCGGGGAGGTCCAGGACAAGGGGTTAAAGCTTAAGGATAAGGGGGAAATCCTTTAGGACCGAGATGAGAAGGACTTTTTTCACACAGAGAGTGGTGGGTCTCTGGAACTCTCTGCCACAGAGGGTCGTTGAGGCCAGTTCATTGGCTATATTTAAGAGGGAGTTAGATGTGGCCCTTGTGGCTAAGGGGGTCAGAGGGTATGGAGAGAAGGCAGGTACGGGATACCGAGTTGGATGATCAGCCATGATCATATTGAATGGAGGTGCAGGCTCGAAGGGCCGAATGGCCTACTCCTGCACCTAATTTCTATGTTTCTATTTTCCCTTTCCTAATTAAGCCCTTTGTCCTCCTCTGTTGGACTCTGAATTTCTCCCAGTCCTCTGGTAGGCTGCTTTTTCTGGCTAATTCGTATGCTTCACCTTTTGTTTTGAAACTATCCCTGATTTTCCCTTGTTATCCACGGATGCACTACCATCCCTGATTTATTCTTTTGCCAAACTGGGATGAACAATTGTTGTAGTTCATCCATGCAGTTTTTAAATGCCTTCCATTCCATATCCTCTGTCAACCCTTTAAGAATCACTTGCTAGTCTATCTTGGCCAATTCACTTCTCATACCCTCAAAGTTACCTATCTTTAAGTTCAGAACCCTTGTTTCTGAATTAACAATGTCACTCTCCGTCCTAATGAAGAACTCAACCATATTATGGTCACTCATGCCCAAGGGGCCATGCACAACAAGACTGCTAACTCACCCTTCCTCATTACTCAATACCCAGTCTAGAATAGCCTGCTCTCTCATAGAAACATATAAAATAGGTGCAGGAGGAGGCCATTCGGCCCTTTGAGCCAGCACCGCCATTCAATATCATGGCTGATTGTCCGCTATCAATAACCCGTGCCTGCCTTCTCCCCATATCCCATGACTTCACTCGCCCCTAGAGCTATACCCAACTCTCTCTTAAATCCATCCAGTGATTTGGCCCCCACTGCCCTCTGTGGCAGGAAATTCCATAAATTCACAACTCTCTGGGTAAAAACTTTTTTTCTCAGCTCAGTCTTAAATGACCTCCCCTTTATTCTAAGACTGTGGCCCCTGGTTCTGGATTCTAAGACTGTGGCCCCTTTTTCCTGCATCTAGCTTGTCCAGTCCTTTTATAATTTTGTATGTTTCTATAAGATACCCTCTCATCCTTCTAAACTCCAGTGAATACAAGCCTACTCTTTCAATCTTTACTCATATGATAGTCCCGCCATCCCAGGGATCAATCTCGTGAACCTACGCTGCACTGCCTCCATCACAAGGATGTCCTTCCTCAAATTAGGAGACCAAAACTGTACACAATACTCCAGATGTGGTCTCACCAGAGCCCTATACAACTGCAGAAGAACCTCTTTACTCCTGTACTGAAATTCTCTTGTTATGAAGGCCAACATTCCATTAGCTTTCTTCACTGCCTGCTCTACCTGCACGCCAACTTTCAGTGACTGGTGTACAAGGACACCCAGGTCTCGCTGTACCTCCCCCTAACCTAACCCCATTGAGATAATAATCTGCCCCCTTGTTTTTGCCGCCGAACCTCACATTTATCTTTATTATACTGCATCTGCCACGCATCTGCCCAATTACTCAACCAGTCCAGGTCCCCCTGCAACCTCCTAACATCCTCTTCACAGTTCACACTGCCACGCAGCTTTGTGTCATCTGCAAACTTGCTAGTGTTGCTCCTAATTCCCTCTTCCAAATCATTTATATGTATGGTAAACAATTGCGGCCCCAACACCGAGCCTTGCGGCAGTCCACTCGCCACTGCCTGCCATTCTGAAAAGGACCCGTTCACTCCTACTCTTTGCTTCCAGTCTGCCAACCAATTTTCTATCCATGTTAACACCCTACCCCCAATATCATGTGCTCTAATTTTAGTCACCACTCTCCCATGTGGGACGTTATCAAAAGCTTTCTGAAAGTCTAGATACACTACATCCACTGGCACCCCTTCATCCATTTTACTCGTCACATCCTCAAAAAATTCCAGAAGATTCGTCAAGCATGATTTCCCTTTCATAAATCCATGTTGACTTGGACTAATCCTTTTATTGCTATCCAAATGCTCCATTTTTACCTTTTTAATAATTGACTCCAGCATCTTTCCCACCACCAGGCTAACTGGACTGTAATTCCTCGTTTTCTCTCCCACTCCTTTCTTGAAAAGTGGGATAACATTAGCTATCCTCCAATCCACAGGAACTGATCCTGAATCTATTGAACATTGGAAAATGATCACTAATGCGTCCACTATTTCTAGAGCCACCTCCCTGAGGACCCTGGGATGTAGATCATCAGGCCCAGGGAATTTATCATCCTTCAGTCTCATTAGCCTACCCAACACTATTTCTCGCCTAATTAAAATGTCTTTCAGTTCCTCTACCCCCTTAGATCCTCTGTCCTCCAGTACATCTTGGAGATTGTTTGTGTTCTCCTTAGTGAAGACAGATCCGAAGTACCTATTCAACTCTTCTGCCATTTCCTGTTTCACCCGCGCCTGTCTTCAAGGGACCCACATTTGACTTTGCTACTCTTTTTCCCTTAACATATCTAAAGAAGCTTTTACTGTCCTTCTTTATATTCCTGGCCAGCTTACCCTAGTACTTCATCTTTTCAGATTGTATTGCCCATTTTGTTTCCTTCTGTTGTCCTTTGAAAGTTTTCCGATCCTCCAGCTTCCGGCTACTCTTTGCTGTGTTATACATCTTTTCTTTTAGTTTTATTCTATCGCTAACTTCTCTTGTCAGCCACGGTTGCCTCTTACTCCCCTTAGAATCTTTCTTCCTTTTTGGAATGAAATAATCCTGCAATGGAAATTCCTGTCATTGCTGTTCCACCGTCATTCTGCTAGGATCCCATTCCAGTCTACTTTGGCCAATTCCCCTCTCATGCCTTCATAGTCCCCTTTGTTCAACTGCATCACTGCCACTTCCGATTTAACGTTCTCCTCAAATTGCAGATTAAAACTAATCATATTATGATCACTACCTCCAAGCGATCCTTTACCTCGAGTTCTCTTATCATATCTGGTTCATTGGTCAACACTAAATCCAGAATTGCCTTTTCTCTGGTTGGCTCCATTACAAGCTGCTCTAAGAATCCATCTCGGAGGCATTCTACAAACTCTCTTTCTTGGGATCCTGAACCAACCTGATTTTCCCAGTCTATCTGCATATTGAAATACCCCATCACCACAGTGCATTACCTTTGTTACATGCTAGTTTTAGCTCCTGCTGCAACTTACACCCTACATCCGGGCTACTATTTGGGGGTTTGTAAATAACACCAATTAGTGTCTTCTTGCCTTTACTATTCCTCAACTCAATCCACAGTGACTCTACCTCATCAGTCCATATGTCTTCCCTTGCAAGGGACTGAATTCCATCCCACACCAGCAGTTACTCCCCCTCCTCTGCCCACCTGCCCGTCCTTTCTATAGGATGTATAACCCTGAATATTAAGTTCCCAGGCCCGATCCTCCTGCAGCCACATCTCAGTAATCCCCACAATGTCAATTCTATCAACCACTAACTGAGCCTCAAGCTCATCTACCTTACTTCTTATACTTCGCACATTCATATGCAATACTTTTAATTCCTTACGCATCTCACCTTTCACATTGATCCCTATTACACTTGGCCATACTCTCCTATCCCTTTGTGAGCTTCCTTTCCCATTAATTCTGTGGTCATTAACCATTCCTTTACTCTTTCCCTTTAACTCCATCGTCGACTATCTCATTTGACACCGCACCCCCCTTATTCAGTTTAAAACCACCCGTGTAGCAGTGGCAAACCTGCCTGCCAGAATGCTGGTCCCCCACCTGTTAAGATGCAATCCGTCCCTTTTGTACAGTTCCCCCTTACTCGAAAACAGATCCCAGTGATCTAAAAATCTAAATTCCTGCCCCCTGCACCAGTTACTCAGCCACACATTCAGGTCCCATATCTCCCTGTTCCTGCTCTCACCAGCACGGGGAACTGGAAGCAAACCGGAGATAACAACCCTGGAGGTCCTGCTTTTCAGCATTTTTCCGAGCTCTCTAAAGTCACGCTGCAGAATATTCATCCCCTTCTTTCCGACATCGTTTGTGCCGAGATGCACTACCACTTCTGGCTGTTCACCTTCGCCCTTGAAGATTTTCTGCACTCTGTCCGTAACATCCTGGATCCTGGCACCAGGAAGGCAGCACACCGTCCTCGAATCCTGTCTGTTGCCGCAGAAACCCCTGTCCGTACCTCTCACAATGGAGTCTCCAACCACAATGGCGTTGCCTGACATTGGCCTCTTTGGTTTTGGCTCAACAGCCCTTTTTGCTTCGCAAGCCAGTCCACCGCTCAGTGTTTTAACATCTTCTAAGTGGGTGAACCTGTTCACAATAGGTACATCGCCCGGGGACCTTTGCATTCCAAGTTTCCCTCCCTTTCTCACCGTCACCCACTTTTTCCCTTCAAGTCCCTTAGGTGTAACAATGTCACTGTAGGACTTGTCGAGGAACGACTCAGTTTCTCGGACGAACCGGAGGTCATCCACTTGCTTCTCCAATTCCCCAACACAGTCCTTCAGGAGCTGTACCTGGATGCACTTCTCACATTTGTAGCAGCCAGAGGCACCAGCAGTGTCCCTGACCTCCCACATACTGCAAGCATCACACTGAATCAGCTTGCTTGACATCTCCTTCTTTCGTCTCTCCCTGTCCAGCAATTTGCATAGCCTCCTGTCCTCAGCCTCCTCGCCGAAGATTCTCCAGCTAAAGACTCGCACTTTACTCACAGGGCCACTCCCACACTGCCGCTCCCTAAGAGCTGTCTTGCTTATATTGACTGACAAATTGCCTAATTTACCAATTTACAAACCAAATTCCTCAGTTTTCAACTGTTTTCCCCCTCTGACTCACTTCTAACTCTCCTTCCACTCGGGCTGGAGCCAATCAGTGTTTTCTCCTGCTTCTCTTTGTTGCTGTTGCTTCCAAACCCACAGGAGCTCTGAGTAAAGTCTGCCTGTGCTTTGCCTCTCCTTTTCAACTGTTTTCATCCTCTGACTCACTTCTAACTCTCCTCCCACTCGGGCTAGAGCCAATCCATATTTTCTCCTTCTTCTCTTTGTTCCTGTTGCTTCCAAATCCACTCGTTGGTTCCTCCACATGTTGGTTTAGAAAATTATCCTGCATACATTTCAAGAAATCATCTTCCTCAGCACCCCTGCCAATTTGATTCACCCAATCTATATGTAGATTGAAGTCACCCATTATAACTGTTTTACCTTTGTTCCACGCATTTCTAATTTCATGTTTGATGCTATCCCCAACTCCACTTCTACTGTTAGCTGGCCTGTACACAACTCCCACTAGCGATTTCTGCCCCTTAGTGTTTCGCAGCTCTACCCATATCGATTCCAAATCCTCCAAGCTAATGTCCTTCCTTTCTATTGCGTTGATCTCCTCTCAAACTAGCAACGCTACCCCACCTCCTTTTCCTTTAGGTCTATCCCTCTTGAATATTGAATATCCCTGGATGTTCAGCTCCCAGCCTTGGTCACCCTGGAGCCATGTCTCCGTGATCCCAACTATATCATATTCATTACTAACTATCTGCACATTCAACTCATCCACCTTATTACGAATGCTCATTGCATTGAGACACAAAGCCTTCAGCCTTGTTTTTACAACACTCTTACCCCTTATACAATTATGCTGAAAAGTGGCTCTTTTTGATTTTTGCCCTGGATTTTTCTGCCTGCCACTTTTACTTTTCACCTTGCTACCTATTGCTTCTACCCTCATTTTACACCCCTCTGTCTCTCATCCCCCTGCCACATTAGTTTAAATCCTCCCTGACAGCACTAGCAAACACTCCCCCAAGGATTTTGTTTCCATTCCAGCCCAGGTACAGACCCTCCTGTTTGTACTGGTCCCACCTCCCCCAGAACTGGTTCCAATGCCCGAGAAATTTGAACCCCTCCCCCTTGCACCATTTTTCAAGCCTCGTATTCCTCTGCAATATCCTCCTATTTCTACTCTGACTAGCACGTGGCACTGGTAGTAATCCAGAGATTATTACCTTTGAGGTCCTACTTTTAAGTTTATCTCCTAGCTCCCTAAATTTGCGTTGTAGGACCTCATCCCATTTTGTACATATATCGTTGGTGCCAATGTGCACCACGACAGCTGGCTGTTCACCCTCCCCCTCCAGAATGTTCTGCAGCCCATCAGTGACATCCCTGACCCTTGTACCAGAGAGGCAACATACCATCCTTGAGTCGTGTTCGCGGCCACATAAACGCCTATCTATTCCCCTTACAATTGAATCCCCTATTACTATAGCCCTTCCACTCTTTTTTCTCCCCTCCTGTGCCACAGAGCCACCCATGGTGCCATTAACTTGGCTGCTGCTGCATTCCCCTGATGAGCCATCTCCCCCAACAGTATCCAAAATGGTATATCTGTTTAGGAGGGAGATGACCGCAGGGGGCTCCTGCAATACCTGCCTACTGTTACACTAGCAAATGGCCACCCGTTCCCTTTCTGTCCGCTCAACCTTTACCTGCGGTGTGGCCAACTCACTGTACGTGCTATTCACGAGTTTCTCAACATCGTGGATGCTCCAGTATGAATCCAACCGCAGCTCCAATTGTTCAATGCGGTCTGCCAAGAGCTGCAGCTGGACACGCTTCCTGCAAACGTAGTCACCAGGGACACCGACCATATCCCTGATCTCCCATATGTTGCAGGATGAGCAAACCATGGGGCCGATCTCAAATGACATGGCTTGCCCCCAAATTAAATCAACTCACTCACACTAAAAAAAATCTTAATCCTTTAAACTAACCTTTACTAAAAAGCACTGGACCCCGAGCTCACTGAACCCTGAGCTCACTGAACCCTGAGCTCACTGACCCCTGAGCTCACAGAACCCTTAACCAGAAAGCAGAAATGCTAACCAGGGGTTGCACCCAATCAGTTGCTTCCTCCAGTCCGCTTCCACCAATTAGCGGCTTCCACCAGAACACTTATTTTGAAGTAATGGAACTTTACAGATTTGGGTCCTCCTCCTCTTGCTCCAACGGCTCCTGGGCCTCTGTGGAGTAAAGCCCCCAGCTCGATTTAAACACTCACCGCCTGGAGACTCCTCCTCTTTCTCCAACGGCTCCTGGGCCTCTGTATATATATATAGACTCTTGGAGCCAAAGCCAAGAGTCTTACAAAGACTCTTGAGCCAAAGACTCACACTTTATTCACAAGGCCGCTCCCTCAGAGCAGCCTTACTTATATTGACTGATAAATTGACCAAATTCCTCAGTTTTAAACTGTTTTTCCCCTGTGACTTATTCACCTTTCCCACGGGTTTCAGCCAATCAGCTCTTCTCCCTGCTTCTCTTTGGTGCTGCTTGTCCACGTAAGCTCTGGTAAATACAGTGCCCAGCCGGGGGAGATTGTGTGTGCCGTGATGCCCCACACACTCCTGGCAGCGTCCTGATACACTGTATAACCCCACACACTCCTGGCAGCGTCCTGATACACTGTATAACCCCACACACTCCTGGCAGCGTCCTGATACACTGTATAACCCCACACACTCCTAGATGGGTCCTGACACACTGTATAACCCCACACACTCCTAGATGGATCCTGACACACTGTATAACCCCACACACTCCTAGATCGGTCCTGACACACTGTGCAACCCCACACACTCCTGGCAGAGTCTTGACATGCTGAAAATATTTAAATACCTAAAACATTCCTGAACGTCCACAATGTCTACTGACATGAATCACGAAACTTGAATGAATCTGATCTGTTTCTCACTCCCCTGCTCCTGAACTGGGCAATAACAGCGTTTCACTGGTCTTCGCTGTCTACCCGACAATCCTCCCCACTCAATTGATGATTTTTCACAATATATGACAACTGACAATGAGGACCCACCTCTAGATACAACATCCCTACCTCTACTTCAGCATGTCGAATGCATTGCCTCCTTCATGACTCCCTGGCCTGCTCTTCCATGTCTAGCAGCCATTCCATTTCTATAGAAACAGATAGGTGCAGGAGGACGCCATTCGGCCCTTCGAGCCAGCATCGTCATTCATTGTGATCATGGCTGATCGTCCCCAATCAATAACCCGTACCTGCCTTCTCCCCATCCCTTGATTCAACTAGCCCCTGGAGCTCTATCTAACTCTATCTTAAATCCATCCAGTGATTTTGCCTCCACTGCCCTCTGTGGCAGGGAATTCCATAAATTCACAACTCTCTGGGTGAAAACGTTTTTTCTCACCTCAGTCTTAAATGGCCTCCCCTTTATTCTAAGACTGTGGCCCCTGGCTCTGGACTCACCCAACATTGAGAACATTTTTCCTGCATTTAGCTTGTCCAGTCCTTTTATAATTTTATATGTTTCTATAAGATGCCCCCTCATCCTTCTAAACTCCAGTGAATACCCGCCTAGTCTTTTCAATCTTTCCTCATATGACAGTCCCGCCATCCCAGGGATCAATCTCGTGAACCTATGCTGCACTGCCTCAATCACACGGATGTCCTTCCTCAAATTAGGAAACCAAAACTGTACACAATACTCCAGATGTGGTCTTACCAGAGCCCTATACAACCTATACTGAAATCCTCTTGTTATGAAGGTTATGAATCTTGTTATTTCTAATATCACTTCCCCACGAACACCTGTACTTTCCCCACTTTGCTTCCAACCATGCAGGGAAACAAAATGTCTTTCTAGTTGAAGCGACTTGCAGCTATCAAGGATGACTCTGAACAATTGACCATCACTTCTGGTCATCCCAGTCCCACTCTGTCCCCTCTGTCTTTGGTCCACCATAAACCATGTGTGAATCACAGATTAGTACCTCATCTCCTAGTACAATGCGTGACAGCCTTTTGGACTCAACATTGATCGTAATACATTTCAATGATCAACATCACATTCCCCTTCTTCCCCCTGAAAGAGCTAATAGTCAAATCTAATAGTCAAATCTTAAAATGGAGTTGTTCTTCTACAAAAGCATGGTCTAGTAGAACAAAAGAATGGCTCGGTGCCAAATCTGAATGACTTTGCAAATTATATGGAACACAATATGGAGGACAGGTTGTCTTTTTAATAAAGACATTAAGATGGAAGACTGCGTAATAACATTTGCTCTTTGAAAGCCATAAAGAAGCCAAGATTGAACAAAATAGCTGACACTCCAGAGATAAGTAATAACTTGTTATTAGATGAGCTTGATTTGGACCCAACTTTTCCTATATTCTGAAAGGCAACAGAATCTTTCAGTCATGCCATATTCAGTTGGTATTGGTAGGAGTGTTTTACTGATTAGAAAAAGGTATAATTGTGCTAACTTCCCTTTGTTCTGTGAGTGGAGCCTGAGAAGCACTGAGCAACGTTTGTGCTCATTGTAGATCTTGCCTCTCCCATCTGATCAATTAAAGATTGCCATGGTTTTCCTTTAACAATTTTGTTGTTATCTGCTTTTTAAGAAACAAACTTTGACATGCCCCTCCTTCTCCCGCTCACTCTCTCTCCCCTTCCCGTACTCCAAATCTCCTCCTCCCCTCTCTTTGCCTCTCCCCTCCAAGTCCCTTTCCCCCTCCCGTATGCCCTCCCTCTCGTCCTTCCACCCCTGCACCTTTTCCCTCTCCCTCTGTCCCCTTCTCCCTCCTTGCTCCATCCCCTTCTGCTTCTCCTCCCTGCCCCACTCCTTCAACCCACACTGATTCTCCCCTCCCCACGTGTGCTGGGTATTTCCCTCCTGATGTCCCTCTGACACAACACCCAATGCCCTTTACCCTGTCTGTGCCCAGCAGATCAACACTGGGTTTTTCAAAGTCTGTGTTCAAACCCAAAAGAAATGCAAGCTGTGTTTGTCATGGGAGAATCAATTGCAGGAGATGCAGGGACCAGTGAACTGTCTGGGGAACGGTCTCACTTACACAGCACAGTTAATATCAAAATCTGCTTGGCTGGTGATTTTCTCAGCCGTGGTTCGCTGTCATCTCGCGTGTCTGTAACCAGGTTTACCTCACTCCACTGAAATCCATCAGTGAATTGATTTAATTCAGGAGCATTGAACTCATTCTTGTATTCTTGAACGTTGAGTTTTGAGTTGAGTCATCTAACATTGTGTCCATTATCGGCCTGTTCCCGTACAAGATGTTCAACGGAAACACAAAGAGACTCTGCGAGCACAGACTGAAACACTGAGCGTGAACATGATCCTGGTGAAGGAGAATGTCAAGGTTTTCCAGCTGATTGATCGATACGCTGAGCTCACAATCATCTCCACTGTTCGAGATCGGACAATGGTGGAACATGAGCTGCTGGCAAGAGGTCTGGACCATGAAGAGTGGACAGAACGATGTCTCCGGAGAGAACTGGAAAAAATCAGGACAGATCAATTATTCCAGAGCAGCTTTTCCCGGAGTAAATCCAGATCTGGGAGTTCAGCATCAGTGACCGGAGTCCCGGGGATCGGAAAAACAACAATGGTGCAAAAGATTCTTCATGACTGGGCCACGGGGAAAATATACCAACACTTCCAGTTTGTTTTCAGTTTCAAATTCCGGGATTTGAACACAATTAACTGCAGAGTAACCCTGAGGGAACTGATTCTGGAACAGTATCCTTACTTTAAGAATATCCTGGGAGAGGTCTGGAAGAACCCAGAGGGATTGCTGTTTATATTCGACAGTCTGGATGAATTCAAGGGCAGAATCGATTTTGCTGACAGTCGGAGAGACACAGAACCTCAGCACATGTGCCCAGATCCCGAGTGGTGGTGTGAAGTGTCTGACATTGTGTACAGTTTAATCCAGCACAAGCTGCTCCCAGGGTGTTCAGTGCTAGTGACCACCCGCCCCACTGCGTTACATTTACTGGAAAAGGCAAAGATCAATGTCCGTGCAGAAATCCTGGGATTTGTTGGTGAGGAACGGAAGGAATATTTCACCAGGTATTTTGAAGATCAGACGGTGGCAGCAGCTGTTTTCAATCATGTGAAGGAGAACGAGATCCTGTACACCATGAGCTACAACCCCTCCTACTGCTGGATCCTCGGCCAGACACTGGGCCCCTTCTTCATACAAAGACACCGGGACCCGCAGCGAGTTCCCAAGACCATCACCCAACTATATTGCTACTTTATTTACAACATCCTGAAAAACCACGGCCGTGAGATTGAGAGCTCCCGTGAGGTGTTACTGAGTGTTGGTCAGATGGCCTTCACTGGAGTGTCCGAGAAGAACATTGTGTTCACAGATGGAGATTTGATCAAATACAATCTGCAGCCTTGCCAGTTCCTGTCCGGGTTCCTGATGGAACTTTTGGAGAGAGAGGATTCAGCCCAGAGTGTGGTGTACACCTTCCCGCACCTCACCATCCAAGAGTTTGTAGCCGCACTCGCACAATTCCTGACTGTAGAGCACGAGAATATCATGAAACTCCTCGCTGCAGCCCACAGCACGACAGATGGGCGATTTGAAGTATTTCTCCGATTTATCGCTGGTCTCTCCTCCCAACAGTCAGCTCTGGTCCTGGAGGAGTTTCTGGGTTCATTTCCTACTCAAACAACCTGCCGCGTGGTTGACTGGGTAAAGGAGGAGGTTAAACGTCGGATTAGAAATGCAGGGAGTGAGTTTGGCAAAAGGAGGCTCCTGAACACAATGCACTACCTGTTTGAGTCTCAGAATCCTGCACTGGTTCAGCAGACACTGGGATCTGTGGAAACACTTTCATTACGTGGACTAGGACTGACTCCGATTGACTGTGCGGTCCTGAATCATGTCATCAGTCTCTGTGATACAATCAAACACCTCGATCTGGGGAGCTGCCGCATTCAGTGTGAAGGTCTCCGACGGCTGGGACCGGCTCTGCATAAGTGCCAGCACTTGGGGTAACTATCCGTTTGATGATACCACTTTACTCCTTGGGGATGGCTGTCACTGTGCGCGGTACCCCTCCTATCTTACCCTTCCCTGGGTAGCTGGTGGTCAACTCCGTCCCCAACCGCCCCCCCCCGCCGGGTGGCCGGTGGTCGATTCCATTCCCCCCCTCCGGTCAGGCGTGTTGCCGCCATTCTTTGCATGGGGAACATTTCCCAGTAGCCAGGGAATGAGAATAAATGGTGAAAGTCTGCAAACACCACAACCACAGAGATTTATTCAATAATTTGCCGAGGCACTTCCATTAATATCCGTTTGGGAGACGTTATCTCAGCCTCGGGGTTTGTATCAGTTTGTCTCTTACTCTGTCTGTTTGTGTTTAGACTGAGAACCAATGACCTAGGAGATTCCGGAATGAAACCCGTGTCTGCAGCTCTGAGGAAACCGGACAGTAAAATACAGATACTGGGGTAAGTTCCAGACTGGGAGACATTGTGTTTACAGTCACTGGGTGTCTGACACAAAACATTAATATGATCAGTAGTTGTATCACTGATAAACACTGGGGATTTGCACCATCTCCTGTCTCTCTGTGTCCCTCACACTCACTCCCTCTCATCTCCAGGCTGAACAATGTCGGTCTCACAGATTCTGGAGCCGAGGATCTCGTCCCCGCTCTCACCACAAACCTCTCACTGACAGAACTGCATCTGAGTGATAATAAACTGGGAGATTCCGGAGTGAAACTGGTGTCTGGGGCTCTGGGGAACCCGAACTGTAAAATACAGAAACTGTGGTAAGTCCCAGACTGTGAGAGATGATGTTTACAGTCACTGGGGGTCTGACACTGAATATTAATAGTAAGATTAAATGAGAACTTACCAGTTCGAAGTTTGATCTTTATTTTATGAGGAGTTACGGTGAGGGATTACGTGAAGACCCCGCCAGCACGCATGTGCAACATTCTTCAAAGCAGCGGAGTGAAATCACAGATAGTAGAGTTGACTGAAGATAGTAAGATAAGAGAACTAACATACCAGTTGACCTTATAATAGAGGGTTGGGAGTGAAGGGCACGTAATCCCTCATCATAATTCCTCATAAAATAAGGATCAAACTTCGAACTGGTAAGTTCTCGTTTAATCTTACTATTTTACTTTGGAGTCATGTGAGCGACTACGTGAAGACTTCAAAGCTCTGTGATTTCATGCCCTGGAACGAGTCGAAAGCTCACACACTGCCATAATAACCAATGGAGGAAGTATGTTAACGTATTTCAGACTTGACAGTGCTGAAAAACTATAATGTATTATTTAACAATAATAATAATAACCCCTAACTTCTAATACAGAACTTAAAATAGTGTCAGCAATATCTCAGGTGTGGCCCCAGGTTTGTTATAAATCGCTGGAAGTTGTTTCATTAGACCAACCCGCCATTGCAAGGGTGTGGCCCAGAGGAACTTCCATCATCCTCGCTGCATGATGTAGCTGCAGCCCTAGTAGAATGAGATTTATCCACCCCTGCTGAACCTAACACCACCCCGAGCCATCTTGAGATGGTCTGCACGGTTACTCAGTGATGAAGACGTTTAAAACTTATCAGTAGAGTCATTTCCGTTCCCGTGAGACTTTTGGTGACCTCCAGGTAATGTAGAAGGTGGGTCACTATGCATAGGCGTTTATCTACGGGATAAGCCAGGAACTCCAATTTGAGGCCAGATGACCCAGGCCTGTTCTGTTTAAGTAACTCATAAATGTGAAAGGTTACCTTATTTTGGGATGTTACCATGGCGTCCAGTCTAGTTTGTGCAGGGACTGGACCCGCTGCGCTGTACAAGTGCCATCAGCATCACTGTTTAATACGTGAGTTTGGTAGTGAGAGGGACGTGGTGCCCAATCTCTGAATAGGGTCAGGACAATGCCAATATCCCAGGTCTGGGAATATTGAGCCCTGGGGGGATTTGATTTAAAATCCCCTCATCGTTTTGACAGCAGATGGTGAGATCCTCCTCCATGGTGTTCTAACCCCTGTCCCAGGTATGAGGATAGGGCACTTCTAGCACAGTTGATGGCACTATAACTCAAGCCTCCATTGAAATGTAGACTTGCCAGGAACTCCAGCACATCTGCGATGGTGGCTGTGTTGTAAGTAGTGTCTGTCCTGGTACAAAATACCTCCCATTATTTGATATAGGTGAGGTACTGTTTCCTGGTGGACTCTGCATGATGCTGCGATGACATTCATGGTTCGGTCCAACTGCCCAAATTCCAGGAGAGGTCTTACCAATCTTGCAACCCAATAGGTTCATTCGGTCATGGCACGGATGACTCTCCCCTGTCTCAGGATGTACCAGCAACTCGGGCGTTTATAGATCAGAATACATGGCTCTGAGACTATGTCGAGTACCACAGGGATCCATGGCTGAGTAGGCCAATCGGGTACTCCCAAAATACCTTATGCGGAGTCTTGTTGAATTTTTCGCAAGACACGACTGATGAGGCAGAAGGGTCTGGTTCCCATGCAACATACGTTGGTATCTGGTGATTAAGTCTTGATGCAAAAAGGTCAATATCTGGCATTACATACCAAGCTATAATATCTGTAAATAACTGGTGGTCTAACATCCATTCGGTGTTGTCATTGAATTTGCGTGACCTGGTGTCCGCCAGTGTCCAAATGTTTCTTTCTATGTACCAGTGCCAGATTGTATTGATCAATTCATCACAAGATATCGACTTAATTCCACCCATATGATTAATGTATGTCACCACGGTGGTATTATCAATTTGTAGGCGAACATGCAAATGATGCATGTCTGAAAGTAAGCCCGAAGTCCGTGAATGCTCCCAACACCTTTAGATGATTGATACCCTGAAGTAAGGTTAACTCATGGCTATTCCATCTACCACCGCATCTGGAGGTGGTATTGGTTGCTCCCCAGCTGTAAGTGCTGGCGTCAGTTTGTAACACAACCGAAGGGTTTGTGATTGTGATGCGATTTAGAGCAATGTCAAACATTGCTAATCCACCATTGTGGACAATATGTTGCGTGCTGGTGGGGTCTTCACGTAGTCACTCACGTGACTCCGAAGTAAAATATGATCAGTAGTTGTATCACTGATAAACACTGGGGATTTGCACAATCTCCTGTCTCTCTGTGTCCCTCACACTCACTCTCTCTCATCTCCAGGCTGAAGAATGTCGGTCTCACAGATTCTGGAGCCGAGGATCTCGTCCCCGCTCTCACTACAAACCTCTCTCTGACAGAGCTGCACCTGAGTGATAATAAACTGGGAGATTCCGGAGTGAAACTGGTGTCTGTGGCTCTGGGGACCCCGGACTGTAAAATGCAGAAAATAGGGTAAGTCCCAGACTGTGAGAGATGATGTTTACAGTTACTGGGGATCTGACACTGAATATTAATATGATCAGTAATTGTGTCACTGATAACCACTGGGGATTTGCACCATCACCTGTCTCTCTGTGTCCCTCACACTCACTCTTTCTCATCTCCAGGCTGCAGAGAGTCGGTCTCACAGATTCTGGAGCCAAGTATCTCATCTCGGCTCTCAGCACAAACCCCTCACTGACGGAGCTGAACCTGACACACAACTCCCTCACAGACCGATCTGTCCCCGCTCTCTGCCACCTCATACTGACCCTCCCGAGACTGGAGCAGATCAGGTGAGAGTTTGTGTTAATGTTTAATGTGAGAAAATATCAGGGGATCCGTGGGTTTCTCCTGTGATTTTGTTCTGTAAGTGTTGTTGAAATATTAATCCCATGTTAATGACATTGTTGTTTAATCTGTTTATTTCCTCTTTATTCCGCAACCTGTTTCAGGCTGGAGCGGAATAAGTTCAGCGCAGATGGACGGAACCAGCTGGAGAATGTGCGGGTAATCAGACCCGGACTGAGAGTGACCGTGTGAACATCTCGGGGTGTAAACGCCACTGCCCTGGAGAGCGGAATATTTCCCGCCATCGCCTTTAAACCACCATTCTCCCCTTTAAATTAGCAGCCCTCCCCATTAAATTGGTCGCCCTCCCCTTTAATTTAGCCGCTCTCCCCTTTAAATTAGCAGCCTTCCCCTTTAATTCATCTGCACTCCTCTTTAAATTAGCAGCCCTCCCCTATAAATGAGCAGCCCTCCCCTTTAAATTAGCTGCCCTCCCCTTTAAACAGCCGCGCTCCGGGTTTAAACCCCAACGGTTCTCGGGCAGGGCAGGGCTGTGATGTCAGAACCCTGCCTGCTGTCTCGTGACCCGGATATGCGGCGCTGCTGCTGATGCCAGATATCCGGTGCTGCCCCAATGGGGGACAAAGGGATTGCAGTTGGACCTGCAAGATCCCGGATGTGACTTTATCATCAGGGGCCCCTGCTCCTGCTGCGGATTGATGATGACAACAGCAGCATTGTTCAAACTGTTCATTCACACAGCAATGTCTGTTACTGCTATATCATCTGTAACTCAAATGTAAATAGTATATTACAGTAATAAATATTGTAAGTTAGTGGATGACTAGCCTACTAATATTTGCAGAACTCATAGCGCCTGAGAGGAGATAGAATAGGATAGAATAGAAATACCTTTTATTGTCATTCAAACAGACATGGTTTGAACAAAATTTCATTCCTACAGTCATGACATTACAAAAAAAACACATTTAACACAATTTACACAAACATCCATCACAGTGAATCTCCAACACCTCCTCACTGTGATGGAAGGCAAAAGTCTTATCTCTTCCCTTTGTTCTTCTCCCGTGGTCCAGCAGTCCAACTGCAACATCGAGGCGACGATGTTAAAGCCCCCGACGGGCGATGGTAAGTCTCGCAGCCATTTCAGGCCCGCCGTGCGATGTAAGGCCCCGCTCTGAGTCATTCAAACCTCGCGATTCCGGCGAGAGAAGTTGCCGTTGCGGGAGATCTGAAAAGCGGTCTCCCACCAGGAACCGGCGAGCTCCCGATGTTCCTGTCCACCGGGCCTGCGGCCGGAGCCTCCGAAACTCCGAGGTCGGGTTGCAGCCATGCGCCACCACAGCTCTCTCAGCTCCAAAGTCAGCCAGTTCCGCGATGGCGAGTCTGCAGGCTCCGCATAAAGGGAAGAGATTAAACGGTCCCCCCCCCCCCCCCCCACGCACATATAAACAGTTAAAAAATAATAAAAATAAAAGCAAAGACATACATCTAAAGGGACAAACATTTTTTTTAAAGACAGACAGACTGCAGTCGAGCCGCTGCCATAAGGCTCCGCCACACTCCAGATACAGCAGATGGAGAAGATTGGAGAGAATGAAAGGGTCACTGTCACATTGGTGCCTTACAGGTAGTATCCTCCATCCTCCAATGACGTACGGTTAGCATTATGGAGAGTTAAGCAGTTGAAAATGACCTGCTTTAAAATCAAGTACACCCATTGATCACAAGTTCACAAGTTATGAGTAGAATTAGGCCCTTCGGTCCATTGAGTCCACTTCACCTTTCAATCATGGCTTATCTCTGCCTCCTAATTCCATTTTCCTGCCTCTCCCCATAACCCGACACCAGTTGCAATCAAGAATTTGTCTGTTTCTGCCTTAAAAATATCCACTGATGGCCCCCCCATCCCTCCATGGCAATGAATTCCGCAGATTTACTACCCTCTGACTCACCTCCTTTCTAAAAGATCTGCTGCACTCTGCATATGGGTTTGGGTCCAGGCAGAGTGTGGGACTTACTCGGACCCATTCATAGGATGGGGAGTGGTAACCAGATACAGTGAAAAGAACCACATCCCCACTTCCCATTCTCCCTCGCACTCCTGTGGCCGCCAGGTGTATTGTATAGAGCATATTGACTGGTTACATAACAGCCCGATTCGGCAACACAAACACCCAGGAATGAAGGAGTTTACAAAAAGTGGTGGGCAGTGCCTGGTCCATCACAGATACTGACCTCCCTACCATCAAAGGGATCTAGAGGAATTGCTGCCTCAAAAAGGCAACCAGCATCATCAAACACCCTCATGAAGTGGCCATGCTCTCATTTTCCTCTACTGCCATCTCGAAGAAGGTATAAGAGTCTGAAAACACCATCCAGCTTCAGGAACAGCTTCTTCCCAACAACCATTAGACTATAATAACAATAAACTGACCTTGAAACCTTGAAACCTTGAAACCAATTGAACATTGATTTTTTAAAATTTATTGGACTACTTTTTATGTTTGTTTAATAATCTATTGGATGCTGTGTACACCGATCTATTATGCTGCTGCAAGCAAGAATTTCATTACTCCATTTTGATATATATGACAATTAAATCAAATATATAAACCATATAACAATTACAGCACGGAAACAGGCCTTCTCGGCCCTTCCAGTCCGTGCCGACCATTTATTTTCCCCTAGTCCCATCTACCTGCACTCAGACCATACTCCTCCATTCCTTTCCCGTCCATATACCTATCCACTTTACTTTTAAACGGTAAAATCGATCCTGCCTCCACCACTTCTGCTGGAAGATCATTCCACACAGCCACCACTCTCTGAGTAAAGAAGTTCCCCCTCATGTTACCCCTAAACTTCTGTCCCTTCATTCTCATGTCATGCCCTCTTGTTTGAATCTTCCCTACCCTCAATGGGAAAAGCTTATCCACGTCAACTCTGTCTATCCCTTTCATCATTTTACAGACCTCAATCAAGTCCCCCCTTAACCTTCTGCGCTCCAAAGAATAAAGACCTAACTTGTTCAACCTTTCTCTGAAACTTAGTTGTTGGAACCCAGGCAACATTCTAGTAAATCTCTTCTGTACTCTCTCTATTTTGTTGACATCCTTCCTATAATTAGGCGACCAAAATTGTACACCATGCTCCAGAATTGGTCTCACCAATGCCTTGTACAATTTTAACATTACTTCCCTACTCCTATATTCAATGCTCTGATTTATAAAGGCCAGCACACCAAAAGCTTTCCTTACCACCCTATCTACATGTGATTCTACCTTCAGGGAACTATGCACAGTTATTCCTAGATCCCTCTGTTTCACAGTATTCCTCAATTCCCTACCATTTACCATGTCCTATTTTGATTTGTCCTGCCAAGATGTAGCAGCTCACACTTATCAGCATTAAACTCCATCTGCCATCTTTCAGCCCACTCTTCCAAATGTCCCAAATCTCTCTGTAGACTTTGAAAATCTACTTCATTATCCACAGCACCACCTATCTTAGTATCATCTGCATACTTACTTATCCAATTTTCCACCCCATCATCTAGATCATTGATGTACATGACAAACAACAGTGGACCCAACACAGATCCCTGAGGCACCCCACTGGTCACCGGCTTCCAACCTGACAAACAGCCATCCACCATTACTCTCTGGCATCTCCCATTCAGCCACTGTTGAATCCTTCTTGCTACTCCGCCATTAACACCCAAAGATTGAACCTTCTTAACCAACCTTCCATGAGGAACCTTGTCAAAGGCTTTACTGAAATCCATATAGACAACAACCACTGCTTTACCCTCATCAATTTCCCTAGTAACCTCTTCAAAAAAATCAAGAAGGTTTGTCAAACATGACCCTAGGTCCAGTTCTGACTCTCCATAATTATATTGAAACTAATGGTATTGTGATCACTGGTCCCAAAGTGCTCACCAACGCATACCTCCGTCACCTGACCTGCCTCATTTCCTAACAGGAGGTCCAGCACTGCCCCTTCTCTAGTCGATATGTCTATATATTGCTGCAAAAAACTATCCTGCACACATTTAACAAACTCCAAACCACCCAACCCATTTACAGAATGTGTTTCCCAGTCTATTTTTGGAAAATTGAAATCTCCCACAATCACTACCTTGTGCTTACTACTAATATCTGCAATCTCCTTACATGTTAGCTCTTCCAATTCTCGCTCCCCATTTGGCGGTCTATAATACACCCCTAAAAGTGTTGCTACACCGTTCCCACTTCTCAGTTCCACCCAAATAGCCTCCCTAGACCAGCCCTCTAATCTATCCTGCCAAAGCACTGCTGTAATATCTTCTCTGACAAGCAATGCAACCCCTCCACCTCTGGTCCCTCCAATTCTATCACACCTGAAGCAACAAAATCCTGGAATATTTAGTTTCCAATCAAAACCCTCCCGCAACCATGTTTCACTGATTGCCACAACATCATATTTCCAGGTGTCAATCCAGGCTCTAAGTTCATCCACCTTTCTTACAATGCTCCTCGCATTAAAATATACACATTTCAGAAACCCACCATCCCTTATTCTCTGTTTATTATCTTTTTCCTCTTTCTCGCCTACATTTTGGGTTTGAGTGCTTCCCTTCTCTGCCTCTTGCCCCTCACCCTGTCCCCTAGCCCCCTCTACCCGAGTCCCTCCCCCCAGCCTTTCTAGTTTAAAGTCTCCTTTGCAAATCTCCCCGTCAGGATATTGGTTCCCCTCAGGTTCAAGTGAAACCCGTCCTTTTTATACAGATCATGCCTTCCCCAAAAGAGGTCCCAGTGATCAAGAAACTTGAATCCCTGCCCACTGCACCAGTCCCTCAGCCACGCATTTATCCTCCACCTCATTCCATTTCTACTGTCACTGTCACGTGGCACAGGCAGTAATCCTCTTTTGGTCCTTCTCCTTAACTTTCCCCCCAACTCTCTAAATTCTCCTATCAGGACCTCTTCTCTTTTTCTGCCTATGTCATTGGTACCAATGTGTACCACAACATCAGGCTCCTCTCCCTCCCTTTTCAGAATCTTTTCAACATGTTCCGACACATCCGAGACCCTGGCACCAGGGAGGCAAACGACCATCAGTGTCGGTTGCCTCCCTGGTTAGCCTCAACTCTTGATCCTTGCCTCTTTCTTGCAGGAGATCATTGGCCACTGTGGAGAGAAGTATTTCAACTAGACAAATAAATGTTTGGAACTGCTGCCGTTTACCAGAAAATTCTAAGTTATGTGTTTTCTGCCGTGCAGTTGCGGATAATATTCTGGACATAGTCCTGATCTCCTAACCTACCTCACTGTGGCATTTGCACTATTTTCATCTGCCCTATGGAGATATATTTTGACATGGTAGGAACATTTAGTCTGCTTAACATATTGTGGTGCATTTCAACATCGTATCCAGGTTCAACCAGGCAAAAATCTAAAAAATGCACATTTTCATCTTCAGTCTGCTTTAAACCCTGTCCCACTGTATGAGTTCATTCAAGAGTTCTCCCCAAGTTTGCCCTGATTCTTTTTTTTTTCTTTCTTTCTTTTTTTTTTTTTTTTGTGTTAATAATATTTTTATTAGATGTAGTAATTTCCAAGTAGTAAAACAAATTTACATATACCAACGTAATTCAGTAAATGTAAAAAAAAAGAAAGAAAATGATTGTGTTTGAATAATAAAAAAAGATAAAAAGTCAAAGAAAAAAAAAAAAAGAAAAAGAAAACAAACACTACTTAGTATATATCTATTCAGTATATATATATAATTCCCCTTTATGAACAATATATGGTATAATATGAATATTTAAGATAGAAACAACAAAATGTATTGTAATTATAACGTCGTATTGCGGAGACGTGTACACAAAACCCAATTAGAAAATCCATATTTTTTTCGTCAAATCCTGTCTAGTACCCATTGAGTAGTAATGCCAAGAACAGCTAGCCCTTCAAATATTGTATATATGGAGACCATATTTGTTCAAAGATTTCACATTTGTCCATTAGGACAAATCTGATTCTTTCCAAATACAAAGTCTCCAACATCTCTGCTGTCCACATTTTAATTATGGGGGTTAATGTTCCCTTCCAAAATTTCAATATTATTTTTTTCCCTATTATCAAACAGTAATCTAAGAAAATTCTTTGATTTACTGTTAATACGCATTGTGAATCCGGAATTCCTAATATTATTAACTTTGGTTCTGGATCCAGTTTAACTCTAAGAACTTCAGATATAACTCTAAAGATTTCTGTCCAATAATAACTAAGTTTTGAACACGTTACAAAACTATGTATTAAATTAGCCTCTAAATTCTGACATTTATCACAAATAGGAGAGACATTAGGAAAAATTCTATTTAATTTGGTTTTTGAATAATGTAACCTATATAAAACTTTAAATTGTATCAATGTATGCCTCGCGTTTAATGAACAGCGATGTATGCGTTGTAAACTTTCTTCCCAAGATTCTTTTGTTATAGATAAACCAATTTCATTTTCCCATGCTTGACGGTATATTTCTGTTGTTGGATTCTCCCTATCCAAAATAAGATTATATATATAAGCTATAAATTTTTCTGAATTTGGATGTTTATTAAATACTTCATCTAATAATCCTGGTTCTTTAATTTTATAATCTTGTGTGTTAGACTTAATATAATCTCTAATTTGTAGATACCTAAACAAATTATGTGGTGGTAACCCATAAATTTCTTGTAACTCATGAAATAAAAGAAATTTTCCCTTTCTATACAGATGTTCAATCCTATAAATTCCTAAATCCTCCCATTGTCTAAACCACCTATCTAATATAGAGGGTTTAAATAAAGGGTTATTCATAATTGGTAGTTTAAGTGACAAATTATCCAAACATAAAGTCTTGACTATTTGTTTCCAAATACGTCTATTGCTATGAATTATAGGGTTGTTCCTATAAATTTTATTTTGTATTTCTCTTGGCGCAAAAAGAATTGAACTTACATTAAAAGGTAAACAATCTTCCTTTTCCATCTTTAACCACGTTGGTTCGTAATCCAAATTTACCCACCAAAAATTCATATTCTTAATCTGGACTGCCCAAAAATAGTACAAAAAATTTGGAAGTGCTAATCCTCCATTTATTTTTGATTTACATAAATGTTTTTTACTTATTCTATGATTTTTATAATCCCAAATAAAACTATTGACAATGTTATCTATTTTTTTTTAAAAACTCTTTGGGAGATAGAAAGGAATAGCTTGAAACAAGTATAGCAGTTGTGGTAAAAAGATCATTTTTATAGCATTTATTCTACCAATCATAGATATAGGAAGTGTTTTCCAGTATAAAATATTTTTTCTAAGTTTATCTAATAATAGGGGATAATTAGATTTAATTAATGAGTTATAGGATTTAGATACATTAATACCTAAATATTTAAATTTATCCGTAACTATTTTTAGTGGATATTGTTGCAATATATTTGATCTTATTCCGGTTATAGGCATAATCTCACTTTTATTCCAGTTAATTCTATATCCAGAAAATCTGCCAAATTTAGTTATAACATTAAATAGCTTGGGTATACTGATCTCTGGTTTTGTAATATAAATTAATACATCATCTGCATATAAAGATATTTTATTAGTTGTAGTATCAGTATTATATCCATATATTTCTGGTTCAGATCTAATCCTTTCAGCTAAAGGCTCTATCACCATAGCGAATAACAAAGGCGACAGCGGACATCCTTGTCTACAACCCCTATGAAGCTTAAATTTAGCTGACAATATTTGGTTAGTTAATATTCTTGCAGTGGGATTCGAATATAGAATTCTTATCCATTTACAAAATCTATCCCCCAATTGGAATTTCTCCATTATTCTAAATAAATATGGCCATTCAACCTGATCGAATGCTTTTTCTGCATCTAAGGACATAACAGCTAAATCCCTATCCCCAACTCTTTTTGAATATATGATATTAAATAATCGTCTCAAATTATAAGATGAGTAACGCTTTGGGATAAAACCTGTTTGATCATGGTGTATTATTTTAGTAATCACCAAACTTAATCTTCGTGATAAAACTTTAGCTAAAATTTTTTGATCTGTATTTAAAAGAGCAATTGCTCTATATGATCCTGGGTCTTCCAAGTCCTTGTCAACCTTAGGAATTAGTGTAATTGTAGATTCATTTAGGGATTCCGGCAATTTTCCTTGTTCATATGTATATTTATACACTGCATGTAATCTTGGGGAGATCAGATCTTGAAATTTCTTATAAAATTCTGTACTCAGGCCATCCGGGCCCGCTGCTTTTCCATTATTTAATGATCCGATTGACTCCTCAATATCGTTTATTGATATATCCGCATTTAACAAGTCTCTACCTCCCTGATCTAAGCTGTTAATATTACATTTTTGTAGAAATGTATCCATTTCATCCATTTGTCCTGTTATTTTTGATGAATAAAGACTTTGATAATATTGTAAAAATATATCATTGATATCTTTTGGTAAGGTCGATATATTGCCATTCTCAGATCTAATTCTATGTATCATTTTTTCGTCCTCTCGCTTTCTAAGTTGTCGAGCCAACAATTTTTGCGGTTTATCTCCAAATTCAAAGTGCACTTGTTTAGTTTGTTGATAAAGTTTAATTACTTGATTGGAATATATTTTATTTAGTTTATATTTTAATATTGCAATTTTATTACTTAACAATTTAGAGGGCTGTTTTGTATTCTCCATATCTAATTGTTTTATCTCTTTTTCCAAGTTTTGTTCCGTCTTTCTATTTTCTTTATTAAAGTATGCTTGTGCCGATATTATAGCTCCGCGCATAAATGCTTTAACTGTATCCCAAAGTAATGATGGTGAAACTTCAGGTTTGTCATTAGTTTCAAAGAATAATTTAATCTGTTTTACCAGATAATCATAACAAGCCTTATCCTTTAATATTTCGGGATTAAACCTCCAATTATTAGATTTTATAATTATATCTTTTAATTTTATCTTAAAAGTTAATGGAGCGTGATCTGAAATAATCTTTTTTAAGGTGGGTCTCTTGAAGAAAAGAGACGTCAGACTTCAATCTGTTTAATTGAGCTAACACCTTACCTCTTTTAATTGGCTCATTAACTCCCTTAACATTCCAACTACAGAAGGTGATTCCATTACCCCCAATCTTCCCATTAGTATCTTGCATTTTACTATTAAGGTGGTTTATATTGGAATAACCGTCCCGGCCCGTACAACTCAACATTGTAACCAGACCTTGGGTTGACGAAAATTAGTGTACGTCTTTCTATTTCATATACACGTCTCTTTGAACTGACTATATAATACCAATCGTAAATATTTTCATATACTGTATAATATAAAATCAAATATCTAATATACCTAAAATAATAAAAAGTGTGAGTGAAAGTGAATTGAAAAGTGTTAGTAAAGTGCTCAGAAAAAAAAATAACTACACCTATATAGAGTGTAGTGTGTGTTAGTGCAAGCCACACTAACGTGGCTACTAATCTACTGACTTCCGTAAAAAAAAAAAAGATGTTAATAATTCCAGCTCCAATCTTAAATGCTATATATTTTGGGGTAGGGTACTAAATTTGTATACTTAGTAATAATTCATATTATTAGTGACTATTATAATTACTATTCTAATTAGTAATACTATGTTAGGGGGGGGTAGATAATACTATGTTAGGTGAATAATTGCCATTTTATATGGGTAGATAACACAGTAATCTATCCATCTCTCTTTAAACCAAAATTTAAGTCCATGTCCAATATTCATCCTCCTTCTCCATAATGATTCATAACCGCGGATGGGTCATAAAAGTTCAGCCATCATCTTCTTGGTCTTGATCCACTTGTTCTTCTTCCTCTTCTGTTTCATTCTGTATTTTTCGGGCGAATTCCAGTGCTACAGTATGCTTAACGAAACGGAACTCTTTGTTGTTGTAGGTTACTCTTAATGTTGCTGGGTACATCAAGCCATATCTCAGATCCTTCGTATCCTTCAGATTCCTCAGAACACCTCTTGTTTCTGTGAATAAGGATCTTCTCTTGGCCACTTCCGCCGGATAATCTCTGAAGATACTGATATTATCTCCTTCATACTTAAAATTTTTCTTGCCTATTATTATCTTCATCATTTCTTCAAAAGCATGATCGTAAACCACCTTTACAATCATTTGTCTTGGGGGTGCATCCCTCCTGGGAGCCCGCCTTAATGCCCTGTGTGCACGGCCCAACAGGGGTTCTTGATCCAGATTCAAAATATCCTTCAGTAGTTTTGCAGCAAATTTTCGAGGGTCTTGATTTCCCTCACGACCCTCGCTCAAACCAACTATACGCAAATTCTTACGCCGTTGACGTCCCTCCAGATCGATACATTTCTCATTTATTTTGCATAATAATTCTGATAGACGTTTGTTCTCGGAGTGGAGTTTCTCTCTCTCCTTGGTGTTTAATACAGCCATCTCCGTTAGCTCTTTAATTGTCTCTTTTTGTTGGTCGAGCGTAATTATAATAGGATCAATCTTATCATCCAGCATTCTTTCCATACCAGCAGCTGCGTCTTTTATCTCCACCATTTGTTTTTGTAACTCAGCATCAGCCTTTTCTTTCCACTCGTTCATCATAATTTTTACCGTTTCTATAACTTCATTTTTTAAATCTTCTTTAATTCTTTCATGAAACACTAGAGTATCAGCCCTTAAATTTTTAATATCCTCTTTATAATCCTTCTTATTATCTTTAAGTAATTTCTTCATCTCACCTAGGATATTAACTTTGAGGTCCTCCAGTTCAGCTTTCCTCTGTGAAATCTCTTCTTGGGAAGCAGCCAGACTCGAGCCCAGGGCACCAGTTGGGCCTATTTCCCTTTTTCCAGGTTTTTTTCCGGGGGGGGAGCGAGACATCATTTTCTTGAAAAAGTCGCGCGCCTGATGACGTCACAGACCTTTTAAACGCTACCGGAGCCGTTCCCAGTCGTTCTCCCGCGGTGAGTACGGTTGACTGACCCCTAGACCCCCGTTTTTTATACAATTTTTAGTGGAGCTGTAATGGCGCGACTCCACTCACACCATGGCGCCAACCGGAAGTCCAGTTTGCCCTGATTCTAACTCGGAGATTTACGGTAATGGCCGCTCGTAATTACTCGGGGCACTTCACGAGTCTTCCCGAGCTTATCGGCCATTAGTTAGTCTTCCCTAGTACCTGCCGTTAGTGTTACGAGCCACTAAGAGACATCCCCGAGCTCCGACGTACCCGCTACGTTCCTTATACGTGCTTACCACGAGTTTGATTTTTTTTAATCTCGGGAGAGCACTTGAATGAACTTGTACAGTGGGACAGGGTCATATAATCTTTGTTTGCAGCGCCCAATGGAAATTGCATTGGTCCAATTTTATAACGGGAATCGGTGCAAAAAAGTATTTCTGTCCAATTTTGCAAGCTTTTATTTGGCTCATTATGAGCATTAGTGTGTGAACTCATACTTGTTCAGTGGAGCGAAACAAATAAATTCCTATTTCTAAATGTTAAACTGAGAGAAAACATGTACCTAGTTGGACAAACATTGAGTAATAAAAGTGTGCCGACAATATTTTGCTTGGGTTAAATTATTTCTGCGTTGTTTGATTAATGTGAAATTAAACCTGTTCAGTTTGTGTATGTGGCTTTTGAAAAGATGTTTGATAAAATATTACTTGTTAGTTTTATTAGCAAAACTAAAACAAATGGGCTGAAAGAAGCAACTGCAGGTTAGAGAATAAATCAGAGAGTTATGGCAAATGGTTATTTCATGACTAGAGGGAAGAGTGCAAAGTATGTAGAGGCCCCCACATGTAAGAGGGCAGCGCTGGATCAAATAATGGGAAATTGGAAAGGGCAAGTTAATTAAGTGTGTGTGGAGCAGCCTTTTGGGACTATTGACCAATTTGATTAGGTTTAAGATAGTTATGGATAGGACAGAGAGGACCCACTGGTTAAAATGCTCAGCTGGGGTTAGGCCAACTTTGAGGGTATGACAGAAGGCCTTGCTCAAGTTGACTGGAGCAGGTTATTTGAGGAGAAAGGAACATCGGCCAAGTGGGATGTTTTGAAAAGTGTACTGACAAAAGCTCAGGATATGTTCGTCCCCGTTAGAGTGAAGGGCAAAGAAGGCGAACGTAAGGAAGCTTGGTTGATGAGCGAATTTGAGGCATTGGTGAAAAACAAGAAGGATGCATGGGACAGGTATATGCAGCTGGGATCAAGTGCATCCCTGGAGGAGTTTTGGGAACTAAGGAGTAAACTGTTAAAGGAGATCAGAAGGGCAAAAAAGGGCCAGGAGATAGCTCTGGCGGGTAGCATTAAGGACAATCCCAAAAGATGTTATAAATACATGGGGGAAAAGGGTAACTGGCGGGAGAGTGGGACCTCTCAGAAATCAAAGCGGTCACCTCTGTGGGGAGCCACAGGAGATGAGCAAGGTCCTCAATGAGTATTTCTCCTCGGTATTTACTGAGGAGAAAGACAGTAAGATGGAAGAACTTGATGCAGTCAATGTAAGTGTCTTGAGAGCAGTCAGTGTTGCCGTCGAAGAAGTACTGAAGGTAATATTGTATATGAAGATAGACAAATCTCCAGGACCTGATCAGATATATCCAAGGACATTGTGGGAAACCAGAGATGAAATTGCTGGAGCCCTGGTTTAAATTTATGAGTTGTCCTCAAATGCAGGAGAGATGCCGGAAGACTGGAGGGTGGCAAATGTTTTACTTCTTTTCAAGACGTGACAAAAAAGGTTGATGAGGGCTGAACTCTAGCTGTTGTATACATGGATTTCAGTAAGGCATTTAACAAGGTTCCGCATGGTAGGCTGCTCTGGAAGGTTAGATTGCACGGTATCCAATGAGAGATAGTTGAATGGATTGCAAATTGGCTGCATGGAAAGAAGCGGAAGGTGATGGTGGAAGGTTGCTTCTCAGACTGAATGCCCATGACCAGTGGTGTGCCTCAGAGTTCGGTGCTGGGCCCGTTACTGTTTGTCATCTACATCAATGATTTGGATGAGAACATACAGGGCAAGAGTAGCAAGTTTGCTGATGATACAAAAGTTAGTGGTTTGTGCAGATAGCGAAGACGGTTGAGACTGATTGCAGGATCTTGATCGATTGGCCAGGTGCGGTGAGGAATGGTTGATGGAATTTAATACAGAGAAGTGTGAGGTGTGCATTTTGGGACAGATAACAAATGCAGGACCTACACAGTAAATGGTAGGCCTCTGTTGTAGAGCAGAGGGATCTAGGAGTGCAAGTGCATGGTTCCTTGAAGTTTGTGTCGCAGGTATAAAAGGTGATCAAAAAGACTTTTGGCACATTGGCCTTCATCAGTCAGAGTATTGTCTATAGAAGTTGCGAGGTCATGTTGCAGTTGTATAAGACATTGGTGAGATCGCATTTAGAATATTGTGTTCAGTTCTAGGCACCATGTTATAGGAAAGATATTGTCAAACAATACAATACGATATGGTTTTATTCGTCACATTGCACATAAAGTGCAAGTGAAATGAATTTGCCTTGAAAGGGTTCAGCAAAGATGTGTGAGGATGTTGCCAGGACTAGAGGGTGTGGGCTATAGGGAGAGGTTGAGTAGACTGGGCCTCTATTCCTGGAATGCAGGAGGATGAGGGGTGATCTTATAGAGGTATATAAATCATGAGAGGAATAGATCGGGTAGAGACTCTTGCCCAGAGTAGGGGAATCGAGGACCAGAGGACATAGGTTCAAGGTGAAGGGGAAAAGATTTAATAGGAATCTGAGGGGTAACTTTTTCACACAAAAGGTGGTGGGTGTATGGCACAAGCTGCCAGATGAGGTAGTTGAGGCTGGGACTATCCCAACATTTAAGAAACAGTTAGACAGGTACATGGATAGGACAGGTTTGGAGGGATATGGACAAAGTGCAGGCAGGTGGGACTAGTGTAGCTGGGACATGTTGGCCTGTGTGGGCAAGTTGGGCTGAAGGGCCTGTTTCCACACTGTGTCACTCTATGACTATGAATCTAAGAAATTCTTTAAGGTTAACTACAAGAACCACTGCTCTTTTTGACAAGTGACTGGAAGTTCAAAGCACAATTTTGAAATGTGCAGATGACATGAAACTTATAAGCATAAGAAGATATAAATAAATTTCAATAGAACGTGGAGAGATTTACAGAGCTAGTGGATATTTGACATTTGAAATGCAAGGTGAATAACTATCAGATGATGCAGTTGGTATGAAAAATAAGGCTAGACAAAGCATGCTAAATGCTATGGCTTTAAACTGCTCTAAAACAGTATGCCTCCCTTTGCTGATTGATTCTATTATTCTGAACATTTGTCCAAATACATCATGTATCTTATCACCCTCATCTTAACTATGACTACAAAAGCAAAACAAAATATTTTCATCTTTTATTAATGCTGTATTGATTATTTGATTACACTAATATTCGTATATTTTGCAAGCTTTATCAAGAAAATAATCAGAAGAAAAGCTACGTTAGCAGAATTACCAATAAAATCCCATTCAGTATTTTATCATTTCATAAAAAATGCAGAATGGTTTAGCATTATTGCAAGAAACTTAGTAAAAATATTTTTTTACATAAAGCAAAATGCATCAAAGATATAATTAAGCAAGCATAGGATCATAAAAAATCTCTCAAATTGTGTAATGTTTCTATTGCTTCTTAAACATTTTTGAAACACATTATTAAACATATTGGAATTGCAAAGATTTACGTATGAAATATTGCAACAATTTTCAAGTAAGTCAAAGAACTAAATCAATTTTTCCAAGCTCTTTCCTGGGTATTAATCAGCTAACATTAAAAATAGCTTCTGGAGTAATTCTATGCAGGTTACATTCCCAGAGAATTGTTAAGTTAATTGCAATTGACTTTCGGTGCTGATTAGAATTTGACCCTTGGTCGACACTGAACTCAATTTCTTTCAATGTATGATAATGACTCATCCATAGAATTGTAGATCATTTTATTGATGGGTTTGCATTTTTTATGCAGACTGAAGTTGAAAATCTGCATTGGGTGGTTTTCAACCTAGAACATTCAAGCCTGGATTCGACAATGAAATATCATTTTTGTTTGGATATATTTTAATATGGTAAGAAGACTAAAATGTTCCCAAAATTATCATGTCAAAAACACCACCAAAAATTTTTCCAGAGCTGAAAAGTGCCTACCTTTCATCTGACATTTTTCCTCTGCCAAAAGGTGCCACGTTTGGTTTGGGACTTTGTGGTAAATGGCAGTAGTTCCAAACTTTTAATTGCTTAACTGAAAGAACATTCCTGAATTTCCATGCATGCAATGTCCAATTCAAATTCTCCAGAATAAAATGACACAAAGTGCTCAACGGGTCAGGCAGCATCTCCGGAGAACATGGAAAGGTTATGTTTTTTTATGTTGGGATCCTTCTTCGCACTCACCAGGCATTGTCCTGTTCACATCTCTCTTCCAGCTTCTCTCCCCCACCAAAAATTGGTCTGAAAAGTCTCGACCAGAAAAAACTGTATCCTCCAGGGATGCTGCCTGACTCACTGAGTTACTCCAGCATTTTGTCTCTTTTTTTGCAAGACAGCATCTGCAGTTCCTTGCAACTCCAAATCCCTGAATTTGCTAAGCAGTGTTGTGCTCTCAGGATGCTCTGCATTTGATGTCATCTTACAGAGAGATGTGGATGCAGCCCAGACCACCACACAAACCAACCTCCCTTCCATTGACTGAAACATTAATTCTGAATGCTGTTTTCACTGCACAGATTCTACCCGATTTCCTGAGTATTTCTAGCATTTTCTGTTTTTATTTCAAATATGCACTGGATGCTGCCCAGTCCCACTTGATCAACACCCATCCAGCACCTTGAATACTGAAGAATATGCAGCATGAGGTCACTCTCATAGAGTCATAGAGTCATAGAGTCATACAGTGTGGAAACGGGCCCTTCGGTCCACACCAGCCAACATGTCCCAGCTACACTAGTCCCACCTGCTCACGTTTGGTCCGTATCTCTCCAAACCTGTCCTATCCATGTACTGTTTCTAACTGTTTCTTAAATGTTGGGATAGTCCCTGCTTCAACAACCTCCTCTGGCAGCTTGTTTCATACGTCCACCACCGTTTGTGTGAAAAAGGCACTCTCTGAAGTAATTGATCATGTATTATATTGTGTATAATTTTGTTATATTACTTTGAAAAGTACATGGAAACAAAAAAAAACACTTTTAGTAATATCCATGTTTTCCATTTATTAATCTACACTCACCATGTTATTTCCTTACATAACATTAACCTCTGACTGCCATCATGAACTTCAATGAACTGCCTTTGGTGCACTAAGGACTTTGGTTTTTGCATTAGTATTAAGATTATTGATTTATTGAATATTGTCAAATATACGTATACTGATGTACTGAGAGTTGCTGCAAGTACGAATTTCATTGTGCCATCGTCAGTAAATCTGACAATTAAACACTCTTGACTCGTATGGAACTGATATCCTTGGAGACATATATATTAAGAGTATACAGTGTACTGTATTAAGAATTTAAGCTATCTGAAATATTAATGTAATTGAATCAATCAAGCAACCACATATTCAGGGTTGTAGGTAAATCTCAAAACTCATGATTAGCCACAGTAACTTCAATGTGCAAATGGGATTAACTTTCAGGCATTGGGACGATACAAAGAGTTGTTGACAGTTGATTATTGAACTGAGTCTTGTACCTGTTAAAGCATGAATAGTGCAAGATGCAGTACATCCAGTTATGTCTGTACCATTGTTATAAAGTGAATGAGCATTTGAGTTCTCATGTAAAACGGATGGAAGTGTTCACAACCACGTAGGATTTTACTCCAAATGTGGGGATCATGACAGAAGTGTCCTCGTGGCGATCCCCGGAAAAGGCCACATGATGCACTCTGTGACCAATTGGGTGACCAATTCCGTCAACATGTTGGACGGCGACAGAAGCCAACAGCGAGCGATACGTTGTCTGATACACGAGCATAACAAACACCAAATCTGGAAGTAGCCCACAAGACCATTCCAATACATCTACAGAGACTACTGCAGGACAGATAGAGTTATAGAGTTATACAGTGATACAATGTTGAAACAGGCCCTTCAGGCCAACTTGTCCACACCGGCCAACATGTCCCAGCTACACTAGTCCCACCTGCCTGCGTTTGGTCCATATCCCTCCAAACCTGCCCTAGCTGAACCCGGGTCTTTGTTCCATACACCCACCACCCTTTGTGTGAAAAGGTTACCCCTCAGATTCCTATTAAATCTTTTCCCCTGCACCCTAAACCTATGTCCTCTGGTCCTCGATTCTACTCTGGGCAAGAGACTCTACCCGATCTGTTCCTCTCATGATTTTATACACCTCTATAAGATCACCCCTCAACCGCTTGCACTCCAGGGAGTTCCAGCCTACTCAACCTCTGCCTGTGGCTGAGATCATCTAGACCTGGCAACATCCTCGTAAATCTTCTCTGTACCCTTCCAGATATGGGATCCAGAGAGAATGAGCCAACTGGATAAAGAATTGGCTTCATGGAAGGACTTCACGTTGCCTCCGCAAGGCCAAAAGCATAATCAAGGGTCAGTCTCACCCCGGTCACTCCCTCTTCTCCCCGCTCCCATCAGGCAACAGATACAGAAGTTTGAAAATGCGTGCCTCCAGATTCAGTGAGTGATTTTTTCCCAAATGTTATTAGGCACTGAACCGTCCTCTCACCAAATAGGGAGCACCAACCTACCATCTACCCCATTGATAACCTTTGGAATGTCTTTAATTGGATTTTACTGGTCTCATTTTGCACAAAACGATATAACCTTTATTAAGCTGCACACTGTGGACAACTTGATTGTAATGATGTATAGTCTTTTCACTAACTGGCTGGCACACAATAAAAAAGCTTTTCACTGTATCTCGGTACACCTGACTATAATAAACTAAATTAAACAAAACTAAACAAGGAACTACAGCTACTGGTTTACCAAGAGATGTTGAGTAACTCAGCAGGTCAGGCAGCATCTCTGGAGAACATGGATAGGTGATGCATCGGGTCACAACCCTGGTTGTTTTTTGGACTGGCGGCCTGTGACTAGTGGTGTGCCTAATGGAGCAGTGCTGGCCCCTTGCTGCTAGTCATCTATCATCAACAATTTGAATGAAAATGTACAAGGCATGATTTTGAAGTATGCAGATGACACTAAATTCAGTGATATGGTAGATGATAAAGATGCATATAAAAAAATACAGCAGGGTCTTGATCAGCTGGGCAAGTGGCTAATGGAGTTCAATGCAGACAAGTGTAAGGTGTTGCTTTTTAGGAAGTTAAATCAGGGCAGGACCATCACAATGAATGGTAGGGTCCTGGGGAGTGTTGTAGAGCAGGGAAAACCAGGAGTGCAGATACATAGTTTCCTGAAAGTGGTATCGCATGTAGATAGTGTGGGATTTTGGTTCATTGGCCTTCAGCAGTCAGGATACCGAGGATAAAAGTTGGGATGGTATGTTACAGTTGTGAAACATGTGGGTGAGGCCATATTTGGAGTATTGTTTTCAAGTATTTTTGGAGTATTTGTGGAGTCGAGCATAGGAGCAAAGAGATCCTTCTGCAGTTGTACAGGTGAGATCACACCTGGAGTATTGTGTGCAGTTTTGGTCCCCTAATTTGAGCAAGGACATTCTTGCTATTGAGGGAGTGCAACATAGGTTTACAAGTTTAATTCCCGGGATGGCGGGACTGTCATATGCTGAGAGAATGGAGCGGCCAGGCTTGTACACTCTGGAGTTTAGAAGGATGAGAGAGAATCTTATTGAAACATATAAGATTGTTAAGGGTTTGGACATGCTAGAGCCAGGAAACATGTTCCCGATATTGGGGCTGTTCAGCACCAGGGGCCACAGTGCACGGACTGGGACATGTTCAAGAAGGCTGCAACTGTCAGTCAACACATCAACCTGGAGGAGTATGCTGCGTCCGTGTCTGCTTACATGGAGAAGTGCATAGAGGATGTCTGTGTCACCAAGACCATCACTGTACGGGCCAACCAGAAACCCTGGATGACCACAGAGGTACGTCGAATGCTGAGAGCACGTAATGCCGCGTTTAAATCCGGCGACGTGGTGGCACTCAGATCAGCAAGAGCCAACCTGAACCGAGTCATGGCTGGCCAAGCATGCCCATGGTCAGAAAATCCAGAGCTTTCATGACCCCAAAAACACCAGGCGCATGTGGCAGGGAATAAAAACAATCACGGACTATAAGATTGCTCCACCACTCTGTGATGACAACATTGAGTTCCTCAATGAACTCAACAACTATTTTGGATGGTTCGAGGCATTAAATAACACACCTCCAAGTAAAGGTATTCCTCACTGTGATGAACAGGCACTCAGTCTTGATATAGTGGATGTACGGAGGACCCTAAAAGGAGTGAACGCACGAAAGGCGGCATGCCCTGACAACATACCAGGGCGGGTGCTCAGGGAATGTGCTGATCAGCTGGCACATGTCCTTACGGACATATTTAACACCTCGCTGAACCAGGCTGTCGTCCCATTATGTTTCAAGACTGCCACCATCATACCAGTGCCAAAAAAATCCAACATACAATGTCTCAATGACTACCGCCCTGTAGCACTCACCCCCATAATGATGAAGTGCTATGAGAGGCTGGTCAGGGACCACATTACCTCCAGACTCCCCTCCACACTTGACCCATACCAGTTTGCTTACAGGCCAAACTGCTCCACAGAGGACGCTTTATCCTCCGTACTCCATCTGAGCCTGGAACATTTAGAGGAGAAAAACACCTATGTGCGAATGCTGTTCGTGGATTTCAGTTCAGCATTCAACACTATTATCCCCCAGTACCTGATAAGCAAACTGATTCCATTGGGCCTCGGCACCCTCATGTGTAACTGGCTACTGGACTTCCTCACTGACAGACCCCAGTCTGTGAGGGTTGGAAACAACACTTCCAACACCATCTCTCTGAGCACCGGCTCCCCTCAGGGCTGTGTCCTGAGTCCAATGCTGATGACTCACGACTGTTGTGCCAGGTTTAGTACAAACCACATCATCAGTACGCAGATGACACAACAGTGGTGGGCCTCATCAGGGACGACAATGAGCTGGCTTACAGGGAGGAGGTGAAACAACTGGTGGACTGATGCAATACGAACAACCTGATCCTGAATGTCGAAAAAACAAAGGAGGTCATCGTCGACTTCAGGAAAAACCGGCACAGTCCCATACCACTTCACATCAATGACAGCGATATGGAGGTGGTCAGTAGCACAACGTTCCTGGGATGAGAAGAGGTCACCTCCCCCATCCCATCCTCACTACTTTCTACAGGGGCACCATAGAGAGTATTTTGACCAGCTGTATCTCTGTCTGGTTTGGGGACTGTAGAGCCTCTGACTGGAAGTCCGTGCAGAGAGTGGTGAGGACAGCGGAAAAAATCATCGGGACCTCTCTCCCCTCAATCGGGGATATAGCGACCAAACGTTGCTTGTGTAAGGCCAGCAGTATTATAAAAGACCCCACACATCTCCATCACGGACTGTTCACTCTGCTGCCCTCGGGAAAAAGATATCGCAGCATAAGGAACAGAACATCAAGGTTCTGCAACAGCTTCTTCCCAGGAGTCATCAGCCTCCTGAATGCCATGTAATGGGCTGCCACCATTGTCTATTTATCCTTTTATCCTTTTTATACATTTTATCCATGTCTATCCTTCTGTTAATTTACCGTGTTGCACAGGGAGCCAAATGCAACGTAATTTCGTTTGGAACTGCATATATCAATGTATTTCTAAATGACAATAAAGTTTGTTTGACTTGACTTGACTTTGACTTGACAGTTTAAAAATATGGGGTAAACCATTTAGAAAGGAGACGAGGAAACAATTTTTCTCACAGTTGTGAGCCTGTGGAATTCTCTGCCTCAGAGGGTGGTGGAGGCCGGTCCTCTGGATACTTTCAAGAGAGAGCTAGATGGGGCTCTTAAAGATAGCGGAATCAGGGGATATGGGGAGAAGGCAGGGAAAGGGTACTGATTGGAATGATCAGCCATGTTCCACACCAGGTCATCACAAATGTCCTCATTCTTCAGAGAACGGGGATTCCCCTCCCCCACTATAGATGAGGCTTGCACCAGGGTCTCCTCCATACCCCGCAACACTGCCCTCTCTCCCCTTTCCCCCACTCACAACAAGGGCAGAGTCCCCCTGCTCCTCACCTTTCACCCCACCAGCCGGCACATACAACACATAGTCCTCCACCAGTTTCGCCACCTCCAACGTGACCCCTCCACTCGCCACATCTTCCCATCTCCCCCCCTGTCTGCCTTCCGCAAAGACCGCTCCCTCCGCAACTCCCTTGTCAATTCTTCCCTTCTATCCCGCTTCACCCCTTCCCCGGGCACATTCCCTTGCAACCGCAAGAGATGCTACACTTGTCCCTTCACCTCCCCCCTCCACTCCTTTCTGGGACCCAAGCAGTCCTTCCAGGTCCGACAGAGGTTCACCTGCACCTCCTACAACCTCATCTACTGCATCCGTTGCTCCAGATGCCAGCTGATCTATATCGGTGAGACCTCCGCTCGGTCCGCAATAACCAACCCGACCTCCCGGTGGCTCAGCACTTCAACTCCCCCTCCCATTCCGTATCCAACCTCTCGGTCCTGGGCCTCCTGCATTGCCAGAGTGAGCAACACCGCAAGTTGGAGGAACAGCACCTCACATTCCGCTTGGGGAGTCTGCATCCTCTGGGCTTAAACATTGAATTTTCTCAATTCTGTTAACCCTTGCTGTCTCCTCCCCTTCCCACCTCTCCCTCAGCCCTTGGGCCCTGGCATTCCTTCTCTCTCTATCACTCCCCCACCCAAGTCGCACTAGCTTCTCATTTTCACATTACAAACAGCTTACAATGGCCTGTTTCCTTTATCATCGATACCTTTTTGCATATCTTTCATTCATTGTTCTTTATCTCTCCACATCACCGTCTATATCTCTCGTTTCCCTGATCCCTAACCAGTCTGAAGACGGGTCTCAACCCGAAACGTTGCCTATCTCCTTCGCTCCTTAGATGCTGCTGCACCCGCTGAGTTTCTCCAGCTTTTTGTGTACCCATGGTATGAAAGAATTCAAGTTTGTGTCTCGAACACATGGTATTCTTTAAGTATTAGATATTGGCTTGTATTTTGATCATTTCAGTTTTAATTGTTTGAGAAATGAAACAGGATCAAACATCACTTCACATCTTCTTATCATCCGGGCTGAAATGGAAAAGCTAAGGGATCAGTCAGTCGAGCAGAAAGAGCACTAAAGAAGCTTTAGATCTTGTTAAGAAGCATCACCTCACAGAACTCCATTTGATCTATACATCAATGATACACTCCATTACAGCATGCACTCACACAGAAGTGCTATTGCAAAAAAGATATCCCTGAGTCTGGTTTAGCTGCATCAAAAAGCAGATATGGAAGAAAGACAGTTGAAGGAATACAAATATATTGATACATGCTGTAAAGGAAGAAATTCAGGTTACACAATAAGGAATACATGTTGACACCGTCTGACAGCTTGAAGATTAAAAAATGCTGTGACAAAGAATTCCAAGAAAGGCAAGATATTTAGGGTGACTCACAAGGCCACATTGATCTCAGAACAAGATACCCAAGGAATTAAGAATTAGAATGTACTCCTGAAATCAGCTGTAAAAGAGTAGACAGACACATAACTGAAAAGATTCAAAATGTGATATCTTTGTGAGTCCAGAAATAAAAGCAACACCAGCAACATTTGTTGTGTCTCCAGTATCAACACTAATCCAATATAGCTTGAAGGTGCTTGAACATAATTTTAGCTTCTCCACAGATGCTGCCTGACCCACTGAATCCCTTCAGCCGCTTGTTGTTTTTTTACCAGATTGCAGCATCTTAAGGGCCTGTCTCACGGTGCGAGTCCACCCATGAGTAATCCCAAGTGAAAGAAAAAAAACAGACTTGTGGTTGTGTACAAGATTTCAAGTTCATGATCAAGTGTTTAACCGATTTCCCACGGGCATGTCATTTATGCAAAGTTCCAACTTCCTCTCCCATTACTCTTGAGCCGACCGTGAATGAAGGTATGTTTTAATAACTGTTCTTTCACATCAGATTGTTGGGAGACGGAGCTCAGGGTTCACCTCCTGAGCTGTTTTGGTGCCCAGGTGTGAGTTGAGGTGGAGGGAGGTTGGGGAGGGGGGGGCGTCATTAATCTGTCTGAGGTGACAAGGCTCTTGGGTTAGGAGTGGTGTGCGAGGGAGGCTTAATTCTCTCCGATCTCTCTCAAGCCCCGGATGAGAACAAAGGAAATCTCTCTTGCCACCGTGTAGAAGCCCGTTATATATAAATTTGCTGCTGACGCACACACGCACTCTCTCTCCCTCTCTCTCTCTCTCTCTCTGCAGCTCAGAGCCCAACCTCGCCATCCTATAGTGATAAGATTTACATCAGGTCCCCTCCACACCCACACCCCCTCTCTCCGACACACACCCCCCACAGGACAACAGGCAGCATGAGAGACAGAGAGTTTGTAGGGTGTTGGTTTTGTATAAGGATTTATTTTTAAATTATTAGCCAAGGTCGCATTTACATATTTTAAACAAAGTTTTGAGCGCTCGTTTTCAGATAGGGTTCAGACCCCGCATGGCTCGTTGCCCCCTTTGAACCAAGCCCTGCGAGAGGGGGGGGAGGGAAGGAGGGAAGGTGTGAGTGAACAAGAGCGCCGAGGAGGAGAGGGAAATAGGGGGTTGGGGGGGGTGGGTGGAGGAGAAATAGGGAAGAAGTTAGTTGTTCAGATCAGAAACCAGTAGGCTGGTAGCCATAATGCTGAAGAGCACACCCAATTCTTCTGAGGAGTGCATAAGCGACTGGAAGCAATGTTCCTCCAGAACTATAACTGAAACCACATCACCTCCTCTTGGCTGGACCGCAAGACCCAGGGTTACCGGTCAGCGCTCTTCGCCACAATGGAATCTCAAGAGGGCAATGCCAATGTAACCCGCGGCATCTCCTAAAATATGCCTATTCACACACACATTAATTCTCTCTCTCTCTCTCTCACACACACACACACACACACAATATCATCCAAGACTGTTCGTGTAGAACATTTGCCCAGATAACGCCAAGAAAAGAATAAAGTGTAAGATAGGAACTGCCTGCAGATGCTGGTTTAAACCGAAGATAGACACAAAAAGCTGGAGCTGACGGGGCAATCAAACAGCACAATGTCACCCCGTCACCAATTCCTTCTCTCCAGTGATGCTGCCTACCCACTGAGTAAAAAAAGAGCGAGAATGGGATCTGAGAGGAAAGATAGTGGAGAGAAGTGAATCGTAAACTGATGGAAGGGGAGGAAAGGCGCCTGAGCGAAAGATAGAGCGGAGAAAACCCAGCGATCGATTTATAGAATGTACTTGGAAGAGGAAAAAAAAATCCCTTTGTGAATACTCTATTCATGCTGGATGATGTTAGTTCGGACTGATCAACGTGGGCTGTGACTGAGCGATGGTTGTGATCGTTTACAGGCTGTAAATCAGGAAACTTGTGATCTTGTAATCGCTATTGGTTGTAAATCTACGCGTCAGGAAAATCCAACGTTCATTGATTCATCTCAGAAAGCAGCGACGCACGGCCCGTTGCTGTCCGGAAGTTTGGACACCCTTCCTGAAGTCTGATTTCACTTTATGGATGCAATGCACTATATCTGTGCTTCTTAAACTGGTGAATGGTTCACCCAAGCGCGAATGAAATTATTTTATGGAGTGAATGAAACTAGAGGGATGGGTGAAGGGTGAATGACATAATTTATCCAGCTTTTGTTTTCTATACTTAAAAAAAGACATTGCCATTAAAGTGGTTGGTAAGCTCATTGGTTTTAATGGCAGTGGAGCTGGAACTTTGATATGTTTTTTTATCTATACCTATGGTTTTCTAATTTCAAACTAACAGGATATTTCCCAAATTTACTGTAATATAACCGTTTAGGGAAGACCAGACGAGCTAGTGTGATCATACATTTATAAATGGCAATACTGGAGGGTCGCCGTATGCAACTGTTGAACTGTAACTTTATTTTGTGTAGAAATGTAGCTACCAAAGTTGATATTTGGTGGTTTTGTGAGCTTTCGGGGATGGATATAGAAAGATATTAGTTGGAGAAAAATATATTAAATCACACACTCCATGGTTTTTATAGCTAATTTTCCAAGAAATAACTGCAGTAATCAAAGCCCGAAAGGGTAGGATAGGGCTGAAGCCCAGTTGAGACGTTGGAATGTTTTTTTTATCATTCTAATAGAATGATTTTCCAACTCCAGTGGTAATTAAACTTTTTTTTCACTCCTAGTTTTTTTAACATATTTTTAGGATGTTATAAAAGCTGAATAAAAGAAACACTTACGAAAGGAGTTCATTCATGTATTTTGCTCATGTGACAAAAAAACATTATATATATAAAATTGTACACAAGGGAAAATAAGACGATTACCAAAAAAACAAAGAAAATTTAGTTGAGGGTGAATAAAATTTTGTGATTAAGACTCGAGGGTGATTGGCACTGAAATAAATTAAAGAGTGCCCACGGTAGACTCACGAATCACCAAGGTAAACGCACGGGCCACTACGTTATTGCAACGAGTCTAAATGTTTCCATTTTTAACTTGAAATTTGACTCGTGGAAAATATCAAACATGTTTGATTTTTTTCACGAGTTAACAAGTCTCACGGGTATCTGCCGTTAGCGCCACAAGTCGGTAAGTTGCTCGCGCGAGTTCCGACGTTCCCGCTTCGTTGATTGTACGTGATTACCACGAGTGAAAACTCGGGGTCACTCATGGGTCAACTCGCACCGTGAGACAGGGGTTTTAGTTTAGTTTAGATATACAGCGTGGAAACAAGGTCTTCAGCCCACCGACCAGCGGTCCCCACACGCTAACACTATCTGACATACACCAAGTACAATTTACAATGATACCAAGCCAATTAACCTACAAACTTGTATATCTTTGGAGTGTGGGAGGACATCAGAGATCCCAGCGAAAACCCACGCAGGTCACGGTGGGAATGTACAAACTCTGTTAGTCATGTCTCTGGCACTGTAAGGCAGAAACTCTTTTTTTTTTGTTGAATATTTTTTATTAGAAGTATAAGTACAGGTGTAAGTACAAGTATAAGTACATATAAAAACAACGTTCTTGATAAAGAGATAGGTAATAATTACCATGTTTTCTTATATATACTTCTAAACATTTTATTGTAGTTTTTTTATAGTGAAAAGTAGGAAAGTGTGAAAAATGATTAACATAAAAATAGTTATAAAATAACCAAAAGAAAAAAGTAAATAAAATAACAGTGGTATATTATACAAACAGTATTTATATAATAATATATCCGTAATCAATAATGTATTATTCTTCGCTCAATCCTTCGTTCAGGTCTCGATCAGGTCCACAAACCGAGTCATATTGATCCCTTAAGATATTCAAGGAATGGAGACCAAATCAGATTAAATTGGTCTAACTTGCCTAAAAGTGCAAGTCTTATTCTTTCCAAGTGTAAAGTCTCCGCCATTCCTGAAATCCACAATTTGATTGTAGGGGGTATGGGGCCTTTCCAAAATTGTAAAATTAATTTTTTACCAATTATTAAACTATAATCTATGAAAGTTCTTTGTGCTGTCGTGAGTAATTGATCCCTTTCTAATATTCCCAATATTATTAATTTTGAGTCTGGAACTAGATTCTTATTTACAACATTCGAAATTACCTTAAATATTTCCAACCAAAAATTCGTAATTTTTATACAAGTTGTAAAAGAATGTGTTAAATTAGCTTCTGGGTATTGGCATTTGTCACATATAGGAGATACATTAGAAAATATTCTATGTAATTTAGATTTTGAAAAATGCAATCTATGTAAAACTTTGAATTGTATCAGAGAGTGTCTAGAATTTAATGAACAATTATGTATATATCGTAAACTTTCATCCCAGATATCGGATTCGATTGTTTCACCTATTTCATTTTCCCATAGTTGTCTGTACTTTTCCATATTGGGTATATCATTTTCTAATAAAATATTATAAATGTATGATATTAATTTTTCCGTGTTTGGGTGTTTATTTAAGCATTCATCTAGAATTCCCGTCTTTCTCTTTTTATATTCCTGTGCAGTTGTTTTAATGTAGTCAGTTATTTGTAGATATCTGAAATAATGTTTAGAGTGTAGTCCATATATTTCCTGTATTTCTTTAAATGAAAGATACAGATTGTCCCTGTAAAGGTCACTGATCTTATTAATTCCTTGATTTTTCCATTATAAGAATCCTAAATTTTCCAGGGATGGTTTAAAACTTACATTATTAGAATTCCCGAGTCTAATTTGATATTAACATTGGATCAAAGAAATTTCCTTGATTATTGTTTGATATTAGGGAAAAAAATAATATTGAAATTTTGGAAGGGAACATTATCCCCAACAATTAAAATGTGGGCATCAGAGATGTTGGAGACGTTATACTTGGAAAGAATTAGATTTGTCCTTCTGGACAAGTATAATTCTTTTGAACAGATATGGTCTCCATATATACAGTATTTAGAGAAGTAGCTGTTCTTGGCATCACGGCTCGACGGGCACCCTGCGGGATTTGATGAAAATAATTCATTTGTATACTAGGATATATGCATGTCTTTATTGATATTATTATTTGTAGTTTTATTTACAATATATAGTGTGGTTTTTCATTTATATATACATATAATATTTGTTCTTATTTTTTTTTCTCACTTTTTTTGTCTTTTTTCTTTTTCTTCATTTTCTTTTTTCTCTTATACCAACTAATTATTACGGAATTATAATTTTATTGATTAATAATGGTATTTTTCTTTACTCACTTTTATTTTCAAAAAAATATAAGATAATAATCATTAGTGTGTTATGTACAAACATTGAATTAAGTTGATGTTTATAACTCAGTTTTAAACATTGAAAATTGGTTATCGCTAATAAAAAAATTATTTTAAAAAAAAATAAAAAAAATTAAAGAACAACAAGTCCCCAGGGACTGATGGGAAAAAAAAAAAAAAAAAAACTTACATTATTAACAATGGGAAGAACTAATGGGATATCTTCTAGTTTTAACGTTCTTTTTAACTGTCTCCAAATATTAATTCCACTATTAATTATTGGGTTTTCTCGATAAATTTTCTTAAATATTTTAATTTTAGAAAATAATATGGAACTGATTTCATACGGTAAGCAGTCTTCCTTTTCCATGTAACCAGTTTGGATTTTCATCAAGTTCAACCCACCAAAAGTTCATATTCTTAATATTAACTGACCAGTAATAATATATAAAATTAGGTAATGTTAAACCTCCATTAATTTTCGATTTACATAAATATTTTTTTATTTATTCTATGGCTTTTATAGTCCCAAACAAAATTAGTGACTATAGAGTCAACCTTTTTAAAAAAATTCTTAGAAAGATATATCGGGATCATTTGAAATAAATATAATAATTGTGGAAGAAAAATCATTTTTATCGCATTAATTCTACCTATCATTGAGATAGGTAGAGTTCTCCAATATAGAATATTCTTAGATAATTTATAGGTAAAAAATTATATTTAAATAAAGAATCATATTTTTTTATAACGTGAATTCCTAAATACTTAATCTGTTCATTAACAATCTTAAAAGGAAATTGTTTTAATGTAGTTAAATTATCTTGTGTTAATGGCATAAGTTCACTTTTATTCCAATTGATTCTATATCCAGAAAACGAGCCGAATTGAGTTATTAAATTCAATAAATTAGGTATGCTAATTTCAGGTTTTTTAATATATAATAATACGTCATCTGCATATAGAGAAATTTTATTTCTTGTTTCGTTAGTTTCATATCCAAAAATTTCGGGGTGTAATCTTACCGGAATGGCTAATGGTTCTATAGCCAACGCAAATAATAATGGTGATAGGGGACAACCTTGTCTGCATCCTCGAAATAAATTAAATTTGGTGGATATCATTTGGTTAGTTAAGATTTTAGCAGTTGGATTAGTATATAGTAATTTGATCCATTTTATAAACTTGTCTCCCAAATTTAACTTTTCCATAACCGCAAACAAATATGGCCATTCAACTTGGTCAAAGGCTTTCTCTGCATCTAACGATATTATTACTAAGTCTTTATTATAACTCCTTTTCTAGTATATAATATTAAACAATCGTCTCAAGTTATATGATGAGTATCGTTTAGGTATAAATCCTGTTTGATCCGGGTGTATTATTTTATTAATCACTACACTTAATCTTTTAGCTAATATCGTAGTTAATATCTTTTGATCCGTATTTAAGAGAGCAATAGCTCTATATGATCCCGGATCATCTAGGTCTTTATCCATTTTTGGTATGAGTGTTATAATGGATTTGTTTAGTGTTTCTGGTAAACTCTGTTGCGCATATATATATTCGTAAAGTATCTTCAAATAAGGTGTTATCAGATCCTTGTATGATTTATAAAATTCCGAACCAATACCATCTGGCCCAGGGGTTTTCCCGTTTTTTAATGATATAATAGAATCCTCAATTTCTTTAACTGTTATTTCAGCATTTAATAGTTTTGTATCATCTACATCCAGTCCTATTAGATTACAGTCGTTTAAAAATGTATTAATTCCTATCTGATTTTCAGTCATTTTGGATGAGTATAAATCTTTATAATATTGTAAAAATCTCTCATTAATATCGTTATTTTGTGTTAAGAATTCACCATTTTCTGATTTAATCTGATGTATTATTTTTTCTCCCTGTATTTTTCGTAATTGGCGAGCAAGTAATTTTTGTGGTTTGTCCCCAAATTCAAATTGTATTTGTTTTTTGTATTGATATAATTTAACCACTTGGTCAGTATATATCTTATTTAATTTATATTTTAATGCAGTAATTTTATTATGTGTTATCATTGTAGGGTTGAGAGCATTTTCTATATCTAATTGTTTTATCTCCATTTCCAGAATATTTTGTTCCTTCCGCTTTTCTTTGTAATAAAATGCTTGTGAAGATATCATAATTCCACGAGTAAAAGCCTTAAAAGTTTCCCATAGTAGGGATGGAGATATTTCTGGTTTATCGTTTATTTCAAAAAAAGTCTTAATCTGCTTTATAATATATTCATTAGTTAATTTATCCTTCAAAATTTGTGGATTAAGTCTCCATTGTCCTCGCATTTTCATGTTATCATTAAATGTAATATTAAATGTTAATGGAGCGTGGTCTGAAATAATGATACTGTGGTATTTAGAGTTATAGATGTATGGAATTAGCTTTATATCTACAAGGAAATAGTCAATTCTAGAATATGTTTTATGTACCGAGGAGTAAAATGAATAATCTCGTCCTGTTGGGTGTTCCATTCTCCAAACATCTCTAACTTTACTAGTATCAATGTATGCATTTATTAAATCACTGGAGTGTGATTTAAATTTCCTCTGTCCTGACGATCTATCTAAATAAGGATCTAAAGTACAATTTAAATCTCCTCCAATTATTAAATTGTGTTGTGCATGATCAGGAATTGTATTAAATATTTTCTTTAAAAAAATTGGGCTGTCAAAATTTGGGCCATATATATTGGCTAATATTACTTTTTGAGCATATAATTCTCCCGTTACAATAATAAATCTTCCATCTTTATCAATTATAGTTGATGTATGCTTAAATAAAGTACCTTTATGTATCAGTATTGCTACACCTCTAGATTTATGAGTAAAAGAGGAATGATATATTTTGTCAATCCATTTAGCCTTTAATCTATGCTCGGCATCTTGTTTTAGATGTGTCTCTTGAAGAAACGCAACATCAATTTTAAGTGCTTGCAACTGTGCCAATACTTTGCCCCTTTTAATAGGTTCATTAAGACCTTTAACATTCCAACTGCCAAAGATTATTCCCTCATTCCCCCCATTCTTTTTTAAGTCCTGCATTTTATTTAAGGTGGTCTTTAATGGTTCACATGTCTCAGCTCGACATACCCGACCTTACCCCCGAACTCCGAATGGGCGAGTTTCAAGATTTTCAAATATCTCGCACGGATATATCTTTTCTGATTACTAGTCCACTGTGATGTAAAAAAATAAAAACATGAGGTAATATAAAAAAACATAAGATAGAAAAAAGGGTTAGTAAATAGTGAAAAGTAAGGCAGCAACTCTACTGCTGCGCCACCATGCCACCCCTGCAGCCTCTTGTCTCTCTCTTGAAATATAGTTGGTTACATTTGTATACATGAACATGTGTTAATCTAATTTCACTCTATTCCTTTATGGAGTGAAGTTGTGATATGTAAAATAATCTGAGGTCAAGCTACAGTACACTTGATCGTGTGTATACCAGCCTGCACCTGAGAACAGTCAAAGAACCCTACATGTTTCCTGCATATTCCAGTTAACCTTTAGGCAAATTAAACAAGATCCAGACCACATTCAGGCATGAGTTGATAAGTGACAAGTCATATTGGTGACACAGCAGTGCTAGATATTGACCATCTCCAACAAAAGAGAGTTTAACCATCTACCCTTGACATTCATTGGCGTACCCAATACCAAACCCTCCACCATCTACAACCTAGTTGTTATCATTGACCAGAAGTTCAACAAGAGCAGCCACATAGCTCTTGTTGTTGCAAACAGGTCAGAGACTGGGTATTCTGTGGCATGATATTCAGCTATTGACACCGCATGGTTCATGCCCAAATACTACAAGGCACAAGTTAGGAACATGCGTCATTATTCTCAATTTACCACAAAAATGACAAAACATGAGGAATATTACACTACCTCTTCTTTTAAAGGGAGAGTGACCAAAGCAACTGCAATTTCTATCACACTGAGAGCAATTTGACGACTTGTATCTGTTCTCATCTTACTGCCTGTTTTATAGTCTTCGACTGAAAAAGATGAAGGGTACAGCGAAGAATGAATAATAGACACAACATGCCAGAAATTGTGCAGAGAGTGAAGATGAGATCATGGTTCCCTCTATCATTTTCATGAAATAATCTCAACAATCGGTGGGGTGTAGGAAATATCCTGTTGAGCCATGAATCACCAGAAATTAGTAGGCATCTGTACTATGTTATCAGTCATGCATATATTGAAGCTCAGCCAACCTCTCCATACATATCAGGAAGTTGTGGAATTGCCACTCTGAATACAAATGTATCACTGCAGTTACCCAGTTTGGATTTATTCCTCTCATAAGAACGTTGTCTATCAACATGATTGAAGGCCCCAACATGGTTTAATATTGATGGGACAGAAAGAGAATAATTGAAACTGTGGTCTCTTTGCTCCAAGAGGCTATTTATTCGCAGAGATACATGAATTTTAAATTTAATGTTTTTTATCAATGTGTTTCTTTCCGCTTCCTCGCAATTTAATACTTTTTTGTCCTCTCTAGTTCATATTGGTGGCCAAGGCAAAGGATATTAGATCAGGAAAGCCTGACCTACTGTGATCAAAATGTTTGAAACATGAGTTAGCTCTCAGCTAGTATACAAGCACCGCTGGTCACCCCAATATGGAATGTTATTATGCTAGAGAGATTAAAATTGTGAGAACGTTGCCTGGACAAAAGAATTCTAATTCTGAGAAAATATTTGCTGGGTTGGGATAATTATCCTTGGAAAGGCATATGATTAAGATTTAACTGAAGGCCTTAGATGATAATATGCATGTATTTAGTTGCGTATTGTAAAGTCAATGCACTCATTGAATTAGTAACCTCTTACCAATAGAGAAATACACAAGGAGCTCAGATAAAAGGTGTGGAGTTTATTTAAGATTTCTTCAAAGTCTCTGAATCATTCAAAACCATTGTTGCACTTAGTGACATAAGGGGATGACAACAATAAAAGAGTAATTGTTGCCTGACATTCCTTCTCCATCTCTCCCCCCCCCCCCCCCCCCACCACAGTCGCACTAGCTTCTCATTTTCACACCACAAACAGCTTACAATGGCCTGTTTCCTTTATCATCAATACTTTTTTGCATATCTTTCATTCATTGTTCTTTATCTCTCCACCTCACTGTTTATATCTCTCGTTTCCCTGATCCCTGACCAGTCTGAAGAAGGGTCTCGACCCGAAATGTCGCCGATCTCCTTCGCTCCTTAGATGCTGCTGCACCCGCTGAGTTTCTCCAGCTTTTTGTGTAACCCTCGATTCTCCAGCATCTGCAGTTCCTTCTTTAACACTTTGTCTACTCCACTGCGATATCTCCTCAAGGTATGCCTACTTTGAAGAAGTTCTCCTCCTCCCTACGAAGACAGTTTCACAACCTCCTCTCTAACTGCTCTCCCTCTGTGATACCCCCTTCCCTCCAACTCTACGACCACATCCTCACCTAGACTCGATACCACAGCCACATCTGCTTCCTCGGGGCCTGCCTGCGCCTCCATCTCATACCTCGTGGATTCCAGCTCCAATTCCCTGCCTCCCAGTTCGGACTCCAGCCGGACTATCGGTACCGACTGGCTATCTGCCGCCACACTGTACAATTCTCCACCCTGGTTGCGATGCGCCGGCATCAGCAGGACCTCGCATTGGCTCTCCCGAATCTTCGGGCCTCACTTACCCAGATCTGCAACGGACCCCAACTACACTACATCCTCCGGAAGATCCACCGCTTCAATCAACAATTCCTGTCCCACCTTACCTCCACCAAGGACCAGAAATTAGCCCGCCTCCAGGCCGTTCCAGCTACCGACAATCCCCGACTCGACCGCCCGCAGGCCCCGGGCCCCCACTCTGGCCCGAGCCGCTGGCCTGAGTCCCCCGACGCCATCTTTGCCACAAGGAGCGCCTTGAGGACTCACCAGGACGCTGGCGTCACCGACCTCCACGCCGATGCTGCCGCCGACCTCCACATGCCTACCGATGACGCCCAGCCTCGCTACCTGCCCGGTAACCCTGTTTATCTCGCCCTCCCCGATTCCACCACCCATCACCAGCACAACGCGACCGCCGAACCTCATCGCCGCACCGGGCCCATCCAGCATTGCCGGTGTACTGGGCCCGCCGAAGACCACAGCCGCACCCGCCTCACCTTGCATCGCCGCCGGACCGGGGCCCCCCGAACATGGCCGCTGCACCGCACCCCACTCGTCTCGCCGCCTCACCGGGCAGGCTGAACCTTGCTTCCCCACCGCCCACCCGCCCACCGGGACCTCCCACGCATCACCCGCCGACCCCGACTCCACTGCCCGCGGACTCCTACCTTCGGGCTTGCCGACCCACGACATTCCACCGCCCTCCAGCAGCCCGCAGCCATCGCCTCACCTACAGACTGGACTGTGTAGCGGGCCTGAAGCCTCCACGTTGCTCACTCCTCCCACCACTCTGTTGTTAACGGAACTTGGTCCTAGTGCCCGTCTCCCCAGCCCCGGTGACTTCAGTGGCTATTCCACTGGGTCTTCCTCATCCCCCTCCTACCATTTAACCCCTGCTCTTCCCCACCCACACCACAGCCCCCATACCCCCCCACCCCCTGACCACCCTCCACCCCCCCACCACACAACACTCCCTCCTCAGTCCACTCACCTGCCTTCCTCCAGCCACAACCCCCATCCCTGCCGCATGTTCACCATCCCCCCGGACCTCCCCCTCTCCGACACCGAAAGGTTGGTCCTCAGCAGAGGTCTTACCTTTGTCCCCCTCCGTTCCCACCTCAATGAGTTCCGCGCCCACCACGACTTGGAGCTCTTCTACCGTCGCCTCCGCCTCACAGCGTTCTTCCACGGGAACAAGTCCTCGCCCCCCACTGATGATCCCTTTTCCTGTCTCCCACGCACCCCCTCCTCGTGGACCCCCCCTCGTGGCCCTCCAGCTTTAGAACTCTTTATACAGAACTGCCGTCGGGACATCAACCGCCTCGACTTCTCCACTCCCCTGTCTCACTTCAATCTCTCCCCCTCCGAACCATCGACTCATTCCGCAACAACTCAGACTGGGTTATCAAACCCGCCGACAAGGGAGGTGCTGTGGTAGTCTGGCGTGTCGATCTCTACAAAGCAGAGGCCACGCGCCAACTCTCGGACACCTCCTCCTACTTACCCCTGGAACATGACCCCACTGACGAGCACCAGGCCACCATCTCGAGCACCATAACCGACTTCATCAACTCCGGCTCCCTACCCCCCCCCCCCCCCCCCGAGCCTCCAACCTCATCGTTTCCCAGCCCTGCACAGCCCAATTTTACCTTCTCCCCAAAATCCACAAACCCGACTGCCCTGTCAGACCCATTGTCTCTGCCTGTTCGTGCCCCACCGAACACATTTCCACATACCTTGACTCCATCCTATCCCCCTTTGTTAAATCCCTCCCCACCTATGTTCAAGACACCTCAGACACTCTCCGTCGGCTCCGCACATTCCATTGTCCAGGCTCCCACCCTCTCATCTTCACCATGGACGTCCAGTCACTATACACCTGCATCCCCCACCAAGATGGTCTCAAAGCCCTCCGGCACTTCCTCGACCAGAGGAGCAACCCATACCCATCCACTGACACCCTCCTCCGCCTAGCGGAGTTGGTCCTTACCCTCAACAACTTCTCTTTTGACTCCTCCCATTTCCTCCAAACACAAGGCGTAGCTATGGGCACACGCATGGGCCCTAGCTACGCCTGCCTCTTTGTCGGGCACGTCGAACAATCTTTGTTCTCGGCATACCAGGGCCCCACCCCCGACCTTTACCTCCGTTACATTGCGACTGCTTTGGTGTCACCTCCTGCACCCATGCACAACTGACTGACTTCATCCATTTCACCACCAACTTCCATCCGGCACTCAAATATACTTGGACCATTTCCGACATTTCCCTACCATTCCTTGACCTCACCATCTCTATTGCAGGTGATACACTCCTGACTGACATCCACTACAAACCAACTGACTCCCACAGCTACCTGGACTACTCTTCCTCCCACCCTGCTTCCTGTAAGGACTCCATCCCCTATTCCCAATTCCTCCGTCTACGCCGCATCTGCTCCCAGGATGACGTGTTCCACACCAGGTCATCACAAATGTCCTCGTTCTTCACAGAACGGGTTTCCCTTCCCCCACTATAGATGAGGCTCGCACCAGGGTCTCCCCCATACCCCGCAACACTGCCCTCTCTCCCCATTCCCCCACTCACAACAAGGGCCGAATCCCCCTGGTCCTCACCCTTCACTCCACCAGCCAGCGCATACGACAGATAGTCCTCCGCCAGTTTCGCCACCTCCAACGTGACCCCTCCACTCGCCACATCTTCCCATCTCCCCCCGTCTACCTTCCGCAAAGACCGCTCCCTCCGCAACTCCCTTGTCAATTCTTCCCTTCCCTCCCGCTCCACTCCTTTCCTGTGCACTTTCCCTTGCAACCGCAAGAGATGCTACACTTGTCCCTTCACCTCCCCCATCCACTCCTTTCAAGGACCCAAGCAGTCATTCCAAGTCCGACAGAGGTTCACCTGCACCTCCTCCAACCTCATCTACTGCATCCGTTGCTCCAGATGCCAGCTGATCTACATCGGTGAGACCAAGCGGAGGCTGGCCGATTGTTTCGCCGAGCACCTCCGCTCGGTCCGCAATAACCAACCCGACCTCCCGGTGGCTCAGCACTTCAACTCCCCCTCCCATTCCGTATCCGACCTCTCGGTCCTGGGCCTCCTCCACGGCCAGAGTGAGCAACACCGCAAGTTGGAGGAACAGCACCTCATATTCCGCTTGGGGAGTCTGCATCCTCTGGGCTTAAACATTGAATTTTCTCAATTCTGTTAACCCAGACTGCCCCCTCCCCTCCCCACCTCTCCCTTAGCCCTCGGGCCCTGACATTCCTTCTCCATCTTTCCCCCCCCCCACCCCAGCCGCACTAGCTTCTCATTTTCACACCACAAACAGCTTACAATGGCCTGTTTCCTTTATCATCAATACTTTTTTGCATATCTTTCATTCATTGTTCTTTATCTCTCCACATCACTGTTTATGTCTCTCGTTTCCCTGATCCCTGACCAGTCTGAAGAAGGGTATCGAGCCGAAACGTCGCCTATATCCTTCGCTCCTTAGATGCTGCTGCACCCGCTGAGTTTCTCCAGCTTTTTGTGTAACCCTCGATTCTCCAGCATCTGCAGTTCCTTCTTTAACACTTTGTCTACTCCACTGCGATATCTCCTCAAGGTATGCCTACTTTGAAGAAGTTCTCCTCCTCCCTACGAAGACAGTTTCACAACCTCCTCTCTAACTGCTCTCCCTCTGTGATACCCCCTTCCCTCCAACTCTACGACCACATCCTCACCTAGACTCGATACCACAGCCACATCTGCTTCCTCGGGGCCTGCCTGCGCCTCCATCTCATACCTCGTGGATTCCAGCTCCAATTCCCTGCCTCCCAGTTCGGACTCCAGCCGGACTATCGGTACCGACTGGCTATCTGCCGCCACACTGTACAATTCTCCACCCTGGTTGCGATGCGCCGGCATCAGCAGGACCTCGCATTGGCTCTCCCGAATCTTCGGGCCTCACTTACCCAGATCTGCAACGGACCCCAACTACACTACATCCTCCGGAAGATCCACCGCTTCAATCAACAATTCCTGTCCCACCTTACCTCCACCAAGGACCAGAAATTAGCCCGCCTCCAGGCCGTTCCAGCTACCGACAATCCCCGACTCGACCGCCCGCAGGCCCCGGGCCCCCACTCTGGCCCGAGCCGCTGGCCTGAGTCCCCCGACGCCATCTTTGCCACAAGGAGCGCCTTGAGGACTCACCAGGACGCTGGCGTCACCGACCTCCACGCCGATGCTGCCGCCGACCTCCACATGCCTACCGATGACGCCCAGCCTCGCTACCTGCCCGGTAACCCTGTTTATCTCGCCCTCCCCGATTCCACCACCCATCACCAGCACAACGCGACCGCCGAACCTCGCCGCCCGCCGGGACCACCTACCCTCATCGCCGCACCGGGCCCATCCAGCATTGCCGGTGTACTGGGCCCGCCGAAGACCACAGCCGCACCCGCCTCACCTTGCATCGCCGCCGGACCGGGGCCCCCCGAACATGGCCGCTGCACCGCACCCCACTCGTCTCGCCGCCTCACCGGGCAGGCTGAACCTTGCTTCCCCACCGCCCACCCGCCCACCGGGACCTCCCACGCATCACCCGCCGACCCCGACTCCACTGCCCGCGGACTCCTACCTTCGGGCTTGCCGACCCACGACATTCCACCGCCCTCCAGCAGCCCGCAGCCATCGCCTCACCTACAGACTGGACTGTGTAGCGGGCCTGAAGCCTCCACGTTGCTCACTCCTCCCACCACTCTGTTGTTAACGGAACTTGGTCCTAGTGCCCGTCTCCCCAGCCCCGGTGACTTCAGTGGCTATTCCACTGGGTCTTCCTCATCCCCCTCCTACCATTTAACCCCTGCTCTTCCCCACCCACACCACAGCCCCCATACCCCCCCACCCCCTGACCACCCTCCACCCCCCCACCACACAACACTCCCTCCTCAGTCCACTCACCTGCCTTCCTCCAGCCACAACCCCCATCCCTGCCGCATGTTCACCATCCCCCCGGACCTCCCCCTCTCCGACACCGAAAGGTTGGTCCTCAGCAGAGGTCTTACCTTTGTCCCCCTCCGTTCCCACCTCAATGAGTTCCGCGCCCACCACGACTTGGAGCTCTTCTACCGTCGCCTCCGCCTCACAGCGTTCTTCCACGGGAACAAGTCCTCGCCCCCCACTGATGATCCCTTTTCCTGTCTCCCACGCACCCCCTCCTCGTGGACCCCCCCTCGTGGCCCTCCAGCTTTAGAACTCTTTATACAGAACTGCCGTCGGGACATCAACCGCCTCGACTTCTCCACTCCCCTGTCTCACTTCAATCTCTCCCCCTCCGAACCATCGACTCATTCCGCAACAACTCAGACTGGGTTATCAAACCCGCCGACAAGGGAGGTGCTGTGGTAGTCTGGCGTGTCGATCTCTACAAAGCAGAGGCCACGCGCCAACTCTCGGACACCTCCTCCTACTTACCCCTGGAACATGACCCCACTGACGAGCACCAGGCCACCATCTCGAGCACCATAACCGACTTCATCAACTCCGGCTCCCTACCCCCCCCCCCCCCCCCGAGCCTCCAACCTCATCGTTTCCCAGCCCCGCACAGCCCAATTTTACCTTCTCCCCAAAATCCACAAACCCGACTGCCCTGTCAGACCCATTGTCTCTGCCTGTTCGTGCCCCACCGAACACATTTCCACATACCTTGACTCCATCCTATCCCCCTTTGTTAAATCCCTCCCCACCTATGTTCAAGACACCTCAGACACTCTCCGTCGGCTCCGCACATTCCATTGTCCAGGCTCCCACCCTCTCATCTTCACCATGGACGTCCAGTCACTATACACCTGCATCCCCCACCAAGATGGTCTCAAAGCCCTCCGGCACTTCCTCGACCAGAGGAGCAACCCATACCCATCCACTGACACCCTCCTCCGCCTAGCGGAGTTGGTCCTTACCCTCAACAACTTCTCTTTTGACTCCTCCCATTTCCTCCAAACACAAGGCGTAGCTATGGGCACACGCATGGGCCCTAGCTACGCCTGCCTCTTTGTCGGGCACGTCGAACAATCTTTGTTCTCGGCATACCAGGGCCCCACCCCCGACCTTTACCTCCGTTACATTGCGACTGCTTTGGTGTCACCTCCTGCACCCATGCACAACTGACTGACTTCATCCATTTCACCACCAACTTCCATCCGGCACTCAAATATACTTGGACCATTTCCGACATTTCCCTACCATTCCTTGACCTCACCATCTCTATTGCAGGTGATACACTCCTGACTGACATCCACTACAAACCAACTGACTCCCACAGCTACCTGGACTACTCTTCCTCCCACCCTGCTTCCTGTAAGGACTCCATCCCCTATTCCCAATTCCTCCGTCTACGCCGCATCTGCTCCCAGGATGACGTGTTCCACACCAGGTCATCACAAATGTCCTCGTTCTTCACAGAACGGGTTTCCCTTCCCCCACTATAGATGAGGCTCGCACCAGGGTCTCCCCCATACCCCGCAACACTGCCCTCTCTCCCCATTCCCCCACTCACAACAAGGGCCGAATCCCCCTGGTCCTCACCCTTCACTCCACCAGCCAGCGCATACGACAGATAGTCCTCCGCCAGTTTCGCCACCTCCAACGTGACCCCTCCACTCGCCACATCTTCCCATCTCCCCCCGTCTACCTTCCGCAAAGACCGCTCCCTCCGCAACTCCCTTGTCAATTCTTCCCTTCCCTCCCGCTCCACTCCTTTCCTGTGCACTTTCCCTTGCAACCGCAAGAGATGCTACACTTGTCCCTTCACCTCCCCCATCCACTCCTTTCAAGGACCCAAGCAGTCATTCCAAGTCCGACAGAGGTTCACCTGCACCTCCTCCAACCTCATCTACTGCATCCGTTGCTCCAGATGCCAGCTGATCTACATCGGTGAGACCAAGCGGAGGCTGGCCGATTGTTTCGCCGAGCACCTCCGCTCGGTCCGCAATAACCAACCCGACCTCCCGGTGGCTCAGCACTTCAACTCCCCCTCCCATTCCGTATCCGACCTCTCGGTCCTGGGCCTCCTCCACGGCCAGAGTGAGCAACACCGCAAGTTGGAGGAACAGCACCTCATATTCCGCTTGGGGAGTCTGCATCCTCTGGGCTTAAACATTGAATTTTCTCAATTCTGTTAACCCAGACTGCCCCCTCCCCTCCCCACCTCTCCCTTAGCCCTCGGGCCCTGACATTCCTTCTCCATCTTTCCCCCCCCCCACCCCAGCCGCACTAGCTTCTCATTTTCACACCACAAACAGCTTACAATGGCCTGTTTCCTTTATCATCAATACTTTTTTGCATATCTTTCATTCATTGTTCTTTATCTCTCCACATCACTGTTTATGTCTCTCGTTTCCCTGATCCCTGACCAGTCTGAAGAAGGGTATCGAGCCGAAACGTCGCCTATATCCTTCGCTCCTTAGATGCTGCTGCACCCGCTGAGTTTCTCCAGCTTTTTGTGTAACCCTCGATTCTCCAGCATCTGCAGTTCCTTCTTTAACACAGATAATATTCAGATAATGTCTGAAGAACGGTCTCGACCTGAAACATCATCTATTCCTTTTCTCCAGAGATGCAGCCTGTCCCACTAGGTTATTCCAGCATTTTGTATATATCTTCGGTGTAAACCAGCATCCGCAGTTCCTTCCTACAGATAACGTTCACATCAAGAATACACATTCTGCATGTAGAAAGGTAAATAGTAAGATTAAATGAGAACTTACCAGTTTGAAGTTTGATCTTTATTTTATGATGAGTTATGATGATCGATTACATGAAGAACCCCGCCAGTCCACACGCGTGTCATTCTTCAAAGCAGCGGTGTGAAATCACAGAATAACAATAAGTGAAGTGACATAGTAAGATTATAAACTTAGAACTACCAGAAGAGCTTTGCGATATGAGGGTTGGGAGTGATGGGCACGTAATCGCTCATCCTAACTCCTCATAAAATAAAGATCAAACTTCAAACTGGTAAGTGCTCATTTAATCTTACTATTTTACATTGGAGTCACGTGATTGATTCCATGAAGATTTCAAAGATCCATCGTGTTGGGATGGCAAACCTTGCTGCCAGGAATGGGACCTCCAACATGTGCCCTTCATCCCTTGGGGTATGCTCCACGGTTATACCCTCAGACTCGGCGTCAGATTTACACTGACCCGGCATGCTCTCCTCACCCAAGAGGAGACATTAAGCAGCCCTGTTACAAGGCGCTGCTGGCGCGGCCTCTCCCATAGGCCGGCTTTGCCATAGGCTCAGCATCAACATTAAGCAGCCCTGTCCAAGGCGTTGCTGGCACAGGCCCTCCCATAGGCCAGCGCTGCCACAGACTCGGCATCCATATTAAGCAGCCCTGTGCAAGGCGCTGCTGGTGCGGGCTTTCCTATAGCCCCGCACTGACACAGACTCAGCATGAACATGAAGCAGCCCTGTACAAGGTGCTGCTGGCGCGGGCTCTACCATAGCCCCACGTTGTCACAGACTCAGCATGGACATGAAGCATCCCTGTACAAGGTGCTGCTGGCACGGACTCTTGCATAGCCCCACGCTGACGGAGACTCAGCATGCCCATGAAGCAGCCCTGTACAAGGTGCTGCTGGCGCGGGCTCCACATAGCCCCGTGCTGACACAACTCCTGCTAGTGTATCTTGATGGAGCCCCCTCTCGATAGGGGCTCCATTCTGGCCAACATCCAAATTTTATACATTACCGGTGGAAACCCTCCCGGCACCAGGGCTAGCCGTTCTGGTCAGTTTTACCCCATATCCTGGGGACCACTGCGGTCTGGGCGCCACATTGCTGCTGGGTTTCCCTTCCCCGGGAACCACAGTGCTGGAAGTCAGTGACTGCAATTGTGAGGCCGACATTTACCAGCCACCTGCTTCCGCGGTCGGAACCGGGGTGTCCCCACAGTGCACAGCCGGTTCCCTCGTCGGACTTCGGCAAAATATCGAGCAGGAAAACCTCTGTAAAAGAGGTTCCTGCAAGCAAATCAAAATCTGATAAGAAAAACAAAAGTTACCTGTAGTTTAAACTTACCGCTGGCAGGAGCAACTCGCCTGCGATTGGACGTAATGACACGCATGTGGATTGGTGGGGTTCTTCACGGAATCACTCACTTGACTCCAAAGTAAAATAAGCAGATAGCATTAATTGAAGAAATAATTTTTCATTCAGAATGAAGGAAGGTTCTGGAACTCACTACTGGAAAATCTGGTGGAAGCAGAGTAGAGTCATAGAGTCATAATCTTACAGTGTAGAAACAAACCCCATCAGCTCAACTTGCCCACACCAGCCAACATGTCCCCTCCACACTAGTCCCACCTGCCTGCTTTTGGCCCATATCCCACTAAACCTGTCCTATCCATGTACGTGTCTAAATTTTTTTTCAACATTGTAATAGTACCTGCCTCAACTACTTCCTCCAGCAGCTCGTTTCATACGCTCACTATGCTCAATATGCACATACACTCAATACGTTTCATACTATGTGAAAAAAATGTGATCTTCCCCCTCCTTCACATTAAACCTACGTCCTCTGGTTCTTGGTTCCCCGACTCTGGGCCAGAGACTCTGTGCATCTACCCAATCTATTCCTCTCATGATTTTGTACACAAGTCCGTTTTCCAAATCTGAGTGCTGCTGTATTGGGAAGGCGCTTGTGGATATGATAATTGGTTGCGGGATATACACTTGCACCATCTGGATCACAAACAGTGCTGAAAGGGCACTCATGTTGACTAACAGCATAGATTGTGGAGCAGCTGCTTCTCAGATGGTATAATGTAAGATTCTATAATGTATGGAACTAGAGTTATATGATCCTACAGTACAGAGACAGGGCCCTCGGCCCGTATCCCTCTAAATCTTTCCTATCCATGCACCTTTACAAATGCCTTTTACATGTTGTTATATTATCTGCCTCAATTACCGCATAGAGTCATAGAGTGATACAGTGTAGAAACAGGCCCTTCAGCCTAACGCCCACACTGGCCAACAATGTCCCAGCTACACTAGTCCCACTTGCTTGAGCTTGGTCCATATCCCTCCAAACTTGTCGTATCCATGACCTTATCTGGCAATTCATTCCATATACCCACCAACCTCTGTTTGAAAATTTGCCCCTCAGATTCCTCTTAAATCATTTCCCTCTCACCTTAAATCTATGTCCCCTGGTTCTTGATTCTCCCACTGTGCATTCACCCTATCCATTCCCTCGTGACCTTATACACTGCTATTCGATTACGTCTCAGTCCCTAGCGCTCAAAAATAAAGTCCTGGCCTGCCCAACCTTTCCCTATAGCTCATGTTGGAATAGGGTCTCGACCTGAAACATCACCCATGCCTTCTCTCCAGAGATGCTGACTGTCCCGCAGTTACTTCAGCATTTTGCATCTATCTTCGGTGTAAACCAGCATCTGCAGTTCCTTCCTACACATCAAGTTCTCCAGTTCTCTGTTAAAAATCTCCAGTAAATTGGTCAAGCATGATTTCCTTTTCACAAACTTCATTCATATTTTGCATGATTATCATTATTTATTCTAAATTCCCTGCTATGGAGTCTTTAATAATAGCTTCTAACATTTTCCCATTAACGGATGTTAAGCTAACTGTACTTTCTGTTTTCTGTTCCCTGTCTTTTTGCTGTTTTCCAGTCTAATAGATCCTTCCCCTTTTGGAGGGAATTGTGGAAAATTAAAACTAATGCATCATCTTGGCACATTGTTGAGTCGTGACCGGAACAATAGTCAGCCTGCAGCTCCAATAACCTGTTCAGATCTATGATTTCTGTCATTTTTTTGAGTTTCTTCCTCTTTGCAATTCTTGATTTACAGCTATTTCTGTGATGTTACACATACTGAAAACTGATGAAAATATCTCTCATCTTTTTGCTTTATGTTATTATTGTGCTTAGATTCACATTCTATCAGAACAACCCCTAATTTGTTATCTCTTTGGTTTAAAATATCGTGGAAGAACTTACTAGTTGATTTATTTTACTGGCTAGCCTCTCATATTCCTTTTTTTCTTCCATATTAATATGAAGGCTGACTTCATCTTCCTAAAATGACAAGGATTTTTTATATTTCGTTGTCTAACAAGAAAGAAAGGAGAAAGGTTTAGGTTTATCATTGTCATGACTATCAAGGTACAGTGAAAAGCTTTGTTTTGCATGCTAGCCAACCTAATCAGATAATACTGTACATAATTACAATCAAACCAAACTCAAGTACATTTGGTAGAGCGAAGGCAAATATACAAAGTGCAGCATATAATTCCCAGCATTGTTGCTTACCAGTTCCATTGTCCAATGTTCATAATGAGGTAGAAGAGAATCAGACTTACCTTAAGGAAGGACTGTACATAATTTTTGATAACAGAGGGGAAGAAGCAGTTCCTGAGGATGGCAGTGCACACTTTCAGGAAAGAAAAAGCAGGAAGAAAAAGCAATGACCAGCATGGGAAAGATATTTCATTATGTTAGCTGCTTTCCCAGGTACCCAGACGTGGCGTTGAAGGACAAGAAGCCAAAGCAAAGAAGTGGAAGCCAAATAACTGAATGGAAACAAAGCCGAAACGTCAAATAACTGAAAGCGTACAAAGCCGAAATGCCAACTAACCGAAAGGGCGGGGCGCCTAAATGCAAACTAACCGAAAGGGTAGGACGCGAAAAGCAAACACCGAAAGGCCGCTCTGCCAAAATGGCAAATAACCAAATACTGGACATGACGCCGCCGGGAGGTGGGGCGGGACTTGTTAGCGTTTGGTCCAGACTCCCGCGTCATCACATTACTGGCCGGTGGAAACGGGAGGGTGGGGGTCATTTTCCCACACCAGCCATAGGTGACTGGGCACTCTGAACCCGAGCGCCAAGTAGTAAGCGGCCGAAGGAGCGCATCCCTCGGGACAGCCCCCACTCTCCCACGGCCACGGCCGCCCTCTGCCTCGTCTCCCCCATGCGGCCGCACTGTGACGGGCTGTGTGTCTGCAGCGCCAGGTGGAGTAGAGGGACAGGCTGGTCCCTCCACCCACCCAGAGTCACTAACTGCCATCGGACTCCAACCCCCACACCAGGATGATTCACCCCCCCCCCCCCGACCCCTGGACCCCGACCCACACATGGGGTGATTTACCCCCTGACACCCACCCCAGCTCAGCTGCGGGGACAGATATCTCGGGGCATTGGCAGCCATAGTAAATCGCTTTTAAAACATTGGGCGGGGGGGGACACAAATTCCCTGGTGGGCCGATGACAAGTGTGCATGACAATGAACAATTTTATCTCCTCCCAATGCCCCCCCCCCCCCCCCCCCCATGACAACAAGAAGCACGTTTTATTTATTACTGTCTGGTTATTTATTACAGTCTGGTAACGCACACAACAAGCTCCCACACACAAAACACCAGATATTCTGTAAACTGCTTTAACCGAAGATGGACACAAAAAGCTGGAGTAACTCAGCGGAACAGGCAGCATCTCTGGAGAGGAGGAATGGGTGATCTTTCGGGTCGAGACCATTCTTCAGACCTGAAGACTGAGTCTGAAGGGTCTCGACCTGAAACTCCACCCATTCCTTCGCTCCAGAGATGCTGCCTGTCTCACTGGGTCACTCCAGCATTTTGAGTCTATCTTTGGTGTGTCAGTTGTCTCATTTCATCGGCTTCATGTATTGCGTGCATGGAAGAGACGTCCTACATGCCGCTTGCATCTATTCATCCAAGTGTACTCTTAATTAAATCTCACATCTTTGTGCGGGAGGGATGGAATGGATGTAACTACCGGCTAAAGCAAAGGCATAGTTAGACAGGGAAATAATCCCACTACCTAATTAACCAGGATCCCAAACGTAAGAACTATTTATACATGTAACATTTTTGTTTTTAAATCAATGTAACTCTTTTTTGATTTTAAACGCAGAGTTAAAACCCCATCCTGTGGGAAGGGCTTGTGGCAGCTGGTGTCATAGTGCCTTCATTGTTGGTAGTTTGCTGTCCTTTCACATGGACCGCTTACAACTTGGTGCTCGGGTTCAGAGTGCCCAGTCACCTATGGCTTGTGTGGGAAAATGACCCCCACCCACCCGTCTCCATCGGCCAGTGATGAGATGGACGCGGGGGTCTGGACCAATTGCTGATAGGTCCCACCCACCCCCTCCCCCCTCCGGCGACGTCATGTCGGTTATTTGACTATTCGGCTGAGCGGCCATTCGGTTGGTTGGCTTGTAGGCAACGCAGGCTTTTGGGTAGTTGGCGTTTCAGCAGAGCGCCCTTTCGGTGAGTTTGCTTTTAGGCAAAGCACCCTTTCAGTTAGTTGACTTTTAGGCCCCCCCCCCCCCTTTCGGTTAGTTTGCATTTAGGCGTCCCACCCTTTTGGTTAGTTGGCGTTTAGGCTTCGTACGCTTTCGGTTATTTGACGTTTCGGCTTTGTTTCCATTCGGTTTTTTGGCTTCCACTTCTTTGCTTTGGCTTCTTGTCCTTCGACACCACGTCCACGCACTGCTTTCCCAAAGCAGCAAGAAATGTAGATGGAGCCAGTGGTGGGGAGTTTGGTCTGTGTGATGGGCTGGGCTACATCCACAACTCTCTGCAATTTCTTGTGGTCTTGGACAGACCTGTTCCCAAATCAAACTATGACACTACCCAACAGCATGCTTTCAATGGAGCACCTGTAGGTTAATGAGTGTCATTGGAGACATGCCGAATTCCCTTATGGGCCTGTCCCACTTAGGCAATTTTTCAGCGCGCAGGTGGCTGTCAAGTTGCCGGTAGTCACCTGAAAAACCGGCGACTGGAACGGCGACTGTCAGAGTGGAACACACACTCACACACACACATCGCTTCCTTCACCAGCCCATTATGCAGGTGGGGGACAGGGCAAGCGGGGGAGCGCTGTCTAAAAAGTTAACACGGTGCAAAGCCAAGGTGAAACAGACACAAACCGCGATGAACAGGAAGGTTGGCACTGTGAAAAGACAGCAAATGCACAGTGTAAAGTCCTTTAAAGGATGGGAGGAGGAGGGAGGGGGGAGGGGGAGAAGGGGGGAGAAGGAGTGGAGACAACTTTTAAGAAGCCAGAGATACACGGCTGTGAATCGGCGGACATTTAAGTTACCGGTTTGTTATCCTCGATTCTGAAAACTACTGCTTAACTTTTTTTCCAAATGAGCCAATGAGATTCACCAGTCAGCACTGGCTACAACCTATGAGAACCTCCGAGAACCTTCGACATCCTGGTAACCCACCTATGGCTCAAGAATTCTCACTACTCTCCATGGCGGCTTCATTCTAGTCGCCGCTAATTTTTCAATATATTGAAAAATTCACGGTGACCATAATGAGGCCGTGTCTAATTCCCAGGATGCGGGCATGAAGTCAACTCACCGGCAAACACCCGCGAATATGTGGCGACCATGTGGCGACCATGTGGCGACTGCATAGTCGGCCTGTCCCACTTTCACAACCTAATTCATGACCTTTTTTACGTGTGGACATTTTTCATCATGTTGATAAAACGCCACGACCTACTTGATGCCACGAGTACCTACGAATAGCATCACAACCTGCTACGACCTACCTACGACCTCCTTCGACCGCGTGACGATCATGCTGCGAGTACGAGTCAAGGGCAAACTTGGCAGAGGTCGTGAATTAGGTCGTGAAAGTGGAACAGGTCTTTAAAAAGTCGCCGTAAGCCCCTGTCCCACTTTCACGACCTAATTCGCAACCTCTGACGACCTTAAATGACCTAAAACAAATCAAGACCGCGGTGACCTACGACCTCCTAAGACCTTCCACGACTATGTGTACGACCTCTTTCGACCTTCCATGACTATGTCTATGGCCTTCCACGACTATGTTGAAGACCTCTCACAACTATGAAGAAGACCTCCTTCGACCTCCTTCGACTATGTTGAAGACTGGCTTTGACCATGTACGTTTTACAGGTGTTTGCAGTAGCCCTTTTGCTTCAGCAGCCTTTTAAGAAATGCAGAAGGGGAAGAGCAAAGGTGAAGAGGAAGCACAAGAAGAGGTCTCGATGGGTGAAAGGAGATGATGTGATGGACTGTCCCAGTACACCAGATGACTGGAAGAGAGTGGCGCTGGGCTTTGACAAAAGATGGAAATTTAAGCACACATGTGGGGCAGTGGATGGCAAGCTTGCCATTCTTGTCCCTGTCGTTGTACCCCTTATTTTCCTTTTCGTACAGGATGGGATTCGGCTGGAACCATTCCTCAAGGTGCCCCTACTGCTGCCTGGTGAAGGCGTCGGGCATAACCTTCCTCCAGCCCTCCCTCAACACTAATGGGGCATCTGCCTCTGATGCTGTGTCAGACACAGGAGAAAGGGCTGCTTTGCTGCCTTCAAATGAGGCAGTGAAGGATGGGTTGGTGGTGGGGACATATACTACCACCCTGCTCTCCTCCTCCAGGAGTCTCTCACTCAGGGCAACCTCCTCCTGCACTATCACCTCCTGTGGCATCACCTCCTGCCACTCCTCCTCCTGGGTGGGCAACATCTGCATGGCCGTTTTCTTTTAGTGTTGTGCCTTCCACCTGCGCTGCTGCCTTTTTGGTGCCATCTCTAAAACACAAGTCTCCTCCAGCTATGAATGAACATGCCTTGGAGTGACAGAGGTGACATTCTGTTGTTTAAATAACCTTTTTTTTCTACTGACCTTTTTTTCACCCCGGGGCTACTACCTTCGACTGCCTCCGACCACCTACGACTACCTACGACTACCTACGAATAGCATCACGACCTACTATGACCGACCTATTTTTTTCCATGCCAACCTTTTTTTTGCTTGTGGCCATTTTTTATCAGGCTAGAATAAACGCCGCGACCTACGATGCCACGAGTACCTACGATTAGCATCACGGCCTATTACGACCTACCTACGACCTTGTGGCGACAATGCTGCGAGCATGAGTCAAGGGCAACCTCGGCAGAGGTCGTGAATTAGAACGTGAAAGTGGACAGGGGCTTAAGTGGGTCAGGCCCATTAGTCTGCTGAGGAGGTAGAGGTGCTGTTGTGCCTTCTTGGCTGTCAATTCAATGTGGTTACTCCATGACAGAGCATTGATAATATTTACTCCAAGGAACTTGAAGCTCTCTATCATTTTCACTTTGGCAGCATTGATGCTGGTTGGGGCATGCAGTCTGCCACACTTCATGAAGTCGATAACTAACTCCTTCATCTTGCTGACATTGAGAGAGAGATTATTCTCCTGACACTATGTCACTGTACGCTGTCTCAGCATTACTAACATTGAGTGCAAGATTGTTGTTTTGGCACCATTCAAGTAGATTATCGATCTCCTTCCTCTACTCTTGTTTTCGAGTCCACATCACAAGATTAGAAATTGTTCATCCAGAGCACTTCTCGGCATCTGCATACATTGGCGTCTTGCGCTTCTTGTGCTTCTTGTGCTTAGTGGTGGAAAGATTGGTGGAAATAGGGCCATGACGTGAATGCTCTTTCCTTGACCCCTCCTATACTCTGACTCTCATTAACCATTACTCATCCAACAATGATGGTATCATTTGCAAATTTAAAGACTACTTTATTACAGCGTCTATTTACACACTTCTGGAAGAGAGCCAGCTTACATTCACTAGAAAACAAAGTGGAGGACTTAAGGTCAAGGCTGCTTTACCAAAGGGAGCCGAGGGAATGCTCTGTGTTCTGTTTCACAGAGACATGCCTCACCTCCAGCTCCCCCGACTCAGAGGTCCAGCCTGAAGGCTTCTCCATCCACCGTATTGACCGTACGCAGGCATCTGGGAAAGGGAGAGGAGGAGGCATCTGCATCATGGTTAACTCTGCATGATGCTCAAACGTGGCTGCTCTCCACACCTGGAACATCTGGCGGTGGTGCCGTCCCTTCCACCTACCGAGGGAAATCTCCGCCATCATCCTGATGATCCGCCATCCCTCCCCAGGCTAATGTCCATATGGCACTGGGGGAGCTGCACACCGTGGTCAATGAGGACCAGACGGCTTACCCCGAGGCATTCACCACCGTAGCCGGGGACTTCAACAAACTACAGAGGAACAACTACAGGACTGTTTGGCGTCTGTAGACTGGGCAATGTTCAGGGACTCCGTAACGGACCTGAATGAATTCACCACAGTCGTTACGGACTTCATAAAGAAATGTATGGAGGACTGCATCCCAACAAAAACCTTCTGAGTGTTTCCTAACCAGAAGCCTTGGATGAAGCATGAGATCCGCAATCTTCTGAAGATCAGGTCCCGGGCATTCATGTCTGATGATACAGTGGTATACAAGAAGTCCAGATATGACCATGGTAAGGCCATCAAAAGGCCAAAAGGGACTTCTGCTCCAAGCTGGGGGATGAGACGGATGTTCGGCAACTGTGGCGGGGCTAGAATGCCATCACCTCCTACAAGACGAAATCAGGAGGCAGCTCAAATGTCAGCGAAGCATCATTCCCTGACAAGCTCAATGCATTCTCTGCGTGTTTTGATAGGGAGAACACTGATGCGCCTTCTCGAGCCTCCATTCGCTGTGATGGTATTTCGGTCACAGTTACAGAGGCCGACGTCAGAAGATCTTTCAGTGGGGTGGACCCTCAGAAAGCGCCTGGACCTGATGGTATACCCGGGCATGTTTCAAAAACCCATGCGTACCAACTGGCTGTAGTTTCTACGGACATTTTCAACCTCTCACTTATGAGGTCTGAGGTTCCCACCTGCTTTAAAAGGGCATTAATAATACCAGTGCCCAGGAAGAGCATGGTGATGTGCCTCAATGACTATCGACCAGTGGCACTAACGTCTGTGGTGATGAAGTGCTTTGAGGCACTGATCATGGGCCAAATCAACTCATACCTCGATAAAAACCTGGACCCACTGCAGTTCGCTTACCGCCACAACAGGTCAACGGTGGATGCAATCTCACTGGCTCTCCACTCCGCTCTGGACCATTTGGACAACAAAAACTTATATGTCAGGCTGTTATTCATTGACTACAGCTCAGCATTTAATACCATCATCCCCTCCAAGCTGGTTACCAAACTCGCAGAACTGGGTCTCTGCACATCCCTCTGCAATTGGATCCTCGACTTCCTCATTCACTGACCACTGTCTGTCCGTATCGGTGTAAATGTGTCATCCTCGATAAAAATCAGCACGGGACCACCTCAAGGCTGCGTGCTCAGCCCCCTGCGGTTCTATATTGATGACTGCGTAGCTGGACATAGTGCGAACTACATCATCAATTTCGCCGACGACACCACTGTTGTGGGACGTATCACTGATGGGGACGAGTCAGAGTATAGGAGTGAGATCGACCGATTGACCAAATAGTGCCAGCATAATAACCTGACTCTCAACACCAGCAAAACCAAGGAACTGATTTGGAACTTCAGAAGGGGTAGGATGGGGACCTACAGTCCCCTTTATATCAACGGGTCCATGGTGGAAAGGGTCAAGAACTTCAAATTCCTTGGCATGCATATTTCCGAAAATCTCTCCTGGTCCCAGAACACTGTTGCAATCATAAAGAAAGCACATCAGCGCCTCAACTTCCTGAGAAGATTACGGATAGTTGTTATGTCAAGGAGGACTCTCTCTAATTTCTACAGGTGCACAGTAGAGAGCATGCTGACTGGTTGCATCGTGCCTTGGTACGGCAACCTTAGCATCCAGGAGCGTAAAAGACTGCAAAAAGTTGTAAACAGTGCCCAGTCCATCATCGGCTCTGACCTCCCTACCATCGAGGGGATCTATCACAGGCGCTGCCTCAAAAAGGCTGCCAGCATCATCCAGAACCCACACCATCCTTGCCACACACTCATCTCTCTGCTGCCATCAGGTAGAAGGTGCAGGATCCTGAAATCTGCAACATCCAAATTCAGGAACATCTACTTCCCCACAGCCATCAGACTATTAAACACAACTTCAAACAAACTATGAACTATGACAGCCTATTGCACTTTATCTGTGTATTTATGTGTATATATATATGCTATGGCATATGGTCACACTGATCTGATCTGATCTGTATTTATGCCTAAAAATATTCAGTCGTGCTGCAGCAAGCAAGAATTTCATTGTCCTATCTGGGACACATGACAATAAACTCGCTTGACTCTTGATTCTTGAGAGAAAAGAGCAGACAACTAAGCACATGAGCGTTCCTGTGTTGCCGATCATCAAGGAGGAAGTGTTGTTGCAATTTATCCTGATTGTGGGCTGCTGATGAGCAGGTCGAGAATCCAATTGCATAGGAATAAGTAGAGACAAGTTGAGGGCTGATGGTGTAAACTGCTGAGCCGTAGTCAATGAACACAGCCTTACATATATGTTCTTATTGTGTAGGAAGGAACTGCAGATGTTGGTTTAAACCAAAAATAGACACGAAATGTTGGAGTAACTCAGCGGGACAGGCAGCATCTCTGGATAGAAGGAATGGTGACGTATCGGGTCGAGACCCTTCCTCAATCTACATGTTCTGATTGTTCAATCTTGGAAATCAACAGACAGAGAGCATTCAGATTCAGATTCAATTTTAATTGTCATTGTCAGTGTACAGTACAGAGACAACAAAATGCATCTCTCTTTCATAAGGATCCTGTTGCTTTTTTGGCATTGGGAAGTACCAGCTCATCATAAAGTTATGGAGGCCACTAACACAAAGTAAATTGCTGTAGTGACCCAAGCGTTTAATGCGATATACATGGAAGGCACACCATGTTCTCCAATATTGAAGGCAATAATCAGGGGGGTTGGAAGCATTGTCATGGATACCTTCTACTCTGGCCATTCTACTTTTCCACTTTTACCTTCTAGAAGAAGATACAGAAGCTTGAAAGTCCACACTTAAAAACAGTGTCTTTGCCACTGTTATCAGCCTCCTGGACCAATTAGCCTTTTCACAACCCCTTCTCGAAAGTGCTGCCATGTACTCTTACTAAATCTACAGCACTTGATTTTCAATTATTGCACTTTAGTATTTTGTCCATTGCTGCGAATTGCATGACAGTCATTGTACCATTCTTCACTTTTTATTTTGTTGTATTTATCGTTATATTTATTTGAACAAAGTGTTTCATTGCACCCTGGTGCATCTGACAATAAACTGATCTAATGTAATCTTGAACAAATAACCTGCACACATTGCTAAAAATAATCTTTAGCTTAACTTTGGTGCTCTTAATTCTATTATTTCTCTTATTGTTACTGTTTATTATCATCTGCTGACTTTCTGTGATTCAATTATCCAACCTTTTTCATTAATTTAACCTTGAAAATGAATGTGACAATAGCCTTGAAAATTAAGTCTGTAAATGCTTAAAAGTTAAAATGAAATATCTTTTCCACAATTTTAGTGGACACACTTGACTATTTATTTAATGATATCTATTAAGCGGGAAATTAAAGAATTTTATGAACTTGTTAAATATTAATCTCTTCAATATGATTTCTCTGACCTTACAATTTTTCCTAACTCAGCTAAGTTTTATGATATTTTTCATCTCTTTAGGTCCATTTGGTCATAGAATACAAACAGTTTTTCTTTACTTTTATCGCATTACTTTTCAAACTTATGTTGATAATTGCCATTTATCTTGGTATTTAGAGACACCTTTGTATCAATGACCTGATTAAATCAGTCAAGGGCTGCGTTCATGTTTTTTCCAATACATTGTATTAAGAATACTAGACAAAAAATGCCCTTCACAATGATAAACACCAATTATTGGTGCAGACACAATGAACTGCAGATGCTGGTTTACAAAAAAAGACACAAAGTGCTGGAGTAACTCAACAAGTCAAGCAGTATCTCTGAAAAACACAGATAGGCAATATTTTGGGTCTGGACCCCCTTTCAAACCCTTCTTCAGGCAGAAGAACGTGCTGACCAGAATGTTGTCCAGATATGCTGCCTGAACGTTGAGTGACTCTTACACTTTGTGTCTTTTTCCATTATTGGTGCTCCCACATCCATTTCTCCTTTCCATATTTTAAGTTTATGTCCTTCCTTGAAAGCTTTTATTGAATTAATCAAGACCATTTGGCTCACTGTAACATTCTCTCTCTGTAATAACATGAAGATTATACCCTCTGCTCTTAGATGCAATGTCAGTCCTAAGGATAAGTTACCTCAATGGTGACCTTACTGAACAAGACCTCTGATGCTTGTGAAGCAGCAACCATTGAAATCCTGGAATGAAATATTACTTTTTGGTCCCAGTCACAAGGTTGTAGTTATACAGCACACAAACAGGCTATTTGGTCCGACTTGCCCATTCTGACAAAGATGCCTATCTAAACTGATTCCATTTGTCCACGTTTGGCACATATCCCTCTAAAGATTTCCTATTCCATATACATGTCCAAATGTATTTTAAATGTGTTATTGTTCCTACAACTCTTTCCCACTGGCAGCTTGCTCCATCTACATACCACCTTCCCTGTGAAAAGATTGCTCCTCGTTCCTATTCAATTGTTATCTCACAAAATTATGTCCAATCAAGAAGATTCCTCTACCCTGGGAAAAGACTCTATTCATTCACCCTATCTATTCCCATTATATAGTTTTTAAACATCTTAATAAGACCACCCCTCAGACTCCTGATCTCCAAGGAAATAAAATTCCTAGCCTGCCTAACCTCTCCCCAAGCTTTAGCCCTCAAAACATGGCAACATTATAGTAAACAACAAATGCTGGAGAAACTCAGCAGATGAGGCTATGGAGAGGTGGAATTCTTTCTTACGAATTCTTTCTTAAACATCCTTTAAATCTTCTCTGCACATTTTCCAGCTTAATTGCATCTTTCCTACAGCAGGGTGGCCAGAACTGAACATAACACTCCAAGTGCAGCCTCACCGATGTCCTCTACAAATGTAACATAAAACCCCAATTTCTATACTCAATTCCCTGACTAATGAAGTCCCAAAAGCTTTCTCATCCACACCATCTTGTTACTTTCAAGGGACCATGTACGTGTACTCCTCTATCCCTCTGCTCTGCAAAACCTCCCAGGACCTTACTGTGGTCCTGCCCTGGTTTGACTTCCCAAAAAGGCAAGAACCTGGATTAAATTCCATTAGCCATTCTCCGGCCCACTTACCCAACTGATTGAAATCCCACTCTAAATCTTGAAAACCATTTTCTTTGCCAACGGTACCACTTATTTTAGTGTCACATACAAACCTGCGAATCATGCCTTGTACATTCTCATCCAAATCATTGATATAAACCACAAACAGCCATGGACCCAGCACTGATCCTGAGGCACACCACTAGTCACAGGCCTTCAGTCTGAACAACAACTATCCACCAAGACTCTCTGCTTTCTATCACAAAATTAATTCCTTTCCCTTGACCCTATGCAATCTAACCTTCGAGAGTTTCCTACCATGCGGAACCTTATCAAAGGCATTGCTGAAGTCCATATAGACTACATCTACGGCCTTGCCCTCATCAACCTTTTTGGCTACTTTTTCAAACATCTCTATCAGCAATGTGAGGTACAATCTCTGAAAATATTTAGACCAAAACTCCTGAAATACTTTAAGAAGAGCACAAACTGGATTGGAGCTGCAAACAATTATTTTTTTTAGAAAGGGAACGCATAGAGTCCAGAGGCATAAATTCTTTAGGGAGAAGGTTGGGGATGGGTGGTATTTGGTGATAAGGGGTGAGCTTTTTACTGTACCTTGGTACTCGTGACAATAAACCAAACTAAACAAAACATATGTTCCCATCTATCAAAGAATGCAGCACTTCAGGATGCCATTCCATCCATTGTGAATCTTTAGTCTTTTCTTTAGTCAGAGGGTGGTGAATCTGTGGAACTATTTGCCACAGAAGGCTATGGTGGCTGTCAGTGGACATTTTTAAGGCAGAGATAGATAGATTCTTGATTAGTACAGGTGTCAGAGGTTATGGGGAGAAGGCAGGAGAATGGGGTTAGGAGAGATAGATCAGCCATGATTGAATGGTGCAGTAGATTTGATGAGCCGAATGGCCTCATTCCACTCCTATTCCTTACAACCTCTTGACTCTTCTGATTCCTGGATGAATTTCACACTTTATCTATGGCATTTTATTTTCCCCTTCCTCAGTCCAAGTTTTCCCCCAAAACACTGAACGATTCTCTAATAACTTCCGGTAAACTATCCCACACTTTAATATCACCCAACACTTTCTCAACCTTTATTTCCTTATAACTATTCTGTTTCACATTCATTGAGATATATTTTACACAGGTACATGGACATTCAGGGAATGGACAAAGATGGATCACAGGCAGGCAGAGAAGATTAGTTTAACGTGGCTTCATGTTAAGCACAGACATTGTGGATCAACAGGCTTGTTCATGTGCTGTACTGTTCTATGTTCATTGCCTATCTATTCTCTGATAACTTACTGATCTTTGCGATGTGGAAGTGAACACCCAGGCTTTGTAAGATTGTCTGGGCAGTGTGCGATGTTGCCATGTCTGAATTCATTTCCTGGGTTGATGTCAAGTGGTCTGTTGAGTTTTGCTCTTTCATGGAGTGGTCTTAGCAGAATTACCAGCTAGCTAGGCTGATCTAATTGATGGCACTCTTTTAAGGACCAGTAATGTGGATGTTGTGCACCAGAAAATACAGCTTAGTACAACCCCACATAACGCTGCTTTGCCATCGTACCCATTCATTTTAGAGGCTTATATATTATCAAAGAAAATATAGTAATAGGACCGCAGAATGTGGTGGCATTAAGTGATTTGCAATTTGACCAACACAATAACTCTACACGGGGGATTCTAGACTGTGGATATATTTTCAGAATCTGTACAAGAGGGAAACAAGGAGGAATTTATTTTGGCAGCGGATGCCTGCGATTCCCTACTGAGAAAGCTGTGGATTGAGATGATGAGTCCAGGGAGGTTGACTCCAAACAGGGAGAGGGAGTGGAAGTGAGAGAGGGAGAGGGAGTATGGGAGAGAGAGGGAGTGGGGGAGAGGGAGGAAATGGGGGAGAGGGAGAGAGAGGGAGAGGAAAGGTGTTTGGCTCATATCCCTCTAACCTATCCTATCCATGTACAAATATCTCTTAAATGTTGCGATAGTACCTGCTAAATGACGTGATAGTACCTGCCTTTACATTTTGGACTAACCTACATGCGAGCCCTTGTCGAATGCTCCATTAACATCCAGATACACCACGCCTGCCTTCACTATTCTCCCCATTTACCTGCTCATAGAACAGCCAAGTTAGTGAGGCAGGTGATCCCTGCACAAAAACCATGCTAACCATTCCTGATCAGCTCAGGCTTCCATCAAACTGGCCTCTAGGATCTTAGTTTTAGATTTTTTAGTTTTAGAGATACAGAGCGGAAGCAGGCCCTTCGGCCCACTGAGTCCGCGCCGACCATCAATACCCGTAAATTCACACTATCCTATGCATTAGGGACAATTTTATATTTATACCAAGCCAATTAACCTACAAACCTGTACGCCTTTGGAGCATGGGAGGAAACTGAAGAACTCAGAGAAAACCCACAGGGAGAACGTACAAATTGCATACTGACAGCATCCATAATCATTTATTTATTTATTAAAAGAAATATATTTATTAGAAGTCATACACAATAGGGTACATTAAGAATATAATACATTTCATGTACAACTTCTTGTTTTTGAATTTAATAATAAAAAAGTAATATAAGCAAAAAGAGAGAAAGGAGATATAAAAAATGTTTAAACAAATTTAACAAGAAAGTAAAGCAAAAAAGATAATAAAAGGAAAATAAGAATGAAAGGGATATACCTACTTCGTATCTTTGCGCACCCCTCACCCGGTTCTGAAACAGTTTATTTTCAGGATTATGTTGCACCACATGCTTGCAATAAATCGATAAAGGGAGACCAAATCTTTAAGAATTGGTCTGATTTGCCTGCTAGGACGAATCTCATATCCTCTAGGTATAATAATTCAGACATGTTTGAAATCCACATTTTAAGCATTGGTGTTGGTGCATTTTTCCAGAATTTGAATATAAGTTTTTTTGCCGTTATTAAACCATAATTAAGGAAACTCTCTTGGAACAAAGTCAGCTCAGAGCCGACCTCCATTGTTCCAAAGATAATCAATTCTGCATTGGGGTTCATTTCTGTTTTAAAGTAATCGTTTTTTTGGGTACGGGAAGAATAGTGGAGACTTTGAAGCAGGCAGGGACAATGCAGTTTGCAGGGACTGGTTGAAAATGTCTGTGTACACCGGTGGCAGTGGTTCAGCACAGAGCTTGAGGGTAGAGGGGGAAACATTGTCCGGTCCTGTAGCTTATGTGTCTCCTGAATAACTTTTGCACCTCCTCAAATGCTATTGTTAGTGATGGAGAAGTGGCCAGACTGATGTTGGGCAGCAAGGAAGGGGGTGGGTAGTGGATGAGGGCCCAGTGTTTGCAGACTGGAGTCAGGCTGTAAGTAGGTGTGAAGTAATGATTGAGGATGAGTGGGAGGGGGAGGGAGGGGGTACCGGGATTATGTTTCTGTTTATCGAACCTGCAGTAGAACCAATTCAGATCGTTGGTCAGCTGACGATTGTCCAAGGAGCAGGGGGTTTTCCTCTTGCAGCTGGTGATTTCTTGCAAGCCCTTCCACACTGAAGATGAGTCATGAGCCAAGAACCTGCTCCTCAACTTCTCAGAGTACAATAGACTATAGACAGTTGACACTAGGTGCACAAGTAGGCCATTCGGCCCTTTGAGGCAGCACCGCCATTCACTGTGATCAAGGCTGATCATCCACATTCCTGCCTTCTCACCATATCCCCCGACTCCGCTATCTTTAAGAGCTCTATCTAACTCTCTCTCTTGAAAGCATACAAAGATTTGGACTCCACTGCCTACTGAGGTAGAAAATTCCGCAGATTCACAACTCTATGGGTGAAAAAGTTTTTCCTCATCTCCGATCTAAATGACCTACCCCTTATTCTAAACTGGGCCCCTGGTTCTGGCCTCCCCCAACCTCAGGAACATGTTTCCTGCCTCTAGCATGTCCAAACCCTTAATAATCTTATATGTTTAGAAGGATGAGATATCCTTTCATCCTTCGAAATTCCAGAGTATACAAGCCTAGCCGCTCCAATCTATCAACATATGACAGTCCTGCCATCCCGTGAAATAACCTCGTGAGCATACCTTCAATAGCAAGAATACCTTCCTCAAGTTTGGAGACAAACATTGCACACAGTCCCATCACTTAATAATCTTACATGTTTAAATATGATCCCCTCTCATCCGTTCCTTGGCAGCTCTGATTCCTCTTCTCAGCTTGTACTTGGCCTGCCTGGAGAGGTCTGCTTCCCCACTCCTGTGGGCTTCATCTTTAGACTGGCGGAGCTGTCTGAGTTCTGTTGTAAACCAGGGCCTGTCATTGTTGAACCTGATCTGGGGCTAGTGGAAATGCAACTGTCCTCACAAAAGCGGACATATTATGTCACAGTGTCTGTATATTCATCGAGGCTTGTGGTTGCTTCCCTGAATACAGTCCATTCATTGCAGTCAAAGCAGGACTGTAGGTTTTCAATGCCCTCGCTTGTCCACTTTTTCATTGTTCTGACCACAGGCTTAGCTGATTTTAGTTTCTTCCTGTAGGTGAGAATAAAGGGCCTGTCCCATTTAGGCAATTTTTCTGTTGACTACCGGCGACTGTCATAGTCGTAGCAGGTCGCAGAAAAACCGGCGGCTGGACCCCCCTATGGCAATGTCTACGACAAACAACAACCTACCACCTAATCGACGTCAAGCTACGGCAAGCCACCGACAACCCAATCGTCGTGACTTAAGACACCAGCTACGACCACACCTACGACAACCTACGTCCACCCGCGACAAGGTACAACCCTGTCAGCAACAACTGCGGACAACTGAAGACATGCGACGTCATTTTGACCTCTAAAACAATGGAATCACCCAGTTTTCCTATAAAACAGGTTGTAGGGTGCGGTTTCAAATCATTCTGCACCGTGACTACCATGGAGCAACATCGGAGGGTATTGCTCTTATTACAAGAAGAAGAAATCCTGCTGCTTGCAGCAGCCCTCTTGATTAAAGATCTGCAAGAAGAATGGTGAAGAAGAAGCCCAAGAAGAGGTCTGTGTGGTTGATGGCCTTGTCCCTGAAGAGACACAGGTTGGGCCAGTGTGAAAACCTGATGACTGAGCTTCAGAAAAAAAGATGAAGCTGCCTTCAGAAACTTAACTCGGCTTCCCCCCCTTCCCCCCCCCCCCCCCCGGAGGGTCTCCCTGGCGGGTGGGGATGGGGTTTTGCCACTGGGTTGCCCCTTCCTTCTCCTTTGAGCCATTTTACAATGCTCAAGGTCTCCAACGAAAAATCCAGGAAGTCCACTCACTTTATTTTTACCCGATCACGTGTTTTGCCAAAGTCGCTACTTGACTTCTCTTGACGACAACCTACAACAGCACCTACGTCAGAGGAGGACAAGCTATGACAAGCCAACGGTCGCCGAAAAGTTGTGAACATTTCAAATTCCAGTGGCGACCAGAAAAACGTTACGACTCATCGGGTGACTGAGGAGTCTATTCACGACCATACAGACCTAAAAAATCACCTAAGTGGGACAGGCCCTGAAGGTGAACTAAACAATAATCAGAGTCCCAGAGCCACACGAAGAACAGAGCGATATGTGCTCTTGATTGCAGTATAAGAATGAACAGCAGCATCTCTACCACTGCGCCACCATGCCACCCCCTTCTGACATGAGAATGCCAAATCCCTTCTGGCAGAATGAGGACATGAGGTGGTGGGATGTGTGATCAACAGTCGGTTTCAATTGTTGGAGATGCAGGTTAATAGTCAATAGCCAATAGACAATAGATGCAGGAGTAGACCATTCGGCCCTTTGAGCCAGCACCGCCATTCATATGATCAAGGCTGATCATCCCCAATCAGTACCCCGTTCCCACCTTCTCCCCATATCCCCTGACTCCGCTATCTTTAAGAGCCCTATCTAGCTCTCTCTTGAAAGTATCCAGAGAACCGGCCTCCATCACAGACTCGCAACTCTCTGTGAGAAAAAGTGTTTCCTCGTCTCCATTCTAAATGGCTTACCCCTTATTCTTAAACTGTGGCCCCTGGTCCAGGACTCCCCCAACATCGGGAACATGTTTCCTGCCTCTAGCACGTCCAAACCCTTAATAATCTTATATGTTTTAACAGGAACCCCTCTCATCCTTCTGAACTTCAGAGTATACAAGCCCAGCTGCTCCATTCTCTCAGCATATGACAGTCCCGCCATCCTGGGAATTAACATTGTAAACCTACGCTGCATTCCCTCAATAGCAAGAATGTCTTTCCTCAAAGGAAGACCAAAACTGCCCACAATACTCCAGGTGTGGTCTCACTAGGGCCCTGTACAGCAGCAAAAGGACATCTTTGCTCCTATACTCAACTCAACTTGTTATAAATCCAAGGGCAAGCATGAGCTCTGGACACAAACAGCAGCATTTTGATGGACTAACATTAACTGAAGGTCTTGGTTGGGTGTCGTGCCGAGAGTGACCCTGAGTATTGAATCTGGTCATTTCACACTTCTTTTTATACTGGAACCATGAATTAAAGTAGAATAAACATATAAACATTCAGAATGAAGCTGCAGAGAGAATAATATCAAAGTGACAGGTCCATTTCCCTGGTACTGCCCACCATCAATTATTGACTGCCTTCCTGAGCAAAACCTATCTGTACATCTCAGTAACTGGAACTTTGCACTATTGCCGTGAAAATGCAATGAGATAGTTAGTGAAGGGTTTGGATTCAGTGCACATTGTGGAAAAGCATACGGGCATACAAACAGAGTTAGCAAGAGTTGGCAATAAGCAAGTTAAAGATAACTTATCAGGATCGCATCTCCATATTATATTATAAAGACCCTGTAGAGAAATGTTTTATACTCCATGTTCTCGGAACGAATCGAGATGCTAATTGGGGCATTACTGTACTTTCCACATCATGCACTGCCATGCTGTAGTCATTTTCAGACAATTCTCTGACACTTAAAACAGGCAGATAATCTCATTCATTAACTTCCTCCCAGCACTAACCACTTTCAATTACTTCTAGTAATTAAATGAGGACTTGACCTCTGCTACAATATTGGGCATTTTGCAATTGGCATTAGACATAAAGAGAGTGCCACTCCATCAAATTTTCAGATTTCCAGGTCAAACGCCATTAAGCACTGCAGCACTTCAGTACATTTGTGACAACTTAAGAAATTTTAAAGCCTGATAATGCTAATACCTTACAAATATTTCAACCCCAGGAAATACAACATTGGCTAATGTGTGAAATTTTATATAAACTTTATTCCCCTGATACTAAAACAATTTTTCAATTGCCACCCTCATTAATCTACAGTAAGTGTTGCTTTGTCACAAAATGCACAACAAAGTAAAATCTTTCATCTTATAAAGCAGCTTTTAAAGCAAACATTTAATTGTACTCCTGGACGGGAATCAAAGAAACCCATCATCTGATTGAAGGTTGTTTCAAAGGAAGCGTGACTTATTTCATGAGTGATTTCTGACACAAAGCAAATTTTTACAGTGACTCTAGTGGCTGCATTTTTGTCTTAATGAGTAATGGTGCTGAAATAGTTCTTTGAATTATTGGTGCACCTTGGAAAATCAATATGCTAGGCATTGAGCAGATTAAGATAAAGGCTTGGGGTTTTCTTTTGAACAGATCATCATATTCGCATTTACTGGCAAGAACTTCAACACCACTTTTTATAAAATCGTTCTTAAAATGTGAAAAAAAAAAATGCCATGGTCATAGCCATTGTCCATCTCTACCTGCCATTGAAAACGTATCCAAGAAACAAGGAACTGCACTTGCAGGCTTACAAAAAAAAAACAAAGCGCTGAACTAACTCAATCTTTCGTCTTTTAAAAATGTTTTAGTGTGTTAAACGTTTGTGTGAATGTTCTCCGGTTTCTTTTATGTGGGGGGAGAGGGAGGGGAAAACTTTTCAGTTTCTTACCTTGCCTGGGTTGCGATTGTTTTCCGGGTCGCATCTCCGGCTGATCTATGGCCTACCATCGATGGAGCTGGAGGTCTCCTCGGACTGACTTGAGCCCCATCACGGGGCGTGGACTTAACATCGGAGCTGATCCATTGCCTGGGATCACCCCAACAGTGGCCATCAAGAGCTCGCAGTCTCAGGAGAAGCTAGTCGGGAGCCCCAACGACACAGAGGCTTGACCAGCCTCAAGCTGACATCCGCCCTGATGCAGGAGCTGATCACCCCGATGCGGAGGGCCGAAACACTGCCAGCTACAGGAGTCAAGATCGTCCCATCAACGGAGGACTCAAGGCACCCGACCGTGGGAAAGCATAGAAGGGATGAGATTTGAACAGTTTTTTGGCTTCCATCACAGTGCAGAATGTGGAGGAGTCACTGTGGTGGATGTTTATGTTAAAATGTATTCTGTGCGTTCCTATCCATTTATTTGTATGACTGACTTGGCAAATGAAATTCCTCGTATGTTGCAAAACATACTTGACTAATAAAGTATTATTGTGATTGTCAGTGAGACAACAGCCTGAAAAAGGACTGACCCAAAACATCTTCTATAGATGCCTAACCTGCTGTCACTCTGGCACGTATTTTTTTTCTTGAAAGCATAGTATTCCTCTTGCTTTCTGAAGAGCTACTTTGTGAACCACATTGGCTCTTTACATCGTACAGTACTATGAATTTATACATCAGTCATAAAATGATGGGATTGCTGGTGCAGTAATTCAAAACTCCATTGATACACCCGCTGCCCTGGCTCTTTCCGTTCCAACCCCCATCCCCACAATCAGCCTGAAGAAAGGATTCAATCAAAATATCACCTATCCATGTTCGCCTGAGATGCTCTCTGACCCATTGAGTTACTCCAGCACTTTGATTCCTTTACAGAAACATGTCCCTTAGTCCACCATATCCACATTGTGTCTGTCATAGAGTCATAGAGGCATAGAGTGCAACAGTGTGGAAACATGTTGGCCCAACTGGCCCACACCAGCCAACATGTCCCAGCTACACTAGTCCCATCTGCCCATATCCGTCCAAACCTGTCCTATCCATACACTTGTCTAACGGTTTCTTAAATGTTAGGATAGTCCCTGCCTCAACTACCTCCTCTGGCAGCTTGTTCCCAACACTCTTTGTGTGAAACAATTTCCATTTACAGTGCAGTCAGTCTACCCCACGACAGAAGGCGGAGGAGTTGTACAGTTTGAAGGAATAATCTCCTGTGGCGTTATGACCTGCAACTTGGTGGAACCAGTTTGTTGTAGAAGGTACTCCTCCGGTTGACCAGTGTCATTGAGGGGGTGAGCTGTATTGTCCGGGATGCTCCGCAGTTTGAGGATCATCCTCCCCTCCAAGACCACCTCCCATGAATCCAACTCTGCCGCAGGAAGGAGCCAGCATTCCTGATGAGTTTGTTGTTCCTATTGGCGTCTGCAGCCTTCGCCCTGCTGCCCCAGCACACAGCAGTGAACAAGTTGGCACTGGCTACCACCGATTGGTAGAACATCTGCAGCATCTCACTGCAGACGATGAAGGAGCGGAGTCTTCTCCAAAATTACAACTGGCTCTGTCCCTTCTTGTACAGGGTCTCAGCGTTCCTGAACCAGTCCAGTTTACTGTCCAGGTAGTACATTCCAAGATATTTGTACTCCTTAGTAAACTGCACATCCACACCATCGATGAAGACAGGAGACAGGGGACAGGGGACAACAGACTGGTTCCCAGACTCCATGATGAACTATACCACATTATAATCCAGAATCTGTTATAATACAATGTGAATTCCTGTGTCTTTCACACAGTTACCCAAACAAGTTCTCACCTTGAATTCAGGTATCCGTATATCCGTCAAATCTTTGTATCCTGGATTTTCAACTGCAAAGATCAGATGCAAACCTTTAATAATAATTAAAGCTAATAACTTCAATTTCCCATGCATGTAATCATTAAATTTCAGGCTGAAAACATAATTAACACAACGACAATTGTGATCCTGATTATGAACAATAGAATAAAAGAATGAGAGGGGATCTGAGAGAAACATGTATAATTCGTAAGGGATTGGACAGGCTAGATGCAGGAAAAATGTTCCTGATGTTGGGAAGTACAGAACATGGGGTCACAGTTTAAGAATAGGGGGTAGGCCATTTAGGACGGAGATGAGGAAAAAACATTTTCACCCAGAGAGTTATGAATCTGTGGAATTCTCAGCCACAGAAGGCAGTGGAGGCCAATTCACGGGATTTTTTTTCAAGAGAGAGGTTATTTAGCTCTTAGGGTTAAAGGAATCAAGGGATATGGGAAAAAGAAAATCAGGAACGGGGTACTGATTTTGGATGATCAGCCATGATCATATTGAATGACAGTGCTGGTTCAAAGGGCCAATTGTCCTACTCCTGCACCTATTTTCTATGTTTCTATTTTTCCAATTCCGTTAATCTTGCATGCTTGGTGTAGACGGATAGTTTAGTTTAGTTTGGAGATACAGGGTGGAAACATGCACTTTGGCCCATTGGGTTCACACTGGATAACGATGATGCGTACACTCGTTCTATCCTACACATAGGGGACAATTTACAGAAGTCAATTAACCTACAAACCTGCACATCTTAGGAATGTGGGAGAAAACTGGAGCACCCAAGTAAACAGGTCACAGGGAGAATGTGCCAACTCCATATAGACAGCACCTGTAGTCAGGATGAAATCTGGTTCTCTGGAGCTGTAAGGCAATAACTACTACTGCACCACTGTACCGATCTGGATCAGAGTGACATGGTGTCCGGATTTCACCTTCAGAACAAACTTACTTTATTACAAGTTGGTCAACAGGGGAAGTCACCTCTACTTGGATGAATACTTCCCCATCCAAAACTTGTTATCTACTTTGTCCCCTTTTTCTTTCCCCTGCATTCTCTATGAATACATGGGATGGAATAAACGTTATTGTAGTGCCGTGCATTAGCGTTTGTGTGCTACATAAACCATATGCAGTTCCACTTTTGACTTGAATGTATAATGCTAAGCTCCAGCCCTGGAGTCTATGGGATGATTGTTATGTTGGCCACTAGGCATGGGTTCGCTGTAGTTTATTTTAGCCCATAGCTTGTGTCTGACGCCGGTATTAACTAGTTCATCGGTCTTCTAGTGAGCCCTAACTATCCAGCCTCATATTTGTCACACCATCTCCCTTTATGTGACTTGGGCCATGGCAGAGTAGCAGGTTAACTGGACTAGCAGATGTTATTCACTACTTTTACATATTACTCAGGAGACTGGTAGTTTCTTGATTAGAAATGGTGTCAAAGGTTATGGGGAGAGTAGACTCGATGTATGGCCTAATAATATTTCATATGGAACACAGTAGGTTTAAAAGGAAGATAGAAAACAAACATGCGGTAAATTTAAAGAGAGTTTAAAGAAACAAAATGTAGCCAGGGTGAGATTCACAGGAGGGCAGGACATGGGGACCGACTGAATTAGAGAGGGAGCATGGGAATCAGCACCCTGTGATCCAGATGATATATCTGTATAATCAGACATAGGATATTCAGAAGATAGACACAAAAGTCTGGAGTAACTCAGCGGGATAGGCAGTATATCTGGAGAGAAGGAATGGGTGACGTTTCAGGTCAAAACCCTTCTTCAGACCCAAAACGTCACCCTTTCCTTCTCTTCAGAGATGCTGCCTGCCCCGCTGAGTTACTCCAGCATGTTGTGTCCATCTTTAGGCCCTGACCACGGGTGAACATCAGAGGAAGATGACTGACATTGGTGCCTTCCCTCATAGTGGGAAACTTTTGATTCTGCTGAACTCTATCGTGTGTTGTGTTCTTTATTTTATTGTATGGCTATATAGTGATCACATTTCACTGTGCAAACTGGCACATGTGACAAATAAATGTATCTTGTATCTTTAAACTAGCATCTGCAGTTCCTTCCTACACAAAGGATATTCGAAGTTCACTATTCTGTACATTCCAATGAATATATGCACTCTCCAACTTAATGCAAATGAGAACACTTTTTACTAATAATAATTTGGAGCATTGCAAGTAAAATTTCTTCTGGACATCAGGTATTTGTTGGCTTCACTGCTGAGGGGAAACATGTTGGATATAATGCCACAGTTCCCAAACTTCTGAATATACCTAACAAACCAGAGGAAACCCAGCAGCTTGAAGTAAAGACATTTGATCACCCCTCCCAAATGTTATTTTATTCATTTCTCCAGATATTAAGATCAAGATGACAACCTACCCCATGACAATAGACAATAGGTGCAGGAGTAGGTCATTCAGCCCTTCGAGCCAGCACCGCCATTCACTGTGAGCATGGCTGGTCATCCACAATCAGTCCCCTGTTCCTGCCTTCCACCCATATCCCTTGACTCCACTATCTTTAAGAGCTCTATCTAACTCTCTCTTGAAAGCATACAGAGAATTGGCCTCCACTGCCTTCTGAGGCAGAGAATTCCACAGATTCACAACTCCCTGGGTGAAAACATTTTACCTCATCTCTGTTCTAAATGGCCTACCCCTTATTCTTAAACTGTGTCCCCTGGTTCTGGACTCCCCCAACATCGAGAGCATATTTCCTGCCTCCAGCATGTCCAATCCCTTAATAATCTTATATGTTTCAATAAGATCCCCTCTCATCCTTCTAAATTCCAGTTTTTTACAAGCCCCATCACTCCATTCTTTCAACATACGACAGTCTCGCCATCAAGGGAATTAACCTGATGAACCTACGCTGCACTCCCTCAATAGCAAGAATGTCCTTCCTCAAATTTTAAGACCAAAACTGCACACAATACTCCAGGTGTGGTCTCACCAGGGCCTTGTACAACTGTAGAAGGACCTCATGATTGCTCCTATACTCAACTCCTCTTGTTATGAAGGACAACATGCCATTAGCTTTCTTCACTGCCTGCTGCACCTGCATGCTTACTTTCAGTGACTGATGAACAAGGACACACAGATCACGTTGTACTTCCCATTTTCTTAACATGGCACCATTCACTTAATAATCTGCCTTCCTTTTTACCCTTCAAAGTGGATAACCTCACATTTATCCGAATTAAACTGCATCTGTCATGCATCTGCCCACTCACCCAACCTGTCCAAGTCACCCTGCATCCTCATAGCACCCTCCTCACAGTTCACACTGCCACCCAGCTTTGTGTCATCTGCAAATTTGCTAATGTTACTTTGAATCCCTTCATCCAAATCATTGATGTATATTGTAAATAGCTGCGGTCCCAATACCATGTGCCCTAATTTTTCCCACTAATCCCCTATGAGGGACCTTATCATATGCTTTCTGAAAGTCCAGGTACACTACATCCACTGGCATAGAGTCATAGAGGGATACAGTGTGGAAACAGGCCCTACGGCCCAACTTGCCCACATTCTTTATCTGTGCTCTGTGGGTGGCTTAATTGTATTCACGTATAATCTTATCTTTGACTGGACAGCATACAAACAAATGCTTTTCACTGTACCTCAAACTAAAACTAAACTACACTTTCCATAGTTGATTGGTAAATTTATCTGATGTTGCATTTAAGTCATCATTAGGCAGCCATATGTAAATGGTAATGTTTTTCAACAACAATGAAACTAATGTGCCCCACACAAGATTGTATTTTACAAAGTCTGTTAAGAAAATATTCTAAAGGGGCTGTGCCACTGCGGCAACCTAATCTGCGAGTTTAGAAGAGTTTGCCCTCGACTCAAACTCGCAGCATGGTCGACACGTGGTCCTAGGAGGTCCTATGAGGTCACTGGAACTCTCCTTCATGCTCGAGGGAAGTTCCCGCATACTCGTGACCTCAGTTTGGGTCGAGGACAATTTTTTCAGCATGTTGAAAATTTTTCCGCGAGTAAAAATTGGTCGGCATGGTTCTTTTGAACTCATAGTGCAATGGAGTGGGGTCGCTATGTAGTTATAGGCAGTCGAGCAATCTCCTTCGCGGACTGGGCATTTAAATTGGCTCATTGGAGTTGTCAGGACCAAGGAAAACCGAACTGTAATGTAAAATCCCCGCAAAACCTTTTTATAAGTTGTCTGGCTTCTTAAAAGTGTCTCCACTACGCTTCTCTCCCCCCCCCCCCCCCCCCCACTCCCTTCCCGCTCTCTAAAGGACTTACCGTACACCGTGCAGCCGTCTTTTCAGACAGTGCTCCCCCGCTTTCCCTGGCCCCCACCTTTGCGATGTGTTTGGGTGTGGGGTTGGTCGATCCAACTCGCGGTTTCTTCGCTGACAGTCGATTCAGCTCATGGTTTTTCAGGCGAGTGCCCTTGAGCTTGAAGGGCACATCAGTGGGGCAGGCACTTAAGGAACATTATGGGCTTGGATGCGTGACAAACATTGTGCAGAGTTAAAGACATTGGTATAGAATGGCAGATAGAGAGTTGGGAAAGGGATAATAAAATGGCTTTGAGAAGATATTTTAAGATATGAAATGAGGAGCATGACGATGTTGTTCCATTTTAATGAGCGATGAAGGAAATGCAAATTGGGGAAAGGTGCACTCTCAAATCTGAAGCATGGGATTCAAGCTTTGAAGTGTTTTAAAGATGTGTTTAGTTTTGTTCAGAAATACAGGCCCTTCGGCCCACTGGGTCTGTGCCGATCAATGATCCTCGCATATTAACACTATCCTACACACACTAGGGACAATATTTACATTTACCCCCAGCAGATTTACTTATATACCTTTACGATCTCAGGAAAAACCCATGTGGTCACAGGGAAAATGTACAAACTCCGTACAGATAGCGCCCGTCTGGATCGTACTCGGGTCTCTGATGATGAAAACACTGCAAGGCAGCAACTCCACCACCACTGTGCCACTCACTAACTCATGTGGTTGGGTGAAATTATGGAGGAATTCAGAGACGTACAAAGTCAATAGGTTAGTGGGATTAAGTGTATATTAGCAAAGAATACGGAAGGACTCTTTCCCTCAAAAAGATAATCTTTGTGGCAACAGACAGTATTATTACCAATTGCTAGAAAAAGAATATATATAGTGTTCCATTTAACCAGAATGCCATAATACAGTGCGATTCAACACCAACTCTGTGTTGCCATTATATATATTACCATTATATATATATAGTGCCATTATATATATATAGTGTTCCATTTAACCAGAATGCCATAATACAGTGCGATTCAACACCAACTCTGTGTTGCCATTACCCACACTTGATGATTCTCCTGTGGCAACAAGATTATCTAACCATTCCAGCGGTCTTTAACTGATTGCACCCTCGTGACTAACATATGCCATCATCACAATGCATCAACCTGAACATGAGCATGACTTTATGCTTATTTGTCCAGTCACTCTATAACCCATACAATGCCCGTAGAGTCTATAGATAGTTGATACTAATAACAGAAATATTTGGCAAGTCATGCAAATCGGTTCCATCTCCAAACTCGAGATGACATTTGAGCTACTTGGTAACTACCTTAAACAGCAACTGTGGCCCTATTTCCGAGCCAGTCTTGCAAGACAATCTTGGTCCTTATACTAAACCTGCCCAATTCTAACCTGCCTGAAAAGCTAATATTGTACATTTACATTTACCATTCAAAGTAGCTGATAATGTCTCAATCATTTGTAATGTATAACTAAGTATACACTTTACCAAACTGCAAGTGGTCCCTTAATTGTAGAGTAGCACAGGTACAGTGCGTGGAACCTCTGGCCAGCTTTCATGCTGCCAGCAACTTGTGAACCACTACTGCCAATAAAGACATGGGATGCATTGTTGCCAAAACTATGAAACCTTGCTCGTTCCAATAGCTTGTGCTTCGCCCTCGAGGTTACACCTATGGAAAAGTCTTACCTGAATAGAAGATTCGGCAGCCAACTGTAATGTCCCCCTGAGAGTGGTGTTCACTGCATATGTGTTTTTGATGGTAACTTTTTTGCCAGGCATAGACCTCTGGCACATGCCCTGGTCCTTTGGGCATGCTCTATGGCTATGCCCTCAGACTCAGCGTTAAACTATACCAATCCCACATGTTCTCCTCTTACATGAGGGAGCCATAAAGCAGGCCTGCTACAAAGCCCTGCTGACACAATTTTCCATTTAGGGCCATTAGCACCAATTTGCAATATAATGAAAGACTTTCCTAACAACAATTTTCCATTACTACCCTTGGAGCAGTAATGAACACTGTTTGTTCATCATCGTGACTTTATTAATTTCAGCTGGTATTAACAATAATTAACCATTTAACAAAATAACCGTTGCTCTACTTACACAGCTGAATTGCATCGATACAATTAACAATTAGTCTAACGACTAGAACTGTTTTATAACAACAACTGTTACCAAAGTCTATTGACTACAATCTGTTGCACAGGCCTGCATCATGGCCAATTGAAAACCTAAAAGTAAATCCCAACATCCTACAAGTCTATTTGATAGGAACTTAATCTAACTGGATAGAGGAGCCCAATTTCTCAAATATAGTTTGAGACTTAACAGTGGATTTTAGCACATATATAACCTTTTTAAAATTGTGAATAATTTTCTTTGAATGCTTTTTTGTCATCATTCTGTTATATTGCCTTATCCTAACAATGCCTCCTCATCCCCAATGATCACTGTAAAGGAATACCCTACTAAACGGCTATTCCCATAAAGCAGCCCTAACAAGGTACCGCTGGCGCCCATGAAGCCACCCTGAACAAAGGTGCTGCTGGCACGGCCTTTCCCATAGGCCAGTATTTGCCATAGATTTGGCGTTCTCATGAAGCAGCCCTGAGCAAAGGTGCTGCTGGCATAACCTCTCCAATAGGCTAGCCTACCATAACTTGGCATTCCCCTGGAGCAGTCCTGAGCAAAGGTACAGCTGGCACTGCCTCTGCAATAGGCTTGCCTGCCATAGTTTGGCATCCCCAGGAGCAGCCCTGAGCAAAGGTGCTGCTGGCACAGCCTCTCCAATAGGCTAACCTGCCGTAGCTTGGCATCCCCATGAGCAGTCCTAAACAAAGGTACTGCTGGCACAGCCTTTCCCATAAGCTGGCACTGCCATAACTTGGCATTCTCATGAAGCAGCCCTACCCAAAGGTGCTGCTGGCACAGCCTCTCCAATAGGCTGACACTACCAAAACTTTACTGCTGACCCAACTCCTGCTGAAGAAGTGTCTCTAAATTAATTCCAAGAGGTGAAACCTCCCAACTTCCCTAATTGTATTGACTATTTTTGTCAGTTGTCCCCATGTCCTAGGGATTATTGTAGTTTGGGAACCCCATAGGTGAATTTCCCCTCCCCGGGAATCCATATAAATATATATTTAATTTATATATTTAATATATATATTTAACAGGCTAATCATTTATGTGAGTTAACCCCATTTCCTGGGGACTACTGCGGTCTGGGAACCGCATATACTTGGGTTTCCCCTGCACCGGGAACCCAGCCTAACCATTTAGATTTGTTTTAACCCCATGTGCTGGGGATTACTGCAATGTAAAACCGCATATACTTGGGTTTCCCCTCCACCGGGAACCCAGGCTGACCGTTTAGGCCGTTAAGCCCCATCCCCTAGGGACTACTGCGGTTTAGAACTGCACTATTCTCGGGTATCCCCCTCCCCGGGACCCCAACATGTGGAGTCACTGATCGCGTTATCTGTGACTCCGATCGCGAACCCGACATTCCCAGCTCTCTGCTTCCGCGTTGGACCGCTGGTTCACTCGTCGGCCATCGCGAACATCCCATCAAAAACCCAGGAGGTTCCTGCAGGAGACCTAGAACAGGTAAGAAATAGCACTTACCTGAAACTTTTTTAGACTTATCGTTGGAGGAGCTGCGCTGCTCCACAGTCGTCTGCACGAAAGCGTCTGACACAATGACGCACGAACGGCTGTACGGGGTTCTTCACGTAGTCACTCACGTGACACCGAAGTAAAATACACAAAGGAACGCACAGTGCTGGAGTAACTCAGCAGATTAGGCCGCTTCACTGGAGAGCATGGATAAGTGATGTCACCTATCCATGTGCTCCAGAGATGCTGCCTGACCTGCTGAGTTACTCCAGCACTTTCTGTCCCTGTGAACATTAATAAATTGTGCTGTTCTCCCTAACAGCATGGTCTATTATTGCTGTAAGGCTTCACATATCAATTGTTTGCTATTTCACATATCACCGAGGTCCCAGAGCTAATATTTTTAAATTAAGGATTTTGACCTGAAATATTACTCTGTTTCTGTTTTCACATTTCTTTGAGTTCTTTCAATGCAGTCCCCAACTTTTATCCTGAGCTCTCCAACAAAATCCCAGTCTGATGTGGGAAAGGAAGTATAGATTTGGATTGAAGGCAATGAAGACCTTGCACCTGATCAAAGTGGTAACTACCAGTGATTCTAAAAGTCTCAGAAGACCCAAATAACACACACAATAGAAGTAATTACCCTGCTGCAATAATTTACATCTTAACTCCATTATAGATTTGACATTTTGCTCTTAGAACGGAATATGAGGAAACATAACACAGAGAAGATATGGTTCCAACGAAAGACCACAAAGCTGGCAATGTCTCAGAAAAATCACATAAGTGTTTCTTGGTAAAGTTAGGAAGGATGGAATAGTGGGAGTTGCAAATAACCTGCCAGCCCAGCAAATGGGTAATGTGAAAGAGAATAGAATGGACAACATTTGGTCATTTAATCACTCCTAGGATCTCCCTCCAGTAAAACAAGAAATTTAAAGATCTTACAAAGTTGACAAACCCAATCATAAATGTCACATACATTAAACTAGAAACCAATAATATCTATAAGGAAACAAAGAATAAATTAAGGTGTGCATGAATGTGAATTCAATGAGCTATGGAGATCTTTAACTTGAAACAAATTACATTATGCCACTGAAGATTCATTGTTTACACCAGAACCCTAAGAAATAAATGGCTGAAATTGTCAGCTGCAGCAACTTGACAATCAGTCTTCTCTCTTCCCTTGGGGTATTTATTGGTGAGGAAACAATCAATAGGGGTTGTATTGTTAATATTATTCATCAACAATAGATAATAACAAGAGGAAAAAACAAATTCAATAGTAAGAGTCCATTCAGTTGAAATAAGTGCAGAATCCAATTTGGGGTGAGTCAAGGATTGGGGTCACAGTTGCTTTTGTTTTTGTGTGGAACATGTGATGATATATTTTTTTTTTTAAGTCCCTAACATAATATGAATATAATAAAGAAGGAAAATTATGGCACGGGTTAACAGTCAAAACATTTATGAAGGAAAGACATAAAAATGCTGGAGTAACACTGGCTTAGGCAGCATCCCTGGATAATCTATAAATTAGTGACATTTCGGGTCTTTTCCAGGTGACTCTGCAGCCAAACAATGAAGGAAAACAAACCAGATGGACTACACAGACTCCTATTTCTAAGGAAGATTGACACAAAGTGCTGGAGTAACTCAGCGGGACAGGCAGATCCCTGAAGAGAAGTAATGGGTGACGTTTCTAAGGTTTCTAATATTATACAAATGCTAATCCTATCTCTTTGGAAATGTAATGAACCAATTCAATATCCATTCAATTTTTATTTTAAACCAGATAATAGAATTTTGAACTCATGGCAGAATCTAAATGTATGGAGTTTGCATGTTCTTCCTGTGACCGTGTGGGTTTTCTCCGGGTGCTCCGGTTTCCTCACACATTCTAAAGGCATGCAGGTTTGTAGGTCAATTGGCACCTGTTATTGTCCATAGTATGTAGGATAGAACTAGTGTATGTTAGAACAAGTAAACTAGTGATCGTTGCTTGGCGCGCACCCGGTGGACTGAATGGCCTGTTTCCACATTGTATCTCTAGACTAAAAAAACGAAACACTGCAGAGTAATCTGCTGTAGCAGAGGGAACATATAATGAGCAGTTTCCTTATCAAGACTCATTCAGGCAGTATACATGAGAAGGCAAGAGTGGAATGAGTTGAAGTGTGGCACAGGGAAGAGAGTGACAGGAAAAAGGGGGGAGATGGGGGTTGATGGGAGAGGGGGAGGGGATGGGGATGGCGTCCCTCAGACACAAGGAACTTCAGATTCTGGTTTACAAAAAAAGAAAGGAGAAGGAAAAGAACAAATTCTGGCGAGTGACAGTGGGTTTTGGAAAGGCAAATAGTTGGACAGAGGCCAGAGATAAAAAGACAAAGTTAAGGATAGAAGTGAGAATTGTGAAGCCAGAGGAAGGAATATAGGTGGATGGGTGGGAGGAAGGGGAGAAATACGTGTGAGTTGAGGTGTAGCAGAGGGGAGAAAGTGGCAGAAAAAAGTTGGAGACTGGGAGAGGGAGGGGGAGAGGATTTGTAGGTTTGTAACTGATGTTGGGGGAGTCCAGAACAAGGGGTCACAGTCTAAGGATAAGGGGGAATTCCTTTAGGACCGAGATGAGGAAAACATTTTTCACACAGAGAGTAGTGAGTCTCTGGAATCTCTGCCACAGAAGGTAGTTGAGGCCAGTTCATTGACTATATTTAAGAGAGAGTTAGATGTGGCCCTTGTGGCTAAAGGGATCAGGGGGTATGGCAGGTACAGGATACTGAGTTGGATGATCAGCCATGGTCATATTGAATGGCGGTGCAGGCTCAAAGGGCTGAATGGCCTCCTGCACCTATTTTCTATGTTTCTATGTTTCTTTGTTACCTAAAATTTGAGAATCGCATTTCCGCAGGGGTGGCTCTGTGGCGCAGCGGTAGAGTTGCTGCCTTACAGCGCTTACAGCACCAGAGACCCAGGTTCCATCATGACTATGGGTGCTGTCTATATGGAATTTGTATGTTCTCACCTTGTGTTTTCTCTGAAATCTTTGGTTTCCTCCCACACTTCAAATACGTACAGGTTTGTAGTTTAATTGGCTTGGGTTTGTATACATGGTATAAGTGTAAAAGAAAAATTGTACCTAGTGTGTGTAGGCTTGTGTTAATGTGCAGGGAATGCTGGTTGGTGCGGATTCTGTGGGCCGAAGTGCTTGTTTCCACGCTGTATCACTAAACTAAACAAAACTAAATTAATTAAATGTCCATATTGTTAGGATTTAAGTTACCCAAGCGGAATACGAGGTGCTGTTCTTCCAGTTTGTGTGTGGCCTCACTCTGGCAATGGAAGAGGCCCAAAACAGAAAGGTCAGGATTGGAGTGGGAAGGGAAGTTAAAATGATTAGCAACTGGGAGATCCAGCAGACCTTGGCGGACTGAGCATTTAGAAACATAGAAAAATAGGTGCAGGAGTAGGCCATTCAGCCCTTCGAGTCTGCACCGCCATTCAATGTGATCATGGCTGATCATCCAACTCAGTATCCCGTACCTGCCTTCTCTCCATACCCCCTGATCCCTTTAGCCACAAGTGCCACATCTAACGCCCTCTTAAATATAGCCAATGAACTGGCCTCAACTACCTTCTGTGGCAGAGAATTCCAGAGACTCACCACTCTCTGTGTAAAGAATGTTTTCCTCATCTCGGTCCTAAAGGAATTCCCCCTTATCCTTAGACTGTGACCCCTTGTTCTGGACTCCCCCCAACATCGGGAACAATCTTCCAGCTTCTAGCTTGTCCAACCCCTTAAGAATTTTGTAAGTTTCTATAAGATCCCCCCTCAATCTTCTAAATTCCAGCGAGAATTTAGAAGATTCATTTGGTGAAACAGTCGCCAAGCCCATACTTGGTTTCACCGATGTAAATGAGGCCACAATGAAAATATTGGGTGTGGTAGATGAGATTAGAAAAGGTGTATGTGACCTCAAACTCACCTGTAAAAACTGCTGCTGTCCCTGGATGGTTGTGAAGGAGAATGTATAGGCACAGGTGTAACACCTACTATGCATTTCTTCCAAGGAGCTGTGGAGAGAGCAGTCACTGCGGAAGGCAAAAAAGGGGTTGGGATGGGAAGGGTGACTGGAGGTGGGATCACGTTGAAGGTGGCGGAAATGTCAGAGAATGATGTGTTGGATGCGGAGGATGGTGGGGTGAAGGTTGAGGACCAGGGTAGCTCTATTCTTGTTTCTTCTGGGGGGAGAGAGAGTGAGAGCAGAACTACAGGACATAGGGGAGACAACGGTGATGGAACCATCTATGACAGTAGTGGGGAGAAGAAACCATAACTAAATAAAGAGGACATGATAGGAGAAGGGGGGGGGGGGGTGAAAAGAGGGGGGTCAAAAGAGAGGGGGGGGTCAAAAGAGAGGGGGGGTCAAAAGAGAGGGGGGGAGGAAAGGAGGGGGCAGGAAAGGGGGGAGGGAAGGAGGGGGGGGGGGAAGAGGCGGGGGGTGGTGAAAGAGGGGGTGGGAAAGAGGTTCCGGTACCCCACTAGTCACTGCCTGCCATTCTGAACGGGACCCATTCATTCCTACTCTTTGTTTCCTGTCTGCCAACCACTTTTCTATCCATGTCAGCAATCTACCCCCCAAAACCATGTGCCCTAACATTGCCCACTAATCTCCTACCTGGGGGTCTGATCCTGTAAGGCAGCAACTCTACCACTGTGCCACCATGACGCCCTTTCCTCACGTCCTTTCTTAAATTTCAGTATACATTTAGAATGTGGCTTTGGGTCAAGATACAATATATTTCTAGGACACTCCTAATTTGCACAATAATGGGACCTCGATCGACCCAGTACTCATGAGATAAACTTAAGGAATATCAAGATTTTCTATGCTATCTAATCTCGGCAGAACACAGCAGTAATGTCCTGTGGTGCATTATATGACTTTTTTTTTCCTGTTACCTACTTTGTTGTGTAAATCTCCTCTATTCTCTTAAATCCATGGTGAGATATAATTTCACTGTTGATAGCTGCATTCCGGTACATTGGCTTTTATAGACATGTTTAATTCCCTTTTATCATTCAGCAGCAAAATAAAATGTAGTCAGCAAATTTCTAATGGGCTCTAAACTGAAGTTATTCACAGGAAGCTATATCTGCACATTACAAAGTACTTCAAGGCTAGAACACCTGAAATATAACATATTTTACAGGTTCTTGGTCACCTCCCTGACCAAGCCCTTCTCCCTCGATTGCTCAGTTTGGCCAGGCGGCCAGCACTATAAAGAGTCCTGGTGGTTCCAAAGTTCTTCCATTAAGAATAATGGAGGCCACTTTGCTCTTCGGGACCAGCAATGATGCAGAACTTGTTTTATACCCTTCCATAGATCTGTGTCTCGACACAATTCTGTCTTGGAGGTCAGTGGACAATTCCTTCGTCTTCATGGCTTGGTTTTTGCTCACATGCGCTGTCAACTGTGGGCCCTTATGTAGACATACATAATTTGGTTGCTTGATTTGGCCTTTCCAAATCAAGTCCAATCAATTTAATTTACGATTTGTGGACTCCAATCAAGTTGTAGAAACATCTCATGGATAATGAGATTAAAGATAATGAGATTAAACGGGATACTGAGTTGGATGATCAGCCATGATCACATTGAATGGCGGTGCAGGCTCGAAGGGCCGAATGGCCTACTCCTGCACCTATTTTTCTATGTTTCTATAATCAATGGAAACAGGATGAACCTATGCTCAATTTTGAGTGTCATAGCAACGGGTCAGAATACTTATGTAAATGTGATATTTCAGTTATATCTTTTTAATTATTTTGCAATCATTTCTAAACAACTGCTTTCACTTTTTTATTATGGGGTATTGTGTGTAGATTGATGATAAAAATAAAGTAATTTAATCCATTTTAGAATAAGGCTGTAACGTAACAAAATGTGGAAAAAGTGAAGGGGTCTGAATACTTTCTGAATGCACTGTAAGCATGGATGTGTCTCACCTAGACACTCCCTCAACTCCTCTCTCGCATCAGGTAAGAGTTACAGGAGTGTGAAAATGCTGTCAGACTCGGAGACAGTTTCTTCCCAGCTGTTATCAGGCAATTGAACCGTCCTATCAACAACTCGAGAGCAGTCCTCAGTTACTATCTACCTCATTGGAGGCCCTTGGTCTATCTTTAATCAGACCTTACTGGATCAGGTCACTAGGGGTGCTGCATTGAAGGACCCTCTGCCTACAGCCTGTCCGTTTGTTCCCTTCTTTTTTTAATTGTAGTCTAAACTGTTTGTTTTGGGGTTACTTTAGCTTTTCTATGTGGGGGAGGGGGGTAGGGTAAGGGGGAAACTGTTTCCCAGTTGTTTCCTGGCATGGACACGACTATTTCTCCGAGTCGCATCCTCACCCCTCTCCTCGCGGCCTACCGGCTGGATCGGAGTGGCCTTTCCTGCTGGCGACCGGACCAGAGCTACTCCAACGGCGGTGCAGCGTGGAGTCACTGCGGAGCGAGCGTTACCTACCCGGATCGGCGTTTGGGGCTCCGGAGCGTTGGGTTGCAGCAGCGACATCATGGAGCTATGGTTTGCTGAGCTCCCATCGGGGGCAGCGGGGCCCTGGGGCCCTTTGCCGAGGGCCGCCAGTGTTGAATCTCCGGCCTGGGGACGTTGGGAGCTGCGGACTCCGGTGGGAAGCAGCCATTTTGGAGGTCCAAGCCGCTGAGGTTGGCCTCTAGTCCCGACGTCGGAGTTCCAACATCCCGGCGAGTGGGCCTGAGCGGTGGGCTGCCCATAGCGACGACTGCTGACAGCTCCAGAGGCCCCGACCACGGGTGAACATCAGAGGAAGAGACTGACTTTGGTGCCTTCCCTCACAGTGGGAAACTTTTGATTCTGCTGTGTGGGGATGTTTTATGTTTATATCTATCGTGTGTTGTGTTCTTTATTTTAGTGTTTGGCTGTATGGTGATCACATTTCATTGTGCCATCTGGCACATGTGACAAATAAATATATCTTGTATCTGGCACTAAACATTATTCCCTTTATCATGTATCTGTACACTGTGGGTTTCTTGATTGTATCATGTATATTATTTCTGCTGACTGGTTAGCACACAACAAAATAAATTAAACTAATGAACTAACTACAAGCATGATGCTCAGTGTATTTGCCAGCTCAATCAACTATTGCCTCCTGATTATACTTGAAGTCTAGGATATATGCCAAGCATTCTCTTGGATGCTGCATCACACAAAAAAAAGTAGGAAATATCGAGACTGCAATTCATTTACTAGGCAAATTTAATTAAAAGAGGGCCTTAAGATAGAAAACTAATTTGAGAATGTTGTTTCACTAAAACAGGAGGTAACCATGATGCTGTGGTTCTGGAGTGTCTCATAGCACAGATGGGATGTCGCCATCAAGTCAAGTCACTTTTATTTCTATAGCACATTTTAAAAACAACTCTCGTTGGCGAAAGTGCTTTACATTGGTGGAGGTACTAACGTTATACAACATTGTTTCATAGATTAACCATATAACCATAAACCAATTACAGCACGGAAACAGGCCTTCTCGGCCCTTCCAGAGCGTGTCGACCATTTATTTTCCCCTAGTCCCATCTACCTGCACTCAGATCATACCCCTCCATTCCCTTCCCGTCCATATACCTATCCACTTTACTTTTAAATGTTACAATCGATCCTGCCTCCACCACTTCTGCTGGAAGATCATTCCACACAGCCACCACTCTCTGAGTAAAGAAGTTTCCCCTCATGTTACCCCTAAACTTCTGTCCCTTAATTCTCATGTCATGCCCTCTTGTTTGAATCTTCCCTACCCTCAATGGGAAAAGCTTATCCACATCAACTCTGTCTATCCCTTTCATCATTTTAAAGACCTCAATAAAGTCTCCCCTTAACCTTCTGCACTCCAAAGAATAAAGACCCAACTTGTTCGATTAAGATAGAGCTAGATAGGGCTCTTAAAAATAGCGGAGTCAGGAGATATGGGGAGAAGGCAGGAATGGGGTACTGATTGGGGATGATCAGCCATGATCACATTGAATGGCGGTGCTGGCTCGAAGGGCCGGATGGCCTACTCCTGCACCTATTGTCTATTAAGTACATACATAAATACATACATATAGCCCTCCCTCAGAGGACGTCAAGAAAGGCTTGAGAGTAAAGATGAGTTTTAAGTCTTGACTTAAAGGAGTCGATGGAGGGGGCAGTTCTGATGGGAAGAGGGATGCTGTTCCACAGTCTAGGAGCTGCAACCGCAAAGGCGCGGTCTCCCCTGAGCTTATGCCTAGACCGCGGGATGTTCAGTAACCCCAAGTTGGCCGATCTGAGGGACCTGGAGTTAGTGTGGTGGGGAAGCAGACTTTTGATGTAGGTGGGGGCAAGCCCGTTAAGGGCTTTGTAGACATAAAGAAGGATCTTGAAATGTATTCAGAACCGCACAGGGAGCCAGTGGAGAGAGGCCACAATCGGGGTGATGTGGTCCCTTTTTCGGGTGTCCGTCAGGAGTCTCGCTGCAGCGGTTTGGACCAGTTGCAGGTGGGACAGGGAAGATTGGCTGATGCCAGTGTAAAGGGAGTTGCAGTGATTGAGGCGGGAGGAGATAAATGTGTGGATGATCTTTTCGAGGTCATCAAACTGGAGGAATTGTTTTATTTTAGCTCTCATCCGAAGCTGGAAGAAGCTAGCTTTTACCATGGCATTGACTCGTTTGTCAAATTTCAATGCCGAGTCAAATATCACGCCAAGGTTTTTGACATGAGGTTTGAGTAATGGGGTAAGGCTTCCAAGGATGCTTGCTATCGTTTTGATTGAGTCCCAGGGGCCAAGAAGGATGACCTCAGACTTACTCTTGTTTAGTTGGAGGAGGTTCTGGGCCATCCAACACTTCATATCCTCAAGGCAGCGGATAAGGTTAAGCAGATTTGATCGTTTTTTGGGCTTCAGGGGGTGTCATTGAGCCACGGCCAGCCTTTAGGCTTAGGCTGTTTCATTTTAAGAGGAGCAACAGGATCCAGAATGGAAGAGCAAGTAGCATTGAATAAAGAAATGAAGAAATTAGGTAGTCGGTGCTGAGATGGAGGGGAGACGCCTCAATAGTGCAGACGTCGGGGGCGGCTATGAGAGCATCAGAGAACTTACTGGCAGTCGAGGCGTTTACGTAGGTATCATCAAGGGTGTTTGTGAACCCATGTTAACAACAATCAAAAGGTCTGTAGTTATTGGAACTCTATCATCTGGGCCCCAGGTCAATTGTTGCCAACATATCAATGTTGTAGTGAACACAAATGCTGTTGTAAGTACTTCAGCAACAAATAGAGATGTACAGCTCAGAATGGTGGGAAAATGCCATGCAGTTGTGTAGAAATTCGGATAAAAGTACCTGTCAGAGGGAAATCAAGGGCCATCTCAGCAGCTCCTCCAGACAATTTCACTTATTAATTTGCTTCGTGATTTAATCTATAGTGGTTTCAGTAGGAGCCATGGAGTCATAGAAACTGGCCCTTCGGCCCAACTTGCTCATGCTGACCAAGATGCCTCATCTGCACAGTTCTATCTGCCCGTGTTTGGACCATGTCCATCTAAACCTTTACTATCCATGTAACTGTCCAAATGTCTTTAAAATGTTGTTATAGCACCCAAATTAAAGTAACAAGTATTAAAAATAAAGTATTCAATTAGATTGAAAAATATATTGTGTCAGAATTCATATTCAAATGAAGTTGCATCTATGCAGAAATTAATACTATACAATAATACTTTATTAGCCAAGTGTGTTTTGCAACATACGAGGAATTTCATTTGCCAAGGCAGTCATATAAATAAAAAGCAACAGAACACAAAAAATACATTTTAACATAAACATCCACCGCAGTGACTCCTCCACATTCCTCACTGCGATGGAAGGCGAAAAAAAGTTCAATCTCTTCCCTTCTTTGTTCTCCCGCGGTCGGGGGCCTCGAGCCTTCCGTTGATAGGACGATCTTACTCCCGTAGCCGGCGGCGGGCCTCCTCGTCGGGGCGATTAAGCTCCCATATAGGGGGGGATGTCAGCTCCTCGTGCTGAGCAATCTGACCCTGGGTTGGGGTTTGTCGAACCTTCTGCGTCATTGGAGCTCCCAACTCGGCCTCTCCCGACACTGCGAGCTCTTGATGGTAAAGTCCGCAGGCCGGGTTTGGAGTGATGCCAGGCAAATGATCGGCTCCGATGTTGTCCACGCCCCGGGGTGGAGCTCAAAGTCAGTCCCGCGCAGGCCTCCAGCTCTATGATGTTAGGCCGCAGAGCGACTTGAGATACGATCCGGAAAGCAATCGCATCTCCGGCACGGTAAGAGATTTAAAAAAGTTTCCCCCGACCCTCTCACCCACCCCCCAAATAAAACAAACCACAAAACATTAACACAAACCTATAAAACCCACTAAAAATAATTTAAAAGATGAAAAAAGAGATGGACTGTTGGCGAGGCTGCCAATCGTGCGGCGACCCTGGTGGTATTGATCAACTCAAAGGATAAATTAACATAAAAATGGTGGCAGACCTCTGACAAAGCAAACTCTTTTGATAAGAGACTTTTGTAAAAAGTAGATATAAAATGGTAGGGAATTGAGGAATGCTGTGGAACAGAGGGATCTAGGAATAACTGTGCATAGTTCCCTGAAGGTGGAATCGCATGTAGATAGGGTGGTAAAGAAAGCTTTTGGTGTGCTGGCCTTTATAAATCAGAGCATTGAATACAGGAGTAGGGAAGTAATGTTAAAATTGTACAAGGCATTGGTAAGACCAATTTCATTTCGGAGTCACGTGAGTGACTTCGTGAAGAGCCCGCCGGCACACATGCGCGACATATCGTCGCAACGCATTGCTGCCGACAGCTGGCGGTGGGGCGCGCTCCTCGCCAGCCCTTCAAAAGGAGCCGCTTAGGTAAGTTAAACTCACCTTAAGTTGGTTGGCCCTTGCTGTCGGTTTTGTCTTTCAGCAAGGGTGCGGATTGGAGTGTTCAGAATGTCTGGACGAAGAAGTCGTGGCCCGGCGCCCTCATCGTTTCCACCTGGGGCCGGGAAGAAGGCGGGGAAGTCATTGCCGTCTGCTGCTGCAGGTCGGGACCCGCTGAGTCGCCACAGCTCCGAGGAGGAGTGCGTGGAGGAGGACGTCGGGGTGCCTCCTGAAAGGGTGGACCCTGCCACAAGTTCGCCTTTGGCGACAACGGGGAAGGGGTTTCGTGCTGCGGCCCGACCCCCCTCCGCTAGCCCTTCATTAAAAGGCAGCAGAGGCGCCCGTAAGCCTAACCCGGTCCGGGCCAAGGCTCCACCAGCCGCCATGGAGCGGTCTGGTGCAACGGCGGGACCTGGGTCGTTAAGGTCTGCTACCCAACTCCCAACCCCCGCCGCCGGGACGGGGGGCTTGGGTACGGTCCCGCCTCGGTCGCCGAGTCCCCCATGGATGGGAGGACGAGACCATGCGTCGGCACCGTCCGAAATGCGGACAGCCGGCAAGCCTGTGCGGGCGTCGCTCCATGCTTCTGCTGGAGTCGACCCCAAGCCGTCAGGGCCCTTTGTGGCAACGGCTTCTACTCCTGCCAAGAAGAGGCGGTTGGACACCCTGCCCGCACGGGACTCGCACGGTTTCGCTGCGTCGGCCGAAAGCGATCCATTCCGGCACCGAGATCACTTCTCTGAGGTGCGGGCCGATGATAGGAGCCCCGGCATGTTTTCTGAGCCGGAGGACTCCGACCATCCGAGTGTTCAGGATGGGGGGCGTATTGACCGCATCGAGCGGCTGCTGGAGCTGGTACTCCATAATCAACAGCAGTACGCACCCACGGATATCGTCAGGCACAGGGCCGCCTCGCCGGTTTCCCTCATCAGCGAGCCACAAGGGGAAGAAGGGTTTGACCCCACCCCAACACCGTCGGAGCCACCGACAGCTGAGTTACTGGACGTGGCAGCCAAATTTGCTGCACCAATTACAACTGGACTTCCGCTCCAGCCAAAGCTGGCAGCAACAGTGGACTTTCTCATGAATCATCGGTTGCAGGAGGAAGTACTCTCACAGGCCACTCAGCGCCACAAGGCCCCGTCCAACTGTAATGCCCTCAACGTGCCACTGGTCAATACGCCCATATGGGGCAACATCGGCGTGGCTGTCCGCCATCAGGAGGTTAAACTCCAGCGGATCCTCAAACTCCTCACGGCCGGTATTACCGCCTTTGCGCGGTCGGTCGATGGAACGGACCTGTCATTGGATCAGGAGGATGCGTTAGCACTATTATGTGCCACCCAACATGAAATCAACGATTTCCGGAAGAACAGCATCCGTCCGTCTATCAACCCAAAATTTGCAGGGTTGTGTAAGCCACCGCCGCCCCCACCGCCCCGACAACTCTTCGGGGAAGACCTTCCGAAGAGGGTCAAGGAGCTGGACGAGGTAGCCAAAACGGTGGGACTTATGCGATCTCAGATCGCCCCCAGACCGATGGTGCCAAAAGCTCCCCCTGCTCGACCGCGAGGTCCGGTCGCATCAGCATCAAGACCATATGCTACTACTCAGCACTACTACCAACAGGGCCAGCAGCAGCGGTCTTTTTTAGGGTCAGGCACACAGCGACCCCAGTGGAAGATGAAGCCATCTTATCGTCAGCCCAACCCAGCACCTCCTCGGCCACCCAAGTATGTCAGGGACCGCCGGTGACCATGGAGGTAAGGCGGTCTGGGTTTCTTTCCCCTGCCCCTTTAATCTCACATGTGGGAGGGCGACTCCGGTTCTTTGCTAAAGCTTGGGTATCAGTTACTTCGGATAAATTTGTGTTACAAAATGTTCGGGGTCATTCTATTGAATTTATTCACGGCAAAGTTCCTCCATCCCAGCATATGCCTAAACGGAAGTTTACGCTGTCTGCTGTTGAGCAGGCAGCAGGCACGGCTGAAATTTTTCGTTTGGAACAAAAAGGCGTGATAGAGAAAACTATTCACGAGCCCATTGAATTCGTCTCCAATATATTTACTAGACCAAAAGAGGATGGAGGTTGTCGGGTGATTATTGATTTGACCCAGTTGAATACCTTTGTAACATATACACATTTCAAAATGGACACCTTTGAGACAGCCAAATCACTGATTTCGCATGGTTGCTTTATGGCATGTATTGATTTAAAAGATGCATACTATTCAGTGTCCATCCGGAAACATCACCGGAAATTTTTGAAATTTGTCTGGATGGATCAGCTCTGGCAATATCGAGCCTTACCAAATGGGCTTACTACTGCCCCTAGGCTCTTTACTAAATTACTTAAACCTATTATGGCCAAATTACGCATAGAACATCATATTGTAATGGCTTATTTGGATGATATTCTGATTATTGGCAATACTCTGGAAGCAGCTGAAAGCGCTGTTTTAGCAACTGTTACTATATTTCAGCAACTGGGGTTTATAGTTCATCCAGAAAAATCGAAGTTTCACCCATCCCAGGTTATGGATTATTTGGGTTTCACGGTGGACTCTATTCAAATGAGGGCCACCATTCCATTTCACAAGGTGGAGGATGTCTCCCTTGCATGTCAGGATCTCGCATCCGCCAGTATACCATCTATTCGGCATACAGCTAAGATAATTGGGAAAATCGTAGCTTTATTTCTGGCAGCCCGGTTTGGGCCTTTACATTATCAAAACCTGCAAAGGGCCAAAATTATTGCGTTAAAAAAGAACGCTGGTCATTTTGACAGACCTATGGAGCTGCCTTCTGATGCTAAGGTTGAGCTCCAATGGTGGGTGTCCAATATTGGCAGGGCATTCAAACCCATTGTTGTGCCCAATCCGGTGGTATATTTGCAAACTGACGCAAGCTCTCTAGGCTGGGGAGCTGCGGACAGCTCTTCTAGTTGTGGAGGCAGGTGGGATCCCCTTGAAGCTAGCATGTTGCTAGTACAAGGGATTAACTATTTGGAGCTGCTTGCAGCATTTCACGGACTGCGGGCATATTGTGTTCATCTTAGTGGCACTCATGTCCGTCTCCAAATAGACAACACCACAGCGGTGGCATATTTAAACCATATGGGCGGTACCAGGTCAGTCTCTTGTGACAAATTGGCTAATACTATTTGGTGCTGGTGTATTAATCGAGATATTTGGATTTCAGCCACCTATTTGCCAGGTAGGCTTAATACTGTGGCAGACACCAGGTCACGCAAATTCAATGATAGTATTGAGTGGATGCTGCATCCTCAAATATTTGCCCAAATTACAGCCAAATTTGGCCAACCGGATATCGACCTTTTTGCGTCCCGGTTGAACCATCAGGTACCGACATATGTTTCATGGGAACCAGACCCTGGGGCATTAGCGATTGATGCATTCTCGCTAGACTGGGGGAAGTGGTTTTTCTATGCATTCCCCCCGTTTTGCCTCATCAGTCGGGTATTACAAAAAATCAGGATGGATTCTGCCAGAGGCATTCTTGTCATACCCGACTGGCCTACACAGCCTTGGTATCCGGTGGTCTCTGACATGATTAGTCAACCTTGGGTCCCTCTAGAGGGTTGCCCGCATGTGGTTTCTCACCCTGTCTCAGGGGAGTTACACCCCTGCCATGCCTATCTAAAATTACTGGCTTGCAGGTTCTGACCAGGCCATGGATGCAGTATGGCCTTACCACCCGGACCATGAACACCATTGGAGCATCCTGTCGAGAGTCAACCAGGCGGAGATATCTCTCCCACATCACCAAGTGGGAAGCCTACTGCAGTCGCTCTCACATCACCTATGACGATGTCTCCATAGCCGACGTCCTGGAATTCCTCGCGGGGTTGCACCATGATGAGCACTTGAGTTATAGTGCCATCAACAGCGCCAGGAGTGCGCTATCATTCTACCTCAACATCGAGGTTGGATCGAACAGGCTAGTGTCCAGGCTTATGCGGGGAATATTCAATCTGAATCCGCCTACACCACGCTACAACATCACCTGGGATGTCAGGGATGTGCTTACCCTGCTCAGGTCGTGGTCACCCATGGAAGGGTTACAGCTGGACCAACTCACTATGAAATTGGTGATGTTACTAGCGCTGACTTCAGCACAGCGGGTTCAGACGCGCCACAAACTACGTATTGACAGGATGACGTCGACCCCTGGAGAAGTAGTCTTTTTCATCGATGAGCTACTTAAGCAGCATAGACCTGGGTGCACAGGGCTGCAGCTGAAGTTCCCGGCATACCCTGCAGATGCTCGGCTATGTTTAGCCACTCACATCCGTTACTACATCAAGGTGACGAGGAGCATCAGAGGAATGGAGTTGTACCTGCTTGTCACTCACAAACGACCTCACCATCGAGTGACAGTCCAGACGATCTCCAGGTGGCTCCGGATCGTCCTGGCTAAGGCAGGTATTGACACTAATGTGTTTAAATCCCACTCCACCAGGGCTGCATCTACGTCGGCGGCGAGGGTCATGGAGGTACCCATGGACCATATCCTCGCCACAGCAGGATGGGCGAATGAAGCTGTGTTCCAGCGTTTCTATAATAAGCCTGTTGCTGCTCCCCTTCAGTTTGCAGAGGCCGTGCTGAACGCCGGGTGTGAACGTGGGGATGTCCCTGATTAAAAGGGCGTTATTTGTTGTGTTATTAATAAATCTTCTTTTTGTTTCAGTATAACCTCGTTTCATCAACTTGTTTACTCCAATCCATCCTTGCTAGTGGTGTGTCTGCATGGACGTTGTCCAGGGCGTGTAATCACAGAAGCTTTGAAGTCTTCACGAAGTCACTCACGTGACTCCGAAATGAAATAGTAAGATTGAACGAGAACTTACCAAGTTTGAAGGTTGATCTTTATTTCATGAGGAGTTGCGGTGAGGGATTTCGTGCCCTCCGCTCCCAACCCTCGATCATCTTCAGCTGGTAATCAGAGTCTCTTTAAATCTTACTATGCCAAGTCATTTCTGTTGTTGTTTCTGTGATTCCACACCGCTGCTTTGAAGAATGTCGCGCATGCGTGCCGGCGGGCTCTTCACGAAATCCCTCACCGCAACTCCTCATGAAATAAAGATCAACCTTCAAACTTGGTAAGTTCTCGTTCAATCTTACTATTCTGGAGTATGGTGTACAATTTTGGTCGCCTAATTATAGGATGGATGTCAACAAAATAGAGAGAGTACAGAGGAGATTTACTAGAATGTTGCCTAGGTTCCAGCAACTAAGTTACAGAGAAAGGTTGAACAAGTTAGGTCTTTATTCTTTGGAGCGCAGAAGGTTAAGGGGGGACTTGATTGAGGTCTTTAAAATGATGAAAGGGATAGACAGAGTTGACGTGGATAAGCTTTTCCCATTGAGGGTAGGAAAGATTCAAACAAGAGGGCGTGACATGAGAATTAAGGGACAGACGTTTAGGGGTAACATGAGGGGGAACTTCTTTACTCAGAGAGTGGTGGCTGTGTGGAATGATCTTCCTGCAGTAGTGGTGGAGGCAGGATCAATTTTAACATTTAAAAGTAAAGTGGATAGGTATATGGACGGGAAGGGAATGGAGGGGTATGGTCTGAGTGCAGGTAGATGGGACTAGGGGAAAATAAATGGTTGGCATGGACTGGAAGGGGCGAGAAGGCCTGTTTCCGTGGTGTAATTGATATATGGTTATATGGTTATATGGTTAAAATAAAAGTAACTGGGAAAAATGTTCTGACTATCTACCCTATCAATGCTTCTCATCATTGTATGTACAGGTCTCCTGGAGACATCAGGTCTCCCCGCAACCGCTGGTGTTCCAGAGAAATCAATCCAAGTCCATCCAACCTCTCCCTGTTGATAAAAATTCCTAATCCTGGTGTAATCTTGTTGCACCTCTTCTGCACCTTCTCCAAAATTCTACTAACTGCATGCAATAACATAAATGTGTCATAACCGAAGTCCTATAAAGATGCACATTGACATTCTGACTCTTCTACTCAGTACCCAGACAAATGAAGGAATGCACACCTTGTGTCCTATTTACCACTCTACTTGTGTTGCTACTTTCAGGGAGTTACAGACTATAAACATATGTATGTCCAAAAAATAATGAACTTGAAACTGTTACAAATAGATACCCATTTTCAAAGGGTTTCTCTGTTTTACAGTTGGATCATAGGTAATTACTAGACTAAGTGGGACCCGTTGGGTCCCATGTTCACACGGGACGGCTGGTCCCCCGACACAATATTCCACCTCTCCACCAATTCCAATATTGGTGGCCAGTGAGGGGGCTTTCTGGAGTGCTGGTATGGGTTCTTGGGGTGGCAGCTCAGTCCCTCAAGCCTGATGGGCTGGCAGCTCACTCACGGCTGGTGGGCTGCAAGTTGACTCATGGCTATTCCTTGAAATTTCATTTCAAGCAGGATGCAAGTCCACCAAATTCAAATCCATTTTCCTACCATTTCAAGCAAGGTGCATGGCCACCGAATTCAAGTGCAGTTCTCTAGCACTTCAAGCAGGTGCAAGGCCACCAAATTCAAGTGTAGTTTCCAACCACTTCAAGCAGGGTGCAAAGCCAACAAATTCAAGTGCAGTTTCATACCACTTCACACTGGATCCAAGGCCACCAAATTCAAGTCCAGTTTCATACCACTTTCAGCAGAGTGCAAGACCACCAAATTCAGTGCAGTTTCATACCACTTCAAGCAGGGTGCAAGGCCGCCAAATTCAGGTGCAGTTTCATTCCACTTCAAGCAGGGTGCAAGTCCACAAAATTAATGTGCAGTTTCATACCATTTCAAGCAGGGTGCAAGGCCACCAAATTCAAATGCAGCTTCATACCATTTCATGTAGGGTGCAAGGCCACCACATTCAAATGCAGAATTAGCAGTGGTGCCTTTTAACTTCATGCCAAAGCACCCAAGCCACCATTTGCAGTGGTGCCTTTTAACTTCACGCCAAAGCGCCCAAGCCACCATTTGCAGTGGCGCCTTTTAACTTCAAGCCAAAGCATGCAAGCCACCATTTGAAGTAGTGCCTTTTCACTTCAAACCAAAGCACCCATGCCACCATTTGCAGTAGTGCCTTTTAGCTTCGCCAAAGCACCCAAGCCACCATATGCAGTAGTGCCTTTTCACTTCAAGCCAAAGCACCCAAGCCACCATTTGCAGTAGTGCCTTTTCACTTCAAGCCAAAGCACCCAAGCCGCCATTTGCAGTAGTGCCTTTTCACTTCAAGCCAAAGCACCCAAGTCACCATTTGCAGTAGTGCCTTTTCACTTCAAGCCAAAGCACCCAAGCCACCAATTGCAGTAGTGCCTTTTCACTTCAAGCCAAAGCACCCAAGCCACCATTTGCAGTAGTGTCTTTTCACTTCAGCTCAAAGCACCCAAGCCACCTTTTGCAGTGGTGCCTTTTAACTTCACGCCAAAGCGCCCAAGCCACCAATTGCAGTGGTGCCTTTTCACTTAAAGCCAAATCGCCCAAGCCACCATGTGCAGTAGTGCCTTTTCACTTCAAGCCAAAGCACCCAAGCTGCCATTTGCAGTAGTACCTTTTCACTTCAAGCCAAAGCACCCAAGCCCCCATTTGCAGTGCTGCCTTTTAACTTCAGCCCAAAGCTCCCAAGCCACCATTTGAAGTAGTGCCTTTTCACTTCAGCCCAAAGCACCCAAGCCAACATTTGCAGTAGTGCATTTTAACCTCAGCCCAAAGCACCCACGCCACCATTTGCAGTGGTGACTTTTAACTTAAGCCCAATGCACCCAAGCCACCATTTGCAGTAGTGCCTTTTAACTTCAGCCCAAAGCACCCAAGCCACCATTTGCAGTAGTGTCTTTTAACTTCAGCCCAAAGCACCCAAGCCACCATTTGCAGTAGTGCCTTTTAACTTCAGCCCATTGCACCCAAGCCACCATTTGCAGTATAGCCTTTTCACTTCAAGCCAAACCCCCCAAACAACCATTTGCAGGCAGTGCCTTTTTACTTCAAACCAACCATATTTTCATTTTCAAACCACATTAAGGGCACTCACAGTTGAGTAGACATGTGTTCAGTGCTATTCAGAGCACAAAGAGACGTGACGCTCTGGGTAGCTCCATCTTGCAGAGACTGAGTGAGGCACGCCACTTCCTGGTTTTATAGTCCCTCCCCCTCCCTCCAGCTGGGGCAGCAGAAAGAATGGGGATTTTTTAAGCAACATTAATATCTCTCTCATTTTCATCAATGGGTAACATCCTCTGGTCCAGGGAGGCGGAGGGGGGCTCTGAGCAAGTTGGCCAAAAATGACGGCCGTAGGTGGCGGCATTCTCTCAGAAATCACTGCACAGCGAGCCAAAAGCGGTCAAGATCAGACTTTTAGTAATATAGATTCCACATCTCCATTAACCTTTCCCCCTCATTCCCCAAACTTAAGAAAAGTACAGTTCATGGAAATCAACAAAGCTTCAGATGCTGGAAACCTGAAATAAAACAGGAAGTGCTACCCAAATGAAATAGATCTGAAATACTTCCTGCTTTTTGCAAATCATGCCTGACTTTCTGAGTGCTTTTGCAAATTTAGGTTAGTCATAAAATCTCCAAATGCATCAAACATCTAAAATCTAAAATGCATCAAACATTTAAAAATAAATGTTTACTGGCATTTTTTTCTAACTAAATGGCCTAGCTCTAATATCCACAACTAATTTCCAGATTTCCAACATTAGAGCAAAGTTTACAAACCTATAATTGCTCCCCAATATATTATTCTTTCTTTTTGTTTCACAGGTTATGTGCCTCGATTAATGTTGTTTCTATTCATAGTTCAGTGTGTCAAATAACACATAACAGTTCTATTTACATTTTAAAGTGATCCTGTACTCAATGACAAATGGTTTTGTGCTAACTAATTGCTGAAATTGTAGATTAAATATCTTAATCACAATTTCTATACTCAAATATACTGTTAGCAAAGAAACTCGTCCTGACTATTTTTTATTATGCTCCAGGGTCATCGAAAACATGTATGTTTATATGTCACAGTAATTATGGGCTAAATTTCAAATGAAAAATGACACCTCATTACAAAACAATGAAACTTCTTCATCACACTTGATCAGTCCTGGAAACTCTGTATAATGCGTTATTTTACTTCGGAGTCACATGAAGAAGCCCAACCAGTCCTTATGTGCGTCATTATGTCAGCCGCATTGACGCAACGGACCGGCTGGGAGGAAGAGCTCCTCCAGCGGTAAGCATTTAAAAACTTCAGGTAAGTGGAAAATTTAGCCTGAGTTTGTTTTCCCGTAGTTGTGTTTAGCAGGAGCCATGGACAAAGCGAGTAAGGGGATGAGGCGAGCCACTGGAAAGTCAGTGGAGAGCCGCGGGAGAGCGGTCAGTGAATGGCTGTCTCGTACCTCTTCCCAGTCGCCGGGCGGTAGCGGGGCGACTACAGACTTAGTGCTGCAGAGCACTTTGGCAGCGCCAGTCAGGCACAAGGCCGTGGAGAAGTCGGTTTGGGCCATAGACCTGCCGGAGTTGGTCCGGGAGGTTTCCTCTCCAGTAGATACCGTGTCCGAGCGGTTATCTCAAATGGAGCGCCTATTGCAAGGTTTGCTCCAGCAGGGCACACTCCGGCAGGAGGAGTGGTGTCGGCACCAGCCAGATGAAGAGGCCGCGCCAGCAGCACCTGGTATAGGGCTGCTTAATCGCTCCCTCATTGATGAGGAGAGTGTAATGGGTCAGCAATGTTCCGACCCCGACTCTGATGGGGAATTCACCCCGGGGATCAAGGGCAAGTGCCAGATGTCCCATCCCTGGCAGCACGTTTTGCCGTCCCGAGAGCATCAGGAAAGCCACTGGGAGATGAGCTGGCCTCCTCAATTAATTATTTAGTTTCCCATCAGCTGCAGGAGCTGACAATAAAAGAGACCGCCAAGAAACACATGACCCCGGTGAACTGCCTTTTATCGAAAGTGCCAATGGTAGATGGAGGGCACCTGTCGGAGATGCAGTAAGAGGCACTAGGTTTGATGTGCAGTGCGCACTTCGAGATTAACTGTTTAAGGAAGAGTGCCATTCGCCCTACCATAAAACCGAAGTTTGCAGCGCTCTCCATGGCCAGTAATATACAGCCGCCCAATTTATTCTTTGGAGAGGACCTTGCAAAGTGAGTAAAGGAATTGGATGATGAGGCAAAGATGGTGGGCATGATTAAGCAACCGGTGGTCAACAAAGCTGTTCAGAAACATTACCCTTACAGATGAGCAGCAGAGTTGGGGGCCGGTCCAAACCGGCCGTCTACTCAGATGCGCAGTTGATGCTCAGCAGCATGGGCACGGACAAACGTGGATTTTCCCGCCAGGAACCGGGGATAGCACAACTCACCACTCACCAAGGAGGTAGGTGGGCCTGGTTCTCATGAGAACATATTAACTTCAATACAGCAAAACATTGGGGGTAGATTACACCTGTTTTTCGAGGAATGGAAGCAAATAACATCAGATCCGTTTATACTGAATATTATCCAAGGGTTTCAAATTGAGTTTGATCCAAATTGTGATTTGCCCATTCAACATGTTCCCAGGAGAACACTCAATTTCTCACAAACAGAGAATATGGAGGTTCAGGCAGAACTTGAAAATTTGTGTAAAAAAGGGGTAATTGAGAAGCCGGTTCACCAACCATCAATTTGTGTTTAATATATTTCTCCGTCCAAAAAAGGATGGAGAGTGTAGAATTATTCTTGATCTAACAAGTCTAAACCCTTTTGTACAGTATAAACATTTCAAAAAATGGAAATGTTTGTTACTGCCAAACAACTGGTTTCCAGAGGATGCTATATGGCCAGAATAGATCTGAAAGATGCGTATTATGAAATATGATGAAAGTGCCTGTTCATTTGGAGGATAGAAGATATTTGAAATTTAGCTGGATAAATCAATTATGGCAATTCAAGGCACTGCCTAACGGGTTAACTTCAGCCCCTAGAATATTCACAAAATTGTTGAAACCAGTACTGGGGCTACTTAGAGCCCAGGGTCATGTTGTTATGGCTTATTTGGATGATATTTTAATTACAGGTTGAACTAGGGAAACAGCTGGAGCATCCGTGGCAGTTGTTAAACTCACTTTTGAAAAATTGGGGTTTATCATTCATCCAGAAAAATCTAAATTAACACCACTTACTACAATTGATTATTTGGGATTCACTATTAATTCAAATCACTTGGTAGTGACTCTGCCCAGGGAAAAAAGGCTGGAATTAATTGAAGGTTGTATCAAGCTCATTGAGGAACAACACTCTTCAATTAGACATGTGACCAGCTTGCTTGGCAAATTAGTGGCAGCATTTCTGGCAGTCCAGTATGGACCATTGCACTACCAACAACTACAGAGGGCAAAAGAACAGGCACTCAGGATACATTAGGGTCATTATAATAGGCCCATGCAATTATCAGCAGAAGCTGTTACTGAACTGCAGTGGTGGATACAAAATGTCTCCAGATGTTCCAGCAAAGTTTTGCTTGAACAGCTTTCCATGGTCTTACAGACTGATGTCAGTGCACTAGGTTGGGGTGCCACTGATACAAAGTTGAGCTGTGGAGGCAGATTGAACGCACAAGAGGCATCGCTTCTGCAGTCATATAGGATTAATTACTTAGAGCTATTGGGGGCTTTTTATGGACTTAAAGCTTATTGTAGTAATGTTACAACATTTTGAGATTTTTTAAATCAAGTCTGCAATTTATCCCATCAGATAAAGCATAAAAATAAGTTTAATTTGACACCTAATTCACTTTCATATCTTCAGTATTAAAACAGTTATGGCCATTTACATACTCGGAAATTAGCAACTTCCTTCCTATTGCTTTTCTATTGACTTAACACAAAAGTTGTGATCGAGGACAGTCAAAAGCCTATAACTTTCTTAAAAATTAAGAGAACTGAAATAAATTTTCAGTTATTATAGATTGAAGTATTATGAAACAAATATGAAGCAATCTTACTTGGATGACCTGAAATTAAAGCATATAATTAGTTAGTTACCTAATTGTTGCTAATTACAAAATTCAATTACTAGATCTAAACATCTATCCATTTCTTAAGAATTTTTTTAAAAAAATGTTAAAGCCTAAGTGTCCAATTAACATTCACACAATAATTCACAATATAACATGATTTTTAAATCTAATTGTCATTAATTTATAGGCCAAATTTATGGAATTCAGTGTTTAATGCCCATAAATTAATGGCCCTTTTAAACAGCTTGCGAGTGGGATTTTCTGGAACGCGATGTATTGGAACGTTCCGGTTGCGGTGAATTTAAACCCCATATCAGCAGGAAAAATTCTGCCGGTTCGTATGGAGACTAAATCACCGTTTCGCAACTTGAAATATTGATTAAAGTCATCTAAAAAGGCAGGATTATATGTAAAAATAAATAGCTTTCACTTACCTGTCCCCTACGTAAAATCCGAACCCGTTGGGTGCTTTGGCTTGAAGTTAAAAGGCACCACAGCAAATGGTAGCTTTGGCTTGAAGTTAAAAGGCACCACTGCAAATGGTGGCTTGGGCACTTTGGCTTGAAGTTAAAAGGCACCACTGCAAATGGTGGCGTGGGTGCTTTGGCTTGAAGTGAAAAGGCACTACTGCAATTGGTGGCTTGCATTCTTTGTCTTGAGGTGAAAAGGCACTACTGCAAATGGTGGCTTGGGTGCTTTGGCTTGAAGTGAAAAGGCACCACTGCAAATGGTGGCTTGGGTGCTTTAGCTTTAAGTGAAAAGGCACCACTGCAAATGGTGGCTTTGGCGCTTTGGCTTGAAGTTAAAAGGCACCACTGCAAATGGTGGCTTGGGTGCTTTGGCTTGAAGTTAAAAGGCACCACTGCAAATGGTGGCTTGGGCGCATTGGCTTGAAGTTCAAAGGCACCACTGCAACTGGTGGCTTGGGTACTTTGGCTTGAAGTTAAAAGGCACCACTGCAAATTCTGCATTTGAATGTGGTCGCATTGCACCCTGATAGAAATGGTATGAAACTGCATTTGAATGTGGTTGGAAACTGCACTTGAATTCGGTGGCCATGCACCCTGCTTGAAATGCTAGGAAAATGGATTTGAATTTGGTGGCCTTGGATCCTGCTTGAAATTGAATTTCAAGGAATAGCCATGAGTCAACTGCCAGCCCAACAGCCATGAGTGAGCTGCCAGCACATCAGGCTTCAGGGACTGAGCTGCCAACCCAAGAACCCATACCAGCGCTCCAGAAAGCCCCCCCCCCCCCCCACTGGCCACCAATATTGGAATTGGTGGAAAGGTGGAATATTGCGTCGGGGGACCAGCCTTCCCGTGTGAACATGGGACCCAACGGGTCCCACTTAGTCTAGTCTATATAATTAAAAGTCTCAACTTGACCACTTCCTGTTTTCACTGAAATATGATTTTAGAAAAAACGCTACCACATATGGCTGTGATGTTTTGGCCATCTTACTCAGACTCCTCCTCCGCTGCGCAGGCCCTGAGGATTTTTCCATTTGATAAAAAATAAAAGACTTATTAGTGTTTAAAAAATTCTTAAGATTATCTATCCTGTCAATCAATGCCATGAAGGCCATGCCCCTTCTGGTGGGGGGGGGGACTAAAACACCCGGAAGTGTGGGCGCGGCTCAGTCTGTCTGCAAGATGCTGAGGGAGAGGTCACGACTCTCTATCTGAGATGGGAATCTACAAAACACTGTGAGTATGCGATAATATATGATTAAATGATTTGTTAGCCTTTAATGAAAATGAAATTAGTTGTTTGGCCTGCTCTGTGCTTGGAACTGCAGTGGCAATGGAAATGAAGTGAAAATGCAATGAGCTGTTTGGCTTTGGCCTGCCCTGTGCTTGAAAGTGCAGTGGCAATGGAAATGAAGTGAAAATGCAATGAGCTGTTTTACTTGAGCCTGCCCTGTGCTTGAAAGTGCAATGGCAATGGAAATGAAGTAAAAATGCAATCAGCTGTTTGGCTTGAGCCTGCCCTGTGCTTGAAAATGCAATGGCAATGTAAATTAAGTTAAATTGCAATCAGTTGCTTGGCTTGGCTTGCCCGATGCTTGAAACTGCAATGGCAATGGAAGAGAAATTAAAATGCAATGAGCTATTCGGCCTGCCCTGTGCTTGAAACTGCAATGCAATTGGAAATGAAATGAAATGAGTTGTTTGGCCTGCCTGAAACCACTAATTTCGGACCCACAAGGCCCCTATTTGCCAAGAAACCAGTCCCTTTTGCCCAAAATGCCCACATTAGACCAGGAGAAGCATTTGGCCCAAAAGGCCCTTGCCAGGCCAGGAAAGTCCAGAAAAAGTGCCTTTCACTGAGATTTCACTCAGATTGTTTTTAAAGAGCCCCATTCGGCCCATCAGGCCTGTACTAGCCCAGGAAACCCTTTGGCCCATCAGTAAGTATTCCCCCTGAGATCCAGGCCAGGATAGATTTTCCTCCTGCTCTGATCTGCAGAAAAAGATTAACAACATCTAAAATTAATTCTCCACCCTCTCCCCCTTCTCTCTCACAGTCTCTCACCTGTTTTAGGCAGAATTTCTGGCAGTTTCTCAGCTGCCAGCCCACCAGGCCTGAGTGACTGAGCTGCCAGCCCACCAGGCCTGAGTGACTGAACTGCCAACCCAAGAATACATTCGGCCCACAATGCCATAGTAGCCCTCTGGAAACCAGTCCTTTCGGCCCACATCATCAATACTAGTGCTCCAACCCCTCCCCCCCCCCCCCCCCCCCCCACTGGCTAGTAATATTAAAATTGGTGGAGAGGTGGAATCTTGTGTTGGGGGACCGGCCATGTGAAAATGGGACCCAATGGATCTGACTTAGTCTAGTAAGGCATATGGTGTGCTTTCCTTCGATTTTCTGGACATTGAATAGAAGAGTCAGGAAGTCATTATGCAGCTTTATAGGACTTTTGTTATGCCACATTTAGGTTAATGCATGCAGTTAGTAGAGCTTTGGAAAAGGTGCAGCAGAGATTTACCAGAATAACACCCGGATTAGGAAGTATTAGCAAGGGAGAGGTTGGACGAAATTGGATTGATTTTTTATCCATGTCAATACCCTACCCCCAATACCATGTGCTCTAATTTTGCCCAATAATCTCCTGTGTGGCACCTTATCAAAGGCTTTCTGAAAGTCCAGGTACACTCCACTCTGAAGAAGGGTCCCAACACGAAACGTCACCCATCCCTTTTCTCCAGAGATGCTGCCTCACTTGTTGAGTTACTCCAGCATTTTGTGTCTACCTTCAAATTAAACCAGCATCTGCAGTTCTTTCGTACACACTACATCCATTGTCTCTCCCTTGTCCATTTTACTTGTTACATCCTAAAAAAAATCCAGAAAATTTGTCCAGCATGATTTCCCCTTCGTAAATCCATGCTGACTTGGATAGCTTTTGCTATTTGCATTCCTCGCCCCAAACTAGAATGGTTGGGGCGAGGGATGCAAATAGCAAAAGCTAGTAGACAGAATGGGAGGCAGGAAGCAGAAAAGGGAAGCACTCGGACACAAGAGGAGAAAGAAAAAAAAGGAAATAAACAGAGAATAAGAGATGGGGGGTTTCTTAAATGTGCATATTTTAATGCTAGGAGCATTGTAAAAAAGGTGGATGAGCTTAGAGTCTGGATAGACACCTGGAAGTATGATGTTGTGGAGATCAGTGAAACATGGTTGCAGGAGGGCTGTGATTGGAAACTAAATATTCCAGGATTTCGTTGCTTCAGGTGTGATAGAATTGGAGGGGCAAGAGGTGGAGGTGTTGCATTGCTAGTCAGGGAAGATATTACAGCAGTGCTTTGGCAGGATAGATTGGAGGGCTCATCTAGGGAGGCTATTTGGGTGGAACTTAGAAGTGGGAAAGGTGTAGCAACACTTATAGGGGTATATTATAGACCGCCAAATGGGGAACGAGAATTGTAGTGATTGTGGGAGATTTCAACTTTCCACACATAGACTGGGAAACACATTCTGTAAATGGGCTGGATGGTTTGGAGTTTGTAAAATGTGTGCAGGATAGTTTTTTGCAGCAATACATAGAGGTGCCTACTAGAGGAGGGGCAGTGCTGGACCACCTGTTAGGAAATGAGACGGCACAGGTGGCGGAGGTATGCGTTGGGGAGCACTTCGGGTCCAGTGATCACAATACCATTAGTTTCAATATAATTATGGAGAAGGACAGAACTGGGCCTAGGGTTGAGATTTTTGATTGGAGAAAGGCTAACTTTAAGGAGATGCGAGATGATTTAAAAGGAGTGAACTGGGACATTTTGTTTTATGGGAAAGATGTAGAGGAGAAATGGAGGACATTTAAAGGGGAAATTTTAAGAGTACAGAATCTTTATGTTCCTGTTCGGTTGAAAGGAACCAGTAAAAATTGGAAAGAGCCCTGGTTTTCAAGGGAAATTGGACATCTTGTTCGGAAAAAGAGGGAGATCTACAATAATTATAGGCAGCATGAAGTAAATGAGGTGCTTGAGGAGTATAAGGAATATAAAAAGAACCTTAAGAAAGAAATTAGAAAAGCTAAAAGAAGATATGAGGTTGCTTTGGCAAGTAAGGTGAAAGTAAATCCTAAGGGTTTCTACAGCTATATTAATAGCAAAAGGATAACAAGGGATAAAATTGGTCCATTGGAGAGACCGAGTGGACAGCTATCTGCCGAGCCAAAAGAGATGGGGGAGATATTGAACAATTTCTTTTCTTTGGTATTCACCAAGGAGAAGGATATTGAATTATGTGAGGTAAGGGAAACTAGTAGAGAAGCTATGGATACTATGAGTTTCAAAGTAAAAGAAGTACTGACACTTTTGAAAAATATAAAAGTGGATAAGTCTCCAGGTCCTGACAGGATATTCCCTAGGACATTGAGGGAAGTTAGTGTAGAAATAGCCGGGGCTATGACAGAAATATTTCAAATGTCATTAAAAACGGGAATAGTCCCCGAGGATTGGCGTACTGCGCATGTTGTTCCATTGTTTAAAAAGGGTTCTAAAAGTAAACCTAGCAATTATAGACCGGTTAGTTTGACTTCAGTGGTGGGCAAATTAATGGAAAAGATACTTAGAGATAATATATATAAGTATCTGGATAAAGAGGGTCTAATTAGGAACAGTCAACATGGATTTATGCCTGGAAGGTCATGTTTGACTAATCATCTTGAATTTTTTGAAGAGGTTACTAGGGAAATTGACGAGGGTAAAGCAGTGGATGTTGTCTATATGGACTTCAGTAAGGCCTTTGACAAGGTTCCTCATGGAAGGTTGGTTAAGAAGGTTCAACTGTTGGGTATAAATGCAGGAATAGCAAGATGGATTCAACAGTGGCTGAATGGGAGAAGCCAGAGGGTAATGGTGGATGGTTGTTTGTCGGGTTGGAGGCAGGTAACTAGTGGGGTGCCTCAGGGATCTGTGTTGGGTCCTTTGTTGTTTGTCATGTACATCAATGATCTGGATGAAGGGGTGGTAAATTGGATTAGTAAGTATGCAGATGATACCAAGATAGGGGGTGTTGTGGATAATGAACAGGATTTCCAAAGTCTACAGAGTGATTTAGGCCAGTTGGAAAAATGGGCTGAAAGATGGCAGATGGAGTTTAATGCTGATAAATGTGAGGTGCTACACCTTGGCAGGACAAATCAAAATAGGACGTACATGGTAAACGGTAGGGAATTGAAGAATACAGTTGAACAGAGGGATCTGGGAATAACCGTGCATAGTTCCTTGAAGGTGGAATCTCATATAGATAGGGTGGTAAAGAAAGCTTTTGGTATGCTAGCCTTTATAAATCAGAGCATTGAGTATAGAAGCTGGGATGTAATGTTAACATTGTACAAGGCATTGGTGAGACCAAATCTGGAGTATGGTGTACAATTTTGGTCGCCCAATTATAGGAAGGATGTCAACAAAATAGAGAGGGTACAGAGGAGATTTACTAGAATGTTGCCTGGGTTTCAACAGCTAAGTTACAGAGATAGATTGAATAAGTTAGGTCTTTATTCTCTGGAGCGCAGAAGGTTAAGGGGGGACTTGATAGAGGTCTTTAAAATGATGAGAGGGATAGACAGAGTTGATGTGGACAAGCTTTTCCCTATGAGAATAGGGAAGATTCAAACAAGTGGACATGACTTTAGAATTAAGGGACAGAGGTTTCGGGGTAACATGAGGGGGAACTTCTTTACTCAGAGAGTGGTAGCGGTGTGGAATGAGCTTCCAGTGGAAGTGGTGGCGGCAGGTTTGTTGGTATCATTTAAAAATAAATTGGATAGGCATATGGATGAGAAGGGTATGGAGGGTTATGGTATGAGTGCAGGCAGGTGGGACTAAGGGAAAAAAGTTGTTCGGCATGGACTTGAAGGGCCGAGATGGCCTGTTTCCGTGCTGTAATTGTTATATGGTTATATGGTTATATGGACTTGGAATAGTCAGGAATAGTGCCGGTGACTGGGGCTATCACTGCAATCAAATGTGCCACTATTACCATCGCCCGCCAGGGGCTTTGACTTTGATATCAGGAGAAGAATGGAGTGCAGGGGAGAGACAAGACGTTGCCTTCCATCACAGTGAGGTGGAGATTCACTGTGATGGATGTTTGTGTAAATTGTGTTGTGTCTTGGTCTTTTCTTGGTTGTATGACTGCAGAAACCAAATTTTGTTTGAACTTAATTTGAGGTTCAAATGACAATAAACGTTATTGTATTGTATTATATTGCATCTTTATTTACATATTACAACTTCAGCATCTTCCCCACCACTGATGTCAGGCTAGCTGGTGTATAATTCCCTCCTTTCTCTTTCCCTCCTTTCTTAAAAAGTGAGATAACATTAGCTACCCTCCAATCCACAGGAATAATTGGTGATAAAGTGGCAAGGATAGGAAATCGCTAACTTAGTCAATGGAATGAAGGGAGAAGGAAGAATGGATGATAGGACGAAGGGAGGTGAAAAACATATTTAAATAAATTTAGAACATAATGGCAGATGTGGAATGGTGCCATAAAGCTGTTGCTTCAAGGAATGGTGCCGGTGACTGGGGCTCCTGTATACTGCCTCAGTGTAACTTACTATTCTTAATCATTTGTACTTAAGAATGGTTGTGCCTATGTAGATAGATTTTTACTAACCTGAATGCAAAAAATTGAAGACATTGAATATTATCTATGGAACTGATGTGTTACAATGTGTAAACATGCTGAATGCCATATTCTGCATTCTGTATCTATCCTTTTGCTCTATCTAGATGCTTCCCAGGAGGCTGCCGAGAAGGTGGGCAGTGGAGCTTTGTGGGTTGGAGCAGGATCCTCGTGGGCCTGAGCCTCGTAGGTCAGAGCCGGATCTGGAGCCTCGCGGGTCAGAACCCGAGTCTCGTGGGTCGACGAGTCTTATGAGTCAGCGGAGTCCACGGCAGGTGGCCTGGGTCGGGAAAGAACAAAGGAGGACTCAGCGTGGGGAACCAACGTGAGGTAAGTGGTGGGAAGAACAATGGAAGACCCGGTAAGGGGGATTGGCTTGGGGGAGGGGGGACATGGGTGGACTAGGAGCGATAAACATTTTAACTATGTCAGCACCCCCTATGTGGCGACTATTACATACCTTGGATATGTAAGCAATGAAATTCACTGTGACTTGGCACAAGAGACAATAAAGTATTCAATTCAATACATTCAATTTTATTGTAGAAGTTTGAACTGATTGAATCCATGTACGGTATATCAGATCTGTTTGGATAACATGAAAAACAAAGCTTTTCACTGTACAATAATAAACATAAACCTGTTCCTAAACCTTTGAGAGAACTCTACTAAAGCACTCTGCAAAACAAAACTACCAAGATTCCCTATTTTAGCAACACTTAATTACATTGACAATAACATTGCAATAAAGATAGTTCACTATCAATTTCTCAGAGGCAAGATTCCCTAATTTAACAACACATAATTACATTGACAATAACATTGCAATAAAGATAGTTCACTATCAATTTCTCAGAGGCAATTAGGCATGGTAATAAATATTCGCCTTGTTAATGACACATATTTAAAGGAAGGATAAATAGGTCCACGTGTAATATGTTTGCTGCTGAGATTTAACTCAAGCACGTACAGTACGTGTCCTAGCAATTGGCACTGAAAATAGAAAGCAAAAGGAACTACAGCTTTTGGTTCTTCACAAAATGAAGTTGACATGAAAATTATCAAATTCTGTGGCGACCCTAACATAAAAACATAGAAAATAGGTGCAGGAGGCGGCCATTCGGCCCTTCGAGCCAGCACCACCATTCATTGTGATCTTAAAGAGTAATAAGTGTTTTATTTTTCATCAAATGGAAAACTCCTCGAGGTCTGCGCAGCGGAGGAGGAGTCTGAGTAAGATGGTCAAAACATCACAGCCATATGTGGTAGCGTTTTTTCTAAAATCATATTTCAGTGCAAACAGGAAGTGGTGAAGTTGAGACATTTAACTATATAGATTTACCACTCTACTTGTGTTGCCACTTTCGGGGAGTTACAGACTGTAAACATAATTATGTTAAAAAAATAATGAACTTGAAACTGTTACAAATAGATATCAATTTTCAAGCGCTTTCTCTGTTTTACAGTTGGGTCATAGGTAATTATGCCACTACTCCTTATCCTTTGTCCCTTATCCCCCAATACGTAACAAAAGTACAGATCATGGAAATCAACAAAGCTGCAGATGTTGGAATCCTGAAATAAAACAGGAAGTGCTACCCAAATGAATTAGAAACATAGAAACATAGAAATTAGGTGCAGGAGTAGGCCAATCGGCCCTTCGAGCCTGCACCGCCATTCAATATGATCATGGCTGATCATCCAACTCAGTATCCCGTACCTGCCTTCTCTCCATACCCTCTGATCCCCTTAGCCACAAGGGCCACATCTAACTCCCTCTTAAATATAGCTGATTAAATTAGATCTGAAACACTAACTGCTTTTTGTACATGATGCCTGACTTTGAGTGCTTCTGCAAATCTAGGTTCGTCATAAAATCTCCAAATGCATCAAACATCTAAAATATTTTTTTGTAGAAAATAACAGATATTTTTTGTGCAAAAGTAAATGTTTTCTGGCAATTTTTCTAACTAAATGGCCTACCTCCAATTGCCACATCTAATTTCCAGATTCCCAACGTTTGAGCAAAGATTACAAACATATAATCGCTCCCCAATAGTTTTATTTCTTTTTGTTTCACAGATAATGTGCCTCGATTAATTTTGTTTCTATTCATAGTTCAGTGAGTCAAAGAACACATTACAGTTCTAGTTACATTTTTAAATGATCCCGTTCACAACACAAATAGTTTTGTGTTAACTAAATTGCAGAAATTGTAGACTTAATATCTTAATCACAATTTCTGTACTCAAATCTACTGTTAGCAAATAAAGTCACCCTCACTGTAATTTATTATGCTCCGGGGCATCTAAAACATGTATGTTTATATGTCAAAGTAATTACTGGCTAAATTTCAAATGAAAAATGACACCTCATTACATTACAATGAAGCTTCTTCATCATACTTAATCTGTCCTGGAAACTCTGAAAATTGCATTATTAAAAAGCGTTTTGTGGGATACTACAATTGTCTTGCATTAGCCAGCCTTTTAATTTTTTTAGGCCTCTGCCACTGTACTCTCACCTTATACAAAATAGCAACAGAAGGCTAAAGGGTTTCTACAGCTATATTAATAGCAAAAGGATAACAAGGGATAAAATTGGTCCATTGGAGAGACTGAGTAGACAGCTATCTGCAGAGCCAAAAGAGATGGGGGAGATATTGAACAATTTCTTTTCTTTGGTATTCACCAAGGAGAAGGATATTGAATTATGTGAGGTAAGGGAAACTAGTAGAGTAGCTATGGATACTATGAGTTTCAAAGTAAAAGAAGTACTGACACTTTTGAAAAATATCCAAGTGGATAAGTCTCCAGGTCCTGACAGGATATTCCCTAGGACATTGAGGGAAGTTAGTGTTTAGTGAAATAGCCGGGGCTATGACAGAAATATTTCAAATGTCATTAGAAACGGGAATAGTCCCCGAGGATTGGCGTACTGCGCATGTTGTTCCATTGTTTAAAAAGGGTTCTAAGAGTGAACCTAGCAATTATAGACCGGTTAGTTTGACTTCAGTGGTGGGCAAATTAATGGAAAAGATACTTAGAGATAATATATATAAGCATCTGGATAAACAGGGTCTAATTAGGAACAGTCAACATGGATTTATGCCTGGAAGGTCATGTTTGACTAATTTTCTTGAATTTTTTGAAGAGGTTACTAGGGAAATTGACGAGGGTAAAGCAGTGGATGTTGTCTATATGGACTTTAGTAAGGCCTTTGACAAGGTTCCTCATGGAAGGTTGGTTAAGAAGGTTCAACTGTTGGGTATAAATGCAGGAATAGCAAGATGGATTCAACAGTGGCTGAATGGGAGAAGCCAGAGGGTAATGGTGGATGGCTGTTTGTCGGGTTGTAGGCAGGTGACTAGTGAGGTGCCTCAGGGATCTGTGTTGGGTCCTTTGTTGTTTGTCATGTACATCAATGATTTGGATGAAGGGGTGGTAAATTGGATTAGTAAGTATGCAGATGATACCAAGATAGGGGGTGTTGTGGATAATGAACAGGATTTCCAAAGTCTACAGAGTGATTTAGACAAGTTGGAAAAATGGGCTGAAAGATGGCAGATGGAGTTTAATGCTGATAAATGTGAGGTGCTACACCTTGGCAGGACAAATCAAAATAGGACGTACATGGTAAACGGTAGGGAATTGAAGAATACAGTTGAACAGAGGGATCTGTGAATAACCGTGCATAGTTCCTTGAAGGTGGAATCTCATATAGATAGGGTGGTAAAGAAAGCTTTTGGTATGCTAGCCTTTATAAATCAGAGCATTGAGTATAGAAGCTGGGATGTAATGTTAAAATTGTACAAGGCATTGGTGAGACCAAATCTGGAGTATGGTGTACAATTTTGGTCGCCCAATTATAGGAAGGATGTCAACAAAATAGAGAGGGTACAGAGGAGATTTACTAGAATGTTACCTGCGTTTCAACAGCTAAGTTATAGAGATAGGTTGAATAAGTTAGGTCTTTATTCTCTGGAGCGCAGAAGGTTAAGGGGGGACTTGATAGAGGTCTTTAAAGTGATGAGAGGGATAGACAGAGTTGATGTGGACAAGCTTTTCCCTTTGAGAATAGGGAAGATTCAAACAAGAGGACATGAGTTTAGAATTAAGGGACAGAAGTTTAGGGGTAACATGAGGGGGAACTTCTTTACTCAGAGAGTGGTAGCGGTGTGGAATGAGCTTCCAGTGGAAGTGGTGGCGGCAGCTTCGTTGGTATCATTTAAAAATAAATTGGATAGGCATATGGATGAGAAGGGTATGGAGGGTTATGGTATGAGTGCAGGCAGGTGGGACTAAGGGAAAAAAGTTGTTCGGCATGGACTTGAAGGGCCGAGATGGCCTGTTTCCGTGCTGTAATTGTTATATGTTTATATGGTTTAAGGCTAAAGGTTGAGGTTTATTATTGTGACATGTACCTAGGTACAGTAAAAAGCTTTGTTTTGCAAACAGATCAGATATACCATACACAGATATAACCAATTCAAACTCAAGTACAATAGAAAGAGCAGGGGGTGTAAATCCTGGCTAAAACAGATCAGTAATAGCACCAACATTTAGTAAAGGATTCATGCAAGTTCAAAGATACTATATACTCCTCTAGTATCTTTGGTCAAGTCTGTGTTTCTGCAGATATAAGACAAACTGCTGAATGGTGCCAGTAAGTCTAAGGCCCAGATCAGTGTTGCAGTTAAGAAATGTATGAGTATCTCTTCAATTTACAGAATGAATGAGATTTCTTCAGAGGACCCCCAAAGAAGTGTAAAATGCATGAAGTTGATTGGATTACTCGGTCTCACCGATGTAGATCAGCTGGCATCTGGAGCAACGGATGCAGTAGATGAGGTTGGAGGAGGTGCAGGTGAACTTCTGTCAGACTTGGAAGGACTGCTTGGGTCCCGTAAAGGAGTGGATGGGGGAGGTGAAGGGACAAGTGTAGCATCTCTTGCGGTTGCAAGGGAAAGTGCCCGGGGAAGGGTTGGAGCGGGAGGGAAGGGAAGAATTGACAAGGGAGTTGCGGAGGGAGCGATCTTTGCAGAAGGCAGACAGGGGGGGAGATGGAAAGATGTGGCGAGTGGAGGGGTCACGTTGGAGGTGGCGAAACTGGCGGAGGACTATCTGTTGTATGCGCCGGCTGGTGGGGTGCAAGGTGAGGACCAGGGGGACTCTGCCCTTGTTGTGAGTGGGGGAATGGGGAGAGAGGGCAGTGTTGCGGGGTATGGAGGAGACCCTGGTGCGAGCCTCATCTATAATGGGGGAGGGGAAACCCCGTCTCTGAAGAACGAGGACATTTGTAATGACCTGGTGTGGAACACCTCATCCTGGGAGCAGATGCGGCGTAGACGGAGGAATTGGGAATAGGGGATGGAGTCCTTACAGGAATCAGGGTGGGAGGAAGAGTAGTCCAGGTAGCTGTGGGAGTCAGTTGGTTTGTAATGGATGTCGGTCAGGAGTGTATCACCTGCAATAGAGATGGTGAGGTCAAGGAATGGTAGGGAAATGTCGGAAATGGTCCAAGTGTATTTGAGTGCCGGATGGAAGTTGGTGGTGAAATGGATGAAGTCAGTTGGCACTTAGATTGGCACTAGGGAAAGGAAGAAAACAATTATTGCGCAGGAGGTGTAGGAGTGAGGAATAGGAGCAAGTGTAAACTCATTTAATAACTTTTTGTTTTAATACAATAATAACTTCAGGACAGTACTACTTATGACACAGCACTATCTGGGGAGTGAGGTAAAAGAGTATGTGGACCCTCAAGAACAGGCAGAAGACACAGCTCAGATAGGATGTGTGGGCATGAATCTCATCCAAGTAGCTCCCCAGAAACAGAGATCGACAGAGAGAAAGAAGTGATGCTGTCCTGTCCCTTTGATGTTCATAATCCAGGAGAGTGCAACAGAAAAGAAAGATGGCTCCTCATGCATTGCCCTCTCAAACAAGAGGGCATGACATGAGAATTAAGGGACAGAAGTTTAGGGGTAACATGAGGGGGAACTTCTTTACTCAGAGAGTGGTGGCTGTGTGGAGTGATCTTCCAGCAGAAGTGGTGGAGGCAGGATCGATTTTAACATTTAAAAGTAAAGTGGATAGGTATATGGACGGGAAGGGAATGGAGGGGTATGGTCTGAGTGCAGATAGATGGGACTAGTGAAAATAAATGGTCGGCACGGACTGGAAGGGCCGAGAAGGCCTGTTTCCGTGCTGTAATTGTTATATGGTTATATGGTTATAGTGGTATTCCTACTTCTGTAAGAAAAGTAATAAGAAGTGAGGAAGTGCAGATAACAAAGCTCACCTTCAAGAAGTCAATGCTGACCACCTGGAAAAAGAGGTACTGGAGAAAAAGAGTGATTGGGTTATAAGAGGTATCAGGGGAGTGGGTACTCGTTGTCAGAGTCGATGTATTTGACCGGTGGATCAAAATTTATCTAACCCTTGATAATAAAGTGGCTACTATTATGAAGATGTGAAAACTGTCCCTAGATTCAGCATTCTTAATTGGCTTGATTTAAAATAATGGTCCACAACATATGGAAATAAATTGATGAAACTAAATAGATGGGAATCCCATAGCAATTGAATTGAATTGTGTTTATCGACCACAAGCTGTATATTGGAAAGGGGTAAGACCGACCCTGAAACTCAAAACAGTGAATTAAAGGCTGAGAATGAATTTGGCTGAATTGAAGCATTCCCCATGGTTGTTTTGACTAAGAGTCATGCCTGTAGTGAAATTTAGACTGAACCCAGCTGAAATTCAAACGAGGAACCTTCATTAGGAGTACATTGGAAATCACCATGTGACTGTGGAGATAACTGCCTACATGTTAGCGTTGATCATAGTAAGGGAAGGAATGTATTACAGAATAGTTACAGTGTACATAGAGAGGCATTTTGTTGACAGTGGATGATAGGAATACATGGGAAAGCAGCAGTGGAAGTATGGATTGCTAATTTACTTCATCCCAGGTTCTCTTAGGAATTATATGTTCTGCTATGGATCAAGTGCAGAGGGATTGGCAACACAGATGGAGGGGGTTCGCGCCCACAAAAACTCGGGAGGTGAAGACTCATCAGACGGGAATCATGAAGCTACGCCCACGAAAACTCGGGAAGCTTGATGAGATTCTGGAAAGATACATCAACATCCTGTTGTTAATATGTTTGACATAATGTAACAGTCACCAATGTACATTTGGTTATCACAAATGATGGTTATCACATGATAAAACGGAGGGATGTAAATCCTGGCTAAAACAGAGCAGTAATAGAACCAACATTTAGTGAAGGATTCATGCATTGTTAGGCCATTTTGGCCAAGTCCGTGTTTCTGCAGATACAAGGCTAGCTGTTGAATGGTGCCAGTAAGTCTATGGTCCAGATCAGTGTTGCAGATAAGAAATGTATAAGTATCTCTTCAATTTACAGAATGAATGAGATTTCTGCAGAGGTCCTCCGAAGAAGTGTAAAATGCATGAAGTTGATTGGATTACTGCAAAAGCATTGTACATGTTGTAACTAATGTTGCTAGACAGTTACCCTGCTGTTTCTTGATTAGCCAAAGTGTTAATCCCTGGCAGGGTTGTTTTGAATTCCAGGGTAAATGTTGCATTATTCAAATTAAGTTAGCTTCTTCCAGAAACAATGTATGGGAGATTCTGTTATTGGTTTGGGGAACTGTCAATAACATATTGCTACAATTAATATATTTGATTGGATTGTAAAGAGACCACCCCCATGTAGTTCAGCCCCTCAAGGTTCCTATAAAAGGCAGTCCCCACGAGTTCCTTTGTCAATCTTCTGCAAGATAGCTTGGGACTGCATGACCTTTTGGAGTGTGTCTGCTTGCAGGAGGCTGAATGATTTGGCCAGGCAGAGACCCAATCAAACCCGCTGTGCTTTAGGTATCATACAGGGGGATTTGCTGTTCAATTTAAAAGTAAAGATTAGTTCTTCTTCTTCTTGTGTATGCCGTGCACAGCCTAAAGTTGTCAGACAACTTGTTCTATTTGATCTTATTTGATTGTGCATGCCGGGTTGATTGCATTTGTTGAAACAGGGCGGACCACATGAAGGTTGCAATCTCCCACCCCTAAAGATTAGTTGTTCCAATGCTTGACTCAGTGAATTTTTGACTGAACTAGACTGGGAGGGAAGCTTAGAAGAGCGTATTTACAGGGGGAGATACAGAGTACAGAACATAGTTCTCAACATTGTACTTTAATACTCAGTATTAAAGATGTAATGCATTTGGATAGCTGTAATAGGATTAGTCCAAGACACCATGAATTTACAAAGGGGAAATCCTGCTTGACTAATCTTCTGGAAATTTTTGAGGATGTGACAGTAAATGGATGAAGGAGAGCCAGTGGATGCAGTGTATCTGGACTTCCGTTAAGCCTTTGATAAGGACCCACACAGGAGATTAGTGGGCAAAATTAGAGCACATTATATTGGGGGGTTGGGTATTGACATGGATAAAAAAATGGGTGGCATACAGGAAACAAAGAGTAGGGATTAAAAGGTCCCTTTCAGAAAGGCAGGCAGTGACTAGTTGGGTGCCGCAATGGTCAATGCTGGGACCACAGCTATTTACAATATACATCGCTGATTTAGATGAAATAATTAAAAGTAACATTACTAAATTTGGAGATGCAACAGAGTTGGGTGGCAGTGTGAACTGTGAAGAGAATGCTATGAGGATGCAGGGTGACTTGGACAGGTGCATGGCAGATGCGGTCTAATGTGGGTAAATGTGAGGTTATCCACTTTGGTAGCAAGAACAGGAAGGCAGATTATTATCTCAATTAGAGTGTCAAGTTACGAAAAGGGGAAGTACAACAAGACCTGGGTGTCCTTGTACATTAGTCACTGAAAGTATGCATGCAGGTACAGCAGGCAGTGAAGAAAGCTTATGGCATGTTGGTCTTCATAATAAGAGGAGTTGAGCAGAGGAGCAAAGAGGTCCTTCTGCAGTTGTACAGGGCGCTGGTGAGACCACACCTGGAGTATTGTGTGCAGTTTTGGTCTCCTCATTTGAAGAAGGACATTCTTGCTATTGAGGGAGTGCAGCGTAGGTTCACAATGTTAATTATCGGTGTGGCGGGACTGTTATATGATGAAAGAATGGAGCAACTGGACTCGTATTCACTGGAATTTAGAAGGATGAGAGGGGATCTTATTGAAACATTTTAAATTATTAAGGGATTGGACAAGCTAGATGCAGGAAACATGTTGGGGGAGTCCAAAACCAGGGGCCACAGTTTCAGAATAAGGAGTAGACCATTTAGAACTGAGATGAGGAAAAACATTTTCACACAGAGTTGTGAATTTGTAAAACTCTCTGCCTCAGAAGGTAGTGGAGGCCGATTCTCTGGATGCATTCAAAAGAGAGTTAGATCATGCTCTTAAGGCTAGCGGAATCAAGGGATTTGGGGAGTAGGCAGGAATGGGGTACTGATTGTGGATGATCAGCAATGATCACATTGAATGGCGGTGCCTGGTCAAAGGGCAGAATGGCCTACTCCTGCACCTATTGTCTATGTATCTATATTTTATTTTTAATTTTCTGATGTATGTCGTGTTTTTATCATGTTCAAGTAAAGCATCGTCAAATTCCTTGTACATATACCTACTTGGCTAATAGAGTTATTCTGACCGACTTTTGACTAAATTTCCACCCTGTGAAGCCTTGAGCAATTTCCAATCCTGTGGAAAAGCATTTAGAAGTAATAAGATTTGCTCTTTTAAAAAGAACAAGCATAGTTATCATGAGTTTTAGTTGGTTTGTCTATGTACTAATGTAATAAACACAGCAGCTGTGACTGACTATGCTGCGATCACAATTAAGTGGGTGTACCTGTTTTATGAGTAACCTTTACAAGAGTAAATTGAAGCATGTTTATCACATGTTTCCAGCACATTTATAAAGCACTTCTCCATATTCTCTCATATGTTAGCTGTTTTACTTTTCAAAAATGTCACTTTACTTACGTGAAGAGTAGCAGCAGCACCAGCACCCTTTGGAAACTACACTAGTTACTGGCAGCCAACCAGAAAAGCATCCTTTATTGCTACTCTTTGAGTTCTGCCCTCCAAACAACCTTCTATCATGCTAGTATTTGACCTTTGACATCTTCCTTAGCAGCTTAATGTGTGGCACCATATCAAGTGTCAGAGGTGATGGGGAGGAGGTAGGAGAATGGGGATAGGAGGGAGAGATAGTTTGGCCATGATTGAATGTGTAAGGAAGGAAGTTTTGAATGAAGGAACTTCAGATGCTGGTTTAAACTGAAGATAGACACAAAAAGGTGGAGTAACTCAGTGGGACAGGCAGTATCCCTAGGAAGAAGGAGTGAGTGACATTTCACGTCGAGACCCTTCTTCAGACCCGTTAGGGATATGGGAAACGATAAGGGATAAGGCCCGCGTGAACCAAGCTGATCTCCCAGTTGCTGGACACATTAATTGTCCTTCCCATTTCTTCACAGACCCTTCTATCCTCAGTGTCTATTGTCAGAGGGAGGCTAAATGAAAATTGGAGGAACAGCATCTCATTTTTTGCTTGGGCAGCTTACAGCTCAGTATGAATATTGATTTCTCTCATTTCTGCTAGCCCCGACATTCCCTCTCTCACTATCTCTCCCCCACCCAAACCACACTAGCTTCTCATGTTCACCCTACATGCAGCTTACAATGGCATGTTTCCATGCTCATCGTTATGTTTTAGCATATCTTTCATTCATTGTATTTTTTTCTTTCCACATCACCGTCCACATCTCTCGTTTCCCTTATCCCTAACCAGTCTGAAGAAGGGCCTAGACCCGAAACGTCACCCATTCCTTCTCTCCAGAGATGCTGCCTGTTCCTCTGAGTTAGTCCAACCTTTTGTGTCTAGCCATGATTGAATGGTGGAGTAGACTTGATGGGCCGAATGGGCTAATTCTACTCCTATTCCTTATGACATGAAAGTAGTAGTTGATGCTATTGATTGAAGATCAGATCAAAGGAATTTGTATGCTGCAGTGTTAAAAGACTACCCACACCTCAACCTGTGTAACATTTAATAGTTTGGAAAAGAAGAGTTAGTACATTTGCCAAGGTTAGTTAGCTTCAAAGGCTTATTCTGTTTTACAGTTGGATCATCGGTAATTATGCCACATCTCCCTTATCCTTTGCCTCTTATTCCGCAATACTTAACATAAGTACAGTTCATGGAAATCAACAAAGCTGCAGATGCTGGAAACCTGAAATAAAACAGGAAATGCTACCCAAATGAAAAAGATCAGAAACATAGAAAAATAGGTGCAGGAGTAGGCCATTCGGCCCTTCGAGCCTGCACCGCCATTCAATGTGATCATGGCTGATCATCCAACTCAGCATCCCGTACCTGCCTTCTCTCCATACCCCCTGATCCCTTTAGCCACAAGTGCCACATCCAACGCCCTCTTAAATATAGCCAATGAACTGGCCTCAACTACCTTCTGTGGCAGAGAATTCCAGAGACTCACCACTCTCTGTGTAAAGAATGTTTTCCTCATCTCGGTCCTAAAGGAATTCCCCCTTATCCTTAGACTGTGACCCCTTGTTCTGGACTCCCCCAACATCGGGAACAATCTTCCAGCATCTAGCTTGTCCAACCCCTGAAGAATTTTGTAAGTTTCTATAAGATCCCCCCTCAATCTTCTAAATTCCAGCGAGTACAAGCCAAGTCTATCCAATCTTTCCTCATATGAAAGTCCTGACATCCCAGAAACACTAGAAAAATATCTGAAACACTTTTGTACATGGTGCCTGACTTTCTGAGTGCTTCAGCAAACCTCCAAAAGCATCAAACATCTAAAATATTTGTTTGGAGAAAATAACAGATTTTTTCTGTAAAAGTAAATTTTTTCTGACAATTTTTCTAACTAAATGGCCTAGCTCTAATTTCCACATCTAATTTCCAGTTTCCAAATGTTTGAGCAAACATTACAAACCTATAATCACTCCCCAATATTTTTATTTATTTTTGTTTCACAGATAATGTGCCTTGATTAATTTTGTTTCCATTCATAGTTCAGTGAGTCAAATAACACATTACAGTTCTATTTACATTTAAAATGATCCCGTTTTCAATGGCAAATGGTTTTGTGCTAACTAATTGCTGAAATTGTCGACTAAAGATCTTAATCACAATTCCTAACTCAAATCTGCTGTTAGCAAATAAACTCATCCTCACTATATTTTATTATGCTCCAGGGGCAACTAAAACATGTATGTTTATATGTCACAGTAATTACTGGCTCAATTTCAAATGAAAAATGACACCTCATTACAATACAATTAAACTTCCTCATCATACTTGAAACTCTGAATAATGCATGGTAACTCTGAATAATGCATTATTAAAAAGTGTTCTGCAGGATACTACAAGTTATCTTGCATTAGCCAGCCTTTTATTTATTTTAGGGCTCTGCCACTGTACTGACTCACCTTAGCCAAAATAGCAACAAAAGGCTAAAGGGTGAGATTTATTAAGGTTGAGGTTTAGTTGAATTCGGGTCAGAGAAAGAATCTTATTTGATCAATTGGGTGAGAAATCTGACTGCACAATTCATTATATCAGATATAAAATGTATTTATTTACAAATCTCCTAACCATTGATATAGAATAATTATTGAGAGGGGTTATAAAATAATCATGAAGAAAATGATGCATTTTTATTTTCTGGAGATGGTTTCCACTTGTTGAAGTAACCATAGTGACAACATGTTTTTGAGTAATTGGGGAAGGCTGTTTTGTAAATCCTCTCGCGGATAAGATAAGGAAGTGGGGATTAGTTAGGGCTCTGCGGAAAATCCTCTAGCCTCTAAGTCAGAGCATTGCGAGTGCATGTCTGTGAAACAAATAAGTAGTCGAAACAATCCGGCAATCTAGTGCTGCACTGTGGAAAGATTGCACAGTTCCCTTTGTCATCTTTTGGTGGAGGAGTTTAAATAGGCCGTTAAACGCCTGATGACAAGACAGAGTACAGTAAGGAGAGAAAGAACATAATGACATGGAGTCAGAACAATAATCTCTCCCTCAATCTCTGCAAGACAAAGAACTTCAGGAAACACGGTGGACTACATGCCCGAATCAGCATCAATGGTGTGGAAATGGTTGAGAGCTTCAAGTTACTTGGCGTTAATATTACTAATGATTTGACATGGATCAACCAGGAAGGCACGTCAATGTTTCTAGTTCCTTAGGAGACAGAATATTCGGCATGTCTCCAGTGATTTCCAAACCTCTATTGGTGAGCCATAGAAAGCATACAATCGGGTTGCCTGACAAGTGATCCCATAGTCCTATTTCAAAGAGGAACCATGAGGTTACATAGCCAAAGAACACATTTCATGTTCTAAGAAATTCAAACATGTCAGATAGTCTCAAATATCCTCCTTGATCTTTTGTGTGATTTCAGCAAAAAATGATCCTCTATAACCCATTAACTTGCTTAATCAAGAGAATGGAAGATTTATGCATTCGTTGTCTTTGAAAATTTGAATTTTATATCTGAAATGTGACACGATAAAAGCCTGGAGAGTATACTTCATTATAATAACTCTGGGGAATATGCGTTTTGATAAAAAAACAGAACATCTCAACGCTAAGGCAGTTGTGTTTGTGTTGCTCTTGCCTCTCAATCTTCACCTTGGGTGCTAGCAATGTGAATTTTGCATGTTTTAATTGTGACTACGTGGGTTTCTTCAGGATATTCCAGTTTTTCAAAAATAAAGGCATTATTATAGACGGCGAGGAAAGATAGGAAAGTTTACAACAATGTTTAAGAAGGAACTGCAGATACTGGAAAATCGAAGGACCAATCAAACTTTTTGTTTGATTGGTCCTTACCCTTAACAATTTTTCATTTGACTCCTACTCTCCACCGCCTTGGGAAGGTGGGCTGAGAAATGGCAAAAGGAATTTAACTCTCACAAATGTGAGGTGTTGCACTTAAGTTCATTAAACCAGGGTAGGACTTTCACAGTAAATGGTAGAGTCCTGGAGAGTGTCGTAGAACACTGAGATCTGGTAATACAAGGAAAACAGTTTCTTTCCAAAACCATCAGGCTCAAGAGAGCACTTCAAAGACTCACTAAACTCCGAACGACACACAGTCTTGGTTGCACTAAGGATGTTGTGCTTTTTTACATTAATATTATGGATTTAATTTTTTTCTTCAGTTCAGTTTAGTTTATTGTCATATGTACCGAGATAGAGTGAAAAGCTTTTGTTGCGTGCTAACCAGTCAGCGGAAAGACCATGCATGATTACAATCAATCCATCTACAGTGTATAGATACACCATAAGGGAATAACTTTTAGCGCAAGGTAAAAAAAACAAAGTCCAATCAAGGATAGTCCAAGGAACATCAAAGAGGTAGATAGTAGTTGTGCACTGCTTTCTGGTTGTGGTAGATTGATTCAGTTGCCTGATAACAGCAGGAAAGAAGCTGTCCGCGAATCTGGTGGTGTGCATTTTCACACTTCTATACCTTTTGCCTGATAGGAGAGGAGAGAAGTGGGAGTGGCCAGGGTGTGATGTCCATGATTATCATAATCATAATCGTATTTTATTAGCTAAGTATGTTTTGCAACATACGAGGAATTTGCTTTGCCATACAGTCATACCAATAAAGAGCATCAAAACACCCAAATATTTTTTTAACATGAACATCCATCACAGCGACTCCCCCACATACCAAACTGTGATGGAAGGCAAGAAAAGTCCAATCTTCTTCCCTTCTTTGTTCTCTGGCGGTCGGGGCACTGGAACCTTCCATTGTCGGGGCGATCTTAGGTAAGTCCACGGCCCTGCGGTGGGCTTCAAAGTCAGTCTCCAGCAAGGCCGCCAGCTCCATGATGTTAGGCTGCAGAGCGATTGGAGGGCGGATCCAGAAAAAACAATCGCATCTCCGGCCAGGTAAGAGATTGCGAAAAAGTTTCCCCCAACCCCCTCCCCCACATAAAACAAACCAGAGAACATTAACACATATATTTAAAACACACTAAAAATACAAATTTGTTAAATACAATTTCTCTTTCATAAACCCTCATTGACACTGTCCAATATTATTATTATTATTTTCCCAGGATTATTACCATCTCATTAATAGATTTAAAACAATACCCTGTTTTTGATATCAGGCTAACACATAAATAACTCCCTGTTTTCTCTCTCCTTCCATTTTAAATGAAGGGGTTGCATTTTGCTACCTCACCAATCTTTGGCATCCACATTAAAACAGGTGTAATTTTGAAAGCTGACACCAAGTGCATCCATCAACTCCGACGGCAGCTCTTTCAAAGCCTTGGAATGCAGGTCAAAATGGAGGTTAAAAGCATGATCCCATTTGGTATAATACAAACTCTTATCCACAGCAATACCGCATCCTTGGGTTTGGAAGGACATCAGGTCCTTGAGGATTCATGCATTTAAGTCATTAATTATGATAACCTCTATCATTTTTATCCCTTCATCCAAATCATTGATGTATATAGCTGCGGTCCCAGCACCGAGCCGTGCGGTACCCCACTAGTCACTGCCTGCCATTCTGAAAAGGACCCGTTAATCCCTACTGTTTGTTTCCTGTCTGACAACCAATTGTGGTTTTACTCGGGCCCTATACAACTGCAGAAGGACCTCTTTGCTTCTTTACTCAACTCCTCTTGTTATGAAGACAAGCATGCCATTTGCTTTCTTCACTGCCTGCTGTACCTGCATGCTTAATTTCATTGACTCGATTACCTTATCCTGCAAGTCCTAAATTCAAAACACCTTTTGGATAATAAAAAGGCTTTCTGAATCATGTATTGAACTTGGAATAATAATCTCATACTTAAGACTATTGTTTTTTATCTTCCTTCACATAAAACATCTATTCAATGTTTATCAAACATTCACATAAACCTAAATTCTTCCTTCCGGTCATTCCCCAGCTAAGAAAAGAGGCATAAGTTTGTTGAATCTTCCCTGTTAGTTGTGATCACTTGGATTGATACCCAACTCCCCTCACCCTACCATCTTTTTATTCAGTTTCTCCGTCTCTGTCACATCTGCTCGCAAGATGAGGTTTTCCACTTTTGGAAATCGGAGCTGTCTTCTTCTTTAAGTGTAGTGTCTCCCATGCAGTCATGCATGGTGCTTTCACCAGTATCTTCTCCGCTTCCTACAGTTCTACCCTCGCTCACTTCCTCACAGACGAAATAGGGATAGAGAGTCCCTTGTCCTCACCTTTGACCCCACCAAGCCTTCTCATCCAACAAATCATTCCCTGATATTTCCTCCACCTTCAACTTGGACTCACCACAAGTCTCGTTCCCATCCCCACCCCTTTCTGCTTTTGCAGTGACCTCTCTTGCAGCATGCCTTGGTTCCCCTATCCTTGCCAGCCACTTTCCCCTGCAACCATTAGAGATGAAACACCTGTCTCTATACTACCTCCCTCACCTCCATTCAGGGACCCCACACAACAGGCCTTTCTGGTGAGACAAAGGTTTTACTTGCATTCAATGCTTCCAATGTGGCCCTTAGCAACACCAAGTGTAGACTTGGTGACTACTTAGTTGAACATTAGCACTCTGTCTGCCAAGTCTTGCTGGAGCTCCAGGTTGCTAGATGGCAACTTGATTTGTCGATGTTCTTCCAATTCAACCTGGTGCTCAAAATGGTACATGAAAGAGTTGTTATACCTGAGAAGATGGCACTTCAGTAGTCCTTCAGGGCAGTTAAGGTCAGCACTTTTGTTCATCCTATTTACCACTGGATTGAGTGGCTCAGAGAAAAAAAAACCCAAAACATTTATGGCACAGAAGACCTCTACGTTGAGCAGCACAGCATGTTCCATTCCACATTCGTCCCCTTAGTCCCACAAGTTTATTCCACTCAAATGTCCAATCAATTGCTGAAGCATCTAGAGGGCTGATAGCTATCACTGAGGGTCCGATGGCGCATACTCGTATTTCTCTAAACAATATCAGTAACCAACATTCTTTTTTTTTCAACATTCCTACAGTTTCACATATGTTACGCTTTTCAAGGTTCAGGTTAGTTTACCAATTAAAGTACAGTGAAATTTGAGTTACCATACAGCCATACAAAGTGAAAAGCAACAAGACACACAACCACATAAAGGTTAACATAAACATCCACCACAGTGGATGCCACATTCCACACTGTGATGGAAAGCAATAAAGTTCCATTTACTTCCTCTTTGTTCTATATTCTCCCACGGTCGGGGCAGTCGAACCATCCGCAGTCGGGACCATCAAAGTTCCCGTAGCCGGCGATCGAAGCCCCTGTCGGGGTGATCGCAACTCCCGCGCCGGGGAGGTTGAAATTCCCTCTGTGGCATGGAGCTCCCGAGTTGGCCTCTTCTTACCAGAGACCGCGGACCTCACGATGTTAGTCTACAGGCCCTGCGGTTGGAGCTTCGATGCCCTGCAATTCTTAAGAAATTACTTGAATTTGAGCTTCCTGGAGAGAATCAGGTTTGTCCTAATGGACAAATGTGAACTTTTTGAACAAATATGGTCTCCATTCACTGACTATTTAAGGGGGTAGCTGAGCTCAGCATTGTAACTCAATAAGTACCCAGTTGTAGGATTAGATGTAAAGATCTATTCTGGGATTTGTATACACGTCTCTATAGATATTGTTTTGTTAAATTGTTCCATTCATTGTTAAGATGTATACTTCATTTTTTTAAATTATATAATAATTGTTTTCTTTTATTATTCTTTATTTTTATTTATTTTTTAATTTTTCTCATATAATCATAATCATTATTATTTAATTACTATCTCTATTGATTATAGATCTATTCTTTTAACTTTACTTTCCAAAAAAAAACCAGAAGCATAGATAAATCATTTCGTAATATTTGTATAATTTTTGAAACAAGTTAAATGTGTATTTGAAAAACTGTTATATTGTTGGCAATATGCATTGCTTTAAATAAAAATATTTTAACAAAAAAAAGAAGAATTTGAGCTAAATTGCTGAAATGCTGAGTTGTTTCAGGGTTATGAGTTGAATTAGCAGATAATTAGTTGAATGTGCAGATAACGAGTTGAATGTGCAGATAACGAGTTGAATGTGCAGATAGTTATTAATTAATATGATATAGTTGGGGTCACGGAGACATGGCTCCAGGGTGACCAAGCCTGGGAGCTGAACATCCAGGGATATTCAATATTCAGCAGGCATAGACAGAAAGGAAAAGGAGGTGGAGTAGCGTTGCTGGTTTGAGAGGAGATTAACACAATAGAAAGGAAGGACATTAGCTTGGAGGATGTGGAATCGATATGGGTAGAGCTGCGAAACAATAAGGGGCAGGAAATGCTAGTGGGAGTTGTGTACAGGCCACCTAACAGTGGTAGTGGAGTTGGGGATGGCATCAAACAGGAAATTAGAAATGCATGCAACAAAGGTAAAACAGTTATAATGGGTGACACCAATCTACATATAGATTGGGTGAATCAAATTGGCAGGGGTGCTGAGGAAGAGGATTTATTGGAATGCATGCGGGATAGTTTTCTAAACCAACATGTAGAGCAACGAACGAGAGAGCAAGCTATTCTAGACTGGGTATTGAGTAATGAGGAAGGGTTAGTTAACAGTCTTGTTGTGCATGGCTCCTTGAGCAAGAGTGACCATAATATGGTTGAGTTCTTCATTAGGATGGAGAGTGACATAATTAATTCAGAAACAAGGGTTCTGAACATAAAGAAAGGTAACTTTGAGCGTATGAGATGTGAATTGGCCAAGATAGACTGGCAATTGATTCTTAAAGGGTTGACGGTGGATAGGCAATGGTCGGCATTTAAAGACTGCACGGATGAACTACAACAATTGTTCATCCCAGTTTGGCAAAAGAATAAATCAGGGAATGTAGTACATCCGTGGATAACAATGGAAATCTGGGATAGTATCAAAACAAAAGATGAAGCATGCAAATTAACCAGAAAATGCAGCCTACCAGAGGACTGGAATAAATTCAGAGTCCAACAGAGGAGGGCAAAGGGATTAATTAAGCAAGGGAAAATAGATTATGAAAGAAAACTGGCAGGGAACATAAAAACTGACTGCAAAAGTTTTTATAGATATGTGAAGAGAAAAAGATTAGTTGAAACAAATGTAGGTCCTTTGCAGTCAGAAACAGGTGAATTGATCATGGGGACCCATGGCACGGCAGACCAATTGAATTACTACTTTGGTTCTGTCTTCACTAAGGTTAGCCGGAAAGTGGTGTTAGATAAATTGAATGGATTAATAGCCGATAAATCCCCAGGGCCAGATAGGCTACATCCCAGAATACTTAAGGAAGTAGCCCCAGAAATAGTGGATGCATTAGTGATAATTTTTCAAAACTCTTTAGATTTTGGAGTAGTTCCTAAGGATTGGAGGGTAGCTAATGTAACCCCACTATTTAAAAAGGGGGGGAAGAGAGAAAACAGGGAATTACAGACCAGGTAGTCATACATTGGTAGTGGGGAAAATGCTAGAGTCAGTTATTAAAGATGGGATAGCAGCACGTTTGGAAAGTGGTGAAATCATTGGACAAAGTCAGCATGGATTTATAGAAACATAGGAACATAGAAATTAGGTGCAGGAGTAGGCCATTCGGCCCTTCGAGCCTGCACCACCATTCAATATGATCATGGCTGATCATCCAACTCAGTATCCCGTACCTGCCTTCTCTCCATACCCTCTGATCCCCTTAGCCACAAGGGCCACATCTAACTCCCTCTTAAATATAGCCAATAAACTGGCCTCAACTACCCTCTGTGGCAGAGAGTTCCAGAGACCCACCACTCTCTGTGTGAAAAAATTCCTTCTCATCTCGGTCCTAAAGGATTTCCCCCTTATCCTTAAGCTGTGACCCCTTGTCCTGGACCTCCCCAACATCGGGAACAATCTTCCTGCATCTAGCCTATCCAACCCCTTATGAAAGGTAAATCATGTGTGATGAATCTTATAGACATTTTTGAGGATATAACTAGTAGAGTGGATAAGGGAGAGCCAGTGGATGTGTTGTGTCTGGACTTTCAGAAGGCTTTCGACAAGGTCCCACATAAGAGATTAGTATGCAAACTTAAAGCACATGGTATTGGGGGTTCAGTATTGATGTGAATAGAGAACTGGCTGGCAGACAGGAAGCAAAGTGTAGGAGTAAACGGGTCCTTTTCAGAATGGCAGGCAGTGACTAGTGGGGTACCGCAAGGCTCGGTGCTGGGTCTCCAGCTATTTACTATATATATTAATGATTCGGACGAGTGAATTGAATGCAACATCTCCAAGTTTGTGGATGACACAAAGCTGGGGTGCAGTGTTAGCTGTGATGAGGATGCTCGAAGGCTGCAAGGTGACTTGGATAGGTTGGGTGAGTGGGCAAATGCATGGCAGATGCAGTATAATGTGGATAAATGTGAGGTTATCCACTTTAGTGGCAAAAACAGGAAAGTAGACTATTATTTGAATGGTGGCCGATTAGGGAAAAGAGAGATGCAACGAGACCTGGGTGTCATGGTTCACCAGTCATTGAAAGTAGGCATGCAGGTGCAGCAAGCAGTGAAGAAAGCGAATGGTATGTTAGCATTCATAGCAAAAGGATTTGAGTATAGGAGCAGGGAGGTTCTACTGCAGTTGTACAGGGTCTTTGTGAGACCACACCTGGAGTATTGTGTACAGTTTTGGTCTCCTAATCTGAGGAAAGACATTCTTGGCATAGAGGTAGTACAGAGAAGGTTCACCAGACTGATTCCTGAGATGTCAGGACTTTCATATGAAGAATGACTGGATAGATTTGGCATGTACTCGCTAGAATTTAGAAGATTGAGGGGGGATCTTATAGAAACTTACAAAATTCTTAAGGGGTTGGACAGGCTAGATGCAGGAAGATTGTTCCCGATGTTGGGGAAGTCCAGAACAAGGGGTCACAGTTTAAGGATAAGGTGAAAGTCTTTTAGGACCGAGATGAGAAAAACATTTTTCACACAGAGAGTGGTGAATCTCTGGATTTCTCTGCCACAGAAGGTAGTTGAGGCCAGTTCATTGGCTATGTTTAAGAGGGAGTTAGATGTGGCCCTTGTGGCTAAGGGGATCAGGGGGTATGGAGAGAAGGCAGGTACGGGATACTGAGTTGGATGATCAGCCATGATCATGTTGAATGGCGGTGCAGGCTCGAAGGGCTGAATGGCCTACTCCTGCACCTATTATCTATGTTTCTATGTTTCTGTGTTACTGGCTAGTCCATTGGAATATAAACCAGTAACAAACACTGCACCTCTACTTTTTAGGTTCATCTCTGCAATACATTGATGTGACTCTTTCACTGACTGTCAGTGCTCACAAATTGTTTGGAAATGACCCAGCTCTGGAATTCCCATGCATCTAGATCCATTTCAGCAAGACCATAGGCTTTCACTGTCACAACAATGTCTAAGGTTAGTTAAAACTGCATTGCCCAATGTGCAGTGAGAATATGTAGGCTCCGCCATCAATCAATGGCACATCAGATTAATCGAACATGAAGCATTTTGGTGGATCATGAGGAAACTAAAGGCAATATTTGAGTTTGAAAGCAAGCAATTTACGAGGATACTGCCAGGACTCCAGGGCCTGACCTAAAGGGAGAGGTTGAGCAGGCTGGGACTCTATTCCTTGGAGTGTAGGAGGATGAGGGGTGATCTTATAGAGGTGTACAAAATTAGGAGAGGAATAGATTGGGTTGATGCAAAGAGTATCTTGTCCAGAGTAAGGGAATTGGGATACAGAGGACAGGTTTAAAGTGAGGGGGGAAATATTTAATAGGAATCTGAGGGGTAACATTTTCACACAAAGGATGGTGGGTGCATGGATCTAGCTGCCAGCGGAGGTAGTTGAGGCAGATAATATCGTAACATTTAAGAAGGATTTTGAGGGATACGGGCCATTGCAGGTTGGTAGGCCGAGTGTGGATGGGCCATGTTGGTGGATGTGGGCAAATTGGGCTGAAGGGCCTGTTTCCACGCTGTATGGTGAAGGTGGACACTATGGGGTGGAGCAGGATGCAGAACTGAGGCAAGAGTCCCAGCAAGCGATGGGGCACAGAAGTGAAAGCTGCAACGTGGAGAACAACCCCTCCCAAATCTCCAGCCTGCTACCAATGCTGATGCCAAGGACTTAAGGTAATGCCTCCAACAATCTTTCTCTCAGAAGGTGTCCAATTTTCCTCCCAGTCAATAAAATTAATGAGGCCTTTCTTGACAATCACCCCTAGTCCTTCTCTCCCCCCCCCCCCCACCCAGCCCAAGCCTTTTCCATTCCCCCAGGTTCCATTAATTAAACTTAAAAGCTGCACTGTCAGGAGCTTTTTGGAGTTATATCCTCTGTCCATGCACTGAAGTCCACAAGATAACCACTGCAAAACTCCTGACACTGTGACCCTGCTTGGTTCAACTGTCAAAACTTGGTGATTTGTATTTATGAAGATTTAGACCTTGAATCCTGCAGTTACCTTGCAGTGAAAAATAAAGGCCCTGTCCCACTGTACGAGGTAATTCAACAGGTCTCCCGAGTTTCCCCTGATTTGAACTCGGAGAATTAAGGTAATAGCCGCTCGTAGGTACTCGTGGCTCTCGTGGACATTTTTCAACATGTGGAAAAAACCTCACGAGCTTACCACGTTTCCCGAGTACCTGCCGTTAGCGCTACGAGCCGCTAAGAGACGACCCGAACTCCGACGTACCCGCTAAATACATTCTACGTACTTACCACGAGTTTGATTTTTTTTAAAACTCGGGAGAGCTCTTGGGTAAACTCCTATAGTGGGACAGACCCTTAAAACTTTGTGCAAGCAAGCTCTTTGAGAAAGGGCATATGTTGCCAAAGGTGGACATAGGAAATTAAAGATGCATAAGAGACCATCAATGAAGAATTATTGAGTTCTGAAGGTTGTGTATATGGAGAGGGCTACAGAGATAGGGAGTGATATGACAGAAATGGATTTGAACACACCTTGAGGTTATAAAGGTAATTTGCATCCTAATCAGACCATTCAAAGTATAATTGTTTTCTTATGTTTAACAAAGTGCTCAAATCAGCAATTAATCACAATTTTTATTTTTGTTTTGTTATTTTGTTTCCTTTAATTTTGCAACAGGCCTAAAGAGAATGAGGTGTAAATAATTAGAACGTAAACTAAGATATGTCCACAGGAAAGTAGGGAGGCCCTTCTTAGTTTTTTTATTATAGTTTAGAGATACAGCGCGGAAACAGGCACTTCAGAACACCGAGTCCACACAGACCAGCGATCCCCGGACATTAACACTATCCTACACACACTAGTGACAATTTATATTTATACCAAGCCAATTAACCTACAAACATGTACGTCTTTGGAGTGTGGGAGGAAACCGAAGATCTCGGAAAAAACCCACGCAGGTCATGGGGAGAACATCCAAACTCCATACAGACAAGCCCCAGTAGTCGTGATCAAACCCGGGTCTCTGGCGCTGCAAGCATTGTAAGGCAGCAACTCTAATGCTGCACCACCGTGCTGCCCTGTTAAAATACAGGTATCCAGCAAATCTGTACAAATCCCATTCTTTCCAAATGCCTAAATTTATATGCAAGAAGGAACTGCAGATGCTGGTTTAAACTGAAGATTGACACAAAAAGCTGGAATGACGTTTAGGTCTTGACCCGAAACGTCACCCATTCCTTCTCTCCAGAAATGCTGCCTGTCCCGCTGAGTTACTCCAGCTTTTTGTGTCTACCTTCGGCCTAAATTTATATGCCGTGTCTGAGGAATATAAATTATAGCAACGTTACATACACTGACTTCAAAAATGAGATCACGGTGACATCAGGCAAAAAATATCTGCTGCAAGGCATTGTGCTTTGGCTACACAGGCGACACAGCAAGTTACTTATTGCATTGGTGGTCTGGGATTCAAATCCCGCCATGGCAGTATGGAATATAAATTCAATTATTCATCTGGAATTTCACAAAAAGCTGGTTATTAGTATTGATGAAAGCAGAGATGCTCAACTGTGACTATAAATCCACTTGCTTCACTGATGTTCCTTATGGAAAGAAAACTGCAATTCTTACCTGGTCTGATTTATAGGCGACTCCAGGCACCATAAATTGATTTGATTCTTAGATGACGAAGAAAACCATCCAATATAAGCAGAACCAGGATAAGCAATAAACGCAGGTCTTACCAATGAGGTAAAAAAAAAGTGAAAAAAATGCTTTCCCTGTCAAATGTTGACATTTCGAATCAGTGTGCCTGCCCTTACTTTCTCTGACACAAATGTCTAAAGCTCACAGCCTAGCTGAGAGTCTATATCGATCTCTGGAGACATTAGAATCTGTCTCAGGTTATTTACAGCAGAAGCAACCTCACAATGCAGCACAAGCTTTGTGCATTCAGCTGTAGTAGCATCTGCAGACAAATTAAAAGGTCATTTGAGAATATACTTGACTGAAAACACTATAATTGATCACCCTCAGCATAATTGAACTGAGTATTTTCTTGCAATAAAACTGCTTGGCAGGTTCAGAAATCGTCCACCATAGCTGATAGTTTAAAATCGATAAAATTCAGTTAAAGTTCTGCTGAAGCTGAATTACTTTCACTGTGAATTTCATGCTTCATTTTTTCCCAAAATCGTTGGGTGTTGATACATTACTTACGACAAGTTCCATTGTTTTCCACACTGTAGTTATGCCAAAAAATGCAACATTAACTATTTCAAAGATGAAATTAAAAACATTTTTGAATAATAAAATAAAATTTCAGGCAGCACAGTGGCTCAGCGGTAGACTTGTTGCCTTGCAACACGTGCGGTGCCGGAGACCCAGGTTCGATCCTGACTATGGCTGCTGTTTGCATGGAGTTTGTATGTTCTCCCAGTGACCACGTGTGTAATAGAAATTTCTTAACTTTTCAATGTCCAACTTTTAATTGCTATTACTACTCGGGGATGTGGTGGAGATATAGTTTACACACTCACAGATAGCAAAAACAAATCTTCCAGTTGTTGTTTCTTGATTACGTTAACACAAAGGAAAATCCTGTGGATGAAGCCTCTGGAGGACTAACAGCAGTCTGCTTCGTAAGCAATAAGGGACGGATCAAGAGACCAGAGTTTCTCTGTAAGCCAGACAGTCATTGTTTCTTGATTAATTGGTCTTTTATTGAAGTAATACAAAACAAGGAAATAATTCATAACTTTTCATTCTTACTAACTGTTTCTTCCATGTTGCTTCTCGTGAACATGAATGTGAACGTGATAAAAACTGTTGTCCTCACCATCCCTCGAGACAAACTAATAAACCCAATCTCTGAGTCTGCGCTAGCCTGCTAAAATGTAGACACCCCCTTCTACGTATATAATCCCACCCACAAGCTCGGAATTGTGTATCTACAGAAATACTAACAGTAACTAACTTAAGCATAAATGGCTCCTACAATGTGGGGTTTCTCTGAGATCTTTGATTTCCTCCCACACTCCTAAGATGTACAGGTTTGTTGGTTCATTGGTTTGGTATAAGTGTAAATTGTCCCTAGTGTGTTGGATAGTGTGAATTTGCGGGGATCACTGGTTGGTGCAGACTCGGTGGGCTGAAGGGCCTGTATCTCTAAACTAAACTAAACTGAAATATTTTTGATTAGTAAGCGTGTCAGGGATTATTGGGCTAAATAAGGAGAATGGGATTGAAAGGGAAAGTTATATCAGCCATAATTGAATGGCAGAGTAGAATTGATGGACTGAATGGCCTTATACTACTCTTATAGAACGTATAAAAGTATCAATAGAAGTGTATCTCACCATTTATTTTTAATAATTTACAATCCTCTTTTTTTTAATTGTTAAGGACTCTTATATTAAACTCTAACACAAGCAAATCATACAAATGTATTAACCCAGACCCAGCCAATCAATAAGTAACTTTGCCTGATTTATCAAGATTATCAGCAAATGCACCAAAGTTATTAAAACACTCATGTTTTTGTTCCTCAGCAGTTTGCAGTTTGCAGTTTGTCAAATTCAAAGAAGAATCAGAAAAAGTTCAGATCTTAAAAAAGTAAGAGTTATTGTTTCAGCTCAATAATAGAATTGACAAAAGGAAAAGAGCCAGAATTGTCCTTATTTTTCTATTTTTTATTTCCAATTTTGATATACTCTTTTGCTTTGCAAAGTAATATCATCCTTTTACTGAGCTAGCTTTTTCATTTCAATGTAAAAAAGATTGAAATGTTTAAGAGGATTGAATTTTCAGTTTGAAACAAGATTTGCTCTTACCTCATGCCCATTAGTGTTCTTTGAACAGAACACAAATTCCACAAAGGTGCACAAGGAGCTGGAAATGCTTGAATTTTGAGCAAAACACAAAGTGCCAGAGTAGCTCAGCAGATCTTGAAATAGCAGTCCATGTTCTGAAATATATTATTATCTCAAGTTTTAATGCTTCATCCAATGTTTATGACGAGATAGCTGTTTATATTCAACGAGATCGTTTATAAATTGGAAAGGAATTTGAAGATAATGGCTCACCCATTTACCTTCAAAAAAGTCAGTGATGAAGTGCATCAAAATAGCTATGCATTAAGGATTCAGCATAGATATTAACAAATGATGAGCGTTTGACGGCACTGGGCCTATATTCGCTGGAGTTTAGAACAATGAAGGGGGACCTCATTGAAACGTACAGAATAGTGAAAGGCTTGGATAGAGTGGATATGGAGATGATGTTTCCAATAGTGGGAGAGTCTAGGACTAGAGATCATAGACTCAAAATTAAAGTACATTCTTTCAGGAAGAAGATTAGGAGGAATTTCTTTAGTCAGAGGGTGGTGAATCTGTGGAATTCAATGTCACAGAAGGCTGTGGAGGCAAAGTCAGTGGATATATTTAAGGCAGAGATAGATTATAGATTAAGGCATTATTTAGAATATTGTGTTCAGTTATGGGCACCATGTTATAAGAAAGATATTGTCAAGTTTGAAAGGGTTCAGAAAAGATTTACAAGGATGTTGCCAGCACTAGAGGGTGTGCGCTATAGGGATAGGCTGAGCAGGCTGGGTCCCTATTCTATGGAGCGCGGGAGGATGAGGGGAGATCTTATAGTGGTATACAAAATCATGAGAGGAATAGATCAAGTAGATGCACAGAGTCCCTTGCCCAGAGTAGGGGAATCGAGGACCAGAGGACATAGGTTCAAGGTGAAGGAGAAAATATTTAATAGGAATTCGAGGGACGTGACTTTTTCACACAAAGGGTGGTGAGTGTATGGAACATGCTGCCAGAGGAGGTAGTTGTGGCTGGGACTATCCCATAATTAAAAAAAAAACATTTGGTCAGGTACATGGATAGGCCAGGTTTGGAGGATTATGGCCCAAGCCCAGGCAAGTGGGACTAGGGTAGATGGGACATTGTTGGCCGGTGTGGACAGAATGGTTCGAAGTGCCTGTTTCCACACTGTATCACTCTATGACTCTATGACTCTACTGCAGATAATGGCAATCTTAAATAATAATAGCTACTGCAAGAAATCTTCAGCAAGTCGAACATTATTTATGCATAGGAAATAAAGTTGCATTGAAGACCAATAGTTTGCAACATTTAAAATTTTACTGGCCTGTAATTGTAATTGTACTTATCTCCATTCCTCCCCAAGGACCCTGCCAGTGTCATCTAAATCCCATGTTTTCTCAGTGTTTCCAGCATTTCTGAGTATCCCACAGAATGGATTCATAAAAATACATTTCAATGAAGAGATAAAGTTTAAGTATACATATTGAAATGATCAATGGATGAATAAAATGATATGGGTAAAATACAACGGTTGTGACAAAAAGGCAATGCAGGATGTGATGAAAGCTTTCGGTAATGGACAATATCAATTAAGCTGTTAGTTATTTTCAACACATTGTTGATTACATTGAAAAATCTTGCTTGCAGCAGAATCACAAGTACGAAGACCCAGACAAACATATAGAAATAAATTGCACATAAATTATACATAAAATTCACATTGTACTTCTCCTTTTCCTAACCTAACACCATTCAGATAATAATTTGCCTTTCCGTTCTTGCCACCAAAGTGGATAACCACACATTTATCCACATTATAGTGCATCTGCTTTGCATCTGCCCACTCACCCAACCTGTCCAAATCACCCTGCATCCTCATAGCATCCTCTTCACAGTTCACACTTCCACCCAGCTTAGTGTCATCTGCAAATTTTCTAATGTCACTTTTAATTCCTTCATCTAAATCATTAATGTACATTGTAAATAGTTGCGGTCCCAGCACTGAGCATTGCGGTACCCCACTAGTCATTGCCGGCCATTCTGAAAGGGACCCGTTAATCCGTACTCTTTGTTTCCTGACTGCCAAACAATTTTCTCTCCATGCCAATACCCTACCCCCAATACCATGTGGTCTAATTTTGGCCACTAATCTGCTGTGTCGGACCTCATCAAAGGCTTTCTGAAAGTCCAGGTACACAACATCCTTGACCATTTTACTTGTTACATCCTCAGAAAATTCCAGAAGACTCATCAAGCATGATTTCCCCTTCGTAAATCCATGCTGACTTCATAAATCCATCCTGTTACTGCTATCCAAATGCTCCACTATTACATCTTATATAATCGACTCCAGCATCTTCCCCACCACGATGTCAGGCTAATTGGTCTATAATAGTAAGATTAAACGGGAATTTACCAGTTTGAAGTTCAATCTTTATTTTATGAGGAGTAACGATGAGCGATTACATGAAGAAGAACCCCGCCAGTCCGCATGCATGTCAATCTTCAAAGCAGCGGTGTGAAATCACAGATAACAGTAATTGGAGTAACATAGTAAGATTATAAATCTAGAACTACCAGATGACCTTTGTGATATGAGGGTTGGGAGTGGTGGGCACATAATCGCTCATCGTAACTCCTCATAAAATAAAGATCAGACTTCAAATTGCCAAATTCTCGTTTAATCTTGCTATTTTACTTCGGAGTCATGTGAGTGATTCCGTGAAGATTTCAAAGCTCTGTGATTTCATGCCGTAGATACGAATCCAGGCGTCTCACTGCATCAAATGACTCAGGATGAGTGAATAAAAAACAATGCATTGAACCATGACTGATTTGAAAATGTTAATGGTTTATTTAACAAAAGAAACAATATCGACCCCTCTCTCCCAGGGGGAACTATGAAACAGAACTTAAAAGGATTGGGCGAATACCCCCGGTTCGGTAAACGGCTTGTTATAGAACCTTGAAAAGTCAGTTCATTTGACCATCCTGTGGCCGCGAGGATATGGTCGAGAGGGACGTCCAGTGCCTCGCTGCTGATATTGATGCCGCCCTGGTGGAGTGAGATTTTAAATGGTCAGTGTCCACTCCTGCACACACGAAAACCCATTTCAGCCACCTTGAAACCGACACTTTCATATGCGTTATTTTGTGGCTAATCAGTAATGATGATTCTGAACCTCTGAGGCTCTTGGTGACCTTAATATAATATTGCAAGTGCGACACTACACACAGTCGTAAATCCGTGAGGTATACCGAAAATATAATCTTGAACCCTGACACCCCTGGTCTGCTCTGTTTAATTAAATCATAAATGTAAAATGTAATGTTATTACCAGATGATACCATCCTGTCCAGTCACAGCTTCTGCAACGTCTGAACCCATTGCGCTGAAACCAGCGCCATAAGCATGACCACCTTAAGGGTGATTTTGGGCAATGACAGGGATGTGGCTGGAGCCCACTGGTGAAGCAGCGTGAACACCAATGCTCACATCCCAGATTTCTGAGTACCCTGGGTCTGAGGGGATTGGAATTAAAAATACCCCTCATAAATCAGGATATTAAAGGGTGAGATCCAACAGAATGTTGTTCCGACCCAGCCATAAATATGATGACAGTGCACTCATGGCACTATTGATGGCACTACAGCTCAACCCTTAATCAAAATATAACATTGACAGAAACTCTAGCACATCTGAGATGCATGCCATGTAATATGCAATGTTCCCCTGTGAACAGAACATCTCCCATTTCCTGACATGAGAGGTATACTGTTTTTTGGTACTATCCTTCCAGGCCGCAGCAATCACATCCATGGTACGATCGGATAGTCCAAGCCCCAGGTATGGCCTCCTCAGAATCTGCAAATTAACAGATAAATACGATCATGTAATGGATGTAAATCCCCAGTTACAGGGTGCACCAGTAGGTCACTGCCTTTCGGAACACTCATAATAGGCTGTGTTGTTATCTCCAAAACGAGAGGGAACCATGGCTGAGTAAGCCAGTCGGGTACCACCAACACTCCTGAAGCAGTGTCCTGCTTGATCTTGAGCAAGCACCGACTGATGAGGCAAAATGGAGGAAATGCATATAAAACATTCCACCCCAGTGTAGCGAGAATGCATCTACTGCTACTGCCCCCGAGTCTGGTTCCCATGAAACATATTTAGGTAACTGGTGATTGAGTCTGGAGGCAAACAAATCGATATCTGGCATCCCATACCGAACAAAAATATAATTAAATACATCATGATTCAACATCCATTCTGTGTTGTCATTGAATTTGTGTGACCTGGTGTCTGCCACCATGTTGAGTCTACCTGGTAGGTAGATAGCTGAAACCCAACTATTTTTTGTAATACACCAGTGCCAAATAAGATTAGCCAATCTATCACAAGATTCTGACTTGATTCCACCCATGTGATTAACATACGCCACTGCCGTAGTGTTGTCAATCTGAAGTTGAACATGTAAGTGACTCATAGTAGTACAAGAAGCTTTAAGCCCATAAAACGCTCCCAATAGCTCTAAATAATTAATTCCATGTGATTGAAGAATAAATGCCCCATGCATATTCCATCTGCCTCCACAGCTAGAGATGGTATCCATAGCACCCCAGCCTAAGGCACTAACACCAGTCTGTAAAACAACTGAGGGTTCCTCAACCAGAATTTTGCTGGAGCAATTTGAGATGTTCATTATCCACCAGTACAATTCAGCAATGGCTTCAGCTGGTAATTGCATGGGCCTGTCAAAATGGCCTGCATGTATTCTGAGTGCCTGTTCCTTTGCACGTTGTAAATTTTGATAATGCGAAGGTCCATACTGTGCAGCTGGAAAGGCAGCCACTAATTTGACATCCAGGCTGGCCACCTGTCTAATTGAAGGTTGTTGCTCCACCATGAGCTTGTTACCCTTGTTGCCCTTTGGATAGCCCCTGGACAAGGTCACTAGCATGTGAGTTGAGTTAATAGTAAATCCCAAATAATCAATCACTCTAACTGGTATCAATTTGGATTTAACTGGATGAATGAGGAACCCCAATCTCTCAAACATGACTTTAACAACTGAAACGGATAATTCAGCTGTTTCCCGGGTCTTTCCTATTATTAAGATATCATCCAAATAAGCCATTACAATATGGCCCTGAGCCCTGAGTAGCCCCAATACTGGTTTTAACAGTTTTGTAAATAATCTAGGTGCCGAAGTTAACCCATTAGACAGTGCTTTAAATTGTCATAATTGCCTCATCCTGCTAAATTTCAAATATCTCAGATGACCCCTATGAACAGGCACTGAGTAATATGCATCTTTAAGATCTATACATGCCATGTAACATCCTCGGGGAATCAGTTGTATGGCAGTAACAAATGTTTCCATTTTGAAATGTTTATACTGCACAAAAGGGTTAAGCTTGTCAAGTCATGGATGATTCGACATCCCTCATCCTTCTTTGCCCTAGGAAAAATATTAGACACGAATTGGTGAGTGATAATGTGTCTTGTCAATTACCCCTTTTCTATATAATTGTTTTATTTCAGCTTGTACCTCCAAATTTTCTTTTTGAGAGAAAATGTGTCCGACTTGGGGTATGCTGTATGGGAGGACACAAATTGGGAAGGAATTCAATTTGAAACCCTTGTATACTATGCAGTATAATCAAATCTGATGTTATCCCATACCATTCCTTCAGGAAGAAGTGTAATCTTCCTTCAACTTGGAGGTGATTCCCACTTAATATGTTCCTACAAGAACCAGACTCACCTCCCTCCATGGTTACCGGTGGGTTTTGACTCATGCCCTTCATCCGTTGGGGTATGCTCCATGGCTATACCCTCAGACTCGGCATCAGAATAACACTGACACACGCCCTCCTCCTCCAAGAGTGAGACATTAAGCAGCTCGATCCCAGGTGCTGCTGGCGCGGCTTTCCAAGAGGCCGGCGCTGACACAACTCCTCCTGTTGGAGTGCATCTAGATGGAGCACCCTCTTCATTAGGTGCTCCATTCTGGATAACCGTCCCAAGACATTGTCCATTCCCGGAGAGGAACACTCCCAACCCGACTTGTCAGAGTCCACGGGCCGTGCAGACTTTTTGGTGGCTTTCCGCCCCAATGGAACAGCCACGGTGCTTTCCGACAAGTCTGCAGTCACTGGTCGTACCGCTAGCGATTCTGTAGGTGAGCTATGCGGCCGCCTGCTACCCGCATTTCCGCGGTCCATAAGTACTTTCCAGGCACGTGCCGTGAGTAATTACTCTGGGTAGGCACTCAGTCCGCTTTAAAAAAAATGTAAACCACGCATGCGCAGATTGTTCTCCCCGTTAAATAAATAAATAAATAAAAACAGTGACTTATCACAAAGTGCTGAATCTTCACTGCCTCACCGCTGCCGCAGCTCTCCGGGTGCGAAGCCACGGACTGTAGCTGGGGATAGAAGCAGCTCGGAGAGTGGCCACCGCTGAACTGGCCACCACTTCAGCGCCTTCTGCCGGCCCGCTCACCTTTGGCAGTGCTCTCTGTCTGAACACCTGTCACCTGCCGTTCGCCGACTTCACTCATGTCAGCGGCTTCCTGCAAATCCTTAAATTCCCACAGCCGAGTAACCTCAATCGCGCTGTTGGAATTTAAGGACATGAGTGAGGCCAGCGAGCGGCAGGAGAGAGGTTTTTAGATGGAGAGCTGCCAGAGGTGGGCGGGTGGTTCTGGAGCTAAGGTGGCGGCTGGTTCCGCTGTCCGGCCCGGCGGCCGCTCGAGCTACTTCTCTCTCTCTCTCCCCCCCACCCCCCCCGGCCTCAGAGCAGTGTCATTTCATGCCCCCTTGCAAGGAACGTCGCAAGTGGATGCCCCCGACCCCTCATTCATAACATTTGTGCCCTCCCCGCAACGTTACCCCGGGCCAGACTCCCCACACGCTGTGAAAGGAGCTCTCTCCCCACTCCGACTCCCACACCCCGGCAAATACGGTATTAAAAAAAATAAATCACAAAATGTACTTACCATATGATTGGGACACGACAAACCATGGCTGAAAACCCCACCAATAAACTTGCGCTGCGCATGCGCGGTAGACTGATGCGCATGCGCAGTATGATGCTGCGCATGCGCAGTGCTCCAAAGGCAGGATTTCTGCTGCCTTCAGCCCCGATTAAAATTGACGGCTTCAGGCAGCGCTGACGGCACGGGGGCTGCACAGAGCTTCCCGTGTTACAAGCGCTGCGGGTGAAAGGCACAGGGAATTATGCCTACCTAAGAGATCAGTCTCTTACATAGGCATAATTCTCCCATGCCTTTACTATTTATATTTAATAATTCCCATTTCATAATTTTAGTCAGGGGAGGCAGTGCCTACCTTGCCTACCCTGATGGCACGTGCCTGGTACTTTCCCGGCGGCTCGGCTTGGACTTGCTCCTGAAAACAAGAATCAACAAGCACAGAAAATTACCAACCGGTCACTGCGCCATGTGTCAGACGTAAAGACGCGCATGCGGACTGGCGAGGTTCTTCTTTACGGAATCACTCACGTGACTCCGAAGTAAAATTCCCTGCTTTCTCTCTCTCTCCATTCTTGAAAAGTGGGATAACATTAGCTACCCTCTAATCCACAGGAACTGATCCAGAATCTATAGAGCAATGGAAAATGATCACCAATGCATCCACAATTTCTACAGCCATCTCCTTGAGCACCGTGGGATGCAAACCATCAGGCCCTGGGGACTTATCAGTCTTCAGTCCCATCAGTTTACCCAACACCCTTTCCTGACGAATGTGAATTTCCTTCAGTTCTTCCATCACACTAGGTCCTCTGTCCCCTAGTACATCTTGGAGATTGTTTGTGTCTTCCTTAGTGAACGCAGAACCAAAGTGCTATTTCCTTGTTCCCCATAAATAAATTCACCCACATTTGTCTTAACTAATTTTTTCCTCTTCACATACCTAAGGAAGCTTTTACTATCCTCCTCTATATTCGTGGCTAGCTTATCTTCATATTTCATCTTTTATCCCCGTGTTGCATTTTTTGTTATCTTCTGTTGTTCTTTAAACATTCCCAATCCTCTGGCTTCCTGCTCATCTTTGCTATGTTATACATCTTCTCTTTTATTTTTATACTGTCCTTGACTTCCCTTGTCAGCCACGGTCACCTCTTACTCCCCTTAAAATCTTTCTTCCTCTTTGGAATGAAATGATCCTGCATCTTCTGGATTATTCACAGAAACACCTGCCAATGTTGTTCCACTGTCATCCCTGCTAGGGTCCATTTCCTTTCAACTTTGGCCGTCTCCTCCCTCATGCCTTCAAAGTCCCCTTTGTTCAACTGTCATACTGACACTTCCGATTTTACCTTCTCCCTATCAAATTGCAGATTAAAACTTATCATATTACGGTCACCACCTCCTAATGGTTCCTTTACCCTGCGTTCCCTTTATCAAATCCTGGTCATTACATAACACTAAATCCAGAATTGCCTGCTCCCTGCTCCCTACAAGCTGCTCTAAGAATCTATCTTGGAGGCACTCTACAAACTCCCTTTCTTGGGGTCCAGTACCAACCTGATTTTCCCAGTGTACCTGCATGTTGAAATCTCCCATAACCACCTTAGTGTCACCTTTGTTACATGCTAATTTTAACTTCTGATGCAACTTGTTTGGGGGCCTGTAGATAACTCCCATTTAGGTCTTTTACTCTTACATTATCTCAGTTCTGTCCACAATGACTCTACATTTTCTGACTCTATACCACCCCTCGCAGGAGACTGAATTTAATTCCTTACCAACATAGCCACCCCACCCCCTCTGCCCACCTGTCTGTCTTTTCGATAGGAGGTATACACCTGAATATTCAGTTCCCAGCCCTGATCCTCTTGCAGCCATGTCTCTGTAATTCCCACAACATCATCCTCACCAATTTCTAACTGAGCCTCAAGCTCATCCACTTTATTTCTTATACTTCGCACAATCATATATAACACTTTCATTTCGGTATTCACCTCCCCTCTCACACAGGTTCCTCTTTCACCTGACCTTACTCTCTTATCCCTTCTTGAACTTTCTGTCCCATTAATTTGGGTGTATTTTGTAACTTTTGTAACTTTTCCAGTACTTTCTTCCCCTTTAACTCCATCCTTATAGTCCCAATTTATCAATCCCTCTCCCCCACTCCTTAGTTTAAACCCACATGTGTATCACTAGTTAACCTGCCTGCCAGAATGATGGTCCCCCTCCAGTTAAGGTGCAACCCATCCCTTTTGTACAGGTCACCCCTATCCCAGAAGAGGTCCCAGTGGTCTATAAATCTAAATCCCTGCTCCCTACAGCAGCCCCTCAGCCACACATTCAGATCCCCTATCTCCCTTTTCCTGCATGAGGTACAGGAAACAATCCAGAAATAACCACCCTAGAAATCCTGCTTTTCAGCCTTCTTTCTAAAAGGCCTGTTGCACTTAGGCTATTTTTATGGACTGCCCGCGACTGTCATAGTCTCTGAAAAACTGGTGACTGGACCCCCCTTCGACATAAAATTAAAAATAGAATCATTACTTTAACAAAAAAAAATGAAGTCAACAATGGCGACAACCTACGCCATCTGGCGACAACCTACGTTAACCTGGCAACAACTACGACACCACCTACGTCAGGAGAAGTCAAGCAATGCACATTGGTGTCAACATGTTGAAAATCCAGCGGCGACCAGAAAGACGACTCTTTGGGTGACTGAGGAGACTACTCACGACTATACAGGCGATAGCCCGGCGACCATGTGCCAACAGCCTAGTTGCCTGTAGTCGCCTAAAAAATTGCCTAAGTGGGACAGGCCCTTAACCCTCTAAACTCACGTTGCAGAACCTCCTTCCTCTTCTTCCCGACATTGTTTGTGCCCACATGTACAACTACTTCCAGCTGTTATCTACGAGAAGCAAAGAGTAGGAGTAAACGGGTCGTTTTCACAATGGCAGGCAGTGACTAGTGGGGTACCGCAAGGCTCAGTGCTGGGACCCCAGCTATTTACAATATACATAAATGATCTGGATGAGGGAATTGAAGGCAATATCTCCAAGTTTGCGGATGACACTAAGCTGGGGGGCAGTGTTAGCTGTGAGGAGGATATTAGGAGAATGCAAGGTGACTTGGATAGGCTGGGTGAGTGGGCAAATGTTTGGCAGATGCAATATAATGTGGATAAATGTGAGGTTATCCACTTTGGTGGCAAAAATAGGAAAACCGACTACCATCTAAATAGTGGCTGATTAGGAAAAGGGGAGATGCAGCGCGACCTGGGTGTCATGGTACACCAGTCATTTAAAGTAGGCATGCAGGTACAGCAGGCAGTGAAGAAATCCCAATGCTATGTTAGCTTTCATAGCAAAAGGATTTGAGTATAGGAGCAGGGAGGTTCTACTTCAGTTGTATAGGGTCTTGGTGAGGCCACACCTGGAGTATTGCGTACAGTTCTGGTCTCCAAATCTGAGGAAGGACATTATTGCCATAGAGGGAGTGCAGCGAAGGTTCACCAGACTGATTCCTGGGATGTCAGGACTGTCTTATGAACAAAGACTGCATAGACTCGGTTTATACTCTCTAGAATTTAGGAGATTGAGAGGGGATCTTATAGAAACTTACAAGATTCTTAAGGGGTTGGACAGGCTAGATGCAGGAAGATTGTTCCCGATGTTGGGGAGGTCCAGGACAAGGGGTCACAGCTTAAGGATAAGGGGGAAATCCTTTAGGACCGAGATGAGAAGGAATTTTTTCACACAGAGAGTGGTGGGTCTCTGGAACTCTCTGCCACAGAGGGTAGTTGAGGCCAGTTCATTGGCTATATTTAAGAGGGAGTTAGATGTGGCCCTTGTGGCTAAGGGGATCAGAGGGTTTGGAGAGAAGGCAGGTACGGGATACTGAGTTGGATGATCAGCCATGATCATATTGAATGGCGGTGCAGGCTCGAAGGGCCGAATGGCCTACTCCTGCACCTAATTTCTATGTTTCTATGTTTCTATGTTATATGGCTGTGAAGCTCGGCGGGCACTGACATTACCATTGAGAGAGCTAGATAGGGCTCTTATAGATAGCTGAGTCAGGGGATATGGGGAGAAGGCAGGAACGGGGTACTGATTGGGGATGATCAGCCATGAGCATATTGAATGGCGGTGCTGGCTCGAAGGGCCGAATGACCTACTCCTGCACCTATTGTCTATTGTCTATATTGTCTATAGTCTATTACCGGTCGGTTATCCTTGGTTCTGAAAATGATTGCTTACGTTTTTTTCCTAATGAGCCAGTGAAATTCACCGGTCAGTATCGGCTACAACCTCTGAGAACCTACGAGAATCTGCAACCTTCTGACAACCCATTAGGACGTCCTGGCGACCCACCTATGGCACAGGAATTCTCGCTGCTCTCCATGGCGACTTCATTCAGGTCGCCGCTAATTTTTCAACATGTTGAAAAATTTGTGGCGACCATAATGAGGCCGCCATTAGCTCCCAGAATGCGGGAACTCCTCACGACCATGAAGGCAACTCCCCAGCAACGACCCGCGAACATGTGGCGACCACGTGGCGACCGCAGGGTCTCCTGCAGTCGCCTAAAAAGTTGCCTAAGTGGGACAGGCCCATAAAGCTCACACTTTACTCACCAAGGCATTTGCCCATGACTTTCAGTCTGAAGAAGGGTCTCGACCCCGAAACAAGAGTCAAATCAAGAGCGTTTGTCTTGTCATATGTCCCAGAGTGGACAATTCCATTCTTACTTGCTGCAGCACAACAGAACATGTAAACGTAATACATAACGGGAGAAAAAAGTTCAGTGTGTATATATACGCATGCACACACTCAATAAATAAACAAATATTGTGCAATTATAATAGTCTGTTGTAGCTCAGAGCTTATTTGTTGTCGTGTTTAATAGCCTGATGGCTGTAGGGGAGAAGCTGATCCTGAACCTGGACGTTCCAGTTTACAGGCTCCTGTATCTTCTTCCCAATGGGAACGGTGAAATGAGTGTGTGGCCAGGATGGTGAGGATCTTTGATGATGTTGGCCGCCTTTTTTGAGGCAGAGAGCGATAGATCCCTTCGATCCCATTGCTCCTCTCAAGAGATGCTGCCTGTCCCACCGAGTTACCCCAGATTTTTGTGTCTATGGTCCTTGATTATGTTAGCTTCTTTGATGGGAAAGGGGTGAGCCAACCTGAATGTGGGACAGGGAGTGGGAAGGCAAGGTGGACTGGGTTATCTTCATACCTCTGCAATTCTTTGCAGTGTTGAGCAGAGTTGTTGTTCCAGCAAGCTTTGTTGCATTTGGATAGATTAGCCCTGGATAATTCTCAACATTTACTCTAGACCCGTGTGGTTTTATGGATTATGGGACAGAAAAATAAACAGCCATCAATCGCCACTACAAAACCATTTAACGAAAGGGAATGTATTCTCGATGAGAGATCAAAACCCATCACCACGGATCAGTCGGAAATAATACTATATACACTGCTGGGAGTCTAAAGCAACTAACTATCAGCCTTGGGTAGCCAGACAGACCATAGGGGAGATAAACAATAGGAAAGAAAAATCAATCTACCTTCACAGATGCAGAAGTGTCTATTTTGTGGAGATGAAGTGCTGTCTTCCCACTGAGTGCAATGAAAAGCTGTCATAGAGCAAGGTGTAAGAAAGATTATTGGGTCAAACTACAATGTTCTGTGGTCTTTCATCAGCAACAGGAATATACATCATGGCCATTGTGTAACCCGATGTCTCAGCATATAACTCATTCTATCATTAACATCAAACCAAGAAACCAACCCCTAGTTGAATGAATGTAGACAAAAGTGCTGGATGAACTCAGCGGGTGCAGCAGCATCTATGGAGTGAAGGAAATAGGCAATATGGAGTGAAGGAAATAGGTAGCGTTTCGGGCTGAAACCCTTCTTCAGACCAATGTAGGGTGGGGGGGGGGGGGGGGGGGCTGGCGGAAGGAGAAAGGAAGAGCTGAGAAGGGGAGGAGACAATAGGGCTACAGAAAATTGGAGAAGTCAATGTTCATGCCGCTGGGGTATAAACTGCCCAAGCGAAATATGAGGTGTTGCTCCAGCAATTTCCGGTGGTGCTCACTTTGGCCATGGAGGAGGCCCAGGACAGAAGTGCTGAGCCACCGGGAGATCAAGTAGGTTATTACGGACCGAGCGGAGGTGTTCGGTGAAATGATTGCCAAGCCTATGCTTGGTCTCACAGATTTAGGTCAACTGACATCTAGAGCAGCGGATGCAATAGATGAGGTTGGATGAGGCGCAGGTGAACCTCTGTCACACCTGGAACGACTGCTTGGGTCCTTGAATGGAGTCGAGGGGGGAGGTAAATCGACAAGTGTAGCATTTTTTGCGGCTGCAATGGGAAAGTGACCGGGGAGGGGGTGGTTTGGGTGGGAAGGGAAGAATTGACCAGGGAGTTACGGAGGGTGCGGTCTTTGCAGAAAGCAGACTGGGGGGGAAATGGGAAGATGTGGCGAGTGGTGGGGTCATGTTGGATGTGCCGAAAATGACAGAGGACTATTTGATGTATGTGACGGCTAGTAGGGTGAAAGGTGAGGACTAGGGGGACTCTGCCCTTGTTACGAGTGGGGGGATAGGGAGAAAGAGCATTGTTACGGGGTAAGGGGGAGACCCTGGTGAGAACCTCATCTATAGTGGGGAATTCCCATTCCCTGAAGAATGAGGACATTTCCGATGCCCTGGTGTGGAACACCTCATCCTGGGAGCAGATGCAGCGTAGATGGAGGAGTTGGGAGTAGGGGATGGAGTCCTTACAGGAAGCAGGATGGGAGGAAGAGTAGTCTAGATAGCCATGGGAGTCAGTGGGTTTATAGTGGATGTCGGTCAGAAGTCTTTCACCTGAAATGGAGATAGTGAGGTCAAGAAATGGTAGGGAAGTGTCGGAAATGGTCCAGGTGTATTTGAGTGCCGGATGGAAGTTAGTGGTGAAATGGGTGAAGTCAGTGATTTGTGTGCGGATGCAGGAGGTAGCACCGATGCAGTCGTCGATGTAGCGGAGGTAGAGGTCGGGGATGAGGCCCTGGTACAACTCGAACAAGGATTGAATGGAGGGGGGAGGTAATATTCCACCACTGACCCATAGCCCCCAACTGCGCAGGCGCGGCTGACGGATTCCCGTTGTGACGCCAGACACCACGTTGTGACGCGAGTCACAGCAATCTTCCCCCAACTGCGCAGGCACGGCCGGCAAGTGGGAGAATGGCTGCGATGTTTTTAAAGTTCTAAATGGCAATACACTGTAAAATATAAGATCAATGTGCATGCATCTCACTCTCCCTCTTCAGTCCCATATTCCCCTCCTCCATTTTCCACCCTCTCCCCACCCTCCACCAACCCTCCTCTGCTTCCTCCCCTCACTCTCTCCCTCCCATCCTCCATTACCTCGTCATCCCTCTTCCTACCCCTATCCTCCTGCATTCCCCCTCATCCCCAGGGCTCCCACCCCCTCTTCTTCACCCTCCCTCCTATTTCCCCCTCCTCCTTCCCTCCCCCACTCCCTCTCACCTCTCCCTCCCTCTCCTTTCCCCTACCCTCAGTCACTCCCTCTCTCCCTCCATAACCCCTCTCCCCCCCTACCCCCTCCTCTCCCTCTATCCCCCTCATTCCCCCACTCTTCACCATCCTATCCCAACCACCACTATCCCTCCTCACCTCCCCCACTCCCCTCTCCCTTTATCCCCAACTCCCTACCTCCCCATTACCCCCTCCTCTCCATCTATTCCCACTCCTCCCCCACTCTCACTCCTCACCTCCCCCACTTTCCCCTCCCTCTCACCTCCCTACCCCCTCCTCTCCCTCTATCCCCCCGTTCCCCCACTCCTCACCTCCCCCCTCTCCCACCCACCCCCCCCCCCCCCAATGAAATCACAATGTTTTTAATATAAAATTCTCAATGAAAGTTGCATTTTTCCTTTAGAATAACCTAAACACGAGGTTAGCTGGTAATGAAAAAGGAAGAATTTGATTAAATCTGATTTTTTTTTTAAAGAATAAAATCAATGTAAATGAAAATCCCAATTCTTTGTGTACATGAAATTCTGGATCCCATCGTGACGTCATTGTGACATCGAAGGTGGCTGACGGGCAGAGCGAGTGGTTTGAAAAGTAATTTTGTAAATTTAAAAATGTCAATAATTTTTCATTTAAAAAAAAAAAAAAAAAATTAAAAATGCCCTTGTCTGTCAGGGGGATAATGGCAACCAGCTCACTTGTGAACCTGGCCAGTGAGCAACAGGGCTATCTGGTAGATTTCAGTTGGGAAAGTGATAACCAAGCTGCTTTGGTAAATGAATGTGCCCTGACCTGATGATGCATTGACATGACTTTCTTATCTTGAAGCTCTGGCTTGAAATGTACCGGTAACAATAAATATTTATGTGATAAAAACTAACGTTAACAAGCAAGGCTGCCTCTTAATTGGATGCTGTCTGTAATCAAATTATCCAGGCCATGAATCAGGATCTTGTTAAAAATATATTTGTCTACATGTTACACGTTTTTCAATACATCAAGGGAGCAGGGTTGGCAATGAATGCAAGTTTATTTAGAATTTATGACTGTAATTCTCAGACATTGGGTATTTCTAACTTAAAAAAGTCTCTAATAATTTACCTTTAAAAATAATGATGCTTTGGATTCCTTCCCTGAATTCCAGATCTAAATTAATAATTGGCAAAGAAGGCTTCTACTCACGCCATCACTCCCACCACGGTACAGGCTGCTTCTCATACCTGGAATATTAATTTTGTATTCCCGTGGACACTGAAACATTCATTAGAAGGAAACATTTTTCCCTAGTTATCCTTGTCTATCTCAGGCAGAGGTGATCTAGTGTAGTTAAGAGTCAAAGGTTAATTGTCATATGGTACCAACAACGGAACGATGAGATTCGTACTTGCAGCAGCATTACAGGGTCTGTAAACACAATATACACAGATAATAGGTGACAAACACAATTCAATAAATTAATATTCACAATACTAATGCAAGAAAAGACTTGAAGTTCTTAGTACGTGACAGGGGATATGGGAAGAAGGTATGATAATGGGGTTAGGAGGTAGAGATAGATGAGCCATGATTGAATGGCAGAGTAGACTTGATGTGCCAAATGGCCTAATTCTGCCCTTATCCCTCATGAACTTATGACCTTATGGACCAAAGACAATCCATAGTTAACTGTGGTGTAGTCCTGAAGAGCCTTATGATTGTTACGAAGATGCAATTCTTGGCCTTGGTAGTCACAGTTTTGCTCTCATTTCTGTGTGCCGAAGCAAAGCAAGAATTTCATTGTCCTATCAGGGACACATGACAATAAACTCACTTGAACTTGAACTTGAACTTGATTTCACTCCACCCATCAGGGAGCACGTCTAGAATTCTGAAAACAGTGACTACCAAGGCCAAGAATTGCATCTTCGTAACAATCATAAGGCTCTTTAGCACTACACAACAATTAACTATGGATTGTCTTTGGTCCATAAGGTCATAAGTTCATAAGGGATAGGAGACGATTGGGTCGTTGATTATGCTGATTTTCTTTTTGAGGTAAGTATAGATCTATTCCATGGTAAAGAGGTCAGTACCCATGATAGACAATTGTCACTGATTCATAGTTATTGTGGTCTGCTGATGAGGAAGTTGAGGCTTCAGTTATGTAGGGATAAGCACAATAGCACAGTGTTAGAGTTGCTTTTTTACAGCGCCAGTGATTGAGGTTTGATCATGACTATGGGTTCATCTGTACAGAATGTATCTTTTTCCAGTCACTGCATGGGTTTTTCTGGGTGCTCCAGTTTCCTCTTACACTCCAATGACGTGCAGGTTTGTAGGTTAATTGGCTTCTGTAAATTAGAGTCATAGTCATAGAGTGATACAGTGTGGAAACAGGCCCTTCGGCCCAACTTGCCCACACCAGCCATCATGTCCCAGCTACACTAGTTCCACCTGCCCGTGTTTGGTCCATATCCCTCCAAACCTGTCCTATCCATGTCCCTGTCTAACTGTTTCTTAAATGTTGGGATAGTCCCTGCCTTAACTACCTCCTCTGGCAGCTTGTTCCATACAACCATCACCCTTTGTGTGAAAAAGTTACCCCCAAAAATTCCTATTCCTTTTCCCCTTCACCTTGAACCTATGTCGTCTGGACCTTGATTCCCTTACACTGGGCAAGAGACTCTGCATCTACCCAATCTATTCCTCTCAAGATTTTATACACCTCAATAAGATCACCCCTCATCCATCTGTGCTCCAACAAATAGAGCTCAGGCTACTCAACCTCTCCCTATAACTCAGACCATCTATCCTGGCAACATCATTGTAAGTTTTTAAGAGAGGGTTAGATTTAGCCCTTAGGGCTAAGGGAATCAAGGGATATGGGGAAAAAGCCAGAATGGGGTACTGATTGTGGATGATCAGCCATGATGATATTATATGGCGGTGCTGGCTCAAAGGGCTAAATGGCCAACTCCTGCACCTATCTTAGATGTTTCAATGTAAATATTCTCTGTACTCTTTCCAGCTTGACAACATCTTTTCCATAACATGGTGCCCAGAACTGAACACAATAGTCTAAATGCGGCCTCACCAACGTCTTATAGAACTGCAACATGACCTCACAATTTCTCAAGAGTCAAGTGAAGAGTGTTTTATTGTCATATGTCCCGAACGGGACAATTAAATTCTTACTTGCTGCAGCACAACAGAATATGTGAATATGTAAACATCATATGAAACGGGAAAAAAAGAAAAAAAGAAAAAGAAAAATAACAAATATTGTGCAAATGATAAATAATAATATAGTCTTTTGAAGTTCAGAGCTCATAGCTTATTTATTGTGTTTCATAGCCTGTGGGGAAGAAGCTGTTCCTGAACCTGGATGTTACAGTCTTCAGACTCGTGTACCTTCTTCCTGATGGCAGTGGTGAGGTAAGTGTGTGGCCAGGATGGTTTGGGTTGTTGATGATTTTGGGGCAGCGACTACGATAGATCCCTTGAACGGTGGAAAGGTCAAAGCCAGTGATGGACTGGGCACTCGTCACAACCTTTCGTAGACTTTTTCGTTCCTGGACGTTCAAGTTGCCAAACCAGGCCACGATGCAACCAGTCAGAATGCTCTCTACCATGCACCTGTAGAGGTTTAGGGGAATCCTCCTTGACATGCAAAATCTCTGTAATCTTCTCAGGAAGTAGAGTCATTGATGTGCCTTCTTTACAATTGCATTGGTGTGCTGGGTCTAGGAAAGACCTTCTGATATATGCATGCCCAGGAATTTGAAGCTATTGACCCTCTCACCATCGTCCCGTTGATATAAACAGGATTGTGGGCCCTCATTCTTCCCCTACTAAAGTCCACAATTAGTTCCTTGGTCTTACTGATGTTAAGAGCCAGGTTGTTGTGCTGGCACCATTTGGTCAGTCGGTTGATCTCAAGTCTATACTCTGACACATCCCCACCTGTGATTCGTCCAACCACAGTGGTGTCATCGGCAAACTTGATGATGGAGTTCGCACTATGACCGGCTACACAGTCATGAGTATAGAGTGAGTAATGCCCCTGTCCCATTTAGGAAACCTGAACGGAAACCTCTGGAGACCTTGCGCCCCACCCAAGGTTTCTGTGAGGTTCCCGGAGGTTCCGGTCACTCTCCCTAATGGTGGAAAGTGGTTTCCGCGTCATTGAGGCTTCTTCTATGTTCCTGCAATTATTAAAAAAAACAAAAAAACGGCCTTGACTAAAAATAGGTTGCCATTTGGTCGAAGCCAGTGGAGTGGGGTTGCTATTTACTTACAGCCGGTCGAAGGCAATCTCCTTCGCTGACCGGCCATTTTGATTGGCTCATTGGAGTTTTCAGCAAAAACTTTGGTTTTCAGGACCTAGAAGATCCGCCGGAAGGTAAAATGCCCGCTAACTTTATTAAACTTCTTAAAACTGTCTCCACGCCTTCTCCCCCCCGTTCTCTACCCTTCTCCCCCCTTCTCTCCCCTTCTCTTCCCCTTCTCTCTCCCTTTCTCTGTCCTTCTCTGCCCTTCTTTCCCCTCCTCTCCCTCCCTCCCGCGCTCTCTAAAGGACTTACCGTGCACTGTGGCAGCCATTTACCTTCCTCTTCATTGCACAGACAGCGCTCCTCCGCTGTCCCTGGCCCCCACCTTCGCGATGTGTGTGTGTGTGTGTGTGTGTGTGTGTGTGTGTGTGTGTGTGTGTGTGTGTGTGTGTGTGTGTGTGTGTGTGTGTGTGTGTGTGTGTGTGTGTGTATGTGTGTGTACGGTCGGTAGCAAAGATACTGTAGGATCTTTGACCAGTAGATGCAGCTCACACTTCGGTCGAGGCTTTCCAGGCAAGTGGCCAAAACCTCTGGTGACTCATGGAGAGTGACCGGAACCTCCGGGAAGCTCACGGAAACCTTAGGTGGGGTGCAAGGTCTCCAGAGGTTTCCGTTCAGGTTTCCTAAGTAAAACAGGGGCATAAAGCAGGGCGCTGAGCACGCAGCCTTGAGGTGCTCCTGCACTAATTGTTAAGAGGATGAAGTGGTTCCTCCAATTCGAACAGACTGTGGTCTATAGTTGAAGGTCGAGGATCCAATTGCAGAGGTATGTGCAGAGGCCCAGTTCCGTGAGCTTGGTAAGCAGCTTGGAAGGGATGTTAGTATTAAATGCCAAGCTGTAGTCTGTTTATCAACAGCCTGACGTACGTGTTTTTATTGTCCAAGTGATCCAGTGCAGAGTAGAGAGCCAGTGAAATTGCATCTACTGTTGACCTGTTGTGGCGGTAAGCGAACTGTCGTGGGTTGAGGTTCTTGTCGAGGTAGGAGTTGATGTGCACCATAACCAACCTCTCAAAGCACTTCTTCACCACAGACGTTAGTGCCACTGGTCGATAGTCATTGATGCACGTCACCTTACTTTTCTTCGGCACTGGTATTATTGATGCCCTCAAAGCAGGTGGGAACCTCAGACCTCAGAAGAGAGAGGTTGAAAATGTCTGCAAAAACTCCCGCCAGTTTTTGCACAGGTCTTGTGAACTCGACTGGGTATACCATCAGGTCCAGGCGCTTTCCAAGGATTCACCCCCTTGAAGGATCTTCTGACGTCGGCCTCTGTGACTGTGACTGTAACACCATCAGGGCGAATAGGGGCTCGGGAAGGCACATCAGTGTTCACCCTATCCGTACATAAAACGCATTGAGCTCCTCAGGGAGTGATGCTTCGCTGTCATTTGAGCCGCCTCCCGATTTCCTCCTGATTTGAGCCGCCTCCTGATCTTCGGTTAATTTATTGTGTTGCACAGGGAGCCAAATGCAACGTAAGTTTGTTTGGAACTGCATATATCAATGTATTTCTAAATGACAATAAAGTTTGTTTGACTTTGACTTGACTTGATTTCTCCTTGTAGGATGTGATGGCACTCAAGCCTTGCCACAGTTGCCTTTTGGCCTTTTTGATGGCCTTACCAAGATCGTATCTGGACTTATAGACCTCTGCATTGCCATACCTGAATGCCCGGGATCTGGTCTTCAGAAGGATGCGGATCTCATGGTTCATCCAAGGCTTCTGGTTAGGAAACACTTGGAAGGTTTTTGTTGGAACGTAGTCCTCCACACATTTCCTTATGAAGTCCGTAACGACTGTGCGTATTCATTTAGGTCTGTTGCCGAGTCCCTGAACATTGCCCAGTCTATAGGCTTCAAGCAGTCCTGGAGTTGTTCCTCTCTAAGCTATGGTACTGTTCAATTCACTTCTACCCCACTGCGGACATTGTCGAGGGAACTGGTGTGCTACAATGCTAAGTACTATGTTCTGCTTTCTGCATCTCTTTGTCCTACCTATAGTACTTGAGTTTAACTTGATTGCATTCATATACAGCATTATCTGATCTGGTTGGATAGCAGGCAAAACAAAGATTTTCACTTTTCCTCAGCACATTTGATAATAATAAATCCTAAAGCCACTCTTATTTTGAGGCCTGCAGTTTATTTTTCAATCATAAATGTAAGACAACAGTTAAAATAAGTGTAAGAATAGAATGAGTTCAGATGAATTATTTATTTCTCCATAGAGGGTGTCCGATGAACTAAGTGTTTGAAGCATGTTCTGATTTGAAAATATAAAAAAACAGAAATACTGTAAATATTAAGCAGGTTGGGCAGCATCAGGGGAACAGATGAATATCTTAACTTGAAAAAAATATTTTGCTTCACTCTACAGATTTACAGGATTGGATTGTGCTGAAGACCCCAAAGCTTAGTTCTTTTCAATTTAGTTTAGAGATACAGTGTGGAAACAGGCCCTTCGACCCACCGAGTCCGTGCCGACCAGCAATCTCCACATACTAACACTATCCTGCTAAGGACAATTTATAATTTTACCAAGCCAATTAACCTATAAACCTGCATGTTTTTGCAGTGTGGGAGGCAATCGGAGATCGGGGGGAAAACTTATACAAACTCGGTACAGACAGCGCCCATTGTCAGGATTGAACCCGGTGTCTGGCGTTGTAACCACCGCTGCGCCACCATAAGTTTAGCTTTCATAGCAAAAGGATTTGAGTATAGGAGCAGGGAGGTTCTACTTCAGTTGTATAGGGTCTTGGTGAGACCACACCTGGAGCATTGCGTACAGTTCTGGTCTCCAAATCTGAGGAAGGACATTGTTGCCATAGAGGGAGTGCAGAGAAGGTTCACCAGACTGATTCCTGGGATGTCAGGACTGTCTTATGAACAAAGACTGCATAGACTCGGTTTATACTCTCTAAAATTTAGGAGATTGAGAGGGGATCTTATAGAAACTTACAAAATTCTTAAGGGGTTGGACAGGCTAGATGCAGGAAGATTGTTCCCGATGTTGGGGAGGTCCAGGACAAGGGGTCACAGCTTAAGGATAAGGGGCAAATCCTTTAGGACCGAGATGAGAAGGACTTTTTTCACACACAGAGTGGTGGGTCTCTGGAACTCTCTGCCACAGAGGGTAGTTGAGGCCAGTTCATTGGCTATATTTAAGAGGGAGTTAGATGTGGCCCTTGTGGCTAAGGGGATCAGAGGGTATGGAGAGAAGGCAGGTACGGGATACTGAGTTGGATGAGCAGCCATGATCATATTGAATGGCGGTGCAGGCTCGAAGGGCCGAATGGCCTACTCCTGCACCTAATTTCTATGTTTCTATAAAGCTATTTATCCTTTGAATCCAAAACAAGCCACAGACCCGTGTGAATTTCAAGAGTCCTTGACTTACTTGCTGCAGATGCATGAGGCCAGTTTGCCTTGATGCTGGCTTATTCATACTTTCGCTGTTGATGCTCATTAATAATGGGATTCATGGGACACCATTGATTTTAATGGAGATTGTAGATTCAGAAGAGAAAGGATTCTGTCACCAAAAAAAATCTTTATTTCGTTTAATGTGTTTATTTACTTGCTTTTATATGTTCTTGTTTATTTTTCTAGTTTTTAACTATTTTATTGACTTCAATGTTCATAGTTTCTGATGCTCTAAATGTCAGAGATATTTGAAAATCATAATTATGACAGGTGGCAAAATTCCACTCTGAGTTTTGCTCCCTATGTTTTGTTTCGTTTAGTTTAGAGACACAGCGGGAAACAAGCCCTTCGGCCCACCGAGTCCAGGCCGACCAGCGATCCCCATGCATTAACACCATCCTGCACACTAGGGACAATTTACATTTATACCATACCAATTAACCTACAACCCTGCACATCTTCAAAGTCATAGAGTCATAGAGTAATACAGTGTAGAAACAGGCCTTTCGGCCCAACTCACCCACACAGGCCAACGTTGTCCCAGCTACCCTAGTCGCACTTGCCTGCGCTTGGTTCATAACCCTCCAAACCTGTCCAATCCATGTACCTGTCCAACTGTTTCTTAATCGATGGGATAGTCCCAGTCTCAACCACCTCCTCTGGCAGCCTGTTCCATACACCATGAAAAAGATTCCTATTAAATCTTTTCCCCTTCACCTTGAACCTATGTCCTCTGGTCCTCAATTCCCCTACTCTGGGTAAAAGACTCTACGCATCTACCTCTCATGATTTTGTTATCTTCTATAAGATCACCCCTCATCGACCTATGCTCTATGGAATAGAGACCCAGCCTCTTCTTGTAGCTCACACCCTCTAGTCCTGGCAACATCCTCGTAAATCTTTTCTGAATGCTTTCAAGCTTGACAATATCTTGCCTATAACATGGTGTAGGAGGAAACTGGAGCACCTGGAGAAAACTCACGCAGGTCGCGGCGAGAACATACAAACTCTGTACAGACAGCACATGTTGTCAGGATCGAACCCAAGTCTCTGGCATTGTAAGGTAGCAACACTACCGCTGTGCCACCATGGGGCATTTTTTGGGGACCCCTGTACAATGTCAGTGAAGGCCATGTACTATGCTGACCACTGGGCTCTTGCTGAAGATGTCCAGTGAGAAAGATGTTCCACAGCCAAACCACATAAATCCAAGCATGATGTAGAAACAAGAAACTGCAGATGCTGGTTTACCAAAAAAGACGCAAAGTGATGGAGCAACTCAGTGGGCCAGGTAGCATCTCTGGAGGACATGGATAGATGATATTTTGGGTCGGGATCCTGCTTCGGAGTGATGTGGGTGAGGGGGGAAGGTGTTTGGAGCCAGTGATTCTGGACAGAGACTCAATTAGACTAATGTCTAATTCCAAGTCTGCCAAGAAACAGGGTGGAAACAGTCCCTTCGGCCCGAGTCCATGCTGACCAGCGATCAGCCCATACATTAGCACTATCCTACTGGGGACAATTTACAATGTTATCGAAGCCAATTAACACACAAGTCTGTGCATCTTTGGAGCATGGGAGAAAATTGGAGCACCCAAAGAAAACCCACGCGGTCACAGGAAGAACATACAAACTTCTTACAGACAAGACATGTGGTCTGGATCAAACCAAGGTCTCTGGCACTGTAAGGCAGCATCTCTACTGCTGTGCCACCATGCCGTCTCTTATTGACATGCGCAAAGGCAGGATTATTTTTGGTCTTCACTTCAGATTACACCCTTCAAGCAGTATTATGCTTCTGTACATTTTGTTTACATTAAAGAATATAATGACTACTTTAATAGAAATAATTGACAAATCCATTCATTTCATCAAATTGCATTTATAAAATTGAAAACATTGCCATTATTACAACGAACGATGATTGCACAGCACATAAATGTTTGGTTAATGTAGTATGTAATCAATGACAAGAATACATTATGTACTGCTTGAAATTCAGTGTTAATGACGCAACATAACGCAAACAGATTTGTCCACAAGACCTTTAATTCCATTGATTGTTTGCACTTTGAATTCATGCTTATTCCCTTTTATCAAAAATAATTGTAAATCAAAGCTATGTGGTCACAATACTTCTTAGTTTTAATTGTTTGTTGCAACATTTTAAAACAAAATTGCACTTAAATTAATACTCTTTAATGATATAGCACCATGCTTTCTCCATGGTACATTTGATTCAGCCCCAAAACCTAATGGAGAAACTTGTGACCTCTATGCAAGTTGAAACATTTTATAGTCAGAGTCCCACACTAGAAACATAATTAATTCATTTTATTTTTGAAGTTTCTGCTTTTCTCCCAAATTCAAAGGAATGCAATTAGGTCAATTTTCAGATATGTCACAATGAATAAAAAAACATTCTTTGTAAGCGTTCTCAGCAGCTGAAGTTCTCCGTTAGAATTTTGATTTCACAGAAAAAATGTTTCAATAAAAATTTGCCAAAGAGATCAATGTGCAACATTTGATATGGTCTATGATCTGAAATAGACACAAAGTGCTGGAGTAACTCAGTGGGCCTGTCATCATCTTTGGATACATGTGGATGCCCATGTTTTCCAGAGATGTTCCTGACCCGCTGAGCTACTTTTGCACTTTGTGTCTTTTTTTGTAAACCGGCATCTGCATTCCTTGTTTCTACAATAATCTGAAATGTTAGTTACTTCTCTTTCCACAACATAGTCTGATCTATTAAAGTTTCCTACATTTTCAGCTTTAATTACAGATTTGCAGCACTCACAGTGCTTATATTTGATCCTCTTCACTTAAATCTTGTTCACAACATTGCTCAGTGCACGTAAACATTTTTATTGCATCATTTTTAAATTTATCCACAGTATGGGTGCTGAACAAAGGTCTTATGGAAATCACTGATAAGCTAGTATTGTGTTAACATCTGGATGTTAAATGCAAGAGTAAATAACCTTTAAAAGACTCTTTTTAAAATTTGGTTTTCATTTAATAAGATTTAGCATTAATTTTGATCAGCAGGCAAAATATATTGAAGGCTTATGTGCTGACCAGCAACACACTCATAAGGCAAGTGTTTATTGAGAGAGCACCATGCTCTACCTACGTCAGAGCAACCACATAACCCAGAGACCCAACCTGACAACTGCTGACTTTCAATCCGCAGCGATGGCTATTCAAGGAATCATTTATCAAGTAGGTGAATCGAGGACCAGAGGACATAGTTTCAAGGTGAAGGGGAAAAGTTTTAATAGCAATTTGAGGGGTAACTTTTTCACACAAAGGGTGGTGGGTGTATGGAATGAACTGCCAGAGAAGGTAGTTGAGGCTGGGACTATCCCAACATTTCAGAAACAGTTAGACAGGTACATGAATAGGACAGATTTGAGGGGATATGGAACAAACTCGGGCAGGTGGGACTAATGTAGCTGGGGCATGTTGGCCGGTGCGGGCAAGTTGAGCCGAAGGGCCTGTTTCCATGCTGTATCACTCTATGAGAAGACTTTCACTGATTGAGTGGCGACGAATATTTGTGCACTTTATAGAACAGAGAAGAAGCTTGCTAATCATTTCCGGATATATGATTTTCTTCTCCAATTTTTGCTGCAGTTGTCTTGAAACCCCCTGATAGAATATGGTAGAGCAAGATCTTCACCTTTCATTTCAGCTCAATGTGTCAATTCAATGATATGTTATTGCCACATATACCAAGGTACAGTGAAATGCAGTATAAAGCTGTTGGCTTTAACATCTTTCTTTTCTTTTCGGGTAACAATCAGGAGCAGAAAGTAAGTTTTTCTCCCACTGCAGCAAGTGATCAGTGTATTCTTACCTCGGCTCATTTTAATTCCCTTGCTTCACAACACAAAAACTCAAGCAAAACTAAGAAGTAGGAGCAGCTATGTAAAATGGTGCAGTGATCTTCAACCAATTAAGGTAAAAAAATATAATTGTTTTTCATATCAAAATGAATAATTTCAAAAATTTCAGCCAAATATAATCTTGCATCCCAGTTGGTTAACTTTTCAATTGAACACCATTGAGGGTTTTTTTTTCAATAAGTATGAACACTGCTGCAGTATTGATTTTGTGCCACTGGGCGTCAGTGCATGTTAATAAATATTATGTTGTATGTTCTGATGAAGGGAAATTAAAATGAAATATTAGTGCGTTGTTTCTCTCTCCACTGATGTCACCTGACTTGCTGAGCATTTACAGAACTTTGTTTAAATGTTATTTTTCATATTATACTGAATTTCCCTGCCATATCTGTTGTAATGGTGCCTGTACCATTTTAAAAAGCACAAAGTGTTTGTTCAGTAATGCAGATGATGTTTTGGGTTGGGACTGAAGAAGGGTTCTGACACGGAATGTCATCTCGCCATTTCCCTCCACAGATGCTGCCTGGCCTGCTGAGTTCCTCCAACATATTGTTTTGTGCAGTGTGAGTTGACAGAAGTGAGTAGGATATTGTATTGAGGGTGGTTTAGTAACAATAGTTGAATTTCACGGAAGGCCAAAGAGCTTTTCAACTCTGTGATAAAGTTTGTAATTAAGTATCTCAGGGAAAAGCTTTCCTGTTTCCCAATGATAGTCAAAATATATAACTTCATAGATCTCCACTCTTCAACAAAAAAGAAACAAAGAACTGGGATGCTGGTTAATATACAAAAGGACACAAAGTGTTGGAGTAACGCAGGAGGTAAGGCAGCTTCCCTGGAGAATATGGATAGGTGACGTTTTGGGTTGAAGATCGGTATTGACTCTAAGCATCATCTATCCATGTTCTCCAGAGATGCTGCCTGACCCGCTGATTTATTCCAACACTTTATGTCCTTTTGTCGCAGCAATGGCTTGTTTCATGGTTTCATATTGCGATATTCTTCATGACTTAGCTGGGAAAAGCAATTGTAAAGTGCATAAATCATGGGATCTTTCTCCCAGCAAAAATCATTGGATGATAGAGAGAAAGGATGTTGATCTGGCTGATGATGTTTCTGTCTTGATAGTGCTATAAATGAGACCTAGTCATCATTATGAGCCAGACTTCTAATTGCCACCTGATTGTGCATGGAAATGGAAGCTGTACATCTAATGCTATTCTATCAGTCTGTACATGTAAGAAAATATTTGTAAACACTGAGAATGTCTGTGATTTGCATCCAGAGGATGGCTGGCATAGTTACATCCCCATAAAGCACCTGCACTCAGAAACCTGAGACATTTCCACTAATTTAACTCAAAAGAAGATAATCGAGACACACTTGAGAAGTGGCAGGCGGTCGGATTGAAATAACACTCATTTTTCTGAATGTTTCAGAAAATGCACAGGTTGCCCAAATTCCCAAAGGAACAAATGTCGGAGTGGAGCAATAGACTGAAAAACCAAACCTGACAATGAGAGCTGCAGCTGTTACCATGAGTAATTCAGAGAAAAATTCCATAAATGGGAGTTTTGTTGGTTACTAAGCATTGGAGAAAGTTTTAATTGCATAACTGGCAGCTTTGTTGTTCACTCTCACCACCTTTAAAGTTGCAGACACAAGAGCCTCCACATGCTGCAATCTAGAGCAAAGAATAATGAACAAACTGCTTGAGGAACTCAGCAGATCAGGCAGCATCTAAAGCAGCAGATGGATGGTCCATGTTTCGGTCAAGACCGAAACACTAATGCACCTTGAGTGTCGACTGTCGCTCTACCTTCACAGTTGCTACCTAACCCATCGAGTATGTCTGCAAGTTTATATTTTACCTTTGAACCTGCGCACATCGTTAATATATTTTTACAGAAAGACATTGCCATAGAGGTTCTTGACCAGAGGATAACCACAGAAACATCAGGAATAGCAGGAGGCTGCCACTGACCCTACCTGCAGCTGTAGTTTGTACCACATGTCCATGTAACACAGAAAAAGACAATTTCAGTGCATGGACTCCATGACAGAATTGAGTAATTCCATTATGCTAATAATTTTCCCTATACCTATACATCCAATCCCTCCTCATCTCCAGAGTCGATCACTCACTACATATTCCTACAGTTCCTCAAGCAGTTTGTTTGTTATTCTTTGCTCTAGATTGCAGCATGTGGAGGCTCTTGTGTCTGCAACTTTAAAGGTGGTGAGACTGAACAACTTCTCAACATTTGCACATCTTTGGGATGAGGGAAGAAGCTGGAACACATTGAAGAAAACATTATGGTCTTATCAATTCCACATAGACAGCATTAGAAGTCATGATTGAGCCAGACACAAAATGTTGGAGCAACTCAGTGGGTCATGCAGCATCTCTGGAGAACATGGCTAGGATGTGTTTCAGGTTGAAACCCTTCTTCAGATTCCCTTTCCGGGTTGGGAAGTGTCCCAACCCAAAACCACACCGATCCATGTTCTCCAGATACTCTGCCAGACCATCATCAAAGGAAACCGACTATTGGCTGACATCTACTGACTCCCGTAGCTGTCTAGACTACACTTCTTCCCACCCCCTATCCCCTACTCCCAATTCCTCCGTATATGCCACATAACGGGGGTTCCCCTCTTCCATTATAGATTAAGCTCTCACGAGGGTCTCCTCGATGTCCCGCAGCTCTGCTCTTGCTTCCCCTCCCCTCCCTCGTTCATCACAAGGACAGAGTCCCCCTTGTCCTCACCTTCCACCCCATCACATACAGCATATAATCCTCCAATATTTTCGCCACCTCCAACATGATCCCACCACTAGCCACATCTTCCCATCTCCATTCCATTCTGCTTTCCGCAGAGACTGTTGCCTCCGAAACTCCCAGGGCAACTTGTCCCTTCCCACTCAAACCACCTCCTCTCCAGGTACTTTCCCCTGCAACCGTAGCAGATGCAACACCTGACCCTTTACCTCCCTCCTTGACTCCATCCAAGGACCCAAACAGTCTTTCCAGGTGAGGCAGAGGTTCACTTGCACCTCCTCTAACCTCATCTACTGTATCCGCTGTTCCAGCTGTCAACTACTCTACATTGGCGAGACAAAGCGCAGGCTCAGTGATCGTTTCGATGAACACCTCCACTCAGTCCATCTTAACTTACCTGATCTCCCAGTTGCTCAGCACTTCAACCCCTCCCATTCTCAATCTGACCTTTCTGTCCTGGGCCTCCTCCATTGTCAGAGTGAGGCCCAGTGCAAATTGAAGGAACAGCACCTCATATTTCGCTTGGGTAGTTTACAGCCCAGCGGTATGAACATTGACTTTTCTAACTTCAAGTTGCCCTTGCTTTTTCTCTCTCCATCCCCTCCCCTTCACAGTTCTCCCACCAGTCTTACTGTATCCGACTGCATTCTATCACTGCCCTGCCCACTCCCCTGACATAAGTCTGAAGGATCTCGACCCAAAACATCACCTATTCCTTCTCTACAAAGATGCTGCCTGTCCCGCTGAGTTACTCAAGCATTTTGTGTCTAACTCTGCCTGACCAGCTGAGTTACTCCAGAACTTTGTGCCTTTTTTGCAAACCAAGTCTGAAGAAGGGTCCCAACCTGAAACGTCACCCGCCAATGTTTTCCAGCGATGCTGTCTGACCCGCTGAATTGCTCCAGCAGTTTGTATCTCATTTTGTAAACCAGCATCTGCAGTTCCTCGAATCCACATGATTGAGTCAGGGTCACTAGGGCTGTGAGGTAGCAGCTCTACTATCTGCATCACCCTGCCACAGTGGGACAGTGAAAGTCACATAACAGAGCCATAGCCTGCAATCCCTACATTAGACAAGACTTGGGCTTTAGGCAGCTGCATACAGATAGTTGCAGCCTCCTCTGGACCTGATAGGCATGCTGTGCTGGTGGCCAAGAAAATTATCACATTCGTCAACACTGATGTCTCAAGATCCCACTGGGATGGTGTCGGACATGTAAACTGGAGTTGACAGTCAGTGCATCAAACTGTTAAAAGTCACCTTGTTTGCGAGGGCTGGTGTGTGTATCAACTTCCCTGATTATAAGACCACTTAGAACGTGGGCTCTTGGCTTTGCAGCTCTGACTGGTTCACAGATAAGAGGAGGCAGTGGCTGCACTGACAGCAGCCGAGGTATCAGCCCCCAGAGAATGCTCCATTAAAATTCATGCAGATCAAGCATAAGGAAGACAAATGGTAGCTGCCGCAATTCACTGATTCTGTGGCACTCCCTTCAAAGAAACACATTCGTTATTGCCTTTAAGACTAGCATTTATTGCCCATTGAAAACTGCTTTGCTGCGTCATTTCAGGCAATAATTACAAGTGAACCACATTGCTGGCAGCCAGACTTGGCATTAACAGCATGATTCACCCTTCAGGGTCCAGATGGCCTTTTATGACAAAAACCTGCAGATTTATTTAAATAGTTGGATATGAACTCCCCATCCACACTGGTGCAATTTCAACCCAGGTCTAACAGCTACTGTTCCATGGTACAATATTCCATCTGCCTTCTTTTTTGACTGCCTTCCCTTCTCATCCACCTGCCATCTCCCAACTGTTTAACTCCACCTCCATCCTTCCCTCCACCTCAGTGCACCAAACATCTCTGTCTCCTGTCTCACCAGTCCCTCTCTCCTATTTAAACTGGTTATCTCGCCTCTCCAGTCACAGTCCTTTCAAACCAAAACATCAACAAATCATTTTCCCCACAGAGGCAGACACAAAATGCTGGAGTAACTTAGTGGGAGAGGCAGCATCTGTGGAGAGAAGGAATGGATTACGTTTCGGGTTGAGATCCTTCTTCAGATTCGACCCGAAACGTCACCCATTCCTTCTCACCAGAGACGCTGCCTGGCCCGCTGAGTTACTCCAGAATTTTGTGTCTACCTTCGATTTAAAGCAGCATCTGCGGTTCTTTCCTACACATTTCCCCCAGAGATGCTGCTTGACCTGCCGAGGTACTCCAGCAGATTGTTTTTGTTGTTCAAGATTACAACATCTAAAATCTCTTGAGTCTTCACTATTCTATGGAAAGCCTCACGTTCTCAGTCTGGTAAGCAGACAGATTTATTGGCTGCTTGATAAAGGATGATGTGGTGAGGGCTCCAAGCAAGACAGACATAAAGTACTGGAGTAACTCAGCGGGTCGGTCGGCATCTCTGGAGAAAATGGACAGGTGGTGTTTCGGGTCGAGATCCTTCTTCAGGCCCTTTGGTATCTGATATAAACCAGGATCTGCAGTTCTTGGTTTTTACCCTTCACCCTCTCTATCATTTGCCCTCTGCTCCAAGGTGCTTCACAAAATTAAAATTAAATTGCTTCTCTTGATTTTTTTTTTCTCCTTTACAAATATATAAGACATACAATGTTATAGGGCAAATAAATGTGCAATACACCCTCCTACCTGAATATGGCTGAACAAACATTTATTTTACAAATAAGGTTCCTTTTAAGATACATATTCACCTTCAAGAGCGGTTCCAAATAATGGAGTAAAACTATTTTTCTTGCTAGATTGATGTAAAGAACAATTGCCCTGAAGTGCTGTGTGTTGTTTTTTTCAGGAACATGATAGTATGCTAGGTAAAACTAAACCTGCCATTCAAAATTAATCAAAAAGGCTGTACAGGTGATGCTTCATTTGAATTTCTAAGTATTATGCTATTGTGCGAAAAATCACAGCCTGCCCAATGTGATGAGAAAGCCCAAGATGTCAGAAAAATTATAGCATTCATCCTGTAAGGATAAGAGTGGCCAATTTCAGTCACTTTGATATGTGACATATCTTTGTTAACAATACATCCTTCTCATCTATTTCCAATTGTCATTGACAAAGAGATATCTCTTTGTGAACCAAGCCATGTTCTGTATTTACTTTTACATTTCATCATGTGGAATTTCTTTGCCTGTTCTGAAGATTACTAATTGACTTAATTAACAAAAAAAAGCAAACTAGCCAAATAATGAACTAACATCTGACACCAGACCACTGAACCTACAGATTTGCATTCAGCGACAGCTCACCCTAATTTAAAATGCATTTTAATTAAGCACCGCATTGAAGACACGATTACAGAAGAAAGGTTGTGACTCCAAGATGTCCTGATACTAATACAAAGGATAATGTATAATATATATTTACTATGTAATGTGTATTTACTGTCAGAAATACGTTAACCCTATGTTTCAATGTGGCTTCGGCATCAGATGGTTGAGAGTAATTACAAGAAAGGATATTAGGGAAAATTAAGGATGCCCAGGAAAATGTATTCTTATCAAACACAGTAATATTAATACTTATTTTCAAGTGTTCTGGTTTTAAGATTGAAAAGGAAAACCATTGAAAACGGAAATAAAAACCTTCTGCTTAAGTTGTAATTTTTGAAATTAAGGAAAAAAGTTTCTTATAAGTATTTAAGGCTAAAGAATAGAGAGTTCTATGAAATGAACTAATTGAGGTTGCAATGATTAAGAGCTGACAAAATAAGAAAATTGATGTGCAATCAGACTGCTTCCCTGCACCTGGGAACTGCATATATACTCTTTAGTCAACCAAGAATTGAGAGATTTAAACAGCTTCTTGGCGATGGTATCAGAATCATTCTAAACCTTGTTTAAAGAAGTCAAGTTCCAGATCCTCCAAATGTAAATCCCAACTGCCTTTCACGAATTGGTTCTTCGGCTGGAACCACGAGCAAATCCTTTTCTCCTTGTCGTGACATTAAATTTCTGGCAGGTTTGACAGCACTGAAATTTTATTGCTGCCATGGAACATCGACCCAATTTCTTCAAGGTGAGGCAAAATTTTTCTGACATTTTGTCCTTAATACAGATGTTTTCTGGAAAACAATATTAGCAGTGTTATTTAATGTTTTGCATCAACACTTCACATCATCCACCACTTCAAGCTATATTCTGCACTGAAAATTATATTTGCACTGAGAACTATATTAGAAACATAGAAAATAGGTGCAGGAGTAGGCCATTCGGACCTTCAAGCCAGCACCACCATTCAATATGATCATGGCTGATCATCCAAAATCACTACCCTGTTCCTCCTTTCTCCCCATGTCCCTTCTCCCCCATATTATGCATTGAGAAATATATTTGTTGCTCTACCTATTGTATGTGGGTTTGACGATAGTATTTAATTTTAATATTATCTGATCTGATTGTGTAGCATGTATATTTCTTGCACTAGGTCTTTGTTTCAGTCTTTACTGCAAATCATTGGACCAGTAATGCAAAGTCGATCCATGTCTATTATGCAGTTCAGCCCTGTGAGCACTGGAACCTTTGGAGCACTTCCTAAAAATAAGATCAAAAACATTAGGGGAAATACAATTTGATGCTATATTTTGCCCTGACATGTTGATATTTGAATGACAGCAGCATATGAATACTTTTACCTGTCTGCACATCTGGACGCCTGCAGCGACGGCTGCGGAGGGTTGAGGTACTGACCACGGGGGAAAATGGAAGAGTACTGACCAAATTTTGTGCCTTCCACCACAGTAATGAATGCTGTGGTGGATGTTTGTGTTAAATATTTATTGTGTATTGTGTGTTCTTTATCATTGTACCGCTGCTGGCAAATTCATTTCACTTGCACTTTATGAGCAATGTGACAAATAAAACCGTATTGTATTGTATTGTGTTGTGTTGGATCGTGAAGGGCCCGGCCCAAGGCCCTGGGTTTACTTTCTACAGATGCTGAAAGTTGATTGGGTTGAGTTAGCATTTGAGAGGCAATCCGTGGGGTATTGCCGTCTCAGAGCAGCAATTGTGCCTCAGAACATCTGACTAAAGATGAAGGAACATAAGAAGTTGAAACGTCAGTTGGGCTTTTAACTGTGTGTGATTGTTCAACCATGCAATATGAAGATGTCTGATCTTACTTCAGCATCACTCTCTGCCCTAACCCCATATCCCTGAATTCCTCTGATATAAATATATTGATCTCTGCCTGAATAAAGGAAAGTAAGTAGACATGAGGCATGAGTCAGCTATGGCAGATTAAAAACGAAACTAAAAGGTATAACAGTAAAGCAGCAATTGTCAATGTTTAAAGAACTAATACAGAGTTCACAAGTTTCGTAACTCCCTTTACACTATTCTTTCTTGCGTAAGGCGTGCACAGCCTAAAGTTGTAGATCAAGGGTAGACATCCAGGCCAGGACAGCATCACTAACTGGGTGGATAGCTTTGATGCCCCCAGGGAAAAGCCTCAGTGGGCAATCATTCACGATGTGTGGGATGGTCTGGTCTGATTGTCTGCAGTTGCAAGCAGGGCTGTCTGTCATCCCCCACTTATGCAGGTGATGGGCTGTTCTTGCATTGAGGGTGTGGATTCTGTTCAGGGTTAGCCATTGCTTGAGATGGAGGTCAAAACCTGGTGGTTTCACTGTGGGGTCTGTGATGACCTCTCCGTTGTTGGTGTTGGCATTTTTCCAGGCTTTGCGCCACTCAGTCTTGGAGTCAAAGTCTTCCAGGGATTTAACAGAAGACCAGAAGGGTTTGCGGGACTTCAGGCACATGTTGGATAGATTGTTCAAGTCAGCAATGGATGGGAAGGTCAGGGTTAGCCTCGATGGTGCAACTTTCATATGGTCCACCCTGTTTCGACTAATGCAATCAACCCAACGTGCACAAACAAATAGACCAAACAAATAGACCACTTTTGACCATGCCACTCATGACTGCCTTTACACTAAAAAAATCCAACAAGAAAAGTGCTTCAGACGCATTCATTAAGAGAAATTAAAGGAAGTGTGAGATCAGAGATTTTAAAAGAAGTGTGTAGGAAGGAACTGCATGTGCTGGATTACACCGTAGATAGACATAAAATGCTGGAGTAACTCAGGCAGCTTCACTAGATAGAAGGAATTAGTGACTTTTCGGGTCGAGGTCTGAAGAAGGGTCTCGACCCGAACCGTCACCCATTAATTCGGATGTCGAACAATACTCGTTCGAGACGCATGTCGAATAATCATTCTCGAGACGTACCAGGGCCCATCCCCGACCTCTACCTCCGCCACATCGATGATGGCATTGGTGCTACCTCCTGCACCCACACACAACTCACTAACTTCATCAACTTCGCCACTAACGTCCATCCGGCACTCAAATACAGCTAGACCATTTCCGACACTTCCCTACCTTATCTTGACCTCACTATCACCATCACAGGTGATAGACTTTTGACCGACATCCACTATAAACCCACTGACTCCCATGGCTATCTAGACTACACTTCTTCCCACCCTGCTTCCCATAAGAACTCCATACCCTACTCCCAATTCCTCCGTCTACGCCGCATCTGCTCCCAGGATGAGGTGTTCCACACAAGGGCATTGGAAATGTCCTCATTCTTCAAGGAATCGGGGTTCCCCTCCCCTACCATAGATGAGGCTCTCACCAGGGTCTCTTCAGTACCCCGCAACACTGCTCTCTCTTCCAATCCCCCTACTCAGAACAAGGGTAGAGTCCCCCTAGTTCTCACCGTCCACCCCATTTTCGCCACCTCCAACGTGGCCCCACCACTCGCCACATCTTCCCATCAACCCCCCTGTCTGCTTTCCACAAAGACTGCTCCCTCCGTAACTCCCTGGTCAATTCTTCCCTTCCCACCCGCACCACCCCCTTCCCGGGCACTTTCCCTTGCAACCACAAGAGATGCTACACGTGTAGCTTTACCTCCCCCCTCGACTCCATTCAAGGACCCAAGCAGTCGTTCTAGGTGTGACAGAGGTTCACCTGCACCTCCTCCAACCTCATCTATATCATCCGCTGCTCTAGATGTCAGCTGATCTACATCGAGTGACACCAGGCGTAGGATGTCGATCGTTTCGCCAAACACCTACGCTCGGTCCGCATTAACCAACCTGATCTCCCTGTGGCTCAGCACTTCAACTCCCCCTCCTATTCCGAATCCGACCTTTCTGTCCAGGGCCTCCCCCATTTCCAGAGTGAGCACCACCGGAAACTGGAGGAGCAGCACCTCATATTCGCGTGGGCAGTCTGCATCCTAGCAGCCTGGACATTGACCTCCAATTTCCGGTTGCCCTTGCTGTTTCCTCCCCTTCTCAGCTCTCCCTCAGCCCTCTGGCTCCTCCTCTTCCTTTCTTCTTCCTGCCCCCCCCCCCCCCCACCCTGCATCGGTCTGAAGAAGGGTTTTGGCCCGAAACGTTGCCTATTTCCTTTGCTCCATAGATGCTGCCACACCTGCTGAGTTTCTCCAACATTTTTGTCTAACCATTCATTCTATCCAGAGATGCTGCCTGTCCCACTGAGTTACTCATCATTTTGTGTCTATAAAATAAAGTGTGATGTTGTCAAAATAAGAATCAGTAACTCTGAGGATTGGAGAACTTAGCAAAGGCCTACCTTGATGGGAAAAGGTAAAATATAATACAATGATAACATAAAAATATATGGTACGATAAATATGTATAAATGTAACTAATAGCTAAAGTTCACATGGGCACACTAAGACCTACATTACAGAATAAAGGGGCTATCCCACTTTCATGAGGTAATTCACGAATTCTCCCAAGTTTCCCGTTTGATTTAAACTCACAGAATGTCCGTAACAAGTCCTTAGGAGGTCGTAGGAGTTTGTAGATACATCGTAGTGGCTCGTTATGCTAGCCGTAGATACTCGTGGCATCAGGTAAATCGGGATGTTTTTTCCAGCCCGATAAGAAATGGTCGGGATGAGAGAAATTGCCACTTTTTACTCGTAAGGAGGGCATCGAAATAGTCATGGGAATTCGTAGACATACTCGTAGGAGTTCGTAGCGGTTCGTGAACATAGTCGTGGAGGTCGTAGGAGTTCGTAGATTACCACAACCTTGATTTTTTCTTTAGGTCCTTTAAACTCGGCAGAGGTTTTGAATAAGTCGTGAAAGTGGAACAGGCCCTTAAGGGAATTGCAGATAAAATAGTAAGATTAAATGAGAACTTACCAGTTCGAAGGTTGATCTTTATTTTATGAGGAGTTGCGATGAGGGATTTCGTGAAGAACCCGCCAGCACGCATGCACGACATTCTTCAAAGCAGCGGTGTGGAATCACAGAACCAACAAACAGAGAAATGACTTGTTATAGTAAGATTGAAGAGACTCTAATTACCAGTTGACTTTATGATCGAGGGTTGGGAGCGGAGGGCACGAAATCCTTCATCGCAACTCCTCATAAAATAAAGATCAACCTTCGAACTGGTAAGCTCTCGTTTAATCTTACTATTTCATTTCGGAGTCACGTGAGTGACTTCGTGAAGACTTCAAAGCTCTGTGATTCCATGCCCTGGACAACGTCCATGCTGTCACACACCACTTATAAGGATGGATAGGAGTAATCAACTTTCCAGACTGCTTGTACTGAAAAAATAATAATAATATTTATTAACAACACCAAAGAAAAAAAACCCTCACTGGGGGGAATCTGTATGCTCTTGACCCGCATTCAGCACGGCCTCTGCGAACAATACAGGAGCGTTAACAGGTTTATTATAAAACCGTATGAAAGGTGGCTTCTTTCGCCCATCCCGCTGTGGCAAGAATATGGTCCATGGGCACCTCCATGATCCTTGCCGCCGATGTCGATGCAACCCTGGTGGAATGGGATTTAAAGACATTAGTGTCAATACCTGCTTCATTCAAGACGATCCTGAGCCATCTGGAGATCGTCTGTACCGTCACTCTATGGTGAGGTTTTTTGTGGCTGATGAGTAGGTATTTCTCCATTCCCCTTAATTTCCTCATCACTTTAATATAGTGGCGGATATGGGTGGCTAAACATAGCCTTGCATCAGCGGGGTATGCTGGAAACTTCAGCTGCAGCCCTGTGTATCCAGGTCTATGCTGCTTGAGTAATTCATCTATAAAGAAGATTACTTTGTCTGGGGTAGAGATCATTCTGTCAATCTTGACCTTGTGAAGTGTCTGTACCCTTTGCGCTGAAGTCAGTGCCAGTAACATCACCAGCTTCAGGGTGAGTTTGTCCAATTCAAGCCCTTCCATGGGCGACCACGTCCTGAGCAGGGTTAATACTTTCCCAATATCCCAGGTGATGTTGTAACGAGGTCTTGGCGGATTGGAATTAAATATTCCCCGCATGAGTTTGGACACCAGCTTGTTGGATCCTACCTCAATATTGAGGTAGAATGATAGCGCACTCCTGGCGCTGTTGATGGCACTGCTCTAGCTGAGGTGTTCGTCATGATGCAACCCCGCCAGGAATTCCAGCACATCAGTGATAGTAACGGAGTCATATGCAATGTGGGAGCGGCCGCAGTAGGTTTCCCATTTCCTGATATGTGTAAGATATTGCCGCCTGGTGGACTCCCTGCATGATGCTCCAATGGTATCCATAGTTCTTGATGATAGACCATACCGCAGTAATGGCCTGTTCAGAACCTGCAAGCCAATAATTTTAGGTGACTATGGCAGGGATGTAGTTCCCTTGAAACAGGGTTCGTCACCAATTGTGGGCAACCCTCTAAGAGGACCCATGGTTGACTGATCATATCAAGGACCACCGGATACCATGGCTGCGTAGGCCAGTCGGGTATGATAAGAATGCCTTTAGCAGCATCTGACTGTATTTTCCGCAATACCCGACTGATGAGGCAAAATGGAGGAAATGCATAGAAAAACCATTTCCCCCAATCTAGCGAGAATGCGTCCATCGCCATTGCCCCAGGATCTGGCTCCCATGATTCGTATGTTGGTACCTGATAGTTCAACCGTGACGCAAAAAGGTCAATATCCGGTTTACCAAATTTGGCTGTAACTTTTGCGAATATTTGGGGATTTAACATCCACTCGATGTTGTCATTAAATTTGCGTGACCTGGTGTCCGCCACTGTATTGAGCTTACCTGGTAAATAGGTAGCTGAAATCCAAATATTCCGTTGAATACACCAGAGCCAAATTGTATCTGCCAATTCATCACATGAAATTGACCTGGTACCGCCCACCATGGGAGCTTGTGTCTGTTTGTAAGTATACCATCGGATTGGGCACAATGATGGGCTTAAATGAGTCACGGATATTATCAATCCACCATTGTAACTCAATTTTTGCCTTGAGAGGCAGCTGCATAGGTCTATCGAAATGTCCAGCGTTCAATTTTAACGGTGAAATCTTGGCTCTTTGCAAATTTTGATAATGCAAAGGTCCGTATCGGGCAGCTGGAAAAACTGCTACGATTTTCCCAGCCAACACTGGTTTGAGTAATTTAGTAAATAATCTGGGGGCTGTGATAAGCCCATTTGGCAAAGCTTTGTATTGCCAGAGCTGATCCATCCAGGTAAACCTCAAGAACTTCCTGTGATGTTTCTGAATGGATACTGAATAGTATGCATCTTTTAAATCAATGGATGCCATAAAGCAGCCCTCAGAAATCAATGATTTGGCTGTTTTGAACGTGTCCATTTTGAAATGGGTATATTTTACAAAAGTATTCAAATGGGTCAGATCAATAATAACCCGACATCCGACATCCTTCTTGGTTTTAGTGAATATGTTAGACACAAATTCAATTGGTTCGTGTATAGTTCTTTCTATCACGCCTTTTTCTTGTAGCCTCAAGATTTCAGCATAGCCTACTGCCATTTCCTTGCTGGACAGTGTAAATTTGCGATTTGGCATATGCTGGGGTGGAGGAATTTGACCATTGATGAATTCAATCTCATGGCCTTGAATACTTTGTAAGATAAACTCATCAGAAATGATGGTTTCCCATGCCTCCTTAAAGAACCGTAGTCTACCACCAACATGTGAAGTTAGACATGCAAGTGCATGAAATCCAGACCGCCTTACCTTCATGGTTATCGGCGGTCCCTGACATGTTTGGCGGGACGTGGAGGTGCTGGGTTGTGCTGATAATGCGGAGTCCGCATTTTCCATGCTGGCCGCTGTGGGCCTAGCCCTAAAAAAGGCCTGGGCTGTTGAGGCTGCTGATATTGCGGCGGTGCTGGAGCGTGGGTCCTTGCTGGCCTAATGGCAGGGCCTCGTTGCCTGAAGAATGGTACTTTCCTGGCCGGCTGCCTTGTCAAGGTATGTGACCTCATAAGACCCATGTCTTTGGATGGTCATCCAATTCCTTGACCTGCTTCGGGAGGTCCTCCCCGAACAACTGTCTGGGTGGTGGCGTAGGGGGTGCTCTGCATAGTCCCGCGAATTTGGGGTTCAATGTGGGCTTGATAATGCTTTTCCTGAATACATTAATTTCATACTGTGTATTACACAGCAGTGCCAGAGCATCCTCTTGCTCGGTGTTCAGATCCACACCGTCCATCGACCTCGCAAAAGCAGTAATCCCAGCAGTGAGCAATTTCAGGATCCTTTGCAACTTCATTTCCTGAGCTCTGATGCCTGTTCATGGCCTCCGCAAGGACCTGCTCTTGAAGTTGATGGTTCGTGAGGAAGTCAACGGTAGCAGCCAGTTTGGAGTTGAGGGGTTGTCCTGACGATTCAGGTAGTGCAAACTTGGCTGCCACGTCCAGGAGCTCCTCCTGAGGGACCTCAGGTGCTGTTGGTGCGTGGACCAAGATCTCCTCATCTTCTGGCTGTCTCATGCTTTCCGTTGATGACGGGGATATATCCATGTGTCCCCTGGAACCAAATGTTTCCCGCCTTTGGCTTTGCTGCAGGATAAGTTCCATCATCCTCTCAATCCTGTCAATTCGCCCTTCGCTATGCGAGAACGGGCGGTCGGAGTCCTCATGCCCAAAGGAACTCCTGAGGCTCCTGTCATCGGCCCGTACCTTGTCGAGGTAATCTCGGTGCCGGAATGAGACGTCGCTACCAGCCGCCTCAGTGAAACTGAGCGATTCCCGCGCGGATCTGCTCAAGCGCCTCCTTTTGGCTGAGCTAGGTCCCGCTGCCTCCAAGGGCAAAAGCGGTGAGAGGTCGGCACCCAACGCCGCGGCGTGGTGACCCGACATCCGCACGGGCTTGCCGACTGTCCTTGATCTGGACCCAGACGGCGTACGGTCCCGTCCTGCCGCCAACGGGGGACACGGTGACCGTGGCGAGACTCCACCTGTGCGACTCTTCCTGGTCCTGCTGGTTGGTGAGTCTACACTGGCCCTCTCAGGTCTGCCAGTGGACTTGAGTCTCGCCAATCCACCAGTCCGCAATCTAGCGGCCTCTGGTGAAATCTCAGCCCGCGAAGGGCTAGGTAGACGGGCTCTATCCCTGGCTCTTCCACGAGGGCTCAGGGAAAAGGGCCGTGCAGCAGCACGTGAACCCTGTTTGCCCGGGTCAACCAACGATCCCGTTGGTGACAATGAGATGGAGTCAGGGTCTGCCTGCTCCGGCGCTGTACCGATGTCCTGCTCTGCGGGTGGCCCTTATGAAGGGCTGGTGGTGAGCCACGCTCCACCTCCAGCCGTCGACTGCAATGCGTTGCGACGATGTGTCGTGCATGCGTGCTGGCGGGTTCTTCACAAAGTCACTCACGTGACTCCGAAATGAAATATATATATTGTGTCCATATGTGCGGAAAACCTCTTAGAAATAGTGGAGGACTAGAGTCAGAATTGTACAGTACAGAAACAGGCCTTTTAACCCATCTTGTTCAGTTTTTTTGACAGGTGCATAGATAGGAAAGGTATAAAGGAATAAGAGTCTAATGTAGGCAAATGAGATCAGTATAGTTAGCCATCATAACCAAATGGGCCCATTTATCGGTGGTTTCTAAAATTCTATGATATTATAGGTATTGAATGAATGAGAAGCCTAAACAAAGTTGTTGTCATTAGAAAAATAGTTATCAATAAATTAATGAGAATAGACAATAGACAATAGGTGCAGGAGTAGGCCATTCGGCCCTTTGAGCCAGCCCTTCTGATCATAGCTGATCATCCACAATCAGTACCCTGTTCCTGCCTCCTCCCCACATCCCTTGACTCCACTATCTTTAAGAGATCCACAGATTCACAACTCTCTGGGTGAAAAAGTTTTTCCTCATCTCCGTTCTAAATGGCCTACCCCTTAATCGTAAACTATGGCCCCCAGGTTCTGGACTCACCCAACATTAGGAACATGTTTCCTGCCTTTATCGTGTCTATCCCTTAATAATCTTATATGTTTCAATAAGATCCCCTCTCACTCTTCTAAATTCAAGTGTATACAAGCCCAGTCGCTCCATTCTTTCAACATGTAGTCCCACCATTCCTGGAATTAACCTCGTGAACCTACGCTGCATTCCCTCAATAGCAAGAATGTTCTTCCTCAAATTTGGAGACCAAAACAGCACACAATACTCCAGGTGTGATCTCACCAGGGCCCTGCACAACTGCAGAAGGACCTCTTTGCTCCTATACTCAACTGATGAAACCTGATTAGTCCCCAGAACTTGAAGAACTGCATACCAAGGTTTTGGAGGAGATGGCAACAGAGGCTGTAGATAAAATAGCTTTCATCTCTCCAAATTCAATTGAAAAGATTTATTTGATTGTAAAACCGCCAAATGCAAAGAAAGATTTTCATTGTCCTGTCAGGGACACATGACAATAAACTCTTTTGACTTGACTTTGGAACTTGAAGAACTGCATATCAAGGTTTTGGAGGAGATGGCAACAGAAGCTGTAGATAAAATAGCTTTCATCTCTCCAAATTCAATTGAAAAGATTTATTTGATTGTAAAACCGCCAAATGGAACCCCTTGTTTTGCAAACAAAGGAAAGAAACTAAATGAACTTGAGACCAATTAGTCTGACTTAGCTAATGGGGAAAAGACTGGAATATTTTAAGAGAGTGATAAGAGAGCACTTACAAAACAAAAACAGGATTACAGAATTAAGGGGTAGAATTTACATCTATCAACTACCTCATCTACATTAGGTTTTGTTTAGTTTATTTAGAGATACAGCGTGGAATCGGGCTCTCTACAGAAGGAAATTAACCTACAAATTTGCTTGTCTTTGGAATGTGAAAGGAAACAGGAGCACCCGGAGAGAGCCTACGCGGTCACAGGGAGAACATACAAACTCAACACAGACAACACCGATACTCGGGATCGTACCGGGGTCTCTGGCACTGTGAGGCAGCAGCTCTACCGCTGTGCCACTCAGGTCTTGAACTTCAATTTACAGCAATTGAGAAGCGCTCGTGGACAGAATAGGTGTAACACTTGTGAAAGGATCTGAAATTTAAAATGATTGTTACCTTAACCATCTATTTGTCTGCAACCTAGGTATTCCCTTTGTTCCCTCTCCACCCTCCCCTCTCTGCTTCTTAATGTAAATGTGTATTTTGCATTAGTGACTGGTGGTCGTTGAACTGTCAAGTTAACTTCATTGCTCTCTTCATACATACTGCTGGACATATAATGTGTTCCCAGCATATTCAACTTCTGTTTCAGATTTTGCAGTTTTCCATTTGTTATTTCATTTCATTTTAGCCTTTTCTTAAAAATGTGTATGGACAATACAAGAGAAATGTAACGTGTAACAAAGAAACAGCCAATAAAGGCTTGCAAGGATAGGTAAACTGTGAAAGACGATCAAAAATAGAATCGCAGTCAGAAAGCCCCACAGCAAAGAAACAGGGCCTTTGACCCAACTCGTCCATGCCAACCAAGGTGTCTAACCAAGCTTGTTCCACTTGCTTGCGCCTGCTCCATAACCCTTGAAAATAGCCCTCTACCAGCACCCTCTATCTCCTAACTTCAAGCCAATTTTGTATCAAGATGACCCAAGGTGGAACGTAATGTTGTTATACAGAATTTTCCCCAACCAATTGATTATCAAACTTTACGGCAATAAAGTTGGATAGATGATTTGCAAGGACCGGTTTACCATTACATTAATTGTCTGTGATCTGCATAATTATTGCAAACGTTGGATAACATGGCAAACCCCAAGAAAACTCAGCCAGTCCTTTTGAGAGTTTCTTCACAGGAAAATACTAATAAATACACAACAAACCTGGAGAAACAATGAACTGCAGTTGCTGGTTCACCAAGGAAAGACACAAACATGGAGTAACTCAGCAAGTCAGGTAGCATTCCTGGAGCACATAGATAGGCAAACATCTGAAGAAGAGTCCAGACCTGAAACGTCACCTACTCATGTTCACCAGGGATGCTGTAAAACAAATCTGGAGCTGTTTTTATTTCCCTGTTGCTTTTTTGCTCTCGAAATTATTCATAATTTGAAATGAACGGCAACAATTTCCTAAGCCAACATTCACATAAATTGATATTTAAGCAAATGTCCTTAGGATTACTTTCTATCAAAGTATTTTTTATGTTTGCATAAATCTACCAGAAATTAACAATACAGTAATCGGTCCTCAACTCCTTCAGATAAGCTGAAAAGGAAATTGCATAGCTCGAAGTCTGACACATGCTGTTAGGTGACACCAGCTGTGTATTGTTGAGGGCCTTGCTCTCTATGTTATCAAAAGGAACACATTTCCAAAATGTCACCCATATTAAATTGAAATAATAATATTACACAAATATGTCCTCAAGTCAGCATGCAGGTTTTGAAAACGGTGTGCAATTATTATTATTCCATTAAAGGCTGCTCAGATAAGCAGAGTTTAAATTCAGTGTACTACTTGTGGGATCACTCTTAAATCATTGCCTTCTTTAACAAGTAGGCAACTTCATGAAATAGTCCCATTAGTAGCAGGTAATTGCTCACAGAGGCCCACTGTACCATCTGTAATTACCCATATACTTCTTCTGCATGTCGTGTATTTCCCAAACGGTTAAGCAAATTTATTCTGTGAACAGCTGAAGTATTTTGAGGACTGGTAGTGTCTTTTCTTCAATAAGAAATAAAGGAAAGGCCACCTTAAAACTGTCACTGCGTGACCTTGCAGAGTCAATGTTGTAAACTGCAGTGTTAAGGCCACAATTTCTGTGAACTCCAGAGAACAGCTTGATCAGGATGCAGAAGATTCCATAAATAACCATTAGTAGCAAATCTTCTAGAGCCAATATCCACTTTCCTTTATGCAGGTTGAATATCTGCTTTTCCCAGAGCAGTCTCTGGTCATGACTTAGTGAGTTTCCATGTACTGTGTCTGAAGGTGCGTTTTAATGCACCCATGGACAAATAATTTCAGTGTTCACCTAACCTGCATTGGTTGAAAGACAATTGCAGCTGATGAGCCAGGGCTGTTTCTTCTGCTACACTATCAGCTTTAATTCAGAGGCAATTAAACTGTCCAGCTATCTCCCAAGATGTGTCAACTGAAGACACAGATAGTCCTGCTTAGCTTTAATTAAAGTTTAGATAGAAAATATACTTATCCTGAGAGCTCCAGCCCCACTCTGATGGTGACTGTTCTTCCCTTCATATTTTAAATTGCCACGTTGAAGGCACTTTGCGGTTTTGCAGATACTGAAGATGGTTGTGAAAGATTGCAGCAGGATTTGGATCGATTGGTCAGGTGGGCGGAGGAATGGTTGATGGAATTTAACACAGAAAAGTGTGAGGTGTTGCACTTTGGGATGTTAAACAAGGGCAGGAACTATAGGCTGGTGAGCTTAACAACTGTAGTTGGTAAGTTACTGGAGAGTATCCGGAGGGACAGAATATACAGGCATTTGGATGGGCAAGGGCTGATTAGGGATAGTCAGTATGGTTTGGTACGTGGGAGTTTGTGTCTCACAAATCTGATAAGTTTTTTTGAAGACGTGACCAAAATGTTTGATGAGGGCAGAGCTGTAGATATTATGTACATGGACTTCAGCAAGGCATTCAACAAGATTCTGCATGGTAGGCTACTCTGGAATGTTACATTGCATGGGATCCAAGGAGAAATAGCTGAATGAATAGCAAATTGGCTCCATGGAAGGATACAGAGGATAATGGTGGAAGATTGCTTTTCAGACTGGATGTCTATGACTAGTGGTGTGCCTCAGGGTTCGGTGCTGGGCCTCTTACTGTTTGTCATCTACAGCAATGATTTTACTTTGGAGTCACGTGAGTGACTACGTGAAGAAGGCCGTCAGCCCGCATGCGCGTCATTACGTCTAACGCATTGCGTAACGACTGACTGGCAGGCGCGTCGCTCCTTCCAGCGGTAAGTTTACAAACCTCAGGTAAGTGTTTAAACTTTCTCTGAGGTCGCTTTGGCTTGGTTCTGTAATTCTTGCCCACAGACAAGTTTGAACCTTTGGAGAATGTTGAAGGTGAAGAAACGGTCCACGGCAAAACTAGCTACTGAAGACCACGGGAGTGCGAGTAGCAGGTGGCTGTCCATATCGCCTTCCGGGTCGCTGGTGGTGGAGCCTGCGGACGACTACTCCACATGGAGCACCTGATGGAGAGGTTGCTCCAAAATGATATGCTCCAAAGGAGGGAGGTATATCAATGCGGGTCTCCACAGGTTTAGCAACATGGTATTAACTACTGAGAGTTGTTGGGAACACTCTATGGGCTGAAAGCTTATTGCAGCAATATGCAACATGTGCATGTTCAACTTCAGATTGACAACACTACAACGGTGGCATATGTAAATCACATGGGTGGAATCAAGTTTGTATCTTGTAACAAATTGTCTAACCTTATCTGGCACTGGTGTATTACGAGGAACATTTGAGTTTCAGCCATCTACCTACCAGATAGATACAACATGGTGGCGGACACTAGATCGCGGAAACTTAATGACAACACAGAATGGATGTTGAATCAGGAAGTGTTTAACAACATTGTCGCCTGGTATGGTGTCCCGGATATTGATTTGTTCGCATCCATACTAAATCACCAGTTACCCAAAAATGTATCATGGGAACCAAGCCCTGGGGCAGTGGCAGTAGGTGCATTCTCGCTACACTATTTTTGTATGCTTTCCCCCCATTTTGCCTCATCAAAAATCAAGCAAGACAACGCCACAGGCATTTTAGTAGTGCCTGACTGGCCTAAACAGCCTTGGTTCCCACTAGTCTGGCAATGATAACACAGCCTTTAATGACTGTCCCCAAAAGCAGGAAACTGCTGGTTCACCCAGTGACTGGGAGTAACCATCCACCACATGACCGAATCAATTTATTGGTTTGCAGATTCTGAGGAGACCATACCTGGGGCTTGGATTGTCAGAACGTACAGTGGATGTGATAACTGCAGCCTGGAGGGACAGTACTAAAAAACAGTACATCTCTCACATCAAGAAGTGGGAGATGTTCTGTTCAATCTCAGACATAGCGTATGCCACAGAACGAATCACGGATGTCTTAGAATTTCTATCTACCCTATACTATGATCAGAAATTGAGTTATAGTGCCATCAATAGTGCCAGGAGCACATTATCCTCATACTTAGTGCTGGGATCGGGTCAACACTCTGTAGCAACACATCCTTTAATAACAAGGTTTATGAAGGGCATTTTTAATTCTATACCACCCAAGCCCTGGTACATGGAGATATGGGATGTGAGCGTGGTGCTCACGCTACTTCGCCAGTGGGCACCAGCTTCGTCCCTGCCTTTATCCAAATTCGCCCTCAAGGTGGTCATGCTCATGGCACTGGTCTCAGAGCAACGAGTCCAGACATTATACAAATTATGACTGGACAACATGACTACATCTGTTAATAATATAATCTTCTTTATTTATGATTTGATCAAACAGAGCAGACTGGGGGTGTCAGGACTCAGGCTAGTGTTCTTGGCACACCCCATGGACCCACGGTTGTGTGTAGTAACACACATTCTACAATACATCAAGGTCACCAAGAGCCTCAGAGGCTCCAAACCATCTGTACTGATGTTACAAAAAACCTTTTCATAAGGTATCAGTGCAAACCATTTCTAGATGGTTAAAAGAGGTCCTGGCAAGTGCAGGAGTGGACACTGACACTTTTAAATCTCACTCCACCAGGGCTGCATCTACGTCGGCAGTGAGGGCAATGGACGTCCCTCTTGACCACATCCTAGTGGCTGCAGGATGGTCCAATGACCAAACATTCCACAGATTTTCCAATAAACCAATTGTCGGACTGGGGTTTTTTGCCAGTTCCATTTTAGATTCTGTTTTATAGTTTCCCCCAAGGATAGGAGGGGTCACTATTATTATTCTTTGATGATTAAAGCATCAGAATTTTTTAACAAACTATATCATGTCTGAATGCATTAATCTCTCACTCATCCATGGTCAAGCGATGCAGTGTGTGACGCTTGGACTCATATCCGACATGAAATCGAAGAGCTTTGAAGTCTTCACGTAGTCACTCATGTGACTTCGAAGTAAAATAGTAAGATTAAACGAGAACTTACCAGTATGAAGTTTGATCTTTATTTTATGAGGTGTTACGATGAGTGATTAGGTGCCCATCGCCCCCAACCCTCATATTATTTATAAAGGTCATCTGGTAGTTCTAGTTCTCTCCAATCTTACTATGTTCAGGTCAACTACTGTTATCTGTGATTTCACACCGCTGCTTTGAAGATTGACGCGCATGCGGGCTGACAGTCTTCTTCACGTAATCGCTCATCATAACTCCTCATAAAATGAAGATCAGACTGGTAAGTTCTCATTTAATCTTACTATTTGGATGTGAACATACAGGACAAGATTATCAAGTTTTAGTGATGATACAAAAGTTAGTGGTTTTGCAGATAGTAAAGATGGTTGTGAATGATTGCAGCAGGATCTGGATTGATTGCCAGGTGGGCAGAGGAATGGTTGATGGAATTTAATACAGAGAAGTGTGAGGTGTTGCATTTTGGAACGACGAACAAGGGCAGGACCTATGCAGTAAATGGTAGGCCTCTGGGTAGTGTTGTAGAGCAGAGGGATCTAGAAGTACAGGTGCATGTTTCCTTGAAGGTCGAGCTGCAGATAGATAAGGTGGTCAAAAAGGCTTTTGGCATTTTGGCCTTCATCAGTCAGAGTATTGAGTATCGAAGTTGGAAGGTCATGTTGCAGTTGTATAAGACGTATGAGACCGCATCTAGAATATTGTGTTCAGTTCTGGGCACCATGTTACAGGAAAGATATTGTCAAGCTTGAAAGGGTTCAGAAAATATTTATCGGGATGCTACCTGGACTAGAGGGTCTGAGCTACATGGATAGGTTTTTGTAGGCTGGGTCTATATTCCATGGAGCGCAGGAGGATGAGTGGAGATCTTATTGAGGTATACAAAATCATGAGAAGAATAGATCGGGTTGATGCACAGAATTTATTACCCAGAGTAGGAGAATCAAGGACCAGAGGTCATACTGTAGGTTCAAGGTGAAGGGGAAAAGATTTAATAAGAATCCGAGAGGTAACATTTACACGCAAAGGGTGGTCGGTGTATGGAACTTGCTGCCAGAGGAGGTAGTTGAGGCTGGTACTTTAAAATCAGCACTGAACCTACCGTATCTGAATTCTGCTAACAAAGGCGCTTATAAATCCAGGCCTTTAATATAACGTATTTGGGATGTGCTTTAGGTAGATTCAATAATTCTAAGAATATATCAGGGAAACAGCTGAGATGTATAATATTCCTTACATCTCAGTGATTATGAGAGTAATCAGTACTTAGGTTTGTGTTTGCTGATTGCTTCTCTGGCATTTTTCTGCATATCTTTGGCTGTATATACTAAGATCCTTGGGACCTCTATGGTAGTACAGCTCTTTTTAGGTCAGAACACTAGGATTCTATTTATTTGTATTTTGGCACATATGGTGTTGGTTTAAGATTGTTTTCAATCCCAAGCTTTAGTTCCAAGTGCTGAACAAATCCATTTGGATGGCTCCAATTTTAATTTCACATGCATTTAAATGAGATGAAATTATGATGGAATTAAATTCACAGCTGTCCCAGTCCAGTTGTCCACACTCAATTCGGGTATCACAGTAAGGTTCATGACAAAATTCCTAAAAGAAAATCCCCTTAAGTTCCTTCGTCGGACATGGGCATCACAATAAATCGTGGAGTGGAGGATATAATTACTGATAGCTTTTGAAATATGACTAAATCAGAGATTGTTAATAGGCTCTGCGTTGCATTCCTAATGACCCATTTTCTCTGAGCACAAGAAGATCTAATTCAAATTGTGTGATGTCAAGAATAGAACACCAGTACTGACCCCATCAGTTGAAGCATATGCGTCTGTATTTTTGGTGTGTTTAAAAAAAAAATACACAAAGTAAATAAAATAAATAAATGAAATATCACATTCTACGTAAATGTTCAGAGCCTTTGCTATGACACTCAAAGTTGAGCTCAGGTGCATCCTGTTTTCACTGATTATCCTTGAGATGTTTCTACAACTTAATTGAAGTCCACCAGTGGTAAATTAAATTGATTGGACATGATTTGGAAAGGCGCACACCTGTCTATATTAGGTTCAACAGTTTGACGGTGCATGTCAGAGCAAACACCAAACTATGAAGTTGAAGGAATTGGCTGTAGACCTCCAAGACAGGATTTTGTTGAAACACAGATCTGGGGAAGGGTATAAAACAATTTCTGCAGACCCGAAGAGCACAGTGGCCTCTGACATTCTTAAATGGAAGAACTTTGGAACCACCAGGACCCTTCATAGAGCTGGCCACACGGCCAAAATGAGCAATTGGGGGAGAAGGGTCATGGTCTGGGAACTGACCAAGAACCTGATGGTCACTCTGATAAAGCTCCAGAGTTCCTCTGTGGAGATGGAAGAACCTCCCAGAAGGACAACTATATCTGCAGCACTCCACAAATCAGGCCTTTATGGTAGAGTGGCCAGACGGAAGCCATTCCTCAGTAAAAGGCACATGACAGTCTGCTTAGTGTTTGCCAAAAGGCACGTATACAAGATTCTTCAGTCTGATGAAACCAAGATTGAACTCTATGGCCTGAATGCCAAACGTCATGTCAGAATAAAACCAGGCACTGCTCATCACCTGACCAATACTATGCCTATGGTGACGCTTGATGGTGGCAGCATCATGCTATGGGGATGTTTTTCAGCGGCAGGAACTGGGAGACTAGTCAGGATCGAGGGAAAGATGAACGGAGCAAAGTACAGGGAGATCCTTGATAAAAACCTGTTCCAGTGCATACAGGACCTCAGACTGGGTCGGAGGTTCACCTCCCAACAGGACAATGATCCTAAGCACACAGCCAAGACAATGCAGGAGTGGCTTTGTGACAAGTTTGTGAATGTCCTTGAGCGGCCCAGCCAGAGCCTGGACTTGAGCCTGATCAAACATCTCTTGAAGGACCTGAAAATAGCTGTGCATCAACGCTTCCCATCCAACCTGACAGAGCTTGAGAGGATATGCAGAGAAGAATGGGAGAAATTATCCAAATACAGGTGTGCCAAGCTTGTAGCGTCATACCCAAGAAGACTTGATGCTCTAATTGCTGCCAACAAAGGTGCCTCAACAAAGTACTGTGTAAGGTCTGAATAATTATGTAAATGTGATATTTCAGTTATTTCTTTTTAATTACTTTTGCAAAAATGTTTAAACGTCTGTTTTTGATTTTTTATTATGGGGTATTGTGTGTAGATTGATGATTTAAAAAAAAATAATTTAATCCATTTTAGAATAAGGCTGTAACGTAACAAAATGTAGAAAAACTGAAGGGTCTGAATACATTCTATAAAATAAACTGCTGGAGGAACTCGGTGGGTAAAGCAGCATCTGTGCAGGCAAAGCAATATTTGATGTTTCAGGTCAGTCCTGCATTCAACACTAATTTTAATTATTTCCTTGTTCAGGTCATTTGCCTTGCTTGTCCTGGAGATAGTGTATCGTACCAGAATAATGCAAAGTATCAGTAGCATGTGTAGGAAGGAAATGCAGATGCTGCTTTACACCAGAGGTAGACACAAAATACTGGGATCAGGCCGCATCTCTGGAGAGGAGTAGGTGATGTTTACAGTCGAGACCGTTCTTCAGACTGACAGTCAGGGGAAAAAGAAATGAGAGATATAGAAGGTAAACAATATCTTTCATTCATTAGTTCTATTTACCTTCAATATCTCTCGCTTCCCTTTCCCCTATCAGTCTGAAGAAGGGTCTCCCTGAAACTCTCTGGAAATTCTGCCTATGTTTCAGCAGGAAAATCCTTGTAAAGATACTATCCTGATGTAACTGTGGTCGTATAATCATGAAAAAAATATGGTATAGATAAAGGCTATTTGGCCGAACTAATTTTCACCCTCCTGTTTGGCTTTTGTTTAAAATGCTGGAGTAACTCTGCGAGTCAGGCTGTATCTCTGGAGAAATGGAAGAGGTGATGTTGAGACCCTTCTTTAGACTGCCTTCAGGGAAACCTCTCTAATCTTCACACATTCTGCGAGTTTGTGAGCGCCAGTAGTCTGAGGGAGAGTCTGAAAAGGATATCTTTCACGATGGACGATATCTTTCGATAAAATGCTTTTGGATCTCCTGAGGATATGAAAGATCTGTATAGGTGGAAGTTCTCTCCTGATTATAATACACAATTTTTGAAAAGAGTTCAAACATTTTTCTTCAGTTCATCGAATTTAACGGCATCAATACCTTTCCGTTCTTCGTCAGCTGAACTGTGTACCTTAGGGACATGGGGGGAAAAAAAGCAGGATTGAGGTACTGATTTCAGATGATCAGCCATCAAATGGTGGTGCTGGCTCGAAGGGCTGAATGGCCTACACCTGCTTTTTTTTCCTCTCTACCTGAATCATCTGCCCGATTAATAATTTGGCCTTGTTTCCGCACACCCCTGTCTCAGTTTTTTTTTAATTGAAATTCACTTACATTGACATTTTATTCTTCTTGTATGTAATGGATTGTAGCAAATGAAAGCTTTTGAATTGCTGAACAAATTATTTGTGGCCTAACAGAAGCATCCAAAGGAGATTGTCACATTTAAGAGGGATATCCCGTAATTGGCAAGCGGGCGTGTAACACTTTCAGGAGAGTTCAAAAGATCAGTCTCTGAATTATTCTGTTAGCCTCACCTTTACCATTCAACTCAAGGATTTTTCAAGTTGTTCCTCCCCTGGCCCATTACAGGCTAAATGATGAATTCTATTCTGGAGGACAGATGGATGTGGTACTTACACCGCAATGATTTAATAATAGGATAGATGTAATTCGTTGCAGGGCAAATCAGTTAACATTTAAGGAACAAGACACTTTTGAGATAAAGCAAACTTGGTTGTGGAGGGGATTTTATGTGTGAGGTTTATAAGAGGAAATAATGGGTGAGGATCATGAGAATGAATACTTAGGTTTTTTTTGCCCTATGCTAATGATATGGGTTCAGGAAGCAAATTGTGAGCATGTTAGTTTTGCTGACAGTAGAGAACATTGTTGAAGCAAATTACTTGATTTTATACACAAACACATGCTAGGTGACCTCAATGCAACCAGAACTAAAAAAAAAAAAAATACTGCACTTGAGAAGAACTTCCTTAAAGAGAACTAAATGGTCAGATAGACATGCCAAACAAAATAGCTGAATCAAAACACAGCTAAATCTTACAACAGGAAGGCTAAGGAGACATCTTACTTACTGCGGTTTCCTTCCACTTCAAAGAAAAGCAGCGGAACAGCCAGGGAAATGATTTGAATACTTTTATATACATTGTATACTTTGTCGGTGTTCTTTATGGAGCGACTAATGCTTACCTTGGGTATGCAAGCAAAGAATTTCACTGACAATGAAGTATTCATTCATTCTGTTACTCCAGGGATTATGATGATCTAGCCCTTATTTACAGTGAAATCAACAATTGGAGCTAAGAGTGTACGGGGGGGGGAGTCCACCAAATGAGCATGAGGGAGCAATAAAAGTCAAGGAGCTGAAAGTTCTGATGTATAGAAAACCAAGCAACAATTTACTTTTCTGATGGTCTGTTGTGTATTTCTATCTTTATGGAATTTCTAGCTTCTTGTCGAATTAATATTTCCTTTTGTATTCCTGGTTTTACTGATGATGAAAGTCCAGATTACAACTCAAACCTTATTACACGCATGCAAGCCTAGCTATAAAGACTCGCATAAATCTGACATTGTTCAGTTTCCTGCTCTGCTAAGTAAAAACATCTGATTAGTTTTCTCCTCTCTCATCAACAATAGTTTTCTCATTCCTTATTGAAGTTACATTTCAATCATCGAGTTATTCATTTTCTTAACAATAATTGGGGGAAAAAAAATGCCCTTTTGTGACCATATTCTTCATTAAAGATTGCTGACAATGACCACGAGAGCGCAATAAAAGTCAAGAAGCTGAAAGTTCTGATGTAAAGAAAACCAAGCAACAATTTACTTTTCTGATGGTCTCATGAAAGGTCATCAAACTGATTCAGTACATTTGATTCTCTCATCATAGTTGAACTGTCGAGTGTTTCCAGTATTTTCATTGGAAATGTATTTAAATCCAGTATTTACACGTCGGAGTTGGATAGCCCTCCAGAAGTCCACATCTGCGCCAGGTATGTCGAGATGGGGCTCCTAAGGGACTGTATTAGGAACCTGGAGCAGCAGCTCGATGGCCTCCGTCTGGTCAGGGAGAGTGAGGGGGTCATAGAGAGGAGTTACAGAGAGGCGGTCACTCCAAAACCACAGGAGGCAGACAAGTGAGGAGCCACAATTGGGAAGTGAAAGGGGCAGAGACAGGGACTAGAGAGTACCCCGGTGGCTGTACACCTTGACAATAAGTACTCCTGCTTGAGTACTGTTGGGGGGGGGGGGGGGGGGGGGGGGAGACACAGACTACCTGGCGGTAGCAACAACGACCGGGCCTCCGGTGCAGAGACCGGTCCTGTTGCTCAGAAGGATAAGGAAAAGAATAGGAGGGCAATAGTAATAGGGGACTCTATAGTTAGAGGGTCAGAGGGGCGATTCTGTGGACGCAGTCCGGAGACCCAGATGGTAGTTTGCCTCCCTGGTGCCAGGGTCTGGGATGTGTCTGAACATGTCCAAGATATTCTAAAAAAGAGGGAGAGGAGCCCGGGGACGTGGTGCATATTGGTACCAATGACGTAGGTAGAAAAAGAGAAGAGGTCCTGAAAGGAGAATTTAGGGAGTTAGGAAGAGAGTTAAGGAAAAAGACCGCAAAGGTAACAATCTCAGGATTACTGCCTGTGCCACGCGACAGTCAGAGTAGGAATGGAGGTGAAGGATAAATGCCTGGCTGGTGCAGAGGGCAGGGATTCAAGTTTCTGGATCATTGGAATCTCTTTTGGGGAAGGAGTGACCTGTACAAAAAGGACGGGTTGCACTTGAACCCGAGGGGGACCAGTATCCTGGCGGGGAAATTTGCAAAGGGGAGACTTTAAACTAGAACGGTTGGGGGGAGGGACCCAATTAGAGAAAGCTAGTAGACAGTGTCTGAGGCAGAGAAGGGAAGCACTCAGACTTAACATGTAGGGGGGGAAAAGAAGAAAAAAATAATAAACAGAGAACAAGAGGTGGTGGGTTTCTTAAATGTGTGAGAAGAGAAAGAGGGGTATAAAATGAAGGTAGAAGCAATTGGTAGCAAGGTGAAAAGTAAAAGTGGCCCTCGAACGGAAGAGCGCTCTCAGCGGCCCGGAGCCTCCGAATTGACCGCTTCCTGGAGACCGCGGCTTCTGAAGTCCACTGACCGAGCTAGGCGGAGATTCAACGCTGGCGAACTTGGCGAGAGATCCCAGGTTCCGCGAGGTCAAAGTCAGCGTTACCAGTGGCTGGAAAGTCAGCGCCTCCAGTGGCTGGAAGCTCCACAGACCACAGCTCCACGGTGTTCAAAGTCAGCAGTTCCAGCTCTCCGGAGCTCCTACACGGCGATTCCCGGTAAGGCATCGCTTGCTCTGCGATGGAATCCAGTGCTGCACTGAAGCTCTGGCCGGTCTCCGGCAGGAAAGGCCGCTCCAATCCAGATGGTAGGCGGTGAGGAGGGGGCGAAGATGCGGCTCGGAGAATAGTTGCATCCTCGACCAGGAAGTGATTAAGAAAACCAGTTTCCCCCTCCCTTCCCCCCCACATAAAAAAGACGAAAAGGCCTCCAAAAACAAACTTTAAAACAGACTAAAAATATGAAAAAGAATGAAAGGACAGATAACTGCAGGTGAGGCAGCCACACTCGATGGCGCCACCACTTGAACTGTTATGGTGGTGTGAGCTGCTTATTGACCCACATCTATCAATGCACCACAGGTTCAATTCTGACACATAACATCGGCATTAAACTCAATAAAACAACACCATAATTCTCTTACTGACACATCAAAAATCAGTTTAAAGCAGACAATTATTTTGTGAGGTGAGGAAAAACTGCAGATTGAATGGAAAGCTGGGAGACAAAATGAGAATATATCTGACACATATTAAAGTAATTTGATGGCAATTAGAGCTCTGGGGCTGAACAGAAAGATAATGGACATAAATTCCAGCATAAAATAAATTCCAAGGATTCTTACTGTTCTGGGCCCCACTAATTAGGCTTGAGCCTGGAGTGGGTGGATGAAGCATCCTACCTAGATCAGGAAACGTGTTTGTGTAAAGTGGGCAAGGCGAAGAAAAAGTACTCTGATTTCAAAAAGTGTGGAAGGCAGATGAGCTACAGAAGGATGTGCAAGACATGGTGAGTTGTCCAAACTATGTATATTTTTATATTTTTTGCACTGATTAATTTAACCAAAGTAATTAATTAAAGGATGTGCACGTGTATTTTGCGTGATAGGGTTATGAGGTTCCCATGTTTTATGTAGCTTTGAGCTGGCATTTCCAGATGATAGAAATACCTATGTTAGCAACTATTGTAAAGGTGAGGACAGCAGGTAATTGGGAATGAGTGATAGTAAGAGGACAGTAAAGGTAAACATTAAGATTAATTTTTTTGGGACTAAATCAAGGAACAAACATAAGCAAATTTACTACATTAGTTGAAGCTGATGTCTGCTCACAAGAACCACTCCATTCACTAAGTTTAACAAAACAAGAAGGCAGTAGGATGGTGAGCCACAACCAGCCATAATTCACAATGAGAACTAAAGGTAATGATTGGAATTTCCAAGTCCCTAAGAACATGTTATGCCAAGCATTTGTATTCACAAGCGAATCAGGGAGTGGAGACCTATCAAAAGAGAGTCAAGAGTGTTTAATTATCATATACCAAAACATTTGAGTGGCATGATGGCGCAGCAGTTGAGCTGCTGCCTTACAGCGACAGATCTGGGTTCAATCCTGACTATGGGTGCTATCTGTACGGAGTTCGTACATTCTCCCTGTAACCGTGTGGGTTTCCTCCAGGTGCTCCAGTTTCGTCCCACATTTGTAGGTTAATTAACTGCAGTGAAATTGTAAATTATCCCAAGTGTGCAGGATAGTTTTAAACGGATGATCGCTGATTGGCACGGACACGGAGGCAAGAAGGGCCTGTTTCCACGCTGTATTACTAAATTCTAAAGTCTAAAAAGACCTATTAAAATTATTTCTTGTTGCAGCAAACAGGTCTGTAAACATGGTACTCAATAGAAAACATAATAAACAAACATTTTTTTTGAATGGAAAAAACACAATATTCGTGCAAACCAAAACTAAAGCCCAGTCAACCAAGATAGTTTGCATTTCAAAGTTTAATAGATGTTTGTAATGTTTAATAGCCTGATGGTTGTTGGGAAGAAGCTTTTCCTGAACCCGGAGTTCAAGATTTTCAGAATCGTGTACCTTCTTTCTGATGGATGGAGTTAATGTCTTATTTCCTTAAAGAGGGTGTGAGGGGCTGACGCTGCCTGTCCTGCACCTTGATGTTGTAATGCTACTTTATAAACAACTTACTTAATAGACAGCTTTGATGTAATAAAGTCATTGCAACTCTATCAGTCCCTTCTTGAAGCAATTATTTTCTCTGGTTAGAGCATATCCCTACATATACTCGGCAGATTACATTATCTACATGACCTTCTACCAACATCTAAATCCTCCCCCCCCCCCCCCACACACACATTGTCTGTACATTACCCTCGACACACTCTGGACAGTTTTACATTTATACCAAGCCAATTAACCTACAAACCTGTACGTCCTTGGAGTGTGGGAGGAAACTGATGATCTCGGAGAAAATCCATGCAGGTCACGGGGAGAAAGTACAGACAAACACCCATAATCAGAATCTCTGGCGCTGTAAGGCAGCAATTCTACTGCTACACCGCCGTGCAGCCCTGGTTATTTTATTTTGTGATTATATCATTTTTAACAACCACACCATCAACCTGCATTTACGTAGAATGACAAATCTTCCTGAGGTAGCTCACAGGAACAACACAGGGAAATAATGGAGTGAAGTGGCCTTTAATAAGTTTTACTAAATGCTATACTTCTCTGTATTTCACATATTAGGAACCTGTGTCTTGCATCACAGCTTTTAATGTCTCACTTTAAAGAAATAACTACCTTTTTCATTCATCCTTCCAAAGTAGATAATCCTACATTTTATAGTCATGCAGCACGGAAACAGGCCCTTCAGTCCAACTCATCTTTGCTGATCAAGATGCTAAGCTGGTCCCATTTGCCCTCATTTGGCTCGTATTCCTCAAAAAATGTCCTATCCGTGTACCTGTCTAATTGTATTTTAATTGACATTATAGTACCTGCCTCAACTATTCTCACATTTTCTCACGTTATGTGCCACTTGACAACTTCTTCACATTATTAACCTATTTGGATCTCTTTGTGGGCTCATTTCTTCCGTTTCACAACTTGCCAGCATCTTTATATCATCAACACAAATAGGTATGGTGGTTTGAAAAGGGAATTGGCACCTAGGCAACAAAAGATCGCAGCGCTATTCATGTACATCATTAAAGTCCAGGATGCTCTTTGGAAGAGAAATGACAAAGTCAATGCCATCAATGAATATTAAAACTGAGAGAGGCTTACAAAGAAATTTAAAGGTGAAGTGACCTGATTGTCAGCCATCTCAAAGGTAGTTGGTAAATGTAACATGATGCAAACTAAAATATAGATGGCTAAGTCTTGAATGCATTTTTATATTCATATAATGCCAAGCATTTCACATCTCAAGGCAATACTTAATAATTTTAGATGAATGTGGGCCCCAACTGTACCTGAGGAAGGATGTGCTGCCGCTGGGGATGGACCAGAGAATTGTTACGAGAATGATCCCAGGAATGATTGAGTTAACATATGATGAGCGTTTGAAGGCAGTGGGCCTATAATTGATGGAGTTCCTAAGGATGAAGGAGAAACTTATCGAATAGTGAAATAGAGTGAATGTAGAGAGGATCTTTCCACAAGTGGGAGAGTCTAGGAGCAGAGGCCATAGCCTCAGAATAAAAGAGCGGATCTTTAGAAAAGAGATGTGGAGGGATTCTTTAGTCAAAGGGTGGTGAAACTGTGGAATTCATTGGCACAGGCGGCTGTGGGAGCCAAGTCAATGGATATGTTTAAGGCTAAGGTTGACATATCTTGATTGGTGAGGATTAATTCCACGGGGTTATGGGGAGAAGGCAGGAGAATGGGTTTGAGACTGTAAGATAGATCAGCTATGATTGAATGGCAGAGTAGACTTGATGGGCCGAATGGCCTAATTCTGCTCCTAGAACTTATGAACTTATGAATTAAGAATACAATATCTGAAGTTATCAAAGAGTGGCAGATCTGAGAGAAATGAGCAGTAAATCTGGTTAACCCATCTGGTTAGCCTGTGGAATTGAGTGCTGTATCAAGAAAATCAACATCAATTGCTCCCTCTCCTCCCAGATGGAACAAAGCCAGACGTCTCCTGGTCCTCACCTTTTACCTCACCAGCCACCGCATCCAAAACATCATCGTCCAACATTTGGAAAAATGTTCCCAATGTTGGGCAAGTCCAGAACCAGGGGCTACAGTCTTAGAACAAAGGGGAGGCCATTTAAAACTGAGGTGAGAAAAAATGTTTTCACTCAGAGGTGTGAATTTGTGGAATTGCCTGCCACAGAGGGCAGTGGAGGCCAAATCACTGGATGGACTTAAGAGAGAGCTCTAGGGTCTAGGGGAATCGAGGAATATGGGGAGAAGGCAGGCACGGGATATTGATTGAGGATGATCAGCCATGATCACAATGAATGGCGGTGCTGGCTCAGAGGGCCAAATGGCCTCCTCCTGCACCTATTTTCTAAAATGTAACATTTCTGTCATCTTCAACATCAATTGTAGGAAATATTGACTGTCTAGAAAATAGTTACTCAATCATGGAGGAACAAAGAACTGCAGATGCTGGTTTAGAAAAACAACTCAAATTGATGGAGTAGCTCAGTGGGTCAGGCAGCATCCCATAGAAACATAGAAAAATAGGTGCAGGAGTAGGCCATTCGGCCCTTCGAGCCTGCACCGCCATTCAATATGATCATGGCTGATCATCCAACTCAGTATCCCGTACCTGCCTTCTCTCCATACCCCCTGATCCCTTTAGCCACAAGTGCCACATCTAACGCCCTCTTAAATATAGCCAATGAACTGGCCTCAACTACCTTCTGTGGCAGAGAATTCCAGAGACTCACCACTCTCTGTGTAAAGAATGTTTTCCTCATCTCTGTCCTAAAGGAATTCCCCCTTATCCTTAGACTGTGACCCCTTGTTCTGGACTCCCCCAACATCGGGAACAATCTTCCAGCATCTAGCTTGTCCAACCCCTTAAGAATTTTGTAAGTTTCTATAAGATCCCCCCTCAATCTTCTAAATTCCAGCGAGTACAAGCCGAGTCTATCCAATCTTTCCTCATATGAAAGTCCTGACATCCCAGGAATCAGTCTGGTGAATCTTCTCTGTACTCCCTCTATGGCAAGGATGTCTTTCCTCAGATTTGGAGACCAAAACCGTACGCAATACTCCAGGTGTGGCCTCACCAAAACCCTGTACAACTGCAGCAGAACCTGGCAAGGATGTCTTTCCTCAGATTTGGAGACCAAAACTGTACGCAATACTCCAGGTGTGGCCTCACCAAAACCCTGTACAACTGCTGCAGAACTTCCCTGCTCCTATACTCAAATTCTTTCGCTATGAATGCTAACATACCATTTGCTTTCTTCACTGCCTGCTGCACCTGCATGCCTACTTTCAATGACTGGTGTACCATGACACCCAGGTCTCGTTGCATCTCCCCTTTTCCTAATCTGCCACCATTCAGATAATAGTCTACCCTCATGTTTTTGCCACCAAAGTGGATAATCTCACATTTATCCACATTATACTGCATCTGCCCATTCACTCAGCCTATCCAAATCACCCTGCAGCCTCCAAGCATCCTCCTCACACCTAACCATACCCCCCAGCTTGGTGTCATCTGCAAACTTGGAGATGTTGCATTGAATTCCCTCGTCCAAATCATTAATATGTAGTGTAAATAGCTGGGGTCCCAGCACTGAGCCTTGCGGTACGCCACTAGTCACTGCCTGCCATTCTGAAAAGGACCCGTTTACTCCTACCCTTTGCCTCCTGTCTGCTAGCCAGTTCTCTATCCACATCAATACTGAACCCCCAATACCGTGTGCTTTAAGTTTGTATGCTAATCTCTTATGCGGGACCTTGTCGAAAGCTTTCTGAAAGTCTAGATATAACACATCCACTGGTTCTCCCTTATCCACTCTACTAGTTACATCCTTGAAAAATTCTATCAGATTTGTCAGACATGATTTACCTTTCATAAATCCATGCTGACTTTGTCCAATGATTTCACCACTTTCCAAATGCGCTGCTATCCCATCTTTAATAACTGACTCTAGCAGTTTCCCCACTACCGATGTTAGACTAACTGGTCTGTAATTCCCCGCTTTCTCTCTCCCTCCTTTTTTAAAAAGTGGAGTTACATTAGCTATCCTCCAATCCTCATGAACTACTCCAGAATCTAAGGAATTTTGAAAAATTATCACTAATGCATCCACTATTTCTGTGGCTACCTCCTTGAGTACTCTGGGATGCAGACTATCTGGCCCTGGGGATTTATCGGCCTTCAATCCGTTCAATTTACCCAACACCACCTCCCGGCTAACCTGGATTTCACTCAGTTCCTCCATCTTATTTGACCCCCGTTCCACTGCTATTTCCGGCAGATTATTTATGTCTTCCTTAGTGAAGACAGAACCAAAGTAGTTATTCAATTGGTCTGCCATGTCCTTGTTCCCGATGATCAATTCACCTGTTTCTGACTGCAAGGGACCAACATTTGTTTTAACTAGTCTCTTTCTATTCACATATCTATAAAAACTTTTGCAGTCAGTTTTTATGTTCCCTGCCAGTTTCCTTTCATAATCTATTTTCCCTTTCCTAATTAAGCCCTTTGTCCTCCTCTGCTGGATTCTGAATTTCTCCCAGTCCTCTGGTAGGCTGCTTTTTCTGGCAGATTTGTATACCTCATCTTTTGTTTTTATACTATCCCTGATTTCCCTGGAGAACATGGATAGGTGACACTTCGCGTCAGGATCAGATTGATTGTGGTTGGGGGGGGGGGGGGGGGTGCGGCAGAGGTGAAGAGAGCTGGAAGTGAGGCAGAGGCAAAGGCAGAGGAAGGAATTTAGGTGGAAGGGGAGGATATGAAGGTAAATGGGTGTGAGTGCCGGTGGGCCACAGGGAAGAGAGGGGGGGAAAAGGGGATGGGGGGAAAATGGGAGGGGGGGTTCGGTGAGTTACCCAAAAGTGGAAAATTCAATGTTCAAGCTGTTGGCCTGTAAGCAACCCAAGCGGAATATGCGGTGCTGTTCCTCCAGTTTACGTGTGGCTTCACTCTGACAATGTAGGAGGTTGAGCATAGTGGGAATGTGAAGAGAAGTTTGTGGTTAGCAACCTGGAGATCTATTTGGCTTTGACAGACCAAGCACAAGTCCTTGCCAAATTGTTCACTGGGTGTAAGATTAGTCTCGCTGATATGCACGTAAAACATCTGCCTCATTTTAACCATATAACCATATAACAATTACAGCACGGAAACAGGCCATCTCGGCCCTTCAAGTCCGTGCCGAACAACTTTTTTCCCTTAGTCCCACCTGCCTGCACTCATACCATAACCCTCCATACCCTTCTCATCCATATGCCTATCCAATTTATTTTTAAACGATACCAACGAACCTGCGGCCACCACTTCCACTGGAAGCTCATTCCACACCGCTACCACTCTCTGAGTAAAGAAGTTCCCCCTCATGTTACCCCTAAACCTCTGTCCCTTAATTCTAAAGTCATGTCCTCTTGTTTGAATCTTCCCTATTCTCAAAGGGAAAAGCTTGTCCACATTAACTCTGTCTATCCCTCTCATCATTTTAAAGACCTCTATCAAGTCCCCCCTTAACCTTCTGCGCTCCAGAGAATAAAGACCTAACTTATTCAACCTATCTCTGTAACTTAGCTGTTGAAACCCAGGCAACATTCTAGTAAATCTCCTCTGTACCCTCTCTATTTTGTTGACATCCTTCCTGTAATTGGGCGACCAAAATTGTACACCATACTCCAGATTTGGTCTCACCAACGCCTTGTACAATTTTAACATTACATCCCAGCTTCTATACTCAATGCTCTGATTTATAAAGGCTAGCATACCAAAAGCTTTCTTTACCACCCTATCTATATGAGATTCTACCTTCAAGGAACTATGCACGGTTATTCCCAGATCCCTCTGTTCAACTGTATTCTTCAATTCCCTACCGTTTGCCATGTACGTCCTATTTTGATTTGTCCTGCCAAGGTGTAGCACCTCACATTTATCAGCATTAAACTCCATCTGCCATCTTTCAGCCCATTTTTCCAACTGGCCTAAATCACTCTGTAGACTTTGGAAATCCTCTTCATTATCCACAACACCCCCTATCTTGGTATCATCTGCATACTTACTAATCCAATTTACCACCCCTTCATCCAGATCATTGATGTACATGACAAACAACAAAGGACCCAACACAGATCCCTGAGGCACCCCACTAGTCACCTGCCTCCAACCCGACAAACAGCCATCCACCATTACCCTCTGGCTTCTCCCATTCAGCCACTGTTGAATCCATCTTGCTATTCCTGCATTTATACCCAGTTGAACCTTCTTAACCAACCTTCCATGAGGAACCTTGTCAAAGGCCTTACTGAAGTCCATATAGACAACATCCACTGCTTTACCCTCGTCAATTTCCCTAGTAACCTCTTCAAAAAATTCAAGAAGATTAGTCAAACATGACCTTCCAGGCATAAATCCATGTTGACTGTTCCTAATTAGACCCTCTTTATCCAGATACTTATATATATTATCTCTAAGTATCTTTTCCATTAATTTGCCCACCACTGAAGTCAAACTAACCGGTCTATAATTGCTAGGTTTACTTTTAGAACCCTTTTTAAACAATGGAACAACATGCGCAGTACGCCAATCCTCGGGGACTATTCCCGTTTTTAATGACATTTGAAATATTTCTGTCATAGCCCCGGCTATTTCTACACTAACTTCCCTCAATGTCCTAGGGAATATCCTGTCAGGACCTGGAGACTTATCCACTTTTATATTTTTCAAAAGTGTCAGTACTTCTTTTACTTTGAAACTCATAGTATCCATAGCTTCTCTACTAGTTTCCCTTACCTCACATAATTCAATATCCTTCTCCTTGGTGAATACCGAAGAAAAGAAATTGTTCAATATCTCCCCCATCTCTTTTGGCTCTGCAGATAGCTGTCCACTCGGTCTCTCCAATGGACCAATTTTATCCCTTGTTATCCTTTTGCTATTAACATAGCTGTAGAAACCCTTTGGAGAGAAACCCTTTTGAAGGAATGCTGGGGTCCCTAGATGGATTTGAGAGAGGTGGTATAGGGACACATGTTACATCTCCTGAGGACACAGGGGGAAGTACAGGGGAAGGAGGGAAACATTCTGCCAAGATGAGGTTTTCCATTCTAACACATCCAAAATGCCCTCCTTTATTAAACATGGTTTCCCTCGTGCTGTCATAGGTGGATCGCTCACCCACATCTCTGTTCTGATCTCGCTCCCCATCCTCCCAGACAGAAGAACGATGGCTGAGTCCCCCAGGTCCTCGCCTTACAGCTCACCAGCCATCGTATCCAACATATCCTCTGACATTTCCGTCACCTTCAACCTGATCCCACCATAAGTCACATCTTCACATCCCCACCCCTTCTGCACTCCCCACAACTCTTTGGTTCACTCATCCCTTCCCATCCAAACTGCCCCCTCCCCAGGTATTTATCCCCTGCAATCGCAGAAGATGCAACACCTACACCTCCTCACTCACATCCATCCAGGGACACCAGGAGTCCTTCCAGAAACCTTGTGTCCAGCCCCATCAGTCTGAAGGTGGGCACAAAATGTCGGAGTAACTCAGCGGGACAGGCAGCATCTCTGGAGATAAGGAATGGGTCAGAAGATGGGCCCTGACTGGAAGCGCCACCTATCCGTGTTCTCCAGAAAGCTGCCTGACTGGATGAATTACTCCAGCTGTGTCTTTTATTATACTCAAAAGCACGTTTTAATCACCATCACTTCTAATTTTCTAGTCTCTTATGGGATCATCGAATTAATTCGCCTCAACTGAAGAGGATTAAATTGATTTTGATCTTGTGCAAAAGATAATTATAAACCTGGTAAGGTAGATTGATTTTTAGTAAACCTGTACATACTCACTTCACTGATCTGGTCCAAATATCTAGCTTGTGATCAATGAATTATTGATCACAAGCAGCCTAATGAATAAATCATACCCTTTGATAAACACATTTCCATTGTTGCCCCGATAAAGCTACTGAAATAATATTTCTACAATACTAGCCACAATCAATTGCATGAATCATATTATTTTACAAAATATGTCAGGATGAATCATTGCCACTCATGTTTTTCTCTTTTTCCAAAATCTATATCTAACTATAGTTATTAAAAAAAAAAGCTTCTCACTGTACACATGAAAGTAATAAACTAAATTAAACTTTAGGTGGTCACATGTAAGGGGAAATTATACAATTAATTGCATGACCCTTAACAGTATTTATTTACAGAGCAATCTTGGAGTCCAAGTCCATAACTCCCTGAATGTTGAAAGAGTAGAAAGAGTGCTAAAGAAAGCATATGGTATATTTGCTTTCATAGGTCAGGGCAGTAAGCGTAAGAGTCCGGAAGTCATGTTGCAGCTTTATAGGACTTTGTAGAAATAATGAATCTCAGATGCTGGGTTTACAAAAATATAATACAGTGCTGAAGTAGCGCAGGGTCTCAGTAGAACACAGATAGGTGACATTTCTGGTTGATATCTTCATCAGACGGATTTGGAGGGGGGGGGGGGGGAAGAAAGATAGAAGAACAGAGGGGCATGACAAAGTTTGGCAGGTAATAGGTTGATACAGGGGAGATGGGCAGATGATTAGACAAAGCCCAGAGATGGAAAGAAAGAAGGTGTTTTACTCCAGCAATTTTGTCCTTTATAGGACTTCGGTTAGATTGCATTTGGAATAGACAATAGGTGCAGGAGTAGACCATTCGGCCCATCGAGCCAGTACCGCCATTCAATGTGATCATGGCTGATCATCCACAATCAGTACCCCGTTCCTGCCTTCCCCATAACCCTCGACTCCGCTATTGCGAGCAGTTCCGGTCGCCCCATTACAGGAAGGATGTGGAGGCTTTGAAAAGTACGCAGAGGAGGTTTCCCAGAATGATGCCTGTATTATGGTGTATTAGCTATAGGGAACGGTTAGACAGTCTTGGATTTTTCCTCTGGAAGGCCAGAGGTCATGGGTCAATCTGTTGGTGTATAAAGGTACGAGAGGCAAAGATGGGTGAGACTGTCAGTCACTTTTTCCCAGGATGGAAAGGTCAAATACTAGAGGGCATAACTTTAAGCTGAGAGGGTAACGCTTGAAGGAGATGTGTGCGGCAAGTTTTTTACAGAGGATGGTAAGTGTCTGGAATGTACTGCCAGGGAGTAAGGTGGTTGAGGCAGATGCGACAGTGGCATTTAAGACTTTTGGATAGGCATATGGCTATGCAGCGAATGGAGGGATATGGATTATGTGCAGGCAGATGTGTTGGTCTTGGCATCATGTTTGACCCAGACATTAGACATAGACAATAGGTGCAGGAGTAGGCCATTCGGCCCTTCGAGCCAGCACCCCCATTCATTGTGATCATGGCTGATCATCCACAATCAGTACACCATTCCTGCCTTTTTCCCCAAATCCCCTGACTCCGCTATGTGGGCCAAAGGGCATATTCTTGCACTGTACTGTTCCATGTTCCACAGTATATCACTGAAATGGATTACATGGCATTATCATACTCTAGAATTTTGTTGCCACATTTCCTACATTACATTGGAACCTTTTTCCCTGGTTAGACGTGTTGATGACTGGAGAATGCACCTTTTGGGTGAGAGTGGCAAGACTTGGGGGAGATGTGCGGGGCAAGATTTTTTGCCAAGAGAGTGGTAGATGCCTGTAGTGCACTGCCAGGGGTGGTGGTAGTGGAAAACATGACCATGGCATTTAGGAGGCTTTTGGACAGGTACATGGATATGCACGGGATAGAGATATATGGATCATGTGCAGGCAAAGAGGATTAGTTTAGTTGGTATCATGTTCAGCATGGACATTGTGGACAGGTGTTTCTGTTCCTGTGCTGTACTGTTCTACGTTTTATTTTCTAAGGAAAGAAGATGAGGCACTCCATTAGTCTGAAGAAGTATCCTGACTCAAAACATTGTCTGTCCATTCCCTCCACAGAGGCTGCATGATCCACTAAGTTCCTCCGGTATTTTTGTTGTTTGCTCAAGATCCCATTTCTTCATGAGATATGGATAACACTGGCAACACTAGTATTGATTTTCAATGCTTCACTGCCCTGAATTTAGGGGACGGTTAAAAGAAAACTCCATTGGTGGCCAGACCAGATGAGGATGGCAGATGATCCTCTGTGATGTGGTTGTGATTTGTTCTGTACCTTTTTATATCTCTATTTTCCCTCTTCCCTGGCTGTCGGTGTGAAGAAGGGTCTCGATACAAAGCATCACCTATTCCATTTCTCCAGAGATGCTGAGCTACTCCAGCATGTTGTGTGTATCTCTGGATTAAAGATCCATAACTCTGATTATCCACTCTTTCACCGATGCAATGGAAGCCCCTGTCTCTCCCTCCCTGAATATGGCTGCATTGTTCTTGCCAAACTACAGGGTTTTCTGTGGTAACAAGCTGTTTGGCCGGTGACCACTGTTGATCTAGTGTAGCTGTGTCCTGCATCTCTGCACAGAGAAGTTGTATCACTCGCTCCAGTTTACCCAGCATCAGCTCCTACAGGCAGCCTCATTGCTTGAGTGGCTTATTCCACATGAAACCATGAGCCGATGAGAGCACTGTTCCATTAATGCTGAAGTACCGGGTAACAAGTAAAGTAGCTTGCAGCCACAGCAAATGTCTTCTCTGTAGTGCAGGGGTACACATTTCTGTGAACATTCGGACCAGGAGCATGAGAATGAAAATGGCACTTTGTGAAACTGAGCTAATTTTCTGCTCTACCGATCTTCTACATGTGTGCAGTAGAGAGCATGTTGACTGGTTGCATCATGGCCTGCATCGGTAACTGGAATGCCCAAGAATGGAGAAGGGTGCAGAAACTGGTGGACATTGCTAGATTGCTAGTGTCACAGGTACTGCCCTCCCCACCAACAAAGAGATCAAGAGGAAGTGCTGTCTCAAAGAAGTAACTGAAATAACCAAAGATCCACACCACTCTGGCCACTCTCTCATCTCACCACTACCCTTGGGAAAAATAACACAGAGCTTGAGAACCATGACTTCCGTTCAAGAACAGCTTCTTCCCAGCAACCATTAGGCTCTTGAACCAAACTGGTTCTGCACTATTATAAACATCTTACTTAGTACTGTTCATATACTTATATACTTATATACTTGTGTAATTGTATTAATGGGATTGTTAATCTGCAGCAATAAGGTTTCCATTGTTCCATTCCTGGTGCATATCACAATTAAACACTTGTGACTCGCTTTGTTGGCAAAGCTTTCAATTGTTTGCGGCCAACAAGATGAAGAGCCACAGAATGATTAGTCAATAATTGGCCAGTTAATTTACTACTCCCACTTTGACTCAGCAGTACTTAGTTTCTAATAAGTAAATAGAAATAAATGATTTAGCTTAACAATATGGTCTCACAGACCAGCAACAAGATGTATGAAACGTTGGTTCTAATGATATTAGCCTGAATAGCACCATTAGTCAAAGAACGGCAATGTCAATAACGTACATTGCATGTGCCTCTTTGTTTTAGTGCAGAGGTTGGGTGCTTCTATCTTAATTGTACTGGCTTTACTTCTATTGGAAATTTTGTTGTCACCTCAAGACTAGGTGCCGGTTTCACATATTTTATATTCAGTTACTCAGTTCAGTACATTTTCTCCCGAGTCTTACATGTAAAATTTGATGAAGGAAGTAATACATTTTGTAAAAAGTGCAGCATTCATTTCCAGTCTTCAGATTGTTCTGTGTGAAGGACAAATTTGTTTCAGAAGAAATTGTAAGGCAATATTCATTATATTTTTTAAATGTTGCAGGATTATAAACAGATGTCTAGAGATACATGGTACTTGCATTGATAGTTAACTGCATGATTGACAGTTCACACTTATGTCACTGCACAATTCAAGAATTATGGCCACTGATTTGCTTGCCAGATAGTGGGTGGAGGTTAATGTTGACGGGGGAAATCTGGTGGCGAGGAGTTGGAGGCAGGGGTAGGTTGGTGGAGGTATTTGTTGAGAGTTATATTGTAGCACTGAGAGGTGGAGGGGAGAGGAGGGTCAGAAGGAGAGCAGTAGCGCATTTAAGTGAACAAGGATGGCACGTGAAGTAGTGCGGCATGGTGGTGCAGCGGTAGAATTGCTGCCTTACAGCACCAGAGACCCGACTTCAATCCAGACCACGGGCGCTGTCTGTACGGAGTTTGTACATTCTCCCTGTGACCTGCGTGGGTTTTCTTTGGGATCTCTGGTTTCCTCCCACACTCCAAAGACATACAAGTTGATAGATTAATTGTGTTAAAGAAGGAACTGCAGATGCTGGAAAATCGAGGGCACGAAGAAGGGTTTCAGCCCGAAACGTTGCCTATATCCTTCGCTCCATAGATGCTGCTGCACCCGCTGACTTTTGTGTACCTACTGATAGATTAATTGGCTTGGTATAATTGTAAATTGTCCCTAGTGCGTGTAGGATAGTGATAGGGTGCGGGATCGCTGGTCGGCACTGACTGGGTAGGCCAAAGGGCCTGTTTCCACGCTGTATCTCTGAACTAAGCAAAACTAAATTAAAGGACTCAACTTGTCTATCACTGATTCCTGGTATAGAATTTAACAACGTGGGACGTGCATAAAGTAACAATGAAACAGGCCTCATAAGTGCTGTGGCCTACTCTTGCATGAGCAGTCCATGATTGTCTGGACAAAAAAATCATGAAAAATAGATAAAGAAGAAAAATTGCAGTCTTCGGAGAATTTAGTTATCCACTATTGATTTTTAAAAATTATTATTGAAATTAAAATATAATGCTACATGATTCAGCTTCTTGGCATTAACAACCAGCACTTTTAACATAGCAAGAGGAGCTTTACAGGACTCTTAACTATGTCTAAAGAAATTTGGAGAGGTAGCCAATAGGTTGCTGAAAGAACTAAGCTTTAATAGTAAGATTAAACGAGCTTACCTTTTCGAAGTTTGATCTTTATTTTATGAGGAGTTACGATGAGGGATTACGTGAAGAAGACCCCGCCAGGCGCATGCTCGACATACTTCAAAGCAGCGGCGTGAAAAACACAGAACCAATAGCCGAAGTAAGATAGTTAAGGGCCTGTCCTACCAGCATCCGACTCCATGCGATGAGCGCAATCAAACCAGAAGCGGGAGCCGCGCGGAGGTTGTGTGATCCCCTGTACAGGGCCGTTCCCACCAGCATGCGCCTGCATGCGGCAAGCGTGACCAAACCGGCAGCGAGGGCCGCGCGGAGGTCGGGTGAGTGGCGCAACGCAAAGTGAGGCGAACTTGGTGCGAAGTCTTAAGGTAAGTTTGCCAGGACAGAGAGGGGCACACAGAGAGGGCCACACAGGCACACACACAGAGGGCCACGGAGCCACACACATAGAGAGTCATGGAGGAACATACAGAGAGGGTTATGGAGGCACAACGTTGAGACGGTGTGTAATGCGTCGAGGCGACTGCGAGCCGACAAGCCGTTGCCGCGCGCAATTTGCGAACATAGTCAGTTTTTCGGAGCCCCGCGTGATGTCGGGATGAATTCCGCACGGCTCTGGCGATCGAAGTGGGACCGGCTCCGCGACGCCGGACGGCTCACGCGACCATGTTGGGTCGCGCTCATCGCATAGAGTTGCATGCTGGTGGGACAGGCCCTTATGGCTCATGCAAGACTAGAACTACCAGATGATCTTTTAGATTATGAGGGTCGGGAGTGGAGGGCACATAATCCCTTATCGTAACTCCTCATAAAATAAAGATCAAACTTCGAACGGGTAAGTTCTCGTTTAATCTTACTATTTTACTTCGGAGTCACGTGAGTGACTACGTGAAGATTTTAAAGCTCTGTGATTTTCATGCCGTAGATCATTCCATACGACACACTGCTTCAGTTTACACAGTAGTGAGTAAATAATATATTGCTTGAAATTATGCAATAAATACTTTAATAATAATAATAAAAAGAAAAATTACAATCCCTCTATCCCGGGGGAAATAACAACAAATGATATGCAACAAAGCAAACAATTTTGAACAGAACCCAACACAGCATGTGCAACCCTGGCACTGTAACAACAGGTTTATCATAAATCTAGGAAAGTTTCTTCTATAGACCATCCTGCGATGTGCAGAATTTGGTCGAGCGGCACGTCCTGCACCTTCGCCGCGGACATTAATACCACCCTTGTGGAGTGAGATTTAACACATCAGTGTCTACTCCAGTTAGTCCAGAACCTGTTTATCCATCTAGAATAGTTTGTACTGTCACTTTTTATATGTTTCATGTGGGTCATGAACATTGGTGTCTCACAATCTCAGAGACTCTTAATTTAATATATATTAAGTCAGATGCTTAACCAGACACAATGTTTAATTGACAGAGTATGTCTTAAAAATTACATTAGGTCCAGCCTTTCTTGGCTTGCTTTGCTTGCTTATTTTATCTACAGACAACTGCATACAATTTAACCACAACATTTGTAATGTTTGTACTGATTGTACTGATATTAATGGTATGAGCATAACCATTTTAAATATTAGCTTATGAAAAGACAGTGACGTAATTGGAGTTCATTGCCGAATCAATGTGAGAACTATACTGTATTCTGTATATCTGGGTTTGATAGGATTTTATTAAAATTCCTCTCATAAATCAGGATATAAACGGATGAAACCCGATAAATTGTCATTCTGAAATTGTCCTAAATATGAGGACAAAACACTCCGAGCTCCATTCATGGTACTATAACTCGGGTGCAACATAGCAAGGAACTCCAATACATCTGATATGTTTGCAGTATGATAAAATATATCTGACTGTATACAAAAGATTTCCCATTCCTTATATGAAACATATATTGTTTCTTAGTGCTATCTCTCCAAGCTGCAGTTATGACATCCATGGTCCTATCTGACATTCCATCAGAACAATTAACATGGTCATGTAACGGATGACTTCTGCTGTTACTGGATGTACCCGCAATTACTGCACCTGGGATTTATCATGAATCATCATTCTGAGCACCAAAGGGACCAATGGCTGTGTAGTAATGGTCCCTAGATAAGTGACGTATCAGATATTTAACTGATAAGAATAGATACTACCTTGATCTTAGCCAAAAGGGGGAGAAGCAATACCAGTTTGGAACCACCAAACACCTGCGGCAGAGACTTGCTCTATTTTGGTGACACATTGCCTAATCAGGCAAAAATGGGGAAAATATAAAATACTATAAGGGGGGTGGGGTGTCAAATGGGATAGTCGAGGACTGAGTTAAAGGGAAAGAGAGTAAAGGGATGGTTAATGACCCCAGAATTAACGGGAAAGAAAGCTCACAAAGGGATAGGAGAGTATGGCCAAGTGTAATAGGGATTGATGTGAAAGGGGCCACTTGTCAACATAATTGTATAAGGAGTAAGAGTGTTGTAAAAACAAGCCTGAAGGCTTTGTGTCTCAATGCGAGGAGCATTCGTAATAAGGTGGATGAGTTGAAGGTGCAGATAGCGACTAATGACTATACTATAGTTGGGATCACGGAGACATGGCTCCAGGGTGACCAAGGCTGGGAGCTGAACATCCAGGGATATTCAATATTCAGGAGGGATAGACGAAAAGGAAAAGGAGGTGGGGTAGCGTTGCTGGTGAGAGAGGAGATTAATGCAATAGAAAGGAAGGACATTAGCGTGGAGGATGTGGAATCGATATGGGTAGAGCTGCGAAACTCTAAGGGGCAGAAAACGCTAGTGGGAGCTGTGTACAGGCCACCTAACAGTAGTATTGGAGTGGGGGATGGCATCAAACAGGAAATCAGAAATGCGTGCAACAAGGGTAACACGGTTATAATGGGTGACTTCAATCTGCATGTAGATTGCGTGAATCAAATTGGCAGGGGTGCTGAGGAAGAGGATTTCTTGGAATGTATGCGGGATAGTTTTCTCAACCAACATGTGGAGGAACCAACGAGAGAGCAGGCTATTCTAGACTGGGTATTGAGTAATGAGAAAGGGTTAGTTAGCAGTCTTGTTGTGCGTGGCCCCTTGGACAAGAGTGACCATAATATGGTTGAGTTCTTCATTAGGATGGAGAGTGACAAAATTAAGTCAGAAACAAGGGTTCTGAACTTGAACAAAGGTAACTTTGAAGGTATGAGATGTGAATTGGCCAAGATAGACTGGCAGGTGATTCTTAAAGGGTTGACAGTGGATGTGCAATGGAAGGTATTTAAAGACTGCATGGATGAAGTACAAAAATTGTTCATACCAGTTTGGCAAAAGAATAAATCGGTGAAGGTAGTGCATCCATGGATAACAAGGGAAATCAGGGATAGTATGAAAACAAAAGATGAGGCATACAAATTTGCCAGAAAAAGCAGCCTACCGGAGGACTGGGAGAAATTCAGAATCCAGCAGAGGAGGACAAAGGGCTTAATTAGGAAAGGGAAAATAGATTATGAAAGGAAACTGGCAGGGAACATAAAAACTGACTGCAAAAGATTTTATAGATATGTGAAGAGAAAGAGACTAGTTAAAACAAATATTGGTCCCTTGCAGTTAGAAACGGGTGAATTGATCATGGGGAACAAGGACATGGCAGACCAATTGAATAACTACTTTGGTTCTGTCTTCACTAAGGAAGACATAAATAATCTGCCAGAAATAGCAGTGGAACGGGGGTCAAATAAGATGGAGGAACTGAGTAAAATCCAGGTTAGCTGGAAGGTGGTGTTGGGTAAATTGAACGGATCCCCAGGGCCAGATAGTCTGCATCGTAGAGTACTCAAGGAGGTAGCCACAGAAACAGTGGATGCATTAGTGATAATTTTTCAAAATTCCTTAGATTCTGGAGTAGTTCCTGAGGATTGGAGGGTAGCTAATGTAACCCCACTTTTTGAAAAAGGAGGGAGAGAGAAAGCGGGGAATTACAGACCAGTTAGTCTAACATCGGTAGTGGGGAAACTGCTAGAGTCAGTTATTAAAGATGGGATAGCAGCGCATTTGGAAAGTGGTGAAATCATTGGACAAAGTCAGCATGGATTTACGAAATGTAAATCACGTCTGACAAATCTGATAGAATTTTTCGAGGATGTAACTAGTAGAGTGGATAAGGGAGAACCAGTGGATGTGTTATATCTAGACTTTCAGAAGGCTTTCGACAAGGTCCCGCATAAGAGATTAGCATACAAACTTAAAGCACACGGTATTGGGGGTTCAGTATTGATGTGGATAGAGAACTGGCTAGCAGACAGGAGGCAAAGGGTAGGAGTAAACGGGTCCTTTTCAGAATGGCAGGCAGTGACTAGTGGGGTACCGCAAGGCTCAGTGCTGGGACCCCAGCTATTCACAATATATATTAATGATTTGGACGAGGGAATTCAATGCAACATCTCCAAATTTGCAGATGACACCAAGCTGGGGGGTATAGTTAGGTGTGAGGAGGATGTTTGGAGGCTGCAGGGTGATTTGGATAGGCTGAGTGAATGGGCAGATGCATGGCAGATGCAGTATAATGTGGATAAATGTGAGGTTATCCACTTTGGTGGCAAAAACATGAGGGTAGACTATTATCTGAATGGTGGCAGATTAGGAAAAGGGGAGATGCAACGAGACCTGGGTGTCATGGTACACCAGTCATTGAAAGTAGGCATGCAGGTGCAGCAGGCAGTGAAGAAAGCAAATGGTATGTTAGCATTCATAGCAAAAGGATTTGAGTATAGGAGCAGGGAGATCCTACTGCAGTTGTACAGGGTTTTGGTGAGGCCACACCTGGAGTATTGCGTACAGTGTTGGTCTCCAAATCTGCGGAAAGACATCCTTGCCATAGAGAGGTACAGAGAAGATTCACCAGACTGATTCCTGGGATGTCAGGACTTTCATATGAGGAAAGATTGGATAGACTCGGCTTGTACTCGCTGGAATTTAGAAGATTGAGGGGGGATCTTATAGAAACTTACAAAATTCTTAAGGGGTTGGACAAGCTAGATGCTGGAAGATTGGTCCCGATGTTGGGGGAGTCCAGAACAAGGGGTCACAGTCTAAGGATAAGGGGGAATTCCTTTAGGACCGAGATGAGGAAAACATCCTTTACACAGAGAGTGGCGAGTCTCTGGAATTCTCTGCCACAGAAGGTAGTTGAGGCCAGTTCATTGGCTATATTTAAGAGGGCGTTAGATGTGGCACTTGTGGCTAAAGGGATCAGGGGGTATGGAGAGAAAGCAGGTACGGGATACTGATTGGATGATCAGCCATGATCACATTGAATGGCAGTGCAGGCTCGAAGGGCCAAATGGCCTACTCCTGCACCTATTTTTCTATGTTTCTATATACTTCCCCAATATAGCGAGAATGCATCCACCGCAAATGCTCCTGGATTTGGTTCCCACGAGACATATTTACACCACTGGAGATTTAATCCAGACACAAAAGAGCAACAGTTGGTACTCATATTGTCTGACAATCTATTTGAAACTTTTTGAATTTTAACATTCATTCTGTATTGTCATTGAACTTTTGTGATCTTTTGTCTTACCACAATATTGTCTTCTCCCACAGTTGTGGTATTGTCTACTTGTAATTGAACATGTAAGTTATTTATTGTAGAACAAACAGCTATCAATGCATAAAAAATGCCCCAATAACTCCAAATCATTCATACCATGTGTTTGGAGAATTAAATCATCTTGGACAGTCCATCGACCACCACAACTGGTGTTGCTGTCTTTGGCTCCCCATCTGAGAGCACTCCCAACAGTCTGTAATAACACTGAAGACTGCTGAACAAGCACATGTTTACTTCTAGTAACTTGTGCACCATTGAGAATCCATCATTGCAATTCAGTTCAACCTTTTTAGTTGGTAACTGCATGGACCTAATCAATGACCTGCACGCTTTTTATGCTTATACGCTGGTCTTTGCAGACTTTGATCATGCAGAGGTCCCAATTCGACAGCAGGAATGCTGCTATCACTTTACCAGTAACCCTGGCTACTTCTTGGATGGTGGGATAATATTTTTCACCAAGACAAATGCAGGCATTTGTAACATCCCCAACCTTAATTGTTGGTGAAGTTACTGACATATCAACTGTATTAAAGACAAACCCCAAATAATCAATTGTTTGGGATGCCTGTAACTTACATGATGTTTGGATGTACAGAACCTTAGCCTTTCAATAGGCTTATGGTTGCTGAACCCAGTTCTTCAGCTGTCTCCCATTTACAATTAATATATCCTCTAGATAAGTCATCACAATGTGATTCTGAGCACTCATTAACACCAATGTTGGTTTCAATAATTGTGTGAACATTCTGAGGGCTGAATTTAACCCATTAGATAATTCCTTCAGCTGACCCATCCAATTAATTGAAGTACCTGAATAATAAGGCATCTTTTTTAGGTCTAAAAATAGCCATATAGCAGTCTTGTGATAACAACTTCACTACAGTGTTGAAGTGTACTTTTTTAAATGCCTATACTGAACTATAAATTTAAGTTTGTGAGTCCCTGAATGACTCTGCAACTCCCATACTTGTGTCTGGGATATATTACTCTACCTGGCGAGTTCCTGGTACATTCAAACACCAAGTCGATCAGATTTAATTCAGAATTACAAAACAATTGTAATCTTACAACCAACCAGAGGTTGTTTCCCAGAAATTCCATGTGTGATGGAATGACATTTCTGTACTTCTGTAAATGAACCAGAAGATCCCTTCTCTTAATATAGGGGTTTGTATTCAACCTGTTTGTTTTCTCAAAGCAGGGATGAGAAGTTTTATAAGGAAAATATCCTTAATTTGTTTGGGCAGTTTTCCATCAATCATAAATCTGGTTATAGCTTGCCCAAATAATCCTGCATTTTTTGGGGTATAATGTTAGCCAAATGGCAATTTGCATCATACAACTGGGTTTGAATATGCATTGCAGAGTAACGCAAGCATGTCTTAAAATATTGGACATTATCGACCTTTGTACATCTTCCCCAAATACAACGATGCCAACTGAATATCAGCTAGAGGACATACTGGAACACATTTCCTGTCCTCGCATCATTACACTCATGGGTGCCCAATTACTGAGTTACTGTTGGCACCCTGAGCGAGGCACAATAAACGGATGTTTTATATATTTTAATACATTTTTTACTGTTTCAGTCATAACAGTTTCTTGGAGTAGGTGAGAAACCAAATAATGTTGGCCGCCAGGTTCATCCATAGCCTCACCAGTCCATACTGATATAGCAAAACTTGGTGCTACATCGGGAACACCCGGAGCGTTTCTATTGTGCTCTGGTGTATACACATAAGTAAGGACACCAGCTTCAAGGTCAGTTTCATCCTGCCCTTGTACTCCCGAGGCTTGCTCTAGGGAGACTTCATCCAGGTTTATGCAAGGCACTGGTGAACAAGATTCTCATTCTTCATAGGCACCAAACTCAGTGTATGGAAACTCCGTCGGAGCCTGCCTTAGAATCTCATGGGTCTTAGAACCCTTAATTGTTTAGAGTTTTGAGCATTTTATCTTGCTCTAAGGACTTCATCCAGACCTATGCAAGGCACTGGTGAATGAGATTCGCATTCTTTACAGGCACCATACTTGGTGTATGGAAACTCCTACGGAGTCTGCCTTAGAATCTCATGGGTCTTTAGAACCCTTGACTGATTAGAGTTTGGAGCATTTTATCTTGCTCTCGGGACCTCATCCAGACCTAACCAAGGTATTGGAGAATCAGAATCCCATTTTCATAGGCACCATACTCAGCGTATGGAAACTCCTTTGGAGCTTGCCGTACAGGAAGACGTACATGGGTCTTAGAACCCTTGACTAAGTCAAGCGTGGAGTATTTTCTCCATTTCCAGCCTCCCCCACATTCTTGTCCTCCCTTGGAGGAGAGTTACTTTCTTTACTGTTTTGTATTTGTGCATAAACCATATATGTTTAAAATTGTAATTCTGACAGGCACATTCTGCTTGCAGAATATTTGTATTAACCTCAGTTTCACACAGGGTTATATACATTTTCATAAAGGAAAAACTGCATCTGGTAACATATACTCAGAGCAGACTTTATTTTACAAATTGTGGGTATTTGGAGCTGGCATTTAGTGCAGCCGTTATCTCCAAACCTGATCTAAATAGCGGGAACCGGCTTTAAAGCAGCCTTATCTCCCGATCTAAATTGGAAACTGCAGTTTCAGCGCGTTCCTTTCAATTACCGCAGTTTAAAAATACTTATACTCTAGCTGGCTCCGTATTACAAGCCAGATTGACTTGTTTTTAATTTTTTTTTCAAAATATATGAACACTCTAGCTGGCTCTGCAGACTTACAGAGTTTAAAAACACTCGCAAGAAAGTTCATCAGTAACTTACCTGCGGGTTAAACTTACCGCTGGTGGGAGCTGTGCTCTCCACCCTGTCGGTGCCACATGCGTCTACGTAATGCTGAGCATGCGCCTAGCGGGGTCTTCTTCACGTAGTCACTCATGTGACTCGGAAGTAAAATGAGTGACTTCATGGAGGAAAGAGGTAGATAGCTGAATAGTTGGCCACTATTGTTTCATCGAGTAAATTTGGAAAATTGGAGGAACAGAGATGCCCTGGAAGGTTAAAGAACCTATAGCTATAGAAATATGTAAGAACCTATATTCAAGGTGATCATGAAAGCACATTGGTGTTGATATTGTTAATGGTTGGTAATTGCCATGTGATACAGTGAAAAACTTTGTTTGATTGCTATACAGTCACATTATATTATATATATATAAGCATAATCAAGCAATTCACAAGTACAACACGTAGTGGAAAAAAAAAACATACAAATGTGCAGAATGTACAGAATTATAGCAATACAATTAGAGAGAAAAAGTCTGAGGACAATATTAGACAATAGGTGCAGGAGTTGGCAATTCGGCCTTCGAGCCAGCATCGCCATTGAATGTGATCATGGCTGATCATCCATAATCATTACCCCAATCCTGCCTTCTCCCCATATCCCCTGACTCCACTATCTTTCAGTTAGGTTGGTTGCATTAGGATTGATTGCGTGTGAGGTTGCAATGAGTTAAGGGCCTGTCCCACTTGGGCGTCACTTGTGAATCCCAAAATCCTGGGGCGCCGTGTGTCACTGCCTACGTCACCACGCACCATGCGCATCACAATTCGTGCGTCATGACGCGTTAATTATGTCTTGCAAATGACACCCAAGTAGGACAGGCTCTTTAGGTTGCGGGTCAGGGACTACACCCCAGCTTAGAGGAGCACTGCTTTGCAGACTGATAACAGTAGAGTGAGGAATAGCTTCTTCCGTGCTATTATGTGCTTTCCAGCCTTTGTGTCTTTCCTGACAGCAGAGGGAAAATAGTAAATGAACAAGGTGCAAAAGATTCATGATGGGCTGCTTTCTCGAAGCAGCATAAAGTGTAGATGGAGTCGATGATGGGGAGGTTGGTTTGTGTGATGGATTGGGATATATCCACAGCTCAGCAATTTCTTGGGGTCTTGGGCATGACTGTTTCCAAACCATGATGTGATGAATCCTGATAGGATGCTTTCTACTGTTGATCTGCAGAAGTTGATAAGAATCGCTGAAGACCTGCCAAAGTTCCTTAACATTCTGAGGAAGTGTGCATTCCTGGCCATAACTTTAACATGGTAGGTCCGGCATGAATTGTTCATGAACATCAAGTAATTACTTTATGAGGCATCAGAGAAGATTCAGCATGCCTGTGAGGTTTCTCTGAAACTTCTACAGATATGCTATAAGAAGTATTCTGATGGGATGCATCTCAGCCAGGTACAGCACTGCTTTGCTCTTGACCACCTAAACCTGAGAGAGTGGTGAACACAGCCCAGTCCATTATGATTTGTAATTTCTTTCCATCCAGTCTATCTTCACGCTGGACGGACCAACAATATTTCCTGTCTCCCTGACCATGACCATTTCTCTCTTCTACCTTCAGGGAGAAAATGCAGGGGCTTGAAAGCTTGACATCCAGACTTTAGAACAGCATTTTTCCACACTGCTATCAGACTCCTGAACTAATCACTTATATTACACTGTCTTTCATGGAGATGCTGGCATGTCCTCTTACTCTTAACAATTCCTCACTTGGTTATTCTGTTATGGCTTCTTAGTTTATCTATCATTACCATGTATATTGTTCAGTCTAAGAGCTTCATGCACACAGGCCTCCAATCCGAATTATAGTTCTCCACTATCATCCTCTGGCACCTTCCACCAAGCCAATTTTGTATTCAATTGGCCAACTCACTCCTAATCTTTCAGATCAGCCTACATTTTGCTACAAGCCTTGTCAAAGCCTTTTCTATAGTCCCCATAGACAATGTTTATCGCCGGGCCTTGTGAACTCTTTTTGTCGTATCTTCTAAAATCTCAATCAAGTTTGTGAGACATGATTTACCAAACCCCCCCCCCCCATCCCCTCGCTCTCCCTCACGGCAGTCCAGGGGCATAACCACTGGCTCCATCGATTCTAGGCTCCGTTCTCTCAGGCTCCGGTTACTGGGCCCCGCCAACTGCCATGTGCGTTCAGACCACCTCCGTGCTTGTCTGGCCACCTCCATTCCTGTCCAGCCTTCCAACTGAGTCGAATTAGCTCTGGGCGACTTCGGCCCTCCACTGAGCATTTGGGGTTTTTCAGTTGGCAACGAGATCGTGACGCCTTGATAAAAGCGACTGGCTGGGTTTTCGGTCTGCAGCTACAGCTCGGCAGGAAGACTTCGGGCAATCTATGTCGACCCGGACTGGCTACATCGGCCGCAAGGCTCTGCCGACCCATAGGACTCCACCAACCGGTGGGGCTTCTCTGCAGCCTCTTGGGAGGTGTCTGGCAGTTCTCTGGACATTCACCTGTGGCTACAGATGAAGCAAAGGGCTCCACCATCTCTTCCCTAGCTGCCCACCAGGTCTGAGGATGCTTGGTTTGATTACTTTGGTCACATAGAAATCTCTAAGAATTAGATTTAAATGTTTACTCTATCTTTAATAGTGAACAGAAATGATAAGAATAGCATGGTAATTGAACAATAAACTTAAGAATGAAAATACCCGAAAGAAATGGTTATATAAAATGTAATAGATTTGGGAAACATTCTCCACCAGCACTAAACATCAGTGTAATTATATGGAATTTATAGCAATGTTACAAAATTTTGAGATTTAAAAAATCAAGTCTGCAATTTATCCCATCAGATAAAGCATAAAAAGAAGTTTAATTTGACACCTAATTTACTTTCATATCTTCAGTATTAAGAAAGTTATGGCCATTTTCATACTCGGAATTAGCATCTTGCTCCCCATTGCCTTTCAATTGACTTAACTCAAAAGCTGTGATCTGGAAAAATTAAAAGCCCATAACTTTCTTAAAAATTAAGAGAACTCAATGAAATTTTCAGTTATTATAGATTGAAGCATTCTGAAACAAATATTAAACAATCTTACTTGGATTACCTGAAATTAAAGCATGTAATTAGTTAGTTATCTAATTGTAGCTAATTACAAAATTCAATGAGTAGATCTAAACATCTATCCATTTCTTAAGAAAAGATAAACTTTTTTAAAATTGCCTAAGTGTCCAAATAACATTCACACAATAATCCACAATATAACATAATTTTTAAATCTAATTTTCATGAATTTCTAGGCCAAATAGAAGGAATTTAGTGTTTGATTCCTGTAAATTAATGGCCATTTAAATCAACTAGCGAGTGGGCTTTAGTGGAATGCGGTGGATTAGAACGTTGCGGTTAGCGGTGAAGTCGGGGGGAAAAATATTGTTTGTTCATTAATTTTTTGAGACCCCATTTCGCAACATAAAAATATTATTAAAGCCTCCCGAAAAACCAACTTTTAATATAAAAATAAACTATTTACCTTTTATTCTCCCCTACGGAAAATCCTTCTGGTTGTCAGTGCTCACGGCTTTTTAAGGTGATTTTTAAATTACTCTAGTTAATAAATAATCTAGAGTAATTTAAAAATACCTTCATTGATGAAATGTCGGAGCGATTTTTCTTCCGCAACTAAATCGCCCGACATTCATCGATTATCCCAGTCTGTTGAAAAACGGCACTTTAAGCCCGCCCCCCTCTGAAAGGCGCCAAAGTTGCGCACACGGGGAGCGGCAGAAGTGCAGCGCCGCTAAAGGTAAGTTTTGCAACATACCTAGAATTTATAATGTGTCCTTATCACAACACATTTGGATTCAGTTATGCACATAATTAGTCAACATGTTAAATGCTTTGTTTTGTAAAAGCAGATTTTATTCTGAATTTTGATTTATTACTATCGTGAATGATGATTCAAAAATTATTAAGTACTTCAACAAACTAGGTCAGTAACTGCATTTATTTAAATATACTTATTTAAGTTATATGTTCATTTTATCTTCGATGCTGTCTACAGACTTTGGGATTAGTATCAGTGCTTATTTTGTGAATTTGCTTCTCTTTTCATTTTATTTTTCTGAATAATTAAAAACAAATGTATTTTTATTCCTATTGTCTTATTCTCAATAAGATTGACATTTGAAGCAGTGCCACAACTTCATGGAGTGCACCAAGGATTCAACCAAGCAATTCATTAAAGTGTAGGCAATTTAAAATTGCAGTCACATCACTAAATATCCACCAGCAGATGAAACCTCCAACATTTGAAGAAACATGAATTAATCAAGCCAAATCATCATAGCTTTCTGAAAGGCAGGCTGCCCTTGACTAACTAAATCGGAATCTTAGAAGAAATCTTTAACTATAAATCTCTGATCTTGGATGTGGATGTGTGTGTGTGTATTTATTTGTTTGTGTGTAATCACATCTACTCAAAGAAACGACTCGCTAATGGGAAAACAATTTCATATTCCGGTAGAGATTTACCCCCTGGAGTCAAACATCGGCTTACCTGAAAATGTCCTGTTTTATTTCTTGAGTAATTAATAAAAACTAGACTGAGTGGGACCCTTTGGGTCCCATGGATCGCTAGTATGGGTGTTGTGGACTGAAGGGACTGGTTTCCTGAGGGCTAGTTGGACATTGAGGGCCGAATGGATTGGCAGCTCACTCACTCAAGCCTGGTGTGCTGGCAGCTCACTCGCTCATGGCTGGGTGCAAGGCCACCAAATTCAAATGCAGTTTCATACCATTTCAAGCAGGGTGCAAGGCCACCAAAATCAAGTGCAGTTTCATACCATTTGAAGCAGGGTAAAACCACCATAAAAACCATATTCACAGTTCAATAGACATTCAGTGTGTTCAATTGAGTAGGGAACCAGCCCTCCCTTGTGACAACGTGCCCCCCCCCTCACATCCCTCTCTCTCTCCCCCCCACTCCCTATTGCGCCGCCCTCCCGCTCTGTGCCCTGCTCTGTCCCCCTCTCCGTGAGCGCCCCTCTGTGCATGTCCCTCTCTATGTCCCCGTGTCCCTCTCTATGTCCCCGTGTCCCTCTCTATGTCCCTGTGTCCCTCTCTATGTCCCTGTGTCCCTCTCTGTGCTTCTGTGTCCCTCTCTGTGCTTCTGTGCCCCTCTCTACCCCTCCCTCTCTAGCCGCGCCTGCGAGTTGGGGCTATACATGAGTGGATAGGGTAGGGAATGGGGTAAAAGGAGTGAATTAATAATATTAATATAATATCAATGGAGGTGGTTAATGTGTGAGGGGTTGGCTAGTGTGTGTGTGTGGTGCCGCAGGTCACCCCCTCCCCACCGCAACCGCGCATTGAGAGGACGAGACCCAATGGGTCCCATTTGGTCTAGTAACAAATAAAAGTGAAACATGGGATGGGATTCATATGAATTCTCAGAGCATTTGATAAGGAACCATAGAAGAGATCTGTGCTGGAGACTGTAGGTGCAAAAAATTAAGAGAAATTAACTTAACTAACTGGAAGTGCAAAGAGTTAATGTGGAAATTCAAGGTTTGGGATGTACTAAGATTGTAGGGGGGGGGGAAGGGATCTCCTGTGACATTCTGTGCTGCATCTTGGAGCTGAAGGTGCTCTTTGGGTTGACCAGTGTGTCATGGAGGGGGTGAACTGTGTTGTCCAAGATGCTCTGCAATTTGGATATCATCCTCCCCTCCAAGACCATCTCCAGTGAATCCAACATCACTCCCAGGACGGAGCCAGCCTTCTTGATGAGATCCCTCTTATTTACTGCACACATAAGATGTTCTGCATTTAGGTTGCATAAAGTGAACATCTCATAATACTTACGGTATAATACAGTAATTCTAAAGAAGGTTTCAAATTACTTTGCATTTGTCAAATCTATAATGTTGTGTCAGATCAAATATGTTGTGTCTTGATCTGTTCTCAGTGCTAATGGCTGCAATGCATTACCCCTTAACCCTCAGCCTGTGCTGCACACCAAATGAAATTCAGCAATCCACTTAAATTCCATTTGCATACTAATTGAAGTATGTCTGTAAATATAAGATTTCACACAATACATTTACAGAAAATAGATTACAAAATGCTCTTACACAGTTCAATGCTAATCCCCTTACCACACAGAACCATCCTATCTTTGAAAGCAAAGCCCAGACACACTCAAGTCAATTTTGGAAGGTAACCAAAAAGGCAATATTCGAAGGTAAGTACGAAGGTAAGCCAGCCAAGATTATAAAGGAGGATAGTAAAAGTTTTTTTAAGTACGTGAAAAGGAAAAGGTTAGTTAAGCCAAATGTAGGTTCCTGGAAGACAGAAAAAATGGCAGACGAGTTGAACAGGTACTTTGGTTCTGTCTTCATGAAGGAACACAAACGATCTCCCAGATGTACTAAGAAACAGAGGATCTGGGGTGACAGAGGAACTGAAGGAAATTCACATTAGTCAGGAAATGGCTTTGGTTAGACTGATGGGACTGAATACTGATAAATCCCCAGGGCCTGATTGTCTGCATCCCAGGGTACTCAATGAGGTGGCTCTAGAAATCGTGGATGCATTGGTTATCATTTTCCAAATGTTCTATTGATTCTGGTTCAGTTCCTGTGGATTGGAGGGTAGCTAATGTTAGAAAGGAGGGAGAGAGAAAACTGAATTACAGACCAGTTAACCTGACATCTGTGGTGGGGAAGATGCTGGAGTCACTTATTAAAGATGTAATAGTGGGGCATTTGGAAAGCAGTAACAGGATCGATCCATGTTAGCATGGATTTATGAAGGGGGAAATCTTGCTTGACTAATCTGGCATTTTTTGAGAATGTAACAAGTAAAATGGATAAGAGAGATAAAGTGGATGTAGTGTATCTGGACTTTCAGAAAGCATTTTTTAAGGTCCCACACAGGAGATTAGTGGGCAAAATTAGAGCAAACGGTGTTGGGGGTAGGGTATTGACATGGATAGAAAATTGGTTGGCAGACATGAAACAAAGAGTAGAAATTAACGGTTCCCTTTCAGAAGCGATCTTCTGAAACGCGATCTCGCTGGCCCTCCACTCCGCTCTGGACCACTTGTACAACAAAAACTCATATGTCAGGCTGCTATTCATTGACTACAGCTCGGCATTTAACACAATCATCCCCTCCAAGCTGGTTACCAAACTCGCAGAACTGGGTCTTTGCGCATCCCTCTGCAATTGGATCCTCGACTTCCTCATCCACAGACCATAGTCTGTTCGTATTGATGGAAATGTGTCAGACTCGATAACAATCAGCACGGGAGCACCTCAGGGCTGCGTGCTCAGCCCCCTGCTGTACTCACTCTATACTCATGACTGCGTAGCCGGTCATAGCGCGAACTCCATCATCAAGTTCGCTGACGACACCACTGTTGTGGGACGTATCACTGATGGGGATGAGTCCAAGTATAGAAGAGAGATCGAGCAACTGTCCATATGGTGCCAGCACAACAACCTGGCCCTCAACACCAGCAAAACCAAGGAACTGATTGTGGATTTTGGAAGGAGTAGGATGGGGACCCACAGTCTTGTTTATATCAACGGGTCGATGGTTGAAAGGATCAAGAGCTTCAAATTCCTGGGCGTGCACATCTGTGAAGATCTTTCCTGGTCCGAGAATACAGATGCAATTATTAAGAAAGCTCATCAGCGCCTCTGCTTCCTGAGAAGATTACGGAGAGTTGGTCTGTCAAGGAGGACTCTCTCCAACTTCTACAGGTGTACAGTAGAGAGCTTGCTGACTGGTTGCATCGTGGCTTGGTTCGGCAACTTGAGCACCCTGGAGAGGAAAAGACTCCAAAAAGTAGTAAACACTGCCCAGTCCATCATCGGCTCTGACCTTCCTTCCATCGAGGGGATTTATCACAGTCGCTGCCTCAAAAAGGCTGGCAGCATCATCAAGGACCCACACCACCCTAGCCACACACTCATCTCCCTGCTACCTTCGGGTAGAAGATACAAGAGCCTGAAGACTGCAACAACCCGGTTCAGGAATAGCTACTTCCCCACAGCCATCAGGCTATTAAACCTGGCTCGGAACTCTGAACATTAATATCCCTCCATCTGTTATTTGCACTTTATTAATTTATTAAGTCATGGGTGTATTTATGTATAGAATTGTAGTCAATGCCTTCTATGTTGGTGCTGGGACTGCAGCTATTCACAATATACATTAATGATTTAGATGAGGAATTAAAAGTAACATGAACAAATTTGCTGATGACACAAAGTTGGGTGGCAGTGTGAATTGTGATGAGGATGCTATGAGGATGCGGGGTGACTTGGATAGATTGGGTGAGTGGGTAGATACATGGCAGGTGCAGTATAATGTGGATAAATGTGAGGTTATCCGCTTTGACGGCAAGAACAAGAAAGCAGATTATTATCTGAATTACGTCAGATTAGCAAAAGGGAAAGTACAACGAGACCTGAGTATCCTTGTTCATCAGTCACGAAGCATGTTCATCAGTAAGCATGCAGGTACAGCAGGCAGTGAAGAAAGATAATGGCATGTTGGCCTTCATAATGAGATGATTTGAGTTTAGGAGCAAAGCAGTCCTTCTGCAGTTGTACAGGGCCCTGGTGAGACCACACCTGGAGTATTGTGTTCAGTTTTGGTCTCCTAATTGGAGGCAGAAGATTCTTGCTATTGAGGGAGTGCTGCGTAGGTTCACGAGGTTAATTACCGGTATGGCGGGACTGTCATATGATGAAAGAATGGTATCACTGGGCTTGTATGCACTGGAATTTAAAAGGAAGAGAGGGGATCTTATTGGAACATATAAAATTATTAAGGGATTGGGCACGCTAGATGCAGAAAACATGTTCCCGATGTTGGGGGAGTATAGAACCAAGGGTCACAGTTTAAAAATAAGAGGTAGGCAATTTAGAACTGAGATGAGGAAAAACTCTTCCCCCCCCACCCCCCATTTCAGGGCAACATAATGTTTAGGACACAGCAATGTCTTGTAAATGAAAGTAGTAATTTTGTGCATATTCTTTGCAGCAATGAATGCTTGAAGTCTGCGATTCATGGATATCACCAGTTGCTGAGTGTCTTCTCTGGTGATGCTCTGCCAGGCCTGTATTGCAGCCATCTTTAGCTTATGCTTATTTTCAGGGTTAGCCCCCTTGAGTTTTCTCTTCAGCATATATAAGACATGCTCACTTGGGTTCAGATTGGGTGATTGACTTGGCCACTCAAGAACTGACAATGTTTTAGCTTTGAAAAACTCCTTTGTTGCTTTAGCAGTATGTTTGGGATCATTGTTCTGCTGTAGAATGAACCGCCGGTATATATCGTTTCAAGGAATCTTTCCTTTAGTCACTCTAATTGAAAACGGGGGATCAGAAGGTAATCGATACGCACTCATGAGCTCTCCACGAGAAATTCAATGCCGTCGAAAGATACATCTTCCAAACAGTCCCTTGATAGTTTCTTTATTGTGGTAGTAAAAACAGTTAGATAATCATCCAAACTTCTTCTTGTATCAGTACATTTCAATTCAATTGTGGTCATGCTCGTGCATGGTCGAAAGCTATCATCCTACCCCCGTTCTTCTTCAAACTAAACTACTAGGGAGTCTGCACAAGAATTCCAGCCGCAAACATGCCCCAGACTACGTATAAATCCCACCCACATAAGATACAAGATACATTTATTTGTCACATGTACCTATTGATAGAGTGAAATGTGTGGTCGCCATACAAATAATAAAGAGCACAGAACATGATAATTTTTTTAACACAGACATCCCGACACAGTGGGATCAAAGTTTCCCACTGGGAGGGAAGGCTCCAAAATTCAGTCATCCTCTTCTGTTCTCCTCCCGTGGTCGGGGGGCTCCCAAACCCCCGATGTCACTGCCCGATGTTTAAGCCTGCTCACAGGAGTGATGGAAGTCCGACGTCGGGACTGAAAGACATCTTCCACGGCTTGGACATCTGAAACAGCCACCTCCTACTGGAGTCCGCAGCTCCCAAAGTCCACAGGCCGTGCTGGGCGGAGATTCAACGCTGGCGGCCTTCGGCAAAGGGCCCCAGGTCTGCGCGATGTTTCCTGCCTCTGGTGTGTCCAAACCCTTAATAAGCTTATATGTTTCAATAAGATCCCCTCTGACTCTTCTAAACTCCAGAGTATACAAGCCCAGCCATTCCATTCTCTCAGCATATGAGGGAATGGAGTCGCGCCATCCCGGGAATTAACCTTGTAAACCTACGCTGCACTCCCTCAATAGCAAGAATGTCCTTCCTCAAATTAGGGGACTAAAACTGCACACAATACTCCAGGGGTGGTCCCACTAGAGCCCTACACAACTGCAGAAGCACCTCAAGGGTCTCGACCCGAAACGTCGCCTATCTCCTTCGCTCCTTAGATGCTGCTGCACCCGCTGAGTTTCTCCAGCTTTTTGTGTAACCCCCCTGCTCCTATACTCAATTCGCTTGTTATAAAGGCCAACATGCCATTCACTTTCTTGACTGCCTGCTGTACCTGCATGCTTACTTTCAATGATTGATGATCAAGGACCCCCAGATCCCGTTCTACTTCCCCTTTTCCCAACTTGACACCATTTAGATAGTAATCTGCCTTCCTGTTTTTGCTACCAAAGTGGATAACCTCCCATTTATCCACATTAAACTACATCTGCCATGCATCGGCCCACTCTCACCTTGCATTCTCCTCACGGTTCACACTGCCACCCATGTGTCATCTGTAAATTTGCTAATGTTACTTTGAATCCCTTCATCTAAATCATTGATGTGTATATTGTAAATTTTGCCCACTAATCTCCTATGTGGGACATTATCAAATGTTTTCTGAAAGTCCAGGTACACTACATCCACTGGCTCTCCCTTGTCCATTTTCCTGGTAGCATAATTCAAAGTAATTTTCAATGTCTAATAGTGCAATTACATTTCTGATTAATGTATGATTGATTTTTTAATGTCATTTGACAATTCTAATAAACGTACAAATTTTAGGGTTGAAAGCGTTCCATAACTATGACTAAAGGGCCTGTCCCACTTACGCGCTTTTTATGCCACTACAACACACTCACAACTTGTGCACCAATGTGGACAGCAAGAATATCTCCTAGCTACCTGAGCAGCTGAATCATTGATCAATTCTCTGATTTCTGCATTTTTGTTTTGTTATAAGTGAGCCGAACCTCACTGGGTAGGCATATATTGCCAATTGTCTATGAACTGAGTAGCTTGGAACCCAATTCAAGCTCTCACCTCTGTTGTCTGAGGTTCCCATCTACTTCAAAAGGGCAGCTACCGTATCAGTGCCCAATAAGAGCATGGAGACCTATCTGAATGACTACCATCTGGGAGCACTTACATCCATCGTAATATAGTTGCTTGAGACGTTAGTTATGGTGCAAATCACTCCTGCCTTAGAAATGACCTGGATCCGCTTCAAGTTGCCTATTGCCACAACAAGTCAACTCTAGCTTACTGGCTGTGCTCTGGACCATCTGGATAACTTGAACACATTCTTCAGCCGGCTGTTCATTGCCTATTACTTGGCTTTGAACACTATCATCCCTTCAAGCTCCAAGACCTGAGCCCCTGTACCTCCCTTTGCAAAATGGATCCTTGACTTCGTCATCGGTGGACCTCAATCAGTGCAAATTGATAATGCATTTTCTTCATTGACCAAGAACATGTACACCTCAATACTACATGACTAGCCCCTGCTCTACTCTCTTTGGGAACATCTTCATCCAAGACCACAAAAAATTGCATTGAATTGTGGACGCAGCCCGATCCTTCACAAAAACCAACCTCCCTTCTATTGACTCCATTTATACCTCACGCTGCCTCGCCAGGGCCAGCAGCATAATCAAGGATGAGTCGCACTTCTTTTCGTCTCTCCCATCAGGCAAAGATATAGAAGTGCGAAAACACACACCTCCAGATTCAGGGACAGTTTCTTCCCAGCTGTTATCATGCAACTGAATCATCCTACCGCATCCAGAGAACAGTGCAGAACTACTATCTACCTGTTTGATGACCCTCGGACTATCCTTGATTGGACATTGCTGGCTTTACCATGCACTAAACATTATCATGTATCTATAGATTGTTGATGGATTGATTGTAATCATGTAGTGTCATAAGGTCATAAGGAATAGGAGTAGAATTTGGCCATTCGGCCCATCAAGTGTACTCCACCATTCAATCATGGCTGATCTATCTTTCCCTCTTAATCCCATCTATCTCTGCCTCAAAAATATCCACTGACTTGGCCTCCATAGCCTTCTGTGGCAAAGAATTCAACAGATTCACCACCCTCTGACTAAAGACATTTCTCCTCATCTCCTTACTAAAAGAACGTCCTTTAATTCTGAGGCTATGACCTCTAATCCTGGACTCTCCCGCTAGTGGAAACATCCTGTCCACATCCACTCTATCCAAGCCTTTCACTCTTCTGTATGTTTCACTGTGGTCCCCCCCAATTCTTCTAAACTCCAGTGAGTACAGGCCCAGTGTGACAAATGCTCATCATAGGTTAACCTACTCATTCCTGGGATCATTCTTATAAACCTCCTCTGTATCCTTTCCAGCGCCAGTACATCATTCCTCAGATATGGTAACAATGTTACAAAATTTTGAGATTTAAAAAATCTAGTCTGCAATTTATCCCATCAGATAAAGCATAAAAAGAAGTTTAATTTGACACCTAATTTACTTTCATACCTTCAGTATTAAGAAAGTTATGGCCATTTTCATACTCGGAAATTAGCATCTTGTTCCCCATTGCCTTTCAATTGACTTAACTCAAAAGCTGTGATCTGGAAAAGTTAAAAGCCCATAACTTTCTTAAAAATTAAGAGAACTCAATGACATTTTCAGTTATTATAGATTGAAGCATTCTGAAACAAATATTAAACAATCTTACTTGGATTACCTGAAATTAAAGCATATAATTAGTTAGTTATCTAATTGTAGCTAATTACAAAATTCAATAAGTAGATCTAAACATCTATCCATTTCTTAAGAAAAGATAAACTTTTTTTTAATTGCCTAAGTGTCCAAATAACATTCACACAATAATCCACAATATAACATAATTTTTAAATCTCATTTTCATGAATTTATGGGCCAAATGGAAGGAATTTAGTGTTTAATTCCTGTAAATTAATGGCCATTTAAATCAACTAGCGAGTGGGTTTTAGTGGAATGCGGTGGATTGGAACGTTGCGGTTAGCGATGAAATCGGGAGGAAAAATACTGTTGGTTCATACATTTTTTGGGACCCCATTTCCCAACATAAAAATATTATTAAAGCCTCCCGAAAAACCAACTTTTAATATAAAAATAAACTATTTACCTATTCTTCTCCCCTACGCAAAATCCTTCCGGCTGTCGGTGCTCACGGCTTTTGAAGGTGATTTTTAAATTACTCTAGTTAATAAATAATTTAGAGTAATTTAAAAATACCTTAATTCATGAAATGTCGGAGCGATTTTTCTTCCGCAACGAAATCGCCCGACATTCATCGATTTTCCAGGTCTGTTGAAAAACGGCACTTTAAGCCCGCCCCCCTCTGAAAGGCGCCAAAGTCGCGCACACGGGGAGCGGCAGAACTGCAGCGCTGCTCAAGGTAAGTTTTGCAACATACCTAGATATGGTGCCTAAATTTGCTCACAATATTCCAAATGTAGCCTTACCAGCGCCTTAAAGAGCCTCAGCATTACATCCATGTTTTTGTAGACAAGCCCTCTTGAAATAAATGCTAGCATTGAGTTTGCTTTCTTTACTACCGATTCAACTTGCAGATTAACTTTTTTGCAATCCTGCAACAGCACTCCTGCAATCCTTTCGCACCTCCAATTTCTTGATTCTCATCCTATTTAGAAAATAGTCTATGCCTTTATTTCTGCATGACTCCATGCTTTGTTTCATTATATTCCATCTGTCACTTCTCTGCCCATGCTAGCAATCTGTCCAAGTCCTTCTGCAGAATGCCTGCTTTCTCTACACTACCTGCCCCTCCATAGATTTTCGTATCAACTGCAAACTTTGCCACAAAGCCTTCTATCCCCTCGTACAAATCATTAATATACAACGTGAAGAGTAGATTGTCCTTCTGCTGACTGGTTAGCACACAACAAAAGCATTTCACTGTATGTTTCAGAAAGAACTGCAGATGCTGGTAAAATTGAAGCTTTTCACTGTACCTCAGTACACGTGACAATAAACTAAACTGAACTATACACCCTTTACTGTGTAATTACACATAGTTCCATAGTTCCATAGTTCCAACACCACTACTGTGGTTGGTAAAGTCACCAGCTGTGCATAGGGGTGCATAGGGGTGAGATAGAACACATGGTTGATTGGTGCTGCAATTACAACCTCGAGATCCACATCAACAAGACAAAGAACTGATCATTGACTTCAGAAAGGGAAAGTCAGGAGTTCATGTGTCAGCTATTATTGATGGTTCAGTGTTGATCGGAGTTATCAGCTACAAATTCTTGGGCATTAACGTCTCAAAATTTCCTTTCCTGGGCCCAGCACATAACTGCACTCACGAAGGAGGCACATGGCACCTCTGTAGTTGGAAGGGAGTCAGTATATCTCTAAGCTTTACAGATGTACTGTAGAAAGTATGTTGACTGGTTGCATCATATGGCAATTCCAGTGCACAAGAGTCGGTATTGAGTGCTGGACTCAGCCCGGGCTATCAAGGGCACAGCTCTCCCCTCCATTGAAAGCATCAATATGAGGTGCTGCCTCAAGAAGGCAGCGTGTATAATTTTCCTTCGGAGTCACGTGAGTGACTACGTGAAGAAGCCCTGCCTGGCGCTTGATCGGCATTACGTCGACGCTGTCGGTAGGGAAAGAGCTGCAGAGCGCAGCTGCACCAGCGGTAAGGAACAGGCCCGCAGGTAAGTAAATTATTTTTACTTCCAGGGCATTTCAAACTCCGTGAGGCTGGTGGGTAAAGACCAGGAGGAGTTTAAAAATAAAAATGGAGAGAGCTCCTAAAAAATCGCGGGTAAAACATGCGTCCCGGGGAGGAGAAGAAAAACAGTCGGGACAGCAGATTATTATGGAGCCGGTTCCGATACCGGTGGCCGTTGAAATATCCGTTAGTGAGCCTTTGGTTGCTCCACAAGCAGAAGCCACGGAGGAAAATCCAGTGCCTAAAAAAATGTCAAAGAAAATCTGAGAGCCCCGTGGTTTTCTGATGACTCTGATAATGAAAGTCCTCCAGATAGAAAAACCTTATGGCTTAGAATGGATCAAATGGAAAATGATCCAGACAAAAATCAACTAAGGGTCTAAAAAAAACAGAATATTCCCAGGCAGCCCCTGAGGGGGTCCCATATCATGAATATGGTGCCAGTTTAAATTGGAAATTGGAAGTCCAGAGCCCTGGATTGGGCTGGAGAAAGCCCTTGAGCCATGTCTCAGGAGTACCAGGGCTGCATGAGACTGATCCTGAAGGTGGTGATTTTGGTCATGAGTACCCACTACAATACAAAAATATTGCTCCAGGTGTGTCTGATGTGGCACAAAGTTTCTATACCTGGAGGAGGCGGTGAGGCCATGGAAGAAAACCTGGTGGCCAACATAAATTTTTGGTCTCTCGCCAGCTTCAAGAAGCTGTTATGGTTGATACAGCAGAATTATTATACCTCACTGAAGGTACCTACGGTAAATTCGGCTATTTGTAACCAATGTCATCAATGATGCGGGCGCAGGAAATATGATTTCGGCAAGTGGAAGATTGTGGAATGACCAAAGTTCAGAAGGATATGTTGGCATTGTTCTGCAACTCAATATTTGAGATTAATTGTATGAGAAAGATTGCCATTCGGCCTATTTTACATCCAAGATTTGCAGGTTTGTGCAGATCAAGCAATGTTCAAGCTCCTGGTTATTTGTTCGGAGAAAATCTGTTTAAATAAAGAAAGAGATTGATAAAGAGGCAAAGATTATTGACCTCATGAAACCCTTCGTTTTGGCCAAAGAAGGGCCGGTCAAACGAGAAGGGGATTTTGATTTGGAGCTGGAACAAGCCGAGGCAGGAGTATGGTAAGGAAATATTACCAACCATCACAGCCGAATGTTACCCATATGTTGGGAGAAGGAGACCACTATGTCCGGTTGGAGAGGCACAAAAGCTTTATCCTATTACAGAAGAATCTTTGGATGAACCTCAGATTGGTGGTAGTCTACAAATGTTTTATGATAAATTGGATTGTATAACATCTGACCGTGTTATATTAGGTACTGTCTTAGGATCTACCATTGATTTTGTAGAAGGTGTTAATCCACCAGGACAGAATAAGCCTAATCGTTTTTGGTGTAAAAAAGGAGTTATCGAGAAATCAAGTGAGGATCCACAATAATTTGTATCAAATATTTTCCCCAGACCAAAGAAAGATGGGGGTTGTAGAATCATTTTAGACCTCACACTTTTTAATACATTTGTCCAGTATAAACATTTTAAAATGGATACCTTCAACACTGCAATGCAGCTGGTATCAACAGATTGTGACATGGATACAATAGATTTGAAGGATGCATATTATTCAGCACCAATTCATCGTCACTTTCGCAGGTATTGAAATTTAATTGGATGGGACAGCTGTGGTAATACAAAGCATTACCTAATGGGTTAAGCTCAGCTCCTAGGTTGTTCACTAATTGTTGAAACCAGCACTTGCACTGCTCAGGGCACAAAAACACATCATTATGGCTTATCTAGATGACATTTTAATTGTCAATGCTAATCAGGAGTCAGCTGAAAAATCAGTCTCGACGACTACAAGCCTGGTTGTAAGGCTAGGTTTCCTGATTCATTCAACAAAATCTTAAGTTACAGCCATCCCAAACTATTGAATATTTGGGGTTTGTGATTAATTCAGTTACCGTGTTAGTAACTTTACCAATAGACAAGATTGTGGATATTACAAATGTATGTCGGTGCCTTATTGACAAACCTTATCCCTCCATCTGAGAAGTTGCTAATGTTATTGGTAAGTTAGTAGCGGCATTCCCTGCAGTAGAATTTGGTCCACTGCATTACCAAAAATCTCAAAAAGGAAAAAACACAAGCGCTTATACAGCGAGCAGGCCATTTTGATAGGCCCATGCAATTGCCAAAGGAAGCTTTAGTAGAATTGTATTGGTGGATTGAGAATGTTCCACAAGCTGTTAAAAACATGTTGGTTCCGCAGCCAGCAGTGATTTTGCAAACTGATGCAAGTTCTCTCAGATGGGGCGCTACTGATAATGATACCAGCTGTGGGGGCAGATGGACTGTCCAAGAGGATTTATTTCCCCAAACATATGGTATAAATTATTTGGAGTTACTGGGAGCATCTTATGGATTAAAAGCTTATTGTTCTACTATGAAGGATTTGCATGTCCAATTACAAGTAGACAATACCACAGCTGTGGCATATATCAATCACATGGGTGGAGTAAGATCATTATCATGCGATCATCTGGTTAACCAGGTGTGGCATTTGTGTATTGGTAAGAATATTCGGTTTTCAGTTATTTATCTCCCAGGGAGAGACAATATTGTGGCAGATGAAAGATCACAAAAATTTAAAGACAGTACAGAATGGATGTTAAATCCAACAATTTTCAAAAATATTTTCAGTCATTGTTTGCTTTTGATTGATTGTAAATCCAAATTGATTGTTTGAAGTAACCAAAATCTCTGAGGTGCTGAGACAGCGTTACTGATAACGCACAAAAAACCACATACAAAAGTTGCAGTTCAAACCATTTCTAGATGGTTAGAACAGGTTTTGGATTTAGCAGGAGTGGACACTGATGTGTTTAAGTTTCACTCCACTAGGGCTGCAGCTGCATCCGCGGCGAAGGTACAGGACGCACCACTCGATCAATTTTAGAGGCCGCAGGGTGGTGTAAAGAAGAAAAATGTTCAAAGTTCTACGATAAGCCTGTTGTCACGGTGCCAGGATTTGGACACGCAGTGTTGGGTTCGCTTTAAATGCTTGCTTTGTTTTATATTATCGATTTATATTATCGATTTATGTTATCATTTGATATCATTATCACTTTTGTTGTAAATTTTTTCCCCTAGGATAGAGGGGTTATTATTTTAAAAATTGTTCTTTTTGTGAATAAAAGACATTACATAAATTGAAACAATGTTTAAAAAATATATAATTTACTCACTACTGTATTGATTAAACAGAGTGTCGTATGGAATGAATCTATGACATAAAAAACACAGAGCTTTAAAATCTTCATGTAGTCACTCACGTGACTCCGAAGTAAAATAGTAAGATTAAACGAGAACTTACCTGTTCGAAGTTTGATCTTTATTTTATGAGGAGTTATGATGATGGATGACGTGCCCTCCACTCCTAGCCCTCATAATATAAATGATCATCTGGTAGTTCTAGTCTATGTTGAGCCTTACTATCTTACTCCGGCTATTGGTTCTGTGTTTTTCATGCCGCTGCTTTCAAGCGCCAGGCGGGGCTTCTTCACGTAACCCCTCATCGTAACTCCTCATAAAATAAAGATCAAACTTCGAACAGGTAAGTTCTCATTTAATCTTACTATTAATGATCCAACCATCAGGTTCATGCTGTCCTTTCACTGCTACCTATGGGCAGGTGGTACGAAGGCCTGAGATTCCACACCATCAGGTTCAGGAACAGTTACTTTGCGACAACTCTCAGATTCTTGAAACAATCCAAGATTCTTGAATTCTTGAACCCATACAACCCCAAGCCTACCTCAACAGTGCTACATTACATCCTACCTCTTGCACATTATGGACTTGTTTCTTTTTCTAATTAAGTTTTTGCATTGTCATGTTCCTCTTTAAGAGAATGAATCAAGTAAAATAGATGTTCAAATTGGAGGAAGATTACATTTGTTTCTCAAACAATGGCAGGAGATAACATAAGATTCATTTATACTTAACAGTATTGAAGGGGTTGAATGTTACTCTACTGTGTGTCCACCTAATCAGCATGTTCCAAGTCGGAAACTTATAATTTGAGAATAAGAAAATGTGCTCATACAAGCAGAAATCAATACATTACACAAGAAAGGGGTGATTGAGGTCAGTTAATCAAAATCGTCAGTTGGTGTCAAGTATATTTCCTAGGTCTAAAAAGACTGGGGGATGTAGAATTATTTTGGATCTGATGAGTTTGAACTCATTTGTTTGCTATAGGCATTTCAAAATGGAAACTTTTTCCGCAGCCAAACATCTCATTTCCAAAGGGTGTTATATGGCCAGCATTGATTTAAAGGATGCATATTACTCGGTGTCTATTCATGCTGATGATAGGAGGTATTTGAAATTTATCTGGATAACACAGTTGTGGCAATTCAAAGCACTGCCTAATGGATTAACTTCAGCTCCTAGATTATTTACTAAATTGTAAAACCTGTTCTAGCATTACTCAGAGCTCAGGGGCATGTGGTAATGGCCTACTTAGACGATATTTTAATTGTTGGAAAGACTCGTGCTGAAGCTGAGTTATCTGTTTCAATTGTTAAACTCACTTTTGAACAATTAGGGTTCGTCATTCATCCAGATGAATCCAAATTATCACCAGTTCAAATCATTGATTATTTGAGATTTACCATTAATTCAAATCACATGTTAGTAACTTTGCTTAGGGACACATTGCAGCAGTTAATTCAGGATTATGTTAATCTCCTTTGAGAACAACGGCCTTCAATTAGACAAGTAGCAAGTTTAATTGGTAAATTGGTGGCTGCTCTTCCAGCTGTGCAGTTTGGACCTCTGCATTATCAACAATTACAACGATCAAAAGAATAGGCACTGAGGACACAAGTGGACCGTTTTGATAGGCCGATGCAATTGTCAGCTGGGGCAGTTTCCGACATTCAATGGTGGATTGTAAATGTTTCAAAAAGTTCTAGGGAGATTTTGGTGGAACAACCTTTCATAATTTTACAGTAAGTTCGCTGGGTTGGGGTGCTACAGATATGTCTTCCAGTTGTGGAGGCAGATGGAATACTGATGAGACATCCCTTCTTCAATTATGAGGGATCAATTATTTAGAGCTGTTGGGTACCTGGTATGGGCCTAAAGCTTATTGCTCTGCCAGGAGGGACTTGCATGTGCAGGTTCAGATGGACAACATTACTGCAGTGGCATATGTAAACCACATGGGTGGAGTCAAGTCACAGTCTTGTGATAGACTGGCTAATCAGATCTGGTGCTGGTGCATTGACCAAAATATCAGGCTTTCAGCAATATATTTACCAGGTAGATTCAACACTGTAGCTGACATTAGGTCACGCCAAATCAATGATAACGTAGAATGGATGTTAAATCAGGACATATTTAATCAAGTGGTTGCTCAGTATGAAATGCCAGATATTGACTTGTTTGCATCCAGGCTAAACCATTAGTTGCCCAGATATGTTTCATGGGAACCACATTGTGGTGCTGCAGCGGTAGATGCATTCTCGCTGCATTGGAGTGGAATGTTAGTCTATGCATTTCCTCCATTCTGTCTCATCAGTAGATGCTTGCAAAAGATCAAGCAGGACTCCTCTTCAGGAGTATTGGTAGTGCCGGATTGGCCTACACAACCATGGTTTCCTCTCGTATTAAAAATGGCTACTCAGCCTCACATGATTATTCCCAAACACAAAAAGCTACTGGTAAATCCAGTAACTGGTGATCAAAACCCTTTACATGATCGTATTGATTTGGTAATTTGCAGATTTTAAGGAGGCGATGCCTAGGGAGAGAATTGTCTGATCGACCGTGGATGTTCTCACGTCGGCCTGCAGGGATATATAGAAGCAATATATCACCTCGATAAGGAAGTGGGAGGAATTTTGTCTACAGCACAATATTTCCTATCAAAACTGCAGGCATCCCAGATGTATTGGAGTTCTTGTCCACTCTTGTCCACTCTTTATTTTGATCAAAAGTTAAGCTATAGTGTGATCAATACAGCCAGAAGTGCTGATAGTGTGATCAATACAGTCTGCTTATTTACCCATGAATTCAGAGTTACATTCAGTATGGACACATCTGTTAGTTTCTGGATTTATAAAGGGAGTTTTCAATACTAATCCTCCTAAACCCAGGTATGCCGATATTTGGAATGAGAGTGAAGTTCTTATGCTTCTTCGCATAAGTGGGCTCCTGTAGCAAGCCTATCTCTAGCCAAACTAACCATGAAGGTGGTCATGCTTATGGCGTTGATATCAGCCCAACGTGTGCAAACATTGCAAAAGCTTTGGCTAGACGGAATGCAGGTATCAGCAGATGCCATTACTTTTTATGTATAAGATTTGCTCAAACATAGTGGAATAGGCACGACAGGATGTAAGATTATGTTTTCAGTATACCCCACTGATGCTTGCCTGTGTGTAGTATCATATTTGTTTCGTTACATTGTGGCCACCAGAGCCCTACGAGGAACAGAGTCTGCATTATTTATTAGCCACAAAAAACACATAGTAAGGTGTCTGTGCAAACAATTTCAAGGTGGCTAAAGCAGGTTCTGGGAAGTGCTGGGATTGATACTGATAAATTCAAATCTCATTCCACCAGGGCAGCATCAACTTCCGCGGCAAAGGCGATGGACGTGCCTATAGACCATATCCTCACGGCCGCAGGATGGTCCATTGAGCTGACCTTCCAAAGGTTTTACCATAAGCCGATTACAAGGCTGGGGGTGTTTGCTGATTCTGTTTTGAGTTCTGTTATAGTTTCCCCCTGAGTTAGAGGGGTTGTTATTGTTTTGTTTGTAAATAAATCGTTATTCATTTAACAATATTATCATTGATGCATTATTGATTATTAACGACTTTTTGAGTCAATCGATGCAGCGTGAACCACGGATTTGGGTCTGCGGCATGAAATCACAGAGCATTGAAGTCATCACGTAGTCACTCACGTGACTCCGAAGTAAAATAGTAAGATTAAATGAGAACGTTCCAGTTTAAAGTTTGATCTTTATTTTATGAGGAGTTACGATGAGGGATAACGTGCCCTCTGCTTCCAACCCTCATAAATATCATCTGGTAGTTCTAGTCTTTGTTATCTTACCATTATACTTCAGTCATTGTTACCTGTGATTTCACTCCGCTGCTTTGAAGATTGACGCACCAACAGCTGTAAGGGGTTCTTCGCGTAATCCCTCATCGTAACTCCTCATAAAATAAAGATCAATCTTCAAACTGGTAAGTTCTCATTTAATCTTACTATTTTTATTCAGTATTTATTTAATTCAGTGACAATTCACGTCACAATCTGAGACTTTTGATAAATGCTCATGTTATTGGGATTCCCAAGTGTGAGTGGGAGTGTTGCACTTTCGTAAAGAGTCGTTTAACACTTCCCTGAATTTGTCCTGTCTATCCAACAATCTCCCTAAGGGCATGGAGTCAGTGATGCTGGCATTAAAAGGACAGTCACAAATGAGGACATTGACTGCCTCTTAGCCCCCTGATTAGTTTGCCTCCATTCCTGGCTCACAGATGGAGGGGGCCTTGGGATTTTGCGCGAGAGTCGGCCTTGACACCACCGAAGAATGCACGCACTTCATGGCTTTCAGTGAGTCGCTGAGTCTCCTGGGCATTCTCCATCTGTCATCTGGTCTTTAAAAACATGTCACACATAGCAGTAGAGACCACATGTTAATGCCAGCCACGATGCCAAATTAAATTAATCCCATCTGCCTGTACACGTTCTATATCCTTCTATTCCCTACTTGTTCAAATGTCTAAATGCTGATTAAACATGCTATCGTATCTGTTTACACCACCTCCTGTGGAAGCATATTCCAGACACCGAGTATTCTCTGGGTAAAAAAGTTGGCTCAAGAATCTTCTTTATGCTCCCCACCTCACTTTACAGCTATCTCTCTATATTTGACTGAATTCACAGGGTTTCTGCTGGTGCTCAGAACTGTTTAGTTTGTTTTTGAAGGGGAATGGAAGTTCCAAAGGGATGGAATTTACTCCAGCATTTTGTGCCTATATTCAGTGTGAACCAGCACCTGCAGTTCCTTCTTACACAAATGGAACTTCCAATCTGTAAATGTTTACATTTGCATTCAATTAGTTCCTCGATCACCTGCCCCCTCTCATCAAGTCAGTCCTACTTTTTCTTTGTTAAAAAAAACAAGTCCCTTAACAGGCGGCACGGTGGCGCAGCGGTTGGGTTGCTGCCTCACAGCGCTTGCAGCGCCGGAGACCCAGGTTTGATCCTGACTACGACCACCGTCTGTATGGAGTTTGTACGTTCTCACCGTGATCTGTGCAGATGTTTTCCAAGATCTTCGTTTTCCTCCCACACTCCAAAGACGTACAGGTATGTAGGTGAATTGGCTTGGTAAATGTAAAAAATTGTCACTAGTGTGTGTAGGATAGTGTTAAGGACCTGTCCCACCTGGCGATTTGTTCGGCAACTGCCGGCGACATATCAGTGTCGCCAAAAGATTTTAAACATTTCAAAATCCAGCAGCAACAAAAAAAATGTTGCGACACTTGAAAAAACACCGCGCGTCATACGTCATCACGCCGCGTCACTGCCGCATCACACCGTCAATTTTTTGGTGACCTGAAGAAGGGTTTCGACCTGAAGCGTTGCCTATTTCCTTCGCTCCATAGATGCTGCCTCACCCGCTGAGTTTCTCCAGCATTTTTGTCTACCTTCTATTATGTTTAGTTCCCTTTTCAGATTTCTTGCATCAGCAAATTTTGCTTTTCCTTTATAGATATAACACACTGAAAAAATCATCAATCTTTTAGCCTGTAATACATAATCCAAGCACATTGAGCTGATAAAAAACTTAGCATATTGAGTGGGTCATTGAAAGTTTACAGCATCTAAGTGTGTTTTTCTTTTGTACTTTGTGAATTAACTATTTTTAATAGCCTGCAATTTAAATTGAAATGTGCTGATTAACTGGTCATAATATACAGTGCCCTCCATAATGTTTTGGACAAAGACCCATCATTTATTTATTTTCCTCTGTATTCCACAATTTGAGATTTGCACATGTGCTTAAAGTGCACATTGTCAGATTTTAATAAAGGATCATTTTATACACTTTGGTTTCACTGTAGAAATTACTGCAGTGTTTATACAGTCCCCTCATTTCAGGGCACCATAATGTTTGGGACACAGCAATATCATGTAAATGAAAGTTATCATGTTTAGTATTGCATATCCTTTGCATGCAATGACTGCTTGAAGTCTGTGATTCATGGACATCACCAGTTGCTGGGTGTCTTCTCTGGAAATTCTCTGCCAGGCCTGTACTGCAGACATCTTTAGCTTATGCTTGTTTTGGGGGCTAGTCCCCTTCAGTTTTCCCTTCAGCATATAAAAGGCATGCTCAATTAGGTTCAGATCGGGTGATTGACTTGGCCACTCAAGAATTGACCAGTTTTTAGCTTTGAAAAACCTGTGTTGCTTCAGCAGTATGTTTGGGATCATTGCTGTAGAATTAACCACCAACTAGAATTAACTTGAGCAGATAGGATGTGTCTATACACTTTAGAATTCATTATGCTTCTACCATCAGCAGTTGTATCATCAATGAAGTTGAGTGAGCCAGTACCTTCAGCAGCCATACATGCCCAGGCCATAACACTCCCCCACCACCGTGTTTCATAGATGAGGTGGTATGCCTTGGATCTTGGGAAGTTCCGTCACTCCATCACTCTGATATGTTAATCTTCGTCTCATCTGTCCACAAGACCTTTTTCCAGAATTGTGGTTGCTCTTTTAAATACTTCTTGGCAAACTGTAACCTGGCCATCCTATTTTTGCTCTCTTTCTTCTTAATGATGTTTGAAACTGTTGTTTTTGGCAAGCCCAAGGTTTGGCTGATGTCTCTACCAGTTTTATTCTTGTTTCTCCATTCCATAATGGCTTATTTGACATTCATTGGCTCTACTTTATTCCTCATGTTGATAAACAGCAATAAATGTTTCCAAAGATGATGGACAGTGGGGGAAAGACTAGGTGCTGAGAGCTTTCTTAAACCTGCATTAAGGAGGCATTTAAACACACCTGAGCAATTACAAATACCTGTGAAGCCAAGTATCCAAAATATTACGGTGCCCTGAAGGGATTATGTATAAACACAGCTGTAATTTCAACATGGTGAAACCAAAAATGTATAAAAATACCCTTTGATAAAATCTGATAATGTCACTTTAACCACATGTGATGTTTTTTTCCATTACAAATCTGAAATTTGGGAGTACAGAGGCAAATAAATAAATGATGAGTCTTTGTCCCAAACATTATGGAGGGCACTGTATGACAATGGACTGGAGTGATAATTAATTTCAACAATTTATTCAATTCTATGCATATTGTTACTTTTGCTGATTTGTAAAGTTTTATTACATTTCTTTAAAAATTAAGTGCAGGAATGATTGCTCTAATTAAAAAAATGACTGGCAGCAAAACTTCCCTTTAAAATAAATTAATCAGGCTGCATGTTCTCTTATGTGAAGGATAACCAGCACAGCAGATTAAAAAGCACTTTTCTGTTACATTTCATGTGAAACATCTTAGCTAGTCAACCAGCCATCAATCTCATCCACACCATACTCCCCCAATTCCGTTTTGCTGTGTTAATCACCCAGACCTACATCTTGTCCAAGGCTATTTAATTCCTCTTAACTGCATGTTTAAACACTGACACTTTGCATGAGGCAGCAAATGTTGGTGAAGCTAATACAGAATGAACTCATGGAGACCTTGGCTTTGGCCTTCAACCTCACATATCATCTGCTCGATATCATGATTGAAAATGACACAACTACATCTTGTCCTTCCTTCAAAGATGAACAACCATCCTTCACCATCTGTTCCTCTTGTTGGTGTGACAAAGCTAAGAATGGATTGATAAAAATGAGGTAATAATGAAGGCATAGTTAATGTACGTTTGTTGCAGCTAGATGTTTCACTGGATGCCAAGGCCACAGTGCTGGGAGCTGTCACACAAATCAAATGCCAGTAGTGTTGTCTAGTCTTGTTTTCCTTTCCCCTGGAAAGAACACGGTGCTGCTCCTTGATCACCATGGCCTTAGATTCATCAAACTAGGAAACAGGCCCTTCAGCCCACCTTGTCCATGGCAATCACATTGGCATTCTGGGCTTGCTCTATTTTCCAGTATTTGCTCCATAGCTGCCTAAAGCCTTCATTAAGTTTGGCACTGACATTGTGGGCCAAAGGGCCTGTTCCTGTGCTTTACTGATGTATGTTCTATGGCTGCATTCATCCAGTCATATAAAACTCACTTCACTCCTGTCTGCTCTTTCCCATTACCTGGAGTAACTCAGCTGGACAGGTAGCATCTCTGGAGAACATTTTGCGTCAGGACTTTACTTCAGCTGAAAAGTCACCTATTCATGTTCTTCAGTGATGCTGTCTGATCCGCTGAGCTCCTGCTGGACTTTGTGTCTACAATTGTATTCTATACTTTGAGGCTGGGGCTAACATTAGATAAAACAGCCATTCAATATGATCATGGCTGATCATCTAACTCAGTATTCCGTACCTGCCTTCTCTCCATACCCCTGATCCCTCTAGCCACAAGGGCCACATCTAATTCCCTCGTAAAAATAGCCAATGAACTGGCCTCTTGACGAGTTATGTTGTCAAAGACCTTTTCAGTCAGAGACATTTAAAAACAGTCAAAATGTATGCACATGATTAAACAAATTAAAAGTTATTTACAAAAAAAAGTTAAATAAAACACTTTTATCTGATGTAAACTAATGAAAACATTAATATTGATTATTAATCATAACTTAAATATTGATTATCAGATGTGAAATAAATCACTAACCTGCACCTTAAGTACTTCATTCACATCAACAGCCCATCTTGTTTTACAAGGTTTGCTAAATGCTGAGGGGCTAGGCATCTAGCACCTCAGCTAAGGGCATTCACTGGGATTTGACCTCCATGGCATTTTGCTTTAACACATAGTTTCTGAATGGACTGACCTGCAAGCAGCACCTCATTGTCAGTTCTCTTTCAAACCATTGTCAAAAGTAGAGTCTGATCCAGTCGATCAAACCAACAGACATCAGGGCCAGCTTTTATTTCCGTTCCAGAAATATATAATCCCCATCACAGTAGAGCCTTTCATTTCACTAATTAGTCCCTGTTTTTTATCTTTCTTTGATTTTTTTTTCTTCTAATGTCCTTTCAAATTTATTTCCTGGTTAAGCAGCGGAAATCACAAGCAAAACATCAATGAACATTGACTAGAGAACAAGCCATGGTTATTACTTTCTCCATGATTTCTAACTAAAGTTGTGATAGGAATGCAGACCACCATTTGACTGACCTGGACAATACCAATATGGCTAAAACAATTCAAAACTTAATAATAATTTGCAGAATCCCATAGGTACAAGAATAACACGTAGGAATTTAATACAGTGCAGTCAGTCATTACAAAATAAATGTGATTTTTTACAGTGTCTCCAACTTACATAGACCAATGGCCAAAGGTTATGGAATAAAGCAAAAATTGTATGACGTAATTATAAGAACAAAAGTATTAGAAAAGAGATGAGGAGGAATTTCTTTAGTCAGAGGGTGGTGATTCTGTGGAATTCATTGCCATAGATGGTTGTGGAGCCTGTCCTTGGGCATTTTTAAAGTGGAGATTGACAAGTCCCTGATTAGTAAATGTGTCAAAGGTTACAAGTGAAGGGAGGAGAATGGGGTTGCGAGGAAAAGATAGATCAGCCATGATTGAATGGTGAAGTAGATTCGGTAACCTTCAGCTGAGCATGATTTGATGATGTTTGCTGACACAACCAATGAATGTTGAAAAGTGGGATAAGTTCATTTCATCATTGCATCATTGAGGCTATTTGCTCGAGTAGGATATCAAACAATGGAGCTTCACAGATTCCTCTCCCATAGCTTGTCACCCATATGTAGCCTACCACAGCAATTCAATGGTCAACTAAAATTTTAAGAGCACGTTGCTTCATTTGTGTTTGTTTTTTTTCACTAATCCTTGCATAGGTTTACGATTACTTTGTAAGGCGATCGGTCTGAAGAAGACTCCCGAGCAGAATCGTCGCCGATCCATGTTCTCCAGAGATGCTGATTGACCCACTGAGTCACTCCAACACTTTGTGTCTTTCTTTTGATAAACTTTCTTCACAATTTTGATTTTCCACCAGCCACAACACAAAACACTCAACAGACATTATTTCTTGCACTGATTGAAACATTTGCTTACCCTTGCTGTTCATGCACTTTTGAAGATTGCACAACTGTGTCACACTAGGGCTTGGCTCAAGCTCACAAAATCTGCTGTCTTCCTCTGTTTTATTAGTGTCCATGTTCTTGCATTTCACCATCCGGTGCTGAGAACCTCCTCCGCAGGATGCAGAACACTACAGTGTGAAGCAAAGATCTATTAATATAAACAATACCAAAAATAACTTTCATTCACATAAATGAGTGAAAGGAGTACACTCATAACAAGTAATAGAAACAGGAAATATAACAATTACAGCACGGAAACAGGCCCTCTTGGCCCATCCAGACCGTGCCGAACATTTATTTTCCCCTAGTCCCATCTACCTGCACTCAGACCATACCCCTCCATTCCCTTCTCGTCCATATACCTATCCACTTTACTTTTAAATGTTAAAATCGATCCTGCCTCCACCACTTCTGCAGGAAGCTCATTTCACACAGCCACCACTCTCTGAGTAAAGAAGTTCCCCCTCATGTTACCCCTAAACTTCTGTCCCTTAATTCTCATGTCATGCCCTCTTGTTTGAATCTTCCCTACCCTCAATGGGAAAAGCTTATCCACGTCAACTCGTATCCACGAAATGGTGACACAAGAGACGGCAGTTGCTGAAATCTGGAGCAGGAAACTGTTGGAAGAACTCAGCAAATAAAGAGAAGTAAGGAAAGAGAAAAATAAAATAATGAAGAAAAATTCTGGTTAATTACATTGAGAAGTAAGTTTAACCAAGTACAAGATATTGGATGATACAGAAAAGTTTTTTTGAAGAGCGTTGATCAAATTTAAATGAGTTTGCATCTCTCTCCACAGTTGCTGCCTGAGCATGTTGTTTTTTCTTCATTAAAATAATAGCTGTTTTTTATCCAAAAATCCTCAGAACAACTTTCCAAACATTAAAATGTTTACCCTTCAAATGTTCTTTCTATCTAACATATAGGAATCCAAAATCAGGATAGCAAGGGTAACCATTAGGACTGCGAAAGAGTCTTGTAATTTTATGACAGATCCCCATGGTTCCTCTGTTTCGGGAGCTTCTGTTTCTTATCATAGAGTGATAGTCATACAGCATGGAAACATGCCCTTTGGTTCAACTTGCCCATACCAATCAAGATGCCCCATTGTGGGGCAGTGGCCATTGGGCACATTCCAATGACATGAATCCTTAGGTTCATATATGTTCATGTTATGTCAGCTAGTGAGCATTGCCAGCCTATTGTTGTCAACAAGTAAAATTTTGTTTTTATTGTCCATGGCTGAAGGGGTATATATAGATGTTCAGAATTTGCCACTGAAAGATACATTATATAGATTTACTGGGTCTTTTTATCACCTGATATGGTTTTTTTCATGGTTTTTGATAATCTAGATTATTTCCACCAATGTTACCTATTTCTCTGCAAATCAAAGGCGCATTAATCATGAGCCTGCAATAACAAAATAAATAGAAGAGAATATCATACAGTAGACTAAGGCTTGAATTTAAAATCTAGGACCTGCAAATGTACAAATTCTAAAGACTCAGCACAAACTGAATGTGAATTTATTTAAGAAAGCCACACATTTTACAACCATTTAGTGGTGGTATTATAATGATATTGCATGTCTTTGGAAATGTACACGTGAAATTTAAGTAGTCATGCATTGTAGCACGCTATGTTTTCATATACCTTATTTACAAAGAATTAACTGATTGGATTGGCAGTGTTTAGTCTGCACTGAAGAATTGGATTGGATTGGATTTTATTAGATCTGTAATTCATTGGACGTGCATTTGATTTGACTGTATTGTGTTTGATTAACATTGCCCTGGACTAGTAGATTTAATTTAATTTACAGTAGATGTTAATCTTTTCCTGTTTAAAAATGATTTAATTTGATTGTTTCTGGTAAATTGAACACCAAGGTAATGCTCAAATAACATGCACAGTTAAATTAACATGATTGCAGAAACATAGAAACATAGAAATTAGGTGCAGGAGTAGGCCATTCGGCCCTTCGAGCCTGCACCACCATTCAATATGATCATGGCTGATCATCCAACTCAGTATCCCGTACCTGCCTTCTCTCCATACCCTCTGATCCCCTTAGCCACAAGGGCCACATCTAACTCCCTCTTAAATATAGCCAATGAACTGGCCTCAACTACCCTCTGTGGCAGAGAGTTCCAGAGACCCACCACTCTCTGTGTGAAAAAATTCCTTCTCATCTCGGTCCTAAAGGATTTCCCCCTTATCCTTAAGCTGTGACCCCTTGTCCTGGACCTCCCCAACATCGGGAACAATCTTCCTGCATCTAGCCTGTCCAACCCCTTAAGAATCTTGTAAGTTTCTATAAGATCCCCTCTCAATCTCCTAAATTCTAGAGAGTATAAACCGAGTCTATGCAGTCTTTGTTCATAAGACAGTCCTGACATCCCAGGAATCAGTCTGGTGAACCTTCGCTGCACTCCCTCTATGGCAATAATGTGCTTCCTCAGATTTGGCTTGATTTGGCAGAAAGCTTGATTAAATAAATTATATTAGAATCCTCAGTAATATTTTGCTTTCTTTTGCAGGAAATAGTGAGTGGGGACCTCATTGAAACTTACTGAACAGTGAAAGGATTTTGATGAGGGGCGACCTCATTGAAACAATAGTGATAATAGTGCAAATAGTGAAAAGCTTGCATAGAGTGGATGTGGAGAGGATGTTTGTACTATTGGGAGAGTCTAGGACTAGAGATCATAGCCCCAGAATTAAAGGACGTTCATTTAAGAAGGAGATGTGGAGAAATTTCTTTAAGAAAGAACTGCAGATGCTGGAAAAATAGAAGGTAGGCAAAAGTGCTGGAGAAACTCAGAATGAAGAAGGGTCTCAATCCGAAACGTCACCTATTCCTTCGCTCCATAGATGCTGCCTCACCCGCTGAGTTTCTCCAGCATTTTTGTCTACCTAGGAATTTCAGAGGGTGTCAGAGGGTGGTGACTCTGTGGAATTCTTTGCCACAGAAGGCTGTTGAGGCGTTAATGGATATTTTTAAGGCAGAGATAGATACATTCTAGATTAGTACAGGTGTCAGAGGTTATGTGGAGAAGGCAGGAGAATGGGGTTAGGAGGGAGAGATAGATCAGCTATGATTGAATGGCAGATTGGGTTTGATGGGCCAAATGGCCTAATTCTGCTTTATCACTTATGATCATATGACCTTATGAAATGGTGAAGATTAAAGGAATGTACCAGTACTAAACTGGTAGAAAAAGGAAGTTATTATGTGTCTGTTGCCACAAGATGCTAATAACTTACGGGATATAAAGTCAATTGACTTAAATATTGATAGTCTCAAGCTGTTTTTATTTTCCAGCTGCTTGCCGTTTAACTGTGAACTTTTAAAGCTTCATTTCATCATTTTAATCAATGGCATTTCATTGGAATTGGTATTGGTTTATTAGTGTTATGCTTACTGAGATACAGTGAAAAAGGTTATGTTGCATGCTATCCAGGTAAATCAGATAATACATCAGTCCAAAAGGTAGTGCAAAAGAGAAAATAAACACAGTACGGAACAGTACGGAACGAGTCTGAAGAAGGGTCTCGACCCGAAACGTCGCCTATCTCCTTCGCCCCTTAGATGCTGCTGCACCCGCTGAGTTTCTCCAGCTTTTTGTGTAACCCTCGATTCTCCAGCATCTGCAGTTCCTTCTTTAACACAGTACGGAACATGGTGTTACTACTCCAGGGAAAGTGCCTGTGGCTGTGTAACCTACCCATTCTGTTTCCTCATTATGCAAAATCATTGCTAATCACCAGATGTGGGCAAAAGATTTGTCATGCTTAGAAATATATTTTCTCTATTTATGTTCCCAGTTGAATTGTGCAGAATGTGAAATTAAAGCTATTTGAGTAGGCCTCAGTGGGCCTTTTGCAAATTGATTTTAATGCACATCCTGAGATTATCCTCTATTAACACTGAATCAAGATACTGGACATAATAGTTCACTAATCCTCCCTTCATAATTAAATAATTTTAGTAATATTAAAGCATCTAATGGATAGCAAGACAATTCAGTTTGCATTCAGTTTAAGTTTTTGTTAAACAAATTTGCATCTAGCAGCTACCGGACCTTCCTTGTTCAAAAATACCAACCAATCCCTGTCCACCAATACTCTCCTCCGTCTAGCAGTGCTGGTCCATATCCTCAACAACTTTTCCTTTTACTCCTCCCATTTACTCCAAATCCAAGGCGTAGCTATGTGCACGCGCATGGGCCCCAGTTATGCCTGCCTCTTTGTAGTTTCCGTCGAACAATCCTTGTTCGAGGCCTACCATGGCCCTTTCCCCGAACTCTACCTCCACTACATCGACGACTGCATTGGTGCTACCACCTGCACCCATACAGAACTCACTGACTTCATCCATTACACCACTAACTTCCATCCGGCACTCAAATTAACCTGGACCATTTCCGACGTCTCCCTACCATTTCTAGACCTTACTATCTCCATCACAACTAAGACTACTGACCGACATCTACTACAAACCCACTGACACCCATGGCTATCTGGAGTACACCTCTTCCTACCCTGAAAGGACTCTATCCATTACTCCCAATTCCTCCCTCTATGCTGCATCTGCACCCAGGATGAGGTGTTCCAAACCAGGACATCGGAGATGTCCTCATTCTTTAGGGAAGGGGGTTCCCCTCTTTGACTAGAGATGAGGCTCTCACCAGGGTCTCTTCTGTATCCCGTAGCTCCACCCTCACTCCCCATCCCCCCACTTGTAACAAGGACAGAGTCCCCCTTGTTCTCAACTTCCACCCTACCAGCCGTCACATACAAAAGATAATCCTCCGACATTTTCGCCACCTCCAACGGGATCCCACCACTGGCCATCTTCCTATCTCCTCCCTTTTCGGCTTTCCGCAGAGACCACTCCTTCGGACCGCCTCCCTGGTCAATTTGTCCCTTCACACCCAAACCAGCCCCTCCCCAGGTACTTTCCCTTGCAACCGCAGGAAATGCTAGTCGCTTCATCTCCCCCCTTGACTTCCATCCAGAGGTTCACCTGCACCTCCTCCAACTCAATCTACTGCATCTGCTGCTCTAGGTGTCAACTGTTCTACATCGGTGAGACTACGCCCAGGCTTGGCGATCGCTTCGCGCAACACCTCCGCACAGTTCGCATTAAGCAACCTGATCTCCCTGTGGTTCAGCACTTCAACTCCCCCTCCCATTCCGAACCCGACCTTCCTGCCCTGGGCCTCATCCACTGCCAGAGTGAGGCCCACCGTAAATTGGAGGAGCTTTGGACTCTTCCTTGTAAACTGCCAAAGCATATTTCGCTTTGGCAGTTACACCCCAGCGATATGAACATTGACCTCCAATTTCAAGTGGTCCTTGCTTTCTCCCTCCTTCCACTTCCCTTCCCAGATCTCCCACAGCCCACTGTCTCCACCTCTTCCTTTCTTCTTCGTGCCCCACCATCAGTCTGAAGAAGGGTTCGACCTGAAACATCACCTATTCCTTTGCTCCATAGATGCTGCCTCACCCGCTGAGTTTCTCCAGCATTTTTGTCTACTTTCAGTGAATGAAAATCTGCTGTCCTTATCTGCCTGTTTTGTATGTGATCTCAGTTCAGTTCAGTTTAGTTTATTGTTGTGTGTACCGGGGTACAGTGAAACATCTTTGTTGCATGCCAACCAGTCAGTGGAAAGATAATACATAATTACAATCGAGCCATTTGCAGTGTATAGATATATGATAAAGGAATAATGTTTAGTGCAAGTAAAGCCAGTTGAGTTCGATTAAAGATAGCCTAAGGGATCTCAGAACAATACCCATGTAATTGATTCTTAACCATTTTTATTAACAGGCAAAGCAAGCAATTTCTGATGAAAGGTCTTTAACCTGAAATAAACAATAGATATAGGTGCAAGAGTAAGCCATTCGAGCCAGCACTGCCATTCAATGTGATCATGGTTGATTATCCCCATTCAGTACCCCCTTCCTGCTTTCTCCCCATATCCCCTGACTCCGCTATTTTTAAGAGCCCTATCTAGCTCTCTCTTGAAAGCATCCAGAGAACCTGCCTCCACCACCCTCTGAGGCAGAGAATTCCACAGACTCACCACTCTCTGTGAGAAATAGTGTTTCCTCATCTCCGTTCTAAATGGCTTACTTCTTATTCTTAAAAAATGTTGACTAGTTTCTCTTTCCACAGTTGCTACTTGACTAATATGGATTTCAGAGGTTATAGGGAGAAGACAGTAGAATAGGGTTAGGATGGAGAGACTGGGACGGGTGCCAGAGGTTATGGAGAGAAGGCAGGATAATGGGGTAAAGGGCCTGTCCCACTGCGGCGACCTAATTTGCGAGTTTAGAAGAGTTTGCTCTCGACTCAAACTCGCAGCATGGTCGACACGTGGTCCTATGAGGCCCTAGGAGGTCACTGGAACTCTCTTTCGTGCTTGAGGGATGTTCCCGCATACTCACGGCTTCAATTTGGTCAAGGAAATTTTTTCAGCAAGCTGAAATATTTTCCGCGAGTAAAAATTGTTCGGCAAGGTTCTTTTGAATTTGTGGTGCAGTGGAGTGGGCTCGCTAGGCAGTTGAGGTAGCCGTAGGCAATCTCCTTTGCTGACCATACATTTTAAGTGGCTCATTGATGTTTTCAGAACCAAGCAAATCCGACCGGTAATGTTAAATGCCCGCTAAACTTTATTAAAAGTTGTCTGGCTTCTTAAAAGTGTCTCCCCACTCCTTCTCCCCCTCTTCTCCCCCCTTCTATCCCCCTCTCTCCCCTATCTGCGCTCTCTAAAGGACTTACCGTAACTGCACCAGCCGTCTTTTACCTTCCTGTTCATCGCGCATGTGAATTTCTCCCCCGCTTTCCCTGGCCCCCGCCTTTGCGATGTGTTTGTGTGTGTGAATGTGCAGACGGTTGATCCGGCTCGCGGTTTCATCGCTGACGGTCGATCCCACTAGAGGTTTTTCAGGCGAGTGCCTTCGAGCTTGAAGGTCGAAGACAGTCGCTGAAAAGTTGCGTTAGTGGGCCAGGCCCTTTTGGAGGGAGAGATAGATCAGCCACGATTGAATGGCGGAGCAGACTTGATGAGCGAAATGGCCTAATTCTGCTCATATCACTTATGATCTTGACAAAGTTTCAAGTTTTTTATTTTATATTCCAGTGTCACCAATTTTATTTGATATTAACAAAAATAACAAAAATTGGAGAATTTGTATAAAATTGCTGAAAACAGTATTGCGGGCGTGTAAAGCACGTAATAATATGTTTTTATAGTGGTAAATATGAGATTATTTCCATTGATTTCTGTTAGTTAAGGGCCTGTCCCACTATGGCGACTTATTTGCGAGTTTAGGAGAGTTTGCGCTCGCCACAAGCTCGCAGCATGGTCGACACATGGTCGTAGGTGGTCACTGGTAAGTCTCCTTCATGGTCGAGAGGAGTTCCCGCATAGTTGTTACTACTCGCGGCCTCAGTTTGGTCGCGGAAAATGTTTCAACATGTTGAAAAATGTTCTGCAAGCAAAAATTGGTCGGCATGGAGTAAATCGATAACTTTGAACTCGTAGCGCAGTGGTAGTGGGGACGCCATGTCGTTGTCGGTAGTCGAGGTAGCCGTAGGTAATCTCCTTTGCTGACCGGGCATTTTAATTGGCTCACTGGGGGAAAAAAACGTAAGCACGAGTTTTCAGAACCAAGGAAAACCTACCGGTAACGTTAAATTCCCGCTAAACTTCATAGCTGTGTATCTCTGGCTTATTAAAATGTGTCTGCCCTCTTCTCCACCCTTCTCCCACCTTCTCTCCCCCTTTCTCTCCCCTTGTCCCCTCCCCCCCCCCCCCCCATTCTTTTAAAGGACTTACTGTATGTAGATTGATGTTGCATGTTAACCAATCACACACCATCCAGCATCTCTAACTCCACCCCACTGTAATACTTATACTAATACTATTTCTCAGCACGGACAGTTAGAGCAGCCAGGATGTATTGACAACTAATCATTCTTCATGCTGTTAAGTTTTAGTGTTGATTAAAGATGTGTTTGATTCATGTACTGAGTCTGGGGGTAATTTACACTGCACACTGTGCTAGCCGTCTTTAACCTTCCTGTTCATCGCGGGTATCAACTTGGCTTTGCACCGTGTGAATTTCAGACAGCGCTCCCCCGCGTTCCCTGGCCCCTACCGTGTGTGTGTGTGTGTGTGTGTGTGTGTGTGTGTGTGTTTTTTTTTTTTCAGTCGAGTGCCCCCGAGCTTCAAGGTCGTAAACAGTTTGCTGAAAAATCGCGTAAGTGGGACAGGCCCTTTACACAGAGTTGTGGTTGTAATTTCAGGAGCACCACAATGCCAATAACTTCCTTACATGTGACATTATGTTAGAAATTGAAATATGCAGAGAATGGGCCAAGTAATATCTCATATATCTTGAAGATAGACACAAAAAGCTGGAGAAACCTTTCTTCAGATCTTTCTCATATATCTTGAATTGCTTTACGTGTGTATTACGCCTATTGTTATTATTTTAAATATAATTTTATCCTGACTCTGCAAGACCACAGAGCTTTAATATTCCAAATAAAGGTGGAAATATTGTGTGTAGTATGAACATAATTTTAACTAATGCAGAGATTTCATATTTAATTCAATTCTGATGTGCAATTGATTATGTTGTCCTAAATTTTCAACAGAAATTGAAGTCCCAGATCTGAGTGTTTCACCCACCTCACTCCAAGTTCCAGTCACCCACTCGGTGCACGGTTGGTTATTGCAGGGTATGGTGGCTTGAGGCTGTACCTTAGAATTGCACTGCTGGTGCTCCACACAGTAAACTGACCGTTCTTGTATTCCAATGCCACACGTTTTTGAACACTGGAGGAAAATGCATGTAAGACAAATTAAATTAATTTGAACAAATTCAAAACCCCTTCCCATAACTTGCTCCGAATTGAGGAATTGACTCATTCACCTTACTCCATGGAGAAATATTCCATTCACTGCAGGGCTTTGGATTACAGTGATGATTTGTGGTTGGTTTGGCTCCTAGTAACTGGCAGTGGAAAGGTCGCAGCGGTCTTTTGTCTCGAGTATCCACACACTGTATGTCACGGATTTTAATACCACCTCCACAGTTTTCTGAACACTGCAATGCACCAAGCAAAGAACAGTAACTAAAACAGTTCATGCATCAGGAAGACAAAACAATAATTACACCTGTCTTATTTCAGCAGAGAGAATCAACTTAAATATTAAGTAAGTAAGTTTATTGGGCAGGTATTCACATACAAGGAATTTGCCTTGATGCTCTGCCCACAAGTAACAACATGACATACAGTGACAGTTACGAATGACTCAGAAAACACTAAACATTAATAATAAAACATTAATGATAAAACACCATTGATCAAGCATGTGAACCAACAAAATAGCAGATCAAAGTGCTATGTTGTGGCGGCACTGGGTGGTGGGCCACACATTATACATAACCTTCAGCTCTTGGGGAGGGGGATCACGTGTCCCCGTGACGAGAGGTAGGGGTCACGATGTAGTCAAGGATGCCCCTGGGGAGTATTTAAGGGGTTAATCGCGCGCGCAAGGGGTTAGTGAATGGGGCGAATTAGCGTAGCAATAAAGGACAGTATTTTCGGACAAACTTTGTGTCTGCCTCGTTCTTTAACAGACAACTCCGCGTCCGCTACAAAGTGACGTTATATTTAAACTAAAACATAGAATGATAGATTTCTAGACATTAGTGGAATCAAGGCATAAGGAGGTAGATTAGGATTTTGTGTTGAAGTGGAAAATGAGTCGTAATCTTGCTGTATGGTGGAACTGGATCAAGGGGCAAAATTCTCTACTCCTTCTTGTGTTTCTTATCATTTTTTTATGCAGCAGCGAATGTGGCCTGTTTTTTTTTTATCATTCTGAAATAACAACTTGTTTTCATCTCATTATTGATGCCTGATCTGCTGAATATTTCCAGCATTTTGTTGTTCATGCTCTCTGTCCAAGACTTTGCCTCATGCCTCTGCTCATGACATGCCTCTGCTCATGACATCTTCTGAGCAACCAAGAGAGATGCAGCACCTGCTTTACGCTGCCTGTGCATGTAATTGATATTCTCCGTCCCATCCCAAAGAGAACATGGATAGATGGCTGCCTGACCTGCTGAGTCACTCCAGCACTTTGTGTCGTTTGGTGCAAACCAGCATCTGCAGCTCCTTGTTTCTGCATTTCTTACACAAAGGATTTGAACAATTCATGAACCCTTTTCACTGTCTGCCTGGTAACCACTTCCTGTGAAAGAGCTCAAAATAGAATGCCTGTTGTTTTGTGCCTGGTATTGGTACGCAGATGACTCCTGCCAAACACACAGTTGCTTAGCAGAATACACCGATTCAGTCTTCAAGTACAATGCTGAACTACCAGGGAGAAGTGAGGGATTTAATGAATCAGGACACGATGGCCTCTTCCCACATCCATTTTGACCATATATTGCAGCTTCTGAGCTCAACACTGGATTCAATATTTAGTAAATCATTAGTTCCAGCTCTTGCATTTCATAGTTCCAATATTCATAGTTCATTTTGCTTCTGGTAAATTTGATTAATTATTCAACTTCTCCAATTGTTAAACTTTTTTTCTGACCGTAGTTCAATGGCTGTCAGTAGGTATTTTCAACATATGCCTATAGCTGTGTGAGCCAGAAGGTTAAATAATCAATGTTAGGCGCTTCCCCCCCCCGGTGAATGCTATGTACTTACCTCTCTGTTTCTCTCCTGAGTGCAGGCCCCATGGCTGGGAGTCAGGAATCAAGGGGTTAAGGGCTCCTGTACCCGATTGGCCAAGCTGCGTCAGGTGACGGGTGAATCATCGGAAGCTTAAATACCAGGAGTCTCACAGAATTCGCTCTCTTCTTTGTTGACCCTGACTAGTGAACAGGCTGCTGGTGTGAGCTGCAGGAGGCCTGGCCACATGGCATAGAACTTTGTGTATTGTTACCTATATTTGTCATTTAATATTGAATTGGGACGGATAAGGGCTGACCTGAGGGTTTTTGTGTATTTTGTTTCAGGGTTATCTCCATTTAGGCAGGTTAGAGACTCTACTTCGACGGTCCATTGCGAGGCTGCCTGGAGCATTGTTATATTTGTTTGTTAGTCAATTCTTGTCCCTGACTGTTGTTTGAACCAGGTTTGGGTTTTTGTCTTGTCAAGTCAAGTCAAGTCAAGTCAAACAAACTTTCTTAACTAAATTAAAGACTATTTTCTTGAACTTGAACCTGGTTTTTGACTCTTTTGGTTCTGAACTTTACATCACACTTATTCCATATTGCAGTTCATTAAGTAACCACAAAGTCTTGCAGCACCAGCAGCTGAGTGAAAAATTGAGGGAAACATTTGGAGAGTGTTTTGGGTTCTGCTGTCTCTTTACCATTGGATTGGAACATTGAGACTGTCTTTGGCGACTGGCAACTTGGAGGGACTAATTGTAATTAAAATTCTGGAAGAGGATTAAATAAGAGGAATAGTTTGGGTAGATACACAGAGTCTCTTGCCCAAAGTAGGGAAATCGAGGACCAGAGGACATAGGATCAAGATGAAGTGGAAAAGCAGTTTTAGTTTAGTTTTAGTTTAGTTTAGAGATATAGTGCAGAAACATGCCCTTCCGCCCACCTAGCCCACGCTGACCAGCGATCAACCGTTCACTAGTTCTATCCTACACACTTGGGGCAATTTACAGAAGCCAATTAACCTGCAAAGTAGTACATATTTGGAATGTGGGAGGAAACCAGAGTATCTGGACAAAACCCACATGGTCAAATGGAGAGTGTACGAACTCCACACAGACAACTCTTGTCAGGATCAAACTTGGGTCTCTGGCGCTGTAACATAGCAGCTCTACCCCTGCGCCACTGTGCCATCCTGGTGAAATAGAGAATAGACAATAGGTGCAGGAGCCAGCACCGCCATTCAATGTGATCATGGCTGATCATCCCCAATCAGTACCCCGTTCCTGCCTTCTCCCCATATCCCCTGATTCCGCTATTTTTAAGTGCCCTATCTAGCTCTCTCTTGAAAGCATCCAGAGAACCTGCCTCCACCGCCCTCTGAGGCAGAGAGTTACACAGACAACATAGCACAATAAAGATCTTTCTAAAGGTTTAGAATGATATGGGCAAAACACAGGCAATGGGACTAGCTTAAATGGGAGATCTTGGTCAGCAAAGACAAGTTGGGCTGAAGGGCATGATTCTATGACTAATGGATTGCAGTTCTCTTGGGAAAAATGGGTCAAAGTGAGTCAAGTGGTGGTGAGGAAGTGGGACATAACTATTCCCTTGATCCCTCTGTAATTTCCCCCTTGCTTACCTTGCTCCAGTTATCTATTTTCCATGTAGCACAAGGACGTACAAAACATCTCCGAGCAGGGACTGGTTTCTTAATCTTGTCACAGTCAGATTCTCCATCCGTACTGCACTCCACTTGTCTCCACACAGCACCAACTCCGCATGTGGTAGAGCACTGCACAGAAATTAATGGAGGCATGAAGCACAGAAAGCCATGGTAACCAAAAACAGACACAGCAATTTGCTAAATGTGCAATCATCATAAGCATACAAAAAAAAGATTGGTCTCACAGAATGAATTTGCAGGTGCTGCCTCTGTGTATCAGGCACATTTCAATAGCATGTTTTACAATTCTATTCAATCCCATTACTAAATGTTAGAAGCTAGAAGTGTGCAAATCTGTAATACATGCTTCAGCTTTGAATTTCGGTACAGAAAGATCGTTCCATAATGTTATGCTATCCAAATCTTTCAACTTGGATTTTCTTTTGAGACTGCAAAGAATCAGTATTTTTTTGTTGCTTAATGCTTTCATTCACATTTTGGTATCCCCATTCATTTCAACATAAATGACTGGTCAATATTTACATGTATTAATAGTTGACTCCAGGTATACACTTATGATAGTGAATTAGGTGTCAAATTAAACTTCTTTTTATCTGATGGGATAAATTGCAGACTTGATTTTTTTAAATCTCAAAATGTTGTAACATTGCTAATATTAGCATGCGTGAATTCAACTTGATTAGGTTCATTTTTTTACATGCGGATTTAAGTTTGATTCCATTTATTTCACTTCCAAGGTAGCTTAGAGTTCGTTTGTCATGACAGCTGTAGTCTTCTGATCCAGGTATGAATGTAATGTTACAACTTATGTATTTTTTATTGCTAATGTATAAGGCTCACTGCACTTTACAATGGATGTAATTCTTCAGATTGAAATACTGTGTTGGTACAAATTAGTCTGGCAACATCTATTCCAATTTCTGACTAAGATATAGAGGGCATGCTCAAATTTCCACTGCAGGCCAGTGGTATAAGGGCTTAAGGCAGTGCTGCTTCAGTCGGACTTAATATTGTGATCTGAAGAGGTTATAGAGGTGCTGAAGGCGAGCAGGGGAAGGATGGGAGAGAAGTAGTTTCTGACTTGGAATTTTTCTATGTATTGGTCTTCCAGCTACTAAGTGACCTAAGCATAGGATTAATCCAGCATTGTGATCCAATTCAGGGTCTGAACATGTTTTTTGAACTGTTCCCTTTTAAAACTCAGTTTTAGTTCAGTTCCCTATAATTAATTCAACTATAAATTGGAAGCTGGTCAAATTTTAGTTCTGGCGGTTTTAGCATCTTGTGAGTCAATGCAGTTTGGACAAAATGTGAGGTGAGTGATGGCATCAAAAGCTCTTCTAAAACTCTGGTGCCTAAGTTGTTTAAGAAGAAAAGTTTGTCTCTTTTAGAATAACTTAACAGGAGGGAGGTCTGGCCAGGAAAATAGAGATTGCAACAGCATGGATAAGGAAGCAGGAAGACAGTAGTAGTGCAGAGGTAAAAGTAGCTGGCATTTGGACTAATTAAACTGCTGGTTGGAAAGGGTCGCATTTAGCTTGATACAGCCTGAGATGAATGGGATCTGTTTATGATTGGGACAAAAATGTCCTGAGTTTTCAATTTCTCATTGTTTGTTCATTGCTCATTGCTTCCTTTCATTCAATCCCATTTAATGATGTATAGCATCAGGAAGGCTGGGTGTATCTTCAAGCATTACTGTCATCCTGGCCAGTCTCATTTACCTCTTCTACCATCTAGGAGAAGATTGAGGAGCTTAAAAGCACAGACATCCAGAGTGAAGAACAACTTCTTCGCCGCTGTTATCTGACTCCTTAATCAAGGGTCTCTTTTACACTTCATTCCTGGAAGTGCTGCTAAGCATTAATACTCTTAACTCAACCTCATTTGGTTATTCAATTATTGTACTTGCATATTATTTTTAAATACTCATCACTAATATCTTGCACTAGACTGCTGTTTTGCATCTGTCATATTTATTATTGCATTGTGCATACACTATTTTTTGTTTAGTCTGTGAGCTTCATGTGAACAAATAATATTATTGCGTCCAAGTATATATGACAATAAACTAATCAATTTTTTTTATTCAAAAGGATATAAAAAGACAATAGTAGTATGAACTATGAGAAACTAGTCAAACAAGAGTATTGACTAGTATGAGCTAGTCAAACAAGAGGGCATGACATGAGAATTAACGGACAGAAGTTTAGGTGTAACATGAGGGGGACCTTCTTTACTCAGAGAGTGGTGGCTGTGTGGAATGAGCTTCCAGCAGAGGTGGTGGAGGCAGGATTGATTTTAACATTTGAAAGTAAAGTGGATAGGTATATGGACAAGAAGGGAATGGAAGGGTACAGTCTGAGTGCAGGTAGATGGGACTACGGGAAAATAATGGTCGGCACGGACTGGAAGGGCCGAGAGGGCCTGTTTCTGTGCTGTAATTGTTATATGGTTATATGGTTGTGAGAGCATTGAAACATTGCTACATTGTTGGTAGAGCTCATCTAGTTCATGATTTAGGGAAGAACATTTGTCCATTAGCCAGGTCTGAACGATACGTGACCAAGGATTGTTTGCTGTCCTCTGAAATAGTCCAGCAAGATTCTAAGAGTAATTAACATTAGATGGTAAATGCTGAATTCACATCTTATGGCCATATTCCAAAACAACAAAAAAAAATGCATAAGGCTTTCAAAAGTAATAAACTTTGATGTATGTATTAACTCCAGTTACTGTTTCTTACTTTATATGAAGACTTACCTCACTCCAGTTTCCAATCTTCCAGAAAACAATGTCTCTACTAGTTAAGTTCTCAAATTCAACATGGTCTGTTGTAATGTTGATGAATTTGGTTGGTGTATTAGTGGGCAGAGTATTCATCAAAGACGCTGCAGTGGTAGTCTGTGCTTCAGAGAACAGTAATTTACTTCCCTGCGGGTTTGACAGTTTCACCCAAGATGGAGATGTGATAACAACTGCACTAGAAGTTGTAAGTTCAGAATTGTCCTGGTGCCCCCTTTCATCATTAAAGCCCTCATCAAGAGCTGTGTTATCACTGGTATTGGAAAAGCGTTCTGGATTTAGCATCTTTAGTAATTTAAGTTTCAGCCGGTCAATTGTTGCTTTGATTTTTGGGTGTACTTTAAACTTTGAAAAACCTGACTTTTTATGATCAAAAATAGTTGAGGTTGTTACACTTAGCTTAACTGCTGGAGTACTACTAGGTTTTACTGTAGACACAAGGGTTTTCCATGGACTGGTAAACAATGTGGATCTTTCACCATTGTCAGGGGCTGTTGTTTTTGCAACTGCACCATTAGATTCATTTATTATACGAGTAACCTCAGGTTCATCTGTAAATGAGAGAAAGTTATCAATCTTCTCTGTAGTTATTTCATCATCGTCAGACATCCCAATATTTTTATCAGTAGTATTTTGTGTACCATTCACAGTTTGAACTGTAGGTGTTTTGCTTCCAGGAAATCTCTTTCCGTTAGTAGTATTACCCTCCCTGAAGTGATTTTGATGGCTTGGAACAAATTTATTATCATAATGTTCATTATCAAACATAGTGTTGTTTTCCCCATTGGCGTCAAGGTTATTGTCCAAATATATCTGTTTTTTCATTGTGGTAGATATAGAAATTGCAGTGTTTATATCATCGGGTGGCTGAGCAGTAGTGTTGATGAGAAGTGGCTGATCAGTAGTGATAAGCATTTGTTTATAATTAGGTTGAACCTTTGCACCCGAGTGATTCGGTCCAAATTTAGGCCCCAGCTTGTTAGGATAGACTTTGTTAAAAATCTTATCCCCTTTGGGCTTCCGTGGAGGAGGCAGTTGTTTCCTATTGGTGGGGCAGCTCTTTAAGCCACACAATCCTTTAGTATGTGGTCTTTTGGAGATATTGCAGAGCCTCTTATCATTCAAGATGCACCTCACTGTCCGTGTGTGGATTCCACCTCCACATGTAGCCGAACACTGTAAAACAAATAGCAAAGATCAGAAGGGACTATCAGGTGGTGCTGTTTAAATACATCTTAATGCAAAACAGTTTAATAGGCAAAGAGTATCCCTTTCCGAACATTATTGTCACTTTGATTAAAATGAACAAGTAATGGACAAGTTAGAGAATAATTTTCTCCAGTGTGTTCTGATTCCATGCACTCTGCTGCTTCACTATTTCTTGAAGATGGACACAAAATGCTGGAGTAAGTCAGCGGGATAGGCAGCATCTCTGGAGAAAAGGAATTGGTGATGTTTCGGGCCGAGACCCTTCTTCAGACTGATCAGGCAGGTCTATCAATAAGATGAATTATTTCAGTGAATTGCTGAATTATTAAACTATATTATTCCAAATGCATTTTATTCTGCATGAACAATTTGCTTTTACATTGCTCACTATGATTTACTGTAATTTATGGATGTCATGTCTCATTTTTTTATTCATCAAAACCAGTAAGAAATAATTGAATACTTCTGAAGACTCAAAGTGCTGGAACAATCAGCAGGTCAGGCACTATCAGGTTGAACACGTTAGGTCTTTATTCTTTGGAGTGCAGAAGGTTAAGGGGGGACTTGATTGAGGTCTTTAAAATTATGAAAGGGATAGACAGAGTTGATGTGGATAAGCTTTTCCCATTGAGGGTAGGGAAGATTCAAACAAGAGGGCATGACATGAGAATTAAGGGACAGAAGTTTAGGGGTAACATGAGGGGGAACCTCTTCACTCAGAGAGTGGTGGCTGTGTGGAATGATCTTCCAGCAGAAGTGGTGGAGGCAGGATTGATTTTAACATTTAAAAGTAAAGTGGATAGGTATATGGACGGAAAGGGAATGGAGGGGTATGGTCTGGGTGCAGGTAGATGGAACTAGGGGAAAATAAATGGTCGGCACGGACTGGAAGGGCCGAGAAGGCCTGTTTCCGTGCTGTAATTGTTATATGGTTACTATCTCTGGAGAACATGGATAGCTGACGTGTCAGGCAGGCTGGTCTGATGAAGGGTCCCAACTGAAAATGTCACCTACCCTTATTCTCCAGAATTGCCATCTGACCCGTTGAGTTATTCCATCTCTTTGTTTCTTCTTTTTTATAAACCAGCATCTGCAGTTCCTTGTTTCTACTGATTACTTCTGCACTGTATTATTATCACATGAAATAGATACATACATAATGAACCTATGAATAAACAATGATCTGTAAGGCTGAGAGGTATTAACTTAATTAAGAGAAGCTAGAGAAGAAATTGCAGGCAACCTGGCAGAAATATGTGAGTTATCGTTAGAAATCTGTGAGGTGCCAGAATTCTAGAGGGTGCTAATGATGTGCTTCTATTTAAGAAGGCCTGCATGGAAAATCTTAGGAACTATAGACCAGTTGTCTGACATCTGTGATAGGCAAGTTACTGGAAAGTATTCTGAACGATAAGATACATATGCATTTAGATAGACAGTGGCCAATTAAAGACAGTCACCACGGTATTAGAACTGGGAGATCCTATCTTACGAATTCATTTATTGAAGTAACCAAAAAGGTTGACAAGGGCAGAGCCGTAGATGTTGTCTATATGGACTTTAGCAAGGCATTTGATAAAGTTCTGCATATTAGGCTGCTCTGGAAGGTCAGTTTGCTTGGGATCCAGGGGGAACTAGCCAACTGGATAGAGAATTGACTTCATGGAAGGAAGGTGATAATGAATGTATTTTTTTTGGATTGGAGGCATGTAATTCGTAGTGGATTAGTGCCAGGTCCCTTGCTGTTTGTGGTTTATATGAACAATATGGAAGAGAATATAGAAGGCATGCTAGAAAATTTACAGATAACATTTGAAATGCTGGTATTGTAGATAGAATCATACAGCATGGAAACAGACCCTTCGATTCAACTGGCCCATGTTGTCCAATATGCTGCATCTGCACTAGTCCCACTTGCTCATGTTTGGCCCATATCCCTCTACAGCGTCCTACCCAGGTACCTGCTCAAATATCAATTAGATGTTGTTGTTATAGTACCTGCCTCATCTGGCAGCTCTTTCCTTATACCCACCACTCTTTGTGTGAAAAGGTTGCCCCTCAAGTTCCTGTTAAATCTCTCCTCTCTCACCTGAAATCTATATCCTCTGGTTCTTGGTTTCCCTACTTGAGTGATGTCACAAGACTGAGAGGCTAAATTGCTTACCGCTGTTACTCTATTCTGAGGAATCCCTCCTTACTCTAGTCGGTAGGGTAGAGCTTCCAAAGGTCTCAGTGATTTTTGCTGTTTAGATGTTATATGTATCCCAGTGATGATGTATCTGCATGGGGCAGCTATCGTTCCCTCAATTCATAAAGTATAATCAGGGATGAACAATCTTAGAAACTGTTTCACCTGAAATCAAATACTTCTTGATGATTGTTACTGCTGTAAGGATAATCTGTGAATCCATTCTGGGTATCCTTATCAGGTAACCTAGACCTACCTTGAAAAAATGTCCCAAACAGAATCGTCATCTGCCATTTCCTTCCTGCCTGACCCACAGAGTTCCTCTAAGTTTGTTTATTAAGGTCAGGAGTTGTAAGTTGATCATTTTGTGACGTGTAGATATGTTGTTTGTTGATCAAACTTCCACGTCTGCCAGCACACGCTGCCGCAGACTATCAGTGGGCAGAAACCATTACTTCAAGTAGAAAAATAACTGCCTGACAGTCCTTCTTCCAAGAAGTTAAACTGCTCAAATTGGGGAATTCCCAATGGAAATCCCATTCCTGGCATTAATGATATCCAACATCAAAATAAATTACAATTATTATAGTTTTAAAAAAATGAACTTGAAAAATATCTAAAACGATTGAAATATACTGTATAATTTTCATTAGACCAGGAAGCAACTGTGGAGAAAGATATACCAATGCACCATATTGAAATTAGCTGATAACATGATATGTATATTCATAATTCTTTAATTTCTGTAACATTTTCTGTTACTTCACAGTCATTAAAGGATACCATAGATTCACTGGGTCAGTGCAGAAATCCCAATAGAAATATCTATTTAAACCCAAATCTGCTAGCCTTTAACATCTTACTCAGTTGTATGCAGATACAAAATACTAAGATGCTGGAATCTTGAGCAAAAACCTAAATGCTGGAGGAACGTGGTGCGTTGGACAGCACTGGGCCTGTACTTGCTGGAATTTAGAAGAATGAGGCGGGACCTCATTGAAACTTACTGAATAATGAAAGGCTTGGATGGATTAGACGTGGAAAGGATGTTTCCACTAGTCGTATAGTCTAGGACTAGAGGTCATATCCTCAGAATTAAAGGACGTTCCTTTAGGTCGGAGATGAGGAGGAATCTCTTTAGTCAGAGGGTGGTGAATCTGTGGAATTTTCTGCCACAGAAGGCTGAGGAGGCCAAGTCTGTGGATATTTTCGCAGCTGAGATAGATAGATTCTTGATTTGTATGGGTGTCAGAGGTTATGGGGAGTAGGTAGGAGAATCTGGTTAGGAGGGAGAGATAGATCAGCCATGAATGAATGGCAGAGTAGACTTGATGGGCCAAATGGCCCAATTCTGCTCCAATCACATGATCTTATGAACTAAGCAGGTCATGCCCATGACCCAAAATATTGACTATCCATCTCCCTCCACAGATGCTGCCTGACTTGCTGCCTTCCTCCAGTATGTTTTCCTTAGATATATCATCTTCCGGCTTGAAAAGCCTGATGCCAGAGCTTTTTGCTCCAAAATCTAACACTTTCTCTCAATTTATTTTTGCAACTACTTCCTCGAAGGGCCGAATGGCCTACTCCTGCACCTATTTTCTGTTTCTTCCTCAACATATCTTGCAGTACGAATCTCAGAAGATCTCTCAGTAAAATACAAAATACAATTATTATAGTTAAAAAAAACAATGAACCTGAAAAATATCTAAAACAAGTATATGTATGAAATATACATACTGTATAATTTTCATTAGACCAGGAAGCAGTGGGGAAAGATACCAATGCAACATATTGAAATTAGCTGGTAACACGTTGTATATTCATAATTCTTTAATTTCTGTAACATTTTCTGTTACTTCACTGTTATTAAAGTATACCATAGATTCACTGGGCCAGTGCAGAGATCCCAATAGAAATATCTATTTAAGTCCAATTGTTCTGCTACCCTTTAACATCTTACTCAGTTGTATGGAGATACAAAAGACTAAAGATGCTGGAATCTTCAGCAAAAATATAAATGCTGCAGGAACGTGATGTGCTGATGGCACTGGGCCTGTACTCTCTGGAGTTTCGAAGAATGAGTGGGGACCACATTGAAACTTACTGAATAGTGAAAGGCTTGGATAGATTAGATGGCGTGGGAGATTGCAACCTTCACGTGGTCCGCCTGGTTTCAACGAATGTAATCAACTTGGCATGCACAATCAAATAAGATCAAATAGAACAAGTTGTCCCACAACTTTAGGTTGTGCACGCCATACGCAAGAAGAAGAAGAAGAAGGATAGATTAGTCGTGGAGAGGATGTTTTCAATAGTGGGAGAGTCTAGGACTAGAGGTCATAGCCTCAGAATTAAAGCATGCTCTTTTATATAGGAGATGAGGAGGAATTTCTTTAGTCAGAGGGTGGTGAATCTGTGGAATTCTATGCCACAGAAGGCTGTGGAGGCTGTCCGTGGATATTTTAAGGCAAAGATAGATAGATTCTTGATTTGTTTGGGTGTCAGGGATTTTGTGGAGAAGGTAGGAGAATGTGGTTTGGAGGAATGGCAGAGTAGACTTGATGGGCCAAATGGCCTAATTCTGCTCCTATCACATGACCTTATGAACTGAGCAGGTCATGCCCATGACCCGAAATATTGACCATCCGTCTCCCTCCACAGATGCTGCCTGACCTGCTGCGTTCCTCCAGTATGTTTTCCTTAGATATATCATCTTCCGGCTTGAAAAGTCTGATGCCAGAGCTATTTGCTCAAAATCTAACAAGCTTTCTCTCAATTTATTTTTGCAACTACTTCCTCCCAACATTAGTCTTAGCACCAATTGGAAATACTATTTCTTATTTTCTCACTTTTTTCATCCTAATGTAATTTTGATAACCAATTCAGAAAGTAACATTGACAGAATATTCCATTTGAATTACTTTTTCCTATCTTAAGTATACCACGGTTTAGATGCAAGTCACGTTTACCCATTTGATTTTTCAAGAGAATGTTAGATATAGCTCTTACGGCTAATGGAATCAAGTGATACGGGGGAAAGCAGGAATGGGGTATTGATTTTAGATGATCAGCCATGATCATATTGAATAGCGATGCTAGCTTGAAGGGCTGAATGGCCTACTCATGCACCTATTTTCTGTTTCTATTTCTTCCTCATATCTTGCAGTATGAATCTCAGATTTCTCATTAAAATACAAAATAAACTAAAATTGTCATACCAAGAGTGTTTGAAGTTGCCTTGTTAGCCGTGGTGCTGTTGCTTTGACGATGTATCTTGGTGGGACAGTTTCATTTGCCATTGCTGGGACCATAGCAGTTTCAAATACTGTTTTTGAGGGAACACTCTTTCTAAGACAGTAACACAAGCTGCCTTACATTATACCCAGCACTAATGGAGTGGTGGAGCTCTTTGTTAAAGTAAAATCTTGATTTAAAAACCCTGAATACATTTTACGAGATGACTCATTCCACTCAGCTGTTAATTGCCAAAATGATGCTAATTTCAGTCAGGGTGATTATGTCGGTTGAAAGGAAAGTTTGCGTGAATGAAAAGGGAAGTAAAATTCAGCATAATTTATGATATGTAGAAACAAGTTATAAATACGACATAGGAAGGAATATGAGTGATAACAAAGACGTTTCATAATATCGTGGCATGGGTGCGCAGCGGTAGAGTTGCTGCCTTATAACCCTTGCAGCGCCGGAGACCCTGGTTCGATCCTGACTACATGTGCTGTCTGTACGGAGTTTGTATGTTCTCCCCATGAGCACGTGGATTTTCTTTGAGATCTTCAGTTTCCTCCCACACTCCAAAGATGTACAGGATACTGTTATTGTGCAGGGAACACTGGTCGGCGCGGACCCGATGGCCGAAGGGCCTGTGTCCGGGCTGTATCTCTAAACTAAAAAATCTAAACATAGGAGTAACCGAGTGATAACACAAAATCTGGACCCATTCCAAGAGAGTTTCATGATAGAACATGGTGATAATTACAATGAAAAACTGGCCATAATTACTTGCCACTAATTTTTAAACTGAATATGAAAATACCAGTGTATGAGGAGAACTAAAGTTAAGCCATATCTGAACTTAATGGATTTAATAATAAAAATAAAAGGGGGACATAATGCAGTTTGGATGATCAATCATGCTCCAGAACTTGTCTTTGCCTATACAAATGATCCAAAGAAATAGGGTTGCTGCAGTCAGCACAAGTTCCTAGTGCACCTCATCATAATTTCCAAATGCGCTCTAGTATCAAGATCATTATGTTTAGATTACAAATTTATAAAAATCATTACATTATTGGAGCAGGTTGGATAGCGTGAACCAGCGTAAATCTGGCAATTTAACGTGAGTCATGACTGAACTCTATTATGAGTGCAACAGTAACTAAGCACTTGGACAAGCATGCACGCAGTTCAGGTCTTAAAAAGGGAAGGATATCATCTTTTCATTAAAAATACATTTGAAAATAAACATGGACAAGGATTAAATGTGGAATAAAAGAGGACCCAACATCACAATAATGAATTCCAAAATGAAGCAAATTTATAAGCAAGATGATCACATTAGAGCTGTAAGGAAGAGGAGGAAAGGATTTATATAAATGCAAGATAAAACTCAGACAACAGGGAGAACTAAAATAGTGTAAAGGCTGTAAAACAGCAGGAATATAATAGAAAAAAAAATGTACGATAGCATTGATATCAACACAATGTTTCAAGAAGATCCCAAGGGAAAGAATGATAAATGGGAATGTGGACCCATTCAAAATAGATTCAGGCATGACTGCAATGGTCAATAAGTGCAGAGCAAAACTAATTATATAAGTAATTTGTACCCATTTTCACATTAACAGCAAACAGATATAATACCAGTGTGGCAAGAAAGCAAAAACTAGGCCAGTGGGAGGCTGTTCATAGAAATTTAAATCAATGTAATGGTAAAAATAATTCATTTTGGAAGATAACACATTTCCAGGACAATGACCTCCATTCCAATGTATAGAAATTATTTAGAGAGTGAGTGACTGATGTATTAATGAAAATTCCAAGGCATTCACTTCAGGAAATTATACAGAAAAAGTTCTGAAATTTGCAAATGTCATTTCATTATTGAAGACTGGGAAGTAATATGCAATGGTGGTCTGACAATATTGTTTGTCACTTTCAATCACGCCTCAGCCTATGTGAGCCAATCATGCCTCACATAGCTGAATATGACATTAACAAGGCCATTCTTGCAATGCTATTTAGAGGAATCATAATTTCGGCAACAAACATCAACTGCTCAAGATAAGGGTTGTAAATGTCCTTTTTTTACATCTGAATCGTTTATCTACCAAGGGAAGGGTAAATACAAAAATGAAAAATGGATGAATAATGAACGATGGTTTCCACTAGCCAGACCGCTTGATGATAAGATTAATCTGAAAAGGAAATAACTGGAAAGTAAATTAACGTATTAGAATATGGTTCTCAAAGTTCAGGCTTTTAAAGCCAGAAATTGAACAAACATCCCAGGAAGGTATTAAAAGCAAATAGGGAAATTGGGTTATAACAGGTATTCCTTATAAAGTTCAGTTCAGTTTAGTTTATTATCTGTCAAGGACCGGGGTGTTGCTGCCTGTGTACCAGTCCCCCCACATTAAACAAAGTCACGCACTGGCGTCCTGCAGGCGGCATCCATATAGCACACTGGAGGGGTGAAAGAAAACACCAGATGCAAACCTCCTCTGCCTTGTGGCTATTACCTTATTCAGGAATGGGTCTGGGGGAATACGGGCAGGAGACCACCATTTGGCGGTCCAACGGGAAGGAAGGTGGACCCAGCAAAGCGTTGTGGAGCGCAATTAGGGCACAATGTTCATGTACAACATTGGTGGCCATCCACTGCATTCTGACCTATCGCCAGCCGTCTTGACTATGTTTTGCCACTGGATCCAGATAGGCCGGGACGAGAGAGTGAGGTTGACAATTTGTGCAACTCTCTCTCACTTTAATCCAACTCAAACGCAAGTCATGACTTCAGGACTCATATCGCCCAACAGGGCGAAGCAAGATCACCACAGGAGCGCATGCAGCTGGGAAGCGCCACACCGCAGAAGCTCAGAGGAAACGCGCCACACACAAGGCTCGAGCCGCTTCAACTTCAACTGCAGCACCCACCCAACTGTGTCCCATATGCAGGCGAGCCTTCCGGGCCCAGATCAGTCTCACATGTCACCTCCGGACCCACATACAAAAACACTGAAGTCATGGTCTTCTTCGACCACGAAGGACAAAGAAGAACAAAAACTTTAGTCCCTAGATGCTCATGACTGTATTGTCAAATTCTGCTCTCACTGAATTAACAAGTTTGCAGATATCACTGCAGAGGCCCAGATCTCGATCAATGAAGAGACTGAGTACAGGAAGGAGATAGCGAGCTTAGTAACATGATGTGAAAACAACAGACTATCCCTCAATGCCAATAAGATGGAGTTAGTTATTGACTTCAGGAAGCAATGTGGTATGCATGGCCCAGTCAGCATCAATGGTGCAGAAGTGGAGACGGTGCTCACAAAACTTCTTCACAGCTTCCCCAGAAGGTACAGCATCTTGTTGCTACCAATTCGAGCAAGAAGTTGAGGATTACTTCATGAGGATTGGGGCAAGTAAATGGCGAAGGAGAACGGAGAAGCAGAAAAGGAAGTGGAGAAACACTATGTGGCCACACAATTCAGAACACCATTCTGACTGGGCCTTGACTGATTTCAATCAGACCTATTCAATCTCCATGTTGCACATTTGTCATGTTTCATTAATCATCACGCGTCATCCTTTATTCAAAACAGTGGTAAAGAAATCCACAAAATGCAGATTTTAATCCCATTTTATAAAAACCCATTGACCTAGTATATGAGGGCATGAAATGACAGTGTAAAATGTGGGAGCTAATTAGGTAAAAATGTGAGCTGAAGAATTGAATATTGGTTGACTATAATTAGTGCAGTGAGGTAATGGAGGTCATGGCTTGTGCAATGAATGAGGCTTTTGTTGGAATAATGTTGATAGACAAAAGTCTGAAATTACTGAATGTGAATAAACACTATGAGGCTGCTCAATCACCGAGCACTGACACAAAGCATGTACTCTCCACCACTGCACTCATACATGTTTCCTCAATTCCATGTTGTCTGAACCTGGTGACAGTAGAAGCTTGAGAAATCAAAAGGATGTCTGCCAAGTGGCAAGATGTTAAAAAGGAGATAGGGCGATTTCCTGTTGGAGTGAAGGCAAAGCTGGCAGGAAGAAGGAACCTTGATTGATGAATAGTGAGATAAAAAATAGCAAGGAAATGTCAAATACAAGCAGCTGTGATCATGCCTGTCCCACTAGGAGTGTAAAGGATGTAGGAATACACCTTAGAAGGAAATCAGAGAGCAAAAATGCCATGTAATGGGCTGCCACCATTGTCTATTATCCTTTTTATCCATGTTTATCCTTCTGTTAATTATCGTGTTGCACAGGGAGCCAAATGCAACGGAATTTCGTTTGGAACTGCATATATCGATGTATTTCTAAATGACAATAAAGTTTGTTTGACTTGACTTGATTTGACTGAAAAAGCACGATGACTTGAGATATCCACGGATGCAAGCTAACGGAGAATCCTAGAAGATGCTGTAAGTTTAGTAAGAGAAAAATGGTGACTAGGAAGAAAGCAGGGCCTCTTTAGGTCCAGTGTAGTAATCTACGTGTGAAGCTGTGGAAGATGGGCAAGTTCTTTAATGTATACTTCTGGCCTGTAATGACTGTGGAGAAGCACAGAGATGGTGGTGGGTGTATGGAACGAGCTGCCAGATGATGTTGTTAAGGCAGGTATTATCAAATGTTTAAAAAACATTTGGGCAAGTATATGGATAAGATAGGTTTAGAGGGATATGGGCCAAATGCTGGCAGGTAGGACTAATGCCAATGGGCCATGTTGGTTGGAGTGGACATGGACCGAAGGGCCTGTTTCCATGCTATATGGACTAATCTTCTTGAATTTTTTGAAGAGGCTAATAGGGAAATTGATGAGGGTAAAGTGGTGGATGTTGTCTATATGGACTTCATTAAGGCCTTTGACAAGGTTCCACATGGAAGGTTGGTTAAGAAGGTTAAATTGTTAGGTATTAATGGTGGAGTAGCAAGATGGATTCAACAGAGGCTGAATGGGAAATGCCAGAGAGTAATGGTGGATGGCTGTTTGTCAGGTTGGAGGCCGGTGACAAGTGGGGTGCCTCAGGGATCTGTGTTGGTCCACTGTTGTTTGTCATATACATCAATGATCTGGATGATGGTGTGGTAAATTTGATTAGTAAGTATGCAGATGATACTAAGGTAGATGGTGTTGTGGATAATGAAGTAGATTTTCAAAGTCTACAGAGAGATTTAGGCCATTTGGAAGAGTGGGCTGAAAGATGGCAGATGGAGTTTAATGCTGATAATTGTGAGGTGCTACATCTTGGCAGGACAAATCAAAATAGGACGTACATGGTAAATAGTAGCGAATTGAGGAATGCAATTGAAAGAGGGATCTAGGAATAACTGTGCATATTACCCTGAAGGTGGAATCTCATGTAGATAGGGTGGTAAAGAAAGCTTTTGGTGTGCTGGCCTTTATAAATCAGAGCATTGAGTATAAAAGTTGGGATGTAATGTTAACATTGTACAAGGCATTTGTGAGGCCAATTCTGGAGTATGGTGTACAATTTTGGTTGCCATATTATAGGAAGGATGTCAACAAAATAGAGAGTACAGAGAAGATTTACCAGGATGATGCCTGGGTTTCAACACCTAAGTTACAGAGAAAGGTTGAACAAGTTAGGTCTTTATTCTTTGGAGCATACAAGGTTAAGGGGGGACTTGATAGAGGTCTTTAAAATGATGAGAGGGATAGACAGAGTTGACATAGATAAGCTTTTTCCATTGAGAGTAGGGAAGATTCAAACAAGAGGACATGATTTGAGAATTAAGGGATAGAAGTTTAGGAGTAACATGAGGGGGAAGTTCTTTACTCAGAGAGTGGTAGCTGTGTGGAATGAGCTTCCAGTGGAAGTGGTGGAGGCAGGTTCGATTTTATTATTTAAAAATAAATTGGATAGGTATATGGACGGGAAAGGAATGGAGGGTTATGGTCTGAGTGCAGATAGATGGGACTAGGTGAGAGTAAGTGTTCGGCATGGACTAGAAGGGCCGAGATAGCCTGTTTCCGTGCTGTAATTGTTATGTGGCTGTATAATTCTGACATGGAAGCTGCTGAGTTCGAGAAAGAGAAAAATGATATCCTGAAACATATTTACATTATGCAAGGGGTGCAGTTGGCAGTCTTGAACTACATAAAGCTGGATAAATCCCAGGATCAGATGTATCCTACGACATTATGGGAAGCAAGAGATATCCATATCTTCATTAGTCAAGGGTGAGGTACCAGAAGACTGGAGAATGGCTTCTGTTTTGTCTTTATTTCAGAAGGGCTGATAGAACGAGCCAGGAAACTGCAGGTCAGTGTGTCTTCCATCAGAGATGGGAAAACCATTGGATCAAGGGATTCTGAGAGATAAGCTTTATTTGCATTAGGAAAGGCAAAGACAGATTGGGAATAGTTAATATGAATTTTGTTTGTGGGAGGTTCTGAAAACGAGTTGCATGAAACATGATTTGCAATCCCATGGTTTTAGAATGTGGAGATGTGATAACGTTGTTGACTTTAAAATTATAAAGTTATCTCATTGAGTTAATGGAGTAAAGCCATATCATGTAAAGTGGACATGTGGTATTCTTTCCACAAAAGGGTATTACTATGTCAATAAGAGCCTTCGAGAATAACACTGACAATTTAATGTCAAAGATTCCATTCCACAAGTGCTTTGCCAACTGGGATGCTACTTTATATTGACTTCTATCCTGCTTCCCGCCAAAATCATCACCAGCACACCCTTTGAATTAAGAAATGAACAGCATGGTATATTTCTTCAGAAGACATCAGCAGGGATAAGTTTATCTGATAAAGTTATGTCAAAACAATGCAAAGATAGTTCACGATGAGGCACTGGTCATCTAGATTTAACAACGCTGGCACATTCTTAAAGGGCTGAATGGCCTGCTGCCAGGTTGGCTCACAACTATTCAGGATAATCCACTAACAATTCTTAATTGCTGTATACATCAGTGCCACCACTAGAGTAGCTCTGCAGTGGTAGAATTTAAATGTCCTTATTAAAATCATTGGTTATTCTTCAATAATATTGTGTTGTAAATAATCATTAGCAAATAAACTGAACCAAAAAATAGTATTCAATTACATATATCTTACAACATTTTGATGCCTTCACAGGCACCCTATATTTCATTATAAAATTTGAAATATTTGTTTTCATTATTCAGGATGGTTGAAATATTTCTGCAGTCCTTTGACATGTCAAGGGAAAATAACATCCTTTTGATGTAACATGCACCAGTGACTCTGTTTTGAACAGCAAGTCAATGGTTCCACAATCAGAACATGTCCATCCCAATTTCCTCTCAAGTCTGGTGCAGATTATGTGGTAACTACCACTAAAATTTGGTGTCATTCGTATGTGCCACTTACGTTCTTTTCCTGTGCAGAGGGGGATTTGAGACTGATGGTTAACCATTCTCGAACAGTGCCATAATTGCATTATTTTCAGAAGAATATTGACATAAGCCAATTCTTACTGCTGAGGAAAGCAAGTTATTTCTAGCTATTAACAATTTGACCTTCGGAATAATCATCTCATTTCAGTATGTATGGAACATGGATTAGGATCTTCGGGATTCTGAGTCTTGTGGTAATTAGTCTTCTATAATTTGATTGGGTAATATATTATGTCACCAAAGGGTTGCCTGAATCAAGCAGACAAGTCAATGAAGTTGTGTTTGTATTTTGCTTTTGTCATGCTATTACCAAAGAAATGCAATTACTTAAATCAAATGTAATTTAGACTTAGTTACTTCTTATATTTAGCTGTGAGAATATATAAGGAGCTTTTAATGGCACAGTGTAATTTATTTTAAAAAATTGCCTACATCTTTAATTTTATGCAATGGCAAATATTCAAATTAAGCCCAGTGGGAGTAGCGCATTCAAGTGGGATCATGTAGTGTTAGCGTGAAAGATGATCGATTGTCAGTGTGAACCTGGTGTGCCTAAGGGCTTGTTCCCCTGCTGTATCTCTAAACTAAACTAAACTAACCTAGACTTGTTTGTTTATAGCTCAGGGCCAGTATCTGAATATGTTAGATTTTAATGCTACTTTAACAAATGCTCATTTTGTCTTAGAGTAATCTACCTGCTGTCGTTTTTCCACTGTATTGTCTGTTTTGTCACCCAGTCCTTAAAGTTAAATATCCAATCCCTTGTTACCCCCTCTGTTGTTGGAGTATCTATAATCTGTAAAAAATACTACAGTAAAATCCAATTATTTTTATGATGAGCTCTTTTAAAAAAGATACAGCATGTGAAGAGGCTCTTTGTATCATTGAGTCTGTGCCGGCCATTATTCCCTGCACACTAGGGTCTTTACGGTGGCCAAGTAACATACAAACCTACATATCTTTGCAAGACGGGAAGAAATGGTAGGCCATTTCATACTGAGATGCCGAAAAAAAACCATTTCACCCAGAGAGTTGTGAAATTGTGAATTTTCTGCCACAGAAGGCAGTGAAGGCCAATTTACTGGATGTTTTCAAGAGGGAGTTAGATTTAGGGCTAAGGGAATCAGGGAATATGGGGAAAAAGCAGGAATGGGATACTGATTTTAGATGATCAACCATGAATTGAATGGCAGTGCTGGCTCGAAGGGCCGAATGACCTACTCCTGCATCTATGAAACCCCACACAGCCACTGGGAGAAAGTGCAAACTCAACACAAGTCAGCACCCAAGGTCAGGAACAAACCTGAGTCTCTTGCGCTGTGAGGCTGCAGATCTACCAGCTTTGTAACAGTGCCACCCTTGTAAAACCTATTTTAAATTTCTATTAAGATAAAACATTCCATCCCACCTTGTCTTGTGTAATTTTGGAGCTGCTGTTCCCTTTCGATGCATTATCTGTCCAGCCAATAATACCAAAACTGGTATTTGCTATTTCGAATCAACAAAATGCAGGACAGAAAAGACCTCTCGGCCTAATCTCCAGCACCAGACCCGTGCAAAAAAACATTTTGCCTGCTGGCACGTCCCAAGTACTGCCTAACCTTCACCTAATATTTGTTTATCGACCCTATTCCATTTATCAAAAATGTTCCAGATTCCATCAATTCTGAGCTTTTTTCTAAGAAAATCATCAATTCCAAATTATTTTTTCTTTTACATTGATCTAATTATTCATCCACCTGCTGTAGGAAGAAACCTTTTCCCTATAAACTCCAATAAAATTAATTTTAATCTTATATAATCTCGTAACTTGTTCTGTTATTAAGAGACCAGTACTCATCAACTGAAGTAGACCATAAGATCACATGATAAGAGTAGAATTAGGCCATTCGGCCCATCATGTCTACTCTGCTATGAATTTCATTTCGGAGTCACGTGAGTGACTTCGTGAAGAGCCCGCCGGCACGCATGCGCGACATATCGTCGCATCGCATTGCTGCCGACGGCTGGTCGGGAGCGCGGCTCCCGACCAGCCCTTCAGAGGGCCGACTCAGGTAAGGCTAAGCCCCCTAGAGTTGGTGTTTCCTGTTGGGGGGGGGGGGGAGCAGTGTGTTCTCTCCCTACAGGAACGTGGATTTGGAGTCGCCGCCACTTATCCCGGAGCCTTTCTCAGCGGCTCACCTGCGAGTCGGGCCGGGAAACAGGCGTGGTAGTCGGGGAGCCCTGTTGGTACAGGGCCCGACCCGCCGATACACCGGAGCTCCAGTGTGAGTTGGTGTCTTGTTGTGGCGGGTGTATATTATGTTCTCTCCCTGCAGGTACGTGGGGAAATAGACGTGGATGTCGGGGAGCCCTGTTGTTACCGGGCCCGACCGGCCGCTATGCAGGAGCTCCACTGCCGATTCAAGGAGCAGGTGCTCCAGTGTTTATTTGAGGAGCAGGAGCTCCAGTGCTGGTTCAGGAGCAGGAGCTCCAGTGCTGGATTAAGGAGCAGGAGCTCCAGTGCTGATTCGAGGAGCAGGAGCTCCAGTGCTGATTCAAGGAGCAGGAGATCCAGTGCTGGTTCCAGGAGCAGGAGCTCCAGTGCTGATTCAAGGAGCAGGAGCTCCTGTGCTGATTCGAGGAGCAGCAGCTCCAATGCTGATTCCAGGAGCCGAGAACGGGGTGCCTCTCGAAAGGGGGGACCCTGCCACAAGTTCGCCATTGGCGACCACGGGGAAGGGGTCGTGCTGCGGCCCGACCCCCCTCCGCTAGCCCTTCGTTGAAGGGCAGGGGAGGAGCCCGTAAGCCTAAACCCGGTTCGGGCCAAGGCTCCACCAGCCGCCATGGTGCGGTCTGGTGCAACGGCGGGACCTGGGTCTGTGAGATCTGCTATCCAACTCCCAAACCCCGCCGCTGGGACGGGGGGCTTGGGTACGGTCCCGCCTCGGTCGCCGAGTCCCCTGTCGATGGGGGGGACGAGACCGTGCGTCGGCAAGGTCCACGATGTGGACAGCCGGCAAGCCCGCGCGGGCGTCGCTCCATGCTTCTGCTGGAGTCGACCCCAAGCCGTCAGGGCCCTTTGTGGCAACGGCTTCCGCTCCCGTTAAACGGAGACGGTTGAACACCTTTCCCGCGCGGGAATCGCGCGGTTCGCTGCGGCGGCCGATAGCGACAACTTCCGGCACCGAGATCACTTCTCAGAGGTGCGGGCCGATGAAAGGAGCCCCGGCAATCTTTCTGAGCCGGAGGTCTCCGACCACCCCAGTGTTCAGGGTGAAGGGCGTATGGCCGCATGACGCGGCTACTGGAGAGGAGCCATCCAGCTCCAGTAGGCACAGGGAGGTTAACCGCCGTCAGCAGAAGTTGAGAACCGTCAGCAGACACTAAGCCCAGCGAACTGCTCCTCCCTTCAACGAGCCCATACGCCACGGTCGCCGAGTCCCCCATGCATGGGAGGACGAGACTATGCGTCGGCTAGGTCCATGATATGGGCAGCCGGCAAGCCCGCGCGGGCGTCGGATCTCCATGCTAAGTCAGGTGCCGACTTCCCATCGCATTTGCCCTCCGAGGCAGCGAGACCAAGCTCCGCCGAGGAGGCGTTTGAGAGTACCTCCCGCGCGGGAATCGCTCAGCTTCGCTGCAGCGGCTACCGGCGACAACTTTCCGGCACCAGGTTCACCTCGATGAGGTGTGGGCCGATGGACGAAGCCCCAGCAGTTCAGCAGAACATGAGGACTTCGGCCGCCCGAGTTTTAGCTCAAGGGGCGTATTGGCCAGGATGGAGCGGATATTGGAGCCCCTCCTGCAGCAGAATCAACAAAATTCGGGGAAGACTTCTCCAAGAGGGAAGGATATTCGGGGTCCTCCATCCCAGCATATGCCTCAACGGAAGATTACGCTGTCTGCCGTTGAGCAGGCAGCAGGCACGGCTGAAAATTTTCGTCGGAACAAAAGGCGTGATAGAGAAAACTATTCACGAGCCCATTGAATTCGTCTCCCATATTTTTACTAGGCCAAAAAAGGATGGAGGTTGTCGGGTGATTATTGACTTGACCAGTTGAATACCTTTGTAACATATACACATTTTAAAATGGACACCTTTTGAGACAGCCAAATCACTGCTTTCGCATGGTTGCTTTATGGCATGTATTGATTTGAAAGATGCATGCTATTCAGTGTCCATCCGGAAACATCACCGGAAATTTTTGAAATTTGTCTGGATGGATCAGCTCTGGCAATATCGGGCCTTACCAAATGGGCTTACTACCGCCCTAGGCTTTACTAAATTACTCAAACCTATTATGGCCAAATTACGTATACAACATCATATTGTAATGGCTTATTTAGATGATATTCTGCTTATTGGCAACACTCTGGAAGCGCTGTTTCAGCAACTGTTACTATATTTCAGCAGCTGGGGTTTATAGTCCATCCAGAAAAATCGAAGTTTCACCCATCCCAGGTTATGGATTATTTGGGTTTCACGGTGGACTCTATTCTAATGAGGGCCAACATTCCATTTCACAAGGTGGAGGATGTTTCCCTTGCATGTCAGGATCTCGCATCCGCCAGTATACCATCTATTCGGCCTACAGCTAAGATGATTGGGAAAATCGTAGCTTTATTTCCGGCAGCCCGGTTTGGACCTTTGCATTATCAAAATCTGCGAAGGGCCACGATTGCTGCGTTAAAAAAAAAAAAAAAAAAAAAAAAAAAAAAAAAAAAAAAAAAAGAACGCTGGTCATTTTGACAGACCTATGGGGCTGCCTTCCGATGCTAAGGTTGAGCTACAATGGTGGGTGTCCAATATTGGCAAGGCATTCAAACCCATTGTTGTGCCCAATCCGGTGGTATATTTGCAAAACTGACGCAAGCTTGGGGAGCTGCGGACAGCTCTTCTAGTTGTGGAGGCAGGTGGGATCCCCTTGAAGCTAGCATCTTGCTAATACAAGGGATTAACTATTTGAAGCTGCTTGCAGCATTTCACCGACTGCGGGCATATTGTGCTAATCTTAGTGGTACTCATGTCCGTCTCCAAATAGACAACACTACAGCGGTGGCATATTTAAACCATATGGGCGGTACCAGGTCAGTCTCTTGTGACAAATTGGCTAATACTATTTGGTGCTGGTGTATTGATCGAGATATTTGGATTTCAGCTACCTATTTGCCAGGTAGGCTTAATACTGTGGCAGACACCAGGTCACGCAAATTCAATGATAGTTTGAGTGGATGCTGCATCCTCCAATATTTGCCCAAATTACAGCCAAATTTGGCCAACCGGATATCGACCTTTTTGCGTCCCGGTTGAACCATCAGGTACCGACATATGTTTCATGGGAACCAGACCCTGGGGCATTAGCGATTGATGCATTCTCGCTAGACTGGGGGAAGTGGTTTTTCTATGCATTCCCCCCGTTTTGCCTCATCAGTCGGGTATTACAAAAAATCAGGATGGATTCTGCCAGAGGCATTCTTGTCATACCCGACTGGCCCACACAGCCTTGGTATCCGGTGGTCTCTGACATGATTAGTCAACCTTCGGTCCCTCTAGAGGGTTGCCCACATTTGGTTTCTCACCCTGTCTCAGGGGAGTTACACCCCTGCCATGCCTATCTAAAATTACTGGCTTGCAGGTTCTGACCAGGCCATGGATGCAGTATGGCCTTACCACCCGGACCATGAACACCATTGGAGCATCATGTCGAGAGTCAACCAGGCGGAGATATCTCTCCCACATCACCAAGTGGGAAGCCTACTGCAGTCGCTCTCACATCACCTGTGATGATGTCTCCATAGCCGACGTCCTGGAATTCCTCGCGGGGTTGCACCATGATGAGCACTTGAGTTATACTGCCATCAACAGCGCCAGGAGTGCGCTATCATTCTACCTCAACATCAAGGTAGGATCGAACAGGCTAGTGTCCAGGCTTATGCGGGGAATATTCAATCTGAATTCGCCTACACCACGCTACAACATCACCTGGGATGTCAGGGATGTACTTGCCCTGCTCAGGTCGTGGTCACCCATGGAAGGGTTACAGCTGGACCAACTCACTATGAAATTGGTGATGTTACTAGCGCTGACTTCAGCACAGCGGGTTCAGACGCTCCACAAACTACGTATTGACAGGATGACGTCGACCCCAGGAGAAGTAGTCTTTTTCATCGATGAGCTACTTAAGCAGCATAGACCTGGGTGCACAGGGCTGCAGCTGAAGTTCCCGGCATACCCTGCAGATGCTCGGCTATGTTTAGCCACTCACATCCGTTACTACATCAAGGTGAGGAGGAGCATCAGAGGAATGGAGTTGTACCTGCTTGTCACTCACAAAAGACCTCACCATCGAGTGACAGTCCAGACGATATCCAGGTGGCTCCGGATCGTCCTGAATAAGGCAGGTATTGACACTAATGTGTTTACATCCCACTCCACCAGGGCTGCATCTACGTCGGCGGCGAGAGTCATGGAGGTACCCATGGACCATATCCTCGCCACAGCAGGATGGGCGAATGAAGCTGTGTTCCAGCGATTCTATAATAAGCCTGTTGCTGCTCCCCTTCAGTTCGCAGAGGCCGTGCTGAACGCCGGGTGTGAACGTGGGGATGTCCCTGATTAAAAGGGTGTTATTTGTTGTGTTATTAACAAATCTTCTTTTTGTTTCAGTATAACCTCGTTTCGTCAACTTGTTTACTCCAATCCATCCTTGCTAGTGGTGTGTCCGCATGGACGTTGTCCAGGGCGTGTAATCACAGAAGCTTTGAAGTCTTCACGAAGTCACTCACGTGACTCCGAAATGAAATAGTAAGATTGAACGAGAACTTACCAAGTTTGAAGGTTGATCTTTATTTCATGAGGAGTTGCGGTGAGGGATTTCGTGCCCTCCGCTCCCAACCCTCGATCATCTTCAGCTGGTAATCAGAGTCTCTTTAAATCTTACTATGCCAAGTCATTTCTGTTGTTGTTTCTGTGATTCCACACCGCTGCTTTGAAGAATGTCGCGCATGCGTGCCGGCGGGCTCTTCACGAAATCCCTCACCGCAACTCCTCATGAAATAAAGATCAACCTTCAAACTTGGTAAGTTCTCGTTCAATCTTACTATTCCTGGCTGATCTATCTCTCGCTCTTAACCCCATTCTCCTGCCTTCTCCCCATAACCTCTGACACCTGCATCGTGGATAAATTGGACCAGAACTCTTCACCAATGCGCATCGTGAAACTGTTAACACTATAATAATTAATTGCAAATGGAGCACAGAATTGTCCAGAACACAACCATAACCAATACCAACTTCCTTCAACTGTTATTTCCACCTGAAAAAAGGTTGTTTTGTTTCGTGTTGTGTATCACCATTTTTAGATACATTTAAGTAATAGTGTATAAATAGATCATTTAATGATAATTCATTTTACCCTTAGTTTATAACAAATGCACATCTAAACAGAAAATTATGTCTTACTTCACTCCAATTGCCCACAGTCCAGTTTGAAGGACAAAGAATATCTCTGTTGCATGGCATTTGACTCCTTGATTTCAGAAGTTGTTTACATTCTGAATTGGGAAGTGCCTGCTCGTCGGTCCCCACGGTGCGAATACAGAGAACCGTGCGTTTCTTGATCCCAGCATTCCCACATGATGCTGAGCATTCTTGCCACTCACCAGTCCACCACCTGTTAAAATTGAGATGATGACAAAAGACCTTTCGCAAAAACATAAAGATCCAGTTTATCAGTGTTCTTAAGGTCATAAGTAATAGGAGCATAATTAGGCCATTCAGCCCATCATGTCCATTCCACCATTCAATCATGGCTGATCTATCTCTCCCTCCACACCCCATTCCCCTACCTTCTCGCCATAACCCCCAACACCCATACCAATCAAGAATCTATCTCTGCCTTAAAAATATCTAATGACTTGGCCTCCATAGCCCTCTATGGCAAAGAATTCTACATCTTCACTTATGTTGAGAGATGATTTGTTCTTAACTGGTTTTGAATTTGAAATTCAGATTGGAATTTTTGCTTAAAGTGGGAATATTCCCTATGGCTTTTTCAAAGATCTGCCATCGAATGAGTAGTTGACCCAATCCCAACTAGTCACAAATACGATAGGAATATTGCAGCATAACATTACTGCTGAGAATCGAATTGAGGACATTCCACCAGGCGGTGGAGAGTGTTAGTGTTGGGAAACTGATTGAATTTTCCCTTAAGGAAAATCGAGAGGGCCTGAGAACTGTGTGGTGGTGACTGGAGGTGTAAAGAGACTGGACGTCCAAGGTAGAGGAGAGGCAATTGGGACTTAAACATTAAAACCTATTGAAGTACTGAGATGTGAGATGTCCTGGATGTAGGTCTGAAGGGACTGGACAAGATGGAATTGAGGTATTTGTGTTAATCCTGGCTGAATTGGAGAGGTTAGGACTTCAAAATGGGGTAAAAGCTTCAGAGTTGCTAGGAGATTTGGTCAATTTGGAATTGCTCTTTGCAGAGCTGAGACACGCCGCAAAGAGATGCCAGTGTGTTTGGATTTTAGATACAATTTGCAAGCAAAGAATGAGAACATCTGCAAACCCTGTCAATTAGGTGCAAAATGCATAGAATGGATTAGATGGCTGCAAACCAGACATACAAGGGGAACAAGGATATGGCGGACCAATTGAATAACTACTTTGGTTCCGTCTTCACTAAGGAAGACATAAATAATCTGCCGGAAATAGCAGGGGACCACGGGTCAAAGGAGTACTTGAGTGAAATCCAGGTTAGTCGGGAAGTGGTGTTGGGTAAATTGAATGGATTAAAGGCCGATAAATCCCCAGGGCCAGATAGGCTGCATCCCAGAGTACTTAAGGAAGTAGCTCCGGAAATAGTGGATGCATTAGTGATAATCTTTCAAAACTATTTAGATTCTGGAGTAGTTCCTGAGGATTGGCGGGTAGCAAACGTAACCCCTCTTTTTAAGAAGGGGGGGGAGAGAGAAAACGGGGAATTACAGACCAGTTAGTCTAACATCGGTAGTGGGGAAACTGCTAGAGTCAGTTATTAAAGATGGGATAGCAGCACATTTGGAAAGTGGTGAAATCATTGGACAAAGTCAGCATGGATTTACGAAAGGTAAATCATGTCTGACGAATCTTGTGGAATTTTTCGAGGATGTAACTAGTAGCGTGGATGGGGGAGAACCAGTGGATGTGCTGTATCTGGACTTCCAGAAGGCATTCGACAAGGTCCCACATAACCGATTAGTATATAAACTTAAAGCATATGGCATTGGGGGTTCAGTATTGATGTGGATAGAGAACTGGCTGGCAAACAGGAAGCAAAGAGTAGGAGTTAACGGGTCGTTTTCACAATGGCAGGCAGTGACTAGTGGGGTACCGCAAGGCTCAGTGCTGGGACCCCAGCTATTTACAATATACATAAATGATTTGGATGAGGGAATTGAAGGCAATATCTCCAAGTTTGCGGATGACACTAAGCTGGGGGGCAGTGTTAGCTGTGAGGAGGATGCTAGGAGAATGCAAGGTGACTTGGATAGGCTGGGTGAGTGGGCAAATGTTTGGCAGATGCAGTATAATGTGGATAAATGTGAGGTTATCCACTTTGGTGGCAAAAATAGGAAAACCGACTACTATCTAAATGGTGGCCGATTAGGAAAAGGGGAGATGCAGCGCGACCTGGGTGTCATGGTACACCAGTCATTGAAAGTAGGCATGCAGGTACAGCAGGCAGTGAAGAAAGCCAATGGTATGTTAGCTTTCATAGCAAAAGGATTTGAGTATAGGAGCAGGAAGGTTCTACTTCAGTTGTATAGGGTCTTGGTGAGGCCACACCTGGAGTATTGCGTACAGTTCTGGTCTCCAAATCTGAGGAAGGACATTATTGCCATAGAGGGAGTGCAGCGAAGGTTCACCAGACTGATTCCTGGGATGTCAGGACTGTCTTATGAACAAAGGCTGCATAGACTCGGTTTATACTCTCTAGAATTTAGGAGATTGAGAGGGGATCTTATAGAAACTTACAAGATTCTTAAGGGGTTGGACAGGCTAGATGCAGGAAAATTGTTCCCGATGTTGGGGAGGTCCAGGACAAGGGGTCACAGCTTAAGGATAAGGGGGAAATCCTTTAGGACCGAGATGAGAAGGAATTTTTTCACACAGAGAGTGGTGGGTCTCTGGAACTCTCTGCCACAGAGGGTAGTTGAGGCCAGTTCATTGGCTATATTTAAGAAGGAGTTAGATGTGGCCCTTGTGGCTAAGGGGATCAGAGGGTATGGAGAGAAGGCAGGTACGGGATACTGAGTTGGATGATCAGCCATGATCATATTGAATGGCGGTGCAGGCTCGAAGGGCCGAATGGCCTACTCCTGCACCTAATTTCTATGTTTCTATACACCTTGTAATTAGTTGCAAATAATGTTGCAGAGTTCTGATTTGCCAAGTGCTGATTGGATGAGGCATTGAGCCTTGTCTAGGTTTCCTGTAGATCAGGGTAAATGTTTCTAAATTGGCTACCTTACAAAGTCCATTTTGAACACAATGTATTACACTGTTATATTATTGGGTTAGGGAACTGTCTGTTATGTATGGGGTTAATCGACATCTGTAATTGGATTATTAAGAGACCCCCCCCCCCTTGTGGTTCGACCGTTCGAGGTCCCGGGACATATAAACGTCCGCTACCATGAGGTCCAGGATCGATCTTCTGGGAGAGCGCTTGCGATGGCGTGAACTTCTGGACTGTCTCTGTCTGAGCGAGGCATAGAGGGCATGAGGAGGCAGATACGGGATACGAACCATCAGTGGGATAGGTACAGTAGTTGAACTGTAACGTGCTTTTGTTAAAATAAAAGTTAATTGCTTCAAGTGCTTGATTCAGTGCTTTACTGAAACTAGACTTAGACTTAGGTGAAGCTTAGAAACGAGAAATTTACATTGGGAGATAAGTTCAGTTGGGTAGGAGCAGCCAGATGCAATGGATCTGCCAAGGCAGTCCTGTTTGGGGATTTTAGTAAGAGATAGAAACAGCAGTATGGGGCAGAGGTACTATAATGTTGGAGGCAGTGCCATGCAGTCATAGAGAGATACAATGTGGAAACAGGCCCTTTGGCCCAACTTGCCCACACCGGCCAACAATGTCACAGCTACACTAGTCCGACTTCCCTGCGTTTAATCCATATCCCTCCAAGCCTGTCCTACCCAAGTACCTATGGAGGGGATATTGCCAGAGATACTGAGATTGGTCATGGCCTGAGAGATGGTGGCCTGCTGGGCATCCAAAGGAATTGAGATTGGAGTGGGTTAGAGGAGCGGAGATGTCAAGATGGTTAATGTCACACCAGGAATTGGAAATAAAAAGGGTCCAAAGAGGGTAGAAGATCAGCAAGGGGTCCATGACGAGAAATAATATAGAATATAGGGGGGTTCAGTATTGATGTGGATAGAGAACTGGCTAGCAGACAGGAGGCAAAGGGTAGGAGTAAACGGGTTCTTTTCAGAATGGCAGGCAGTGACTAGTGGGGTACCGCAAGGCTCAGTGCTGGGACCCCAGCTATTTACAATATATATTAATGATTTGGACGAGGGAATTCAATGCAACATCTCCAAATTTGCAGATGACACCAAGCTGGGGGGTTGGTGAGGTTATCCACTTTGGTGGCAAAAACATGAGGGTAGACTATTATCTGAATGGTGACAGATTAGGAAAAGGGGAGATGCAACGAGACCTGGGTGTCATGGTACACCAGTCATTGAAAGTAGGCATGCAGGTGCAGCAGGCAGTGAAGAAAGCAAATGGTATGTTAGCATTCATAGCGAAAGGATTTGAGTATAGGAGCAGGGAGGTTCTACTGCAGTTGTACAGGGTTTTGGTGAGGCCACACCTGGAGTATTGCGTACAGTTTTGGTCTCCAAATTTGAGGAAAGACATCCTTGCCATAGAGGGGGTACAGAGAAGATTCACCAGACTGATTCCTGGGATGTCAGGACTTTCATATGAGGAAAGATTGGATAGACTCGGCTTGTACTCGCTGGAATTTAGAAGATTGAGGGAGGATCTTATAGAAACTTACAAAATTCTTAAGGGGTTGGACAAGCTAGATGCTGGAAGATTGTTCCCGGTGTTGGGGGAGTCCAGAACAAGGGATCACAGTCTAAGGATAAGGGGGCATTCCTTTAGGACCGAGATGAGGAAAACATTCTTTGCACAGAGAGTGGTGAGCCTCTGGAATTCTCTGCCACAGAAGGTAGTTGAGGCCAGTTCATTGGCTATATTTAAGAGGCGTTAGATGTGGCACTTGTGGCTAAAGGGATCAGGGGGTATGGAGAGAAGGCAGATACGGGATCCTGAGTTGGATGATCAGCCATGATCACATTGAATGGCGGTGCAGGTTCGAAGGGCCGAGTGGCCTACTCCTGCACCTATTTTTCTATGTTTCTATGAGACATTTTTTATTTCATGGAATGAGTCCCAGATGACCATGCCACCTTCAAATAACCACTAAATTGTCAAATTTACCTGGACAGTTCTGTTCTGTACCTCTTATATGCAAGTGTATACACATCCAGCTTATGTACAACAAATTCAGTTCAGTTCATAATAAATCAGTAATAAATCAGTAATTACCTGGAAGGGCAATCCATTTCATTGCATTTTTGTTGTTTGTCATCAGGACGAGTCCGTGCATTGCAGAACCTGTCTTCCACAACTCTGGGTGTCTTTTCCACGCATCGAACAATTTGCCGTTGAACTCCTGAGATTGTAAGAAGTATTTTGCATTAATTTCTGGAGTGCTGCACCAAATCCAAGGACTTCAGTTGTGCTCTTCGGGGAAACTACTAAACAAGAAACTGACATTTTTACCCCGTGTTTTAGACTCATAGAGTCATAGAGTATTAAAACAAGTCCTTTGACCAAACCTGTCCATGACGCCCAAGATGCCCTATCTATACTAGTCCCGTTTGCTCGTGTTTGGTCAATATCCCTCTAAATTCTTCCTATTCACATACTTGTCAAAATTTATTTTAAATGTTGTTATAGTATCTGCTTTAACTACCTTCTCTACAGCTGATTCCACACTCACTACCCTTTGTGTTAAAAATGTGCCCCTCTGGTTCCTATTAAAGATAGAAACATAGAAACATAGAAATTAGGTGCAGGAGTAGGCCCTTCGAGCCTGCACCGCCATTCAATATGATCATGGCTGATCATCCAACTCAGTATCCCGTACCTGCCTTCTCTCCATACCCTCTGATCCCCTTAGCCACAAGGGCCACATCTAACTCCCTCTTAAATATAGCCAGGATCTTAAGATCCTACTGTCATATTTGTTAACCATCTTTGCTATCTACGATACCACTTTAGTGTCATCACAAACGTAACTGTATTCATTCATGGCACATCTGATTTGTTTGGATAACAAAGTTTGCAAAACTCAGTTTTTAACTATGCCAGGGTACAGGTGACAATAATAAGCCTAAACTTAAACTTGTTCCCAGCTGCCTATACCTGGCCATGCGTCCTTCTTTTTCCTGACCACATCCGCAATTTCTCTCATCATCCAGGCTTCCTTCCTCTCAGCAGTCTTGCCCTTCACGCTGACAGCAACCCATCCTCCTCTTTAACCTGTAGCAAATATATCCGGTGACATTCAGGCACCAGTCCCTCCCTCTTTTAGCTATGTTTCTGCAATGGCTACAACATTCCCCTTGAATGTACCTACGTAGGTCCTGGGTTGATCCGTCTTACTCATCTGGCCTTGTGGTTGAAATAAATCTAATTTAAATCAATAATACTTCCCCACTCCCCGCCATGATTCTGCCTATCCTGTCCACTGAACCTGCATCATTAGCTTCCTTACCGATTTCCAGCCTCTCACCTGCTTCAGTCCTGTGCTGGATCCCATACCCCATAGATCCTGTTTTATCTCTTCATATTTGTTGAATGTTAATTGTATTACCTGGTGGAAGGTAGAGGCTCAATTATTTTAATGCAGTAGCAGCCAAGTGTTGGTGAAACACACAGAAGGACATTCATTGTGGTGATCTTAAAAACATGGAATGTTTCCTTTGTATTTTCCAACAATTAGCGGAGCAGATTGCAAAGGTCCAGAGAGACAACAGACTGCGAAGGTCCAGAGAGACAGCGAAACTTTGGCATGTCTCCTGTGACTCTTACAAACTTCTACAGGTGTATCATAGAAAGCGTACTGTTGGGTTGCATGGCACCTTGGTTTTGGAACAGCTCAGCCCAAGATCGCACAAAATCATCGAGAGTTGCAGATGCATCCCAGTCCATCACATTGACCAGACTCCCCAGCATTGATTCCATTTACACTGCACTGTTGCCATGGAAAAGCAGCCAACATAATCAAAGGTCTTTCCCAACCTGGTTAACTACTTCTCCCTGCTCCTTTTGGACAGAAGATACAGGTTGAAAGTGTGTAACTTCAGACTTAGGATCAGCTTCTTCCCCTCTGCTATCAGGCTTCAGAATGTTTTTTCCATAAAGTAGGGTGCTTTCACACTTTCAACCTGTATCTTCTACCCAAAGGGAGCAGGGAGAAGAAGGAATCACTGGGTTGGGAAAGATCTTTGATTCACCTCTACCCCAATGCAGATATTGGACTTTGACTCTGGAGCTGTTATGCTACAATGCTGAGAACTATATTCTGCACATTTATCTTTTCCTTTCCTCCACCTATTGTACTTGAGATTAGCTTGAAAGTATATATGTATGGTATTATCTGATTTGATTACATAGCATGCAAATCAAAGCTTTTCACTGTACCCCAGTGCACGTGACAATGATAAATCTCAACCTAAGACATCGGACTGCAAAGGTGCAGAGGGCTAGTGTGTCAGCATACATTGAGTAAAGTGTGTGATATTAACAAAATGCTGAAATAGCTCAGCTGATCAGGGGCACTGGAATCTGCCAAGAGAGAAATGGTTAATGCTTCAGGTCTTAATTGTCCTAAAACATTAACCGTGTTTCTCTCTCCATCGATAAGCGATCAGCCCTCTGGACAGAGATTAAAATAAATATAATTGCCCAAAGACAGTAAACCCATTCACATGAAAGAGTTGTAAATTGCTGTCGCCGAGGAAATTCAAGAGAAAGATCAATAGTTTTTTTATCTTAAGGGAATCAAGGAATAATCCTATGGCACAAGAAAGTGGTGCGGAGGTAAAACATCATACTTAATCTTATTGAGTGGTGGACTAGGAAAGGTTCTATTTCTGGGGACAAAAGAAACTGCAGCTGCTGGTTTACCAAAAAAGATATAAGGTGCTGGAGTCCCTCAGCAGGTCAGATAGACTACCTTCAAACTATCCTTCAGACTGATCAATGTGTGCTTCTAACCAGACTGACATGAATGCTGCCTGATATTCTGAGCGTTTCTTTTTTTTAAATTTCAGATTTCCAGCATCTATAACTTTTGTGCTTTTGTAAAATGTTTTGAACACCAAGAATTCTACTGTAAAATGGAATCCAGGGGTTAACAGTGGTGACATTGACAGCAAACTGTGGTTCACAATTTGGAGGAAAGCTTTAAGATGAGGACAATCTGAATCTATTGTTTGGTTGAGCCAACAAGTGGCCAAAATGAAATTCAATCTGGAAAACTGTAAGCTAATATATTTGAAAACGTGCATAAATAAGGGAATGCACAATAAATGGGATAACATGGAATATTGTGGAAGAACAGGGGGATCCTTTAATGAATCGGGTGGTTAAAATGGCATTAGAAGTCTTCCTTCATTAATCAAGGCACAGAATATAGGAGCAAGGAAGTTGTGATGCAACAGTACACAACACCAATTGCACCACAGATTAAATGCACATCCAAATATCTTGTGCACATCCAAGTATCCTTTTTTAATCTCAGATAATAAATTCCAGAAGAATGGTATGTCTATTAGTTCTTATATGTTACTATTTCATATGGCAGATAACAAGAATTGAATTACCATCGGATACGGACAGGGGTTTTTGCGGCAACAGACGGGATTCCAGGATGGTGTGCTGCCTTCCTGGTGCCAGGATCCAGGATGTTACGGACAGAGTGCAGACAATCCTCAAGGGCGAAGGTGACCAGCCGGAAGTGGTCGTGCATGTTGGCACAAATGATGTTGGAAAGAAGGAGATGAATTTTTTGCAGCGGGACTTCAGAGAGCTCGGAAAAATGCTGAAAAGCAGGACTTCCAGGGTTGTTATCTCCGGTTTGCTTCCAGTTCCTCGTGCTGGCGAGAGCAGGAACAGGGAGATATGGGACCTGAATGTGTGGCTGAGGAACTGGTGCAGGGGGCAGGGATTTAGATTCTTAGATCACTGGGATTTTTTTTATAGTAAGGGGGAACTGTACAAAAGGGACGGATTGCATCTTAACAGGTGGGGGACCAGCATTCTGGCCGGCAGGTTTGCCACTGCTACACGGATGGTTTTAAACTGAATAAGGGGGGTGGGGTATCAAATGGGATAGTCGAGGACGGAGTTAGAGGGAAAGAGAGTAAAGCGATGGTTAATGACCCCAGAATTAACCGGGAAGAAAGCTCACAAAGGGATAGGAGAGTTTGGCCAAGTGTAATAGGGATCGATGTGAAAGGGGCCACTTGTCAACATAATTGTATAAGGAGTAAGAGTGTTGTAAAAACAAGCCTGAAGGCTTTGTGTCTCAATGCGAGCAGCATTCGTAATAAGGTGGATGAGTTGAAGGTGCAGATAGCGATTAATGACTATGCTATAGTTGGAATCACGGAGACTTGGCTCCAGGATGACCAAGGCTGGGAGCTGAACATCCAGGGATATTCAATATTCAGGAGGGATAGACGAAAAGGAAAAGGAGGTGGGGTAGCGTTGCTAGTGAGAGAGGAGATTAATGCAATAGAAAGGAAGGACATTAGCGTGGAGGATGTGGAATCGATATGGGTAGAGCTGCGAAACTCAAAGGGGCAGAAAACGCTAGTGGGAGCTGTGTACAGGCCACCTAACAGTAGTATTGGAGTTGGGGATAGCATCAAACAGGAAATTAGAAATGCGTGCAACAAGGGTAACACGGTTATAATGGGTGACTTCAATCTGCATGTAGATTGGGTGAATCAAATTGGCAGGGGTGCTGAGGAAGAGGATTTCCTGGAATGTATGCGGGATAGTTTTCTCAACCAACATGTGGAGGAACCAACGAGAGAGCAGGCTATTCTAGACTGGGTATTGAGTAATGAGGAAGGGTTAGTTAGCAGTCTTGTTGTGCGTGGCCCCTTGGGCAAGAGTGACCATAATATGGTTGAGTTCTTCATTAGGATGGAGAGTGACAAAATTGTCAGAAACAAGGGTTCTGAACTTGAACAAAGGTAACTTTGAAGGTATGAGATGTGAATTGGCCAAGATAGACTGGCAGGTGATTCTTAAAGGGTTGACAGTGGATGTGCAATGGAAGGTATTTAAAGACTGCATGGATGAAGTACAAAAGTTGTTCATACCAGTTTGGCAAAAGAATAAATCGGGGAAGGTGGTGCATCCATGGATAACAAGGGAAATCAGGGATAGTATAAAAACAAAAGATGAGGCATACAAATTTGCCAGAAAAAGCAGCCTACCGGAGGACTGGGAGAAATTCAGAATCCAGCAGAGGAGGACAAAGGGCTTAATTAGGAAAGGGAAAATAGATTATGAAAGGAAACTGGCAGGGAACATAAAAACTGACTGCAAAAGTTTTTATAGATATGTGAAGAGAAAGAGACTAGTTAAAACAAATTTTGGTCCCTTGCAGTCAGAAACAGGTGAATTGATCATGGGGAACAAGGACATAGCAGACCAATTGAATAACTACTTTGGTTCTGCCTTCACTAAGGAAGACATAAATAATCTGCCGGAAATAGCAGTGGAACGGGGGTCAAATAAGATGGAGGAACTGAGTGAAATCCAGGTTAGCCGGGAGGTGGTGTTGGGTAAATTGAACGGATTGAAGGCCGATAAATCCCCAGGGCCAGATAGTCTGCATCCCAGAGTACTCAAGGAGGTAGCCACAGAAATAGTGGATGCATTAGTGATAATTTTTCAAAATTCCTTAGATTCTGGAGTAGTTCCTGAGGATTGGAGGGTAGCTAATGTAACCCCACTTTTTAAAAAAGGAGGGAGAGAGAAAGCGGGGAATTACAGACCAGTTAGTCTAACATCGGTAGTGGGGAAACTGCTAGAGTTAGTTATTAAAGATGGGATAGCAGCGCATTTGGAAAGTGGTGAAATCATTGGACAAAGTCAGCATGGATTTACAAAAGGTAAATCATGTCTGACAAATCTGATAGAATTTTTTGAGGATGTAACTAGTAGAGTGGATAAGGGAGAACCAGTGGATGTGTTATATCTAGACTTTCAGAAGGCTTTCGACAAGGTCCCGCATAAGAGATTAGCATACAAACTTAAAGCACACGGTATTGGGGGTTCAGTATTGATGTGGATAGAGAACTGGCTAGCAGACAGGAGGCAAAGGGTAGGAGTAAACGGGTCCTTATCAGAATGGCAGGCAGTGACTAGTGGGGTGCCGCAAGGCTCAGTGCTGGGACCCCAGCTATTTACAATATATATTAATGATTTGGACGAGGGAATTCAATGCAACATCTCCAAATTTGCAGATGATACCAAGCTGGGGGGTATAGTTAGGTGTGAGGAGGATGCTTGGAGGCTGCAGGGTGATTTGGATAGGCTGAGTGAATGGGAAGATGCATGGCAGATGCAGTACAATGTGGATAAATGTGAGGTTATCCACTTTGGTGGCAAAAACATGAGGGTAGACTATTATCTGAATGGTGGCAGATTAGGTAAGGGGGAGATGCAACGAGACCTGGGTGTCATGGTACACCAGTCATTGAAAGTAGGCATGCAGGTGCAGCAGGCAGTGAAGAAAGCAAATGGTATGTTAGCATTCATAGCGAAAGGATTTGAGTATAGGAGCAGGGAGGTTCTACTGCAGTTGTACAGGGTTTTGGTGAGGCCACACCTGGAGTACTGCGTACAGTTTTGGTCTCCAAATCTGAGGAAAGACATCCTTGCCATAGAGGGGGTACAGAGAAGATTCACCAGACTGATTCCTGGGATGTCAGGACTTTCATATGAGGAAAGATTGGATAGACTCGGTTTGTACTCGATGGAATTTAGAAGATTGAGGGGGGATCTTATAGAAACCTACAAAATTCTTAAGGGATTGGACAAGCTAGATGCTGGAAGATTGTTCCCGATGTTGGGGGAGTCCAGAACAAGGGGTCACAGTCTAAGGATAAGGGGGAATTCCTTTAGGACCGAAATGAGGAAAACATTATTTACACAGAGAGTGGTGAGTCTCTGGAATTTTCTGCCACAGAAGGTAGTTGAGGCCAGTTCATTGGCTATATTTAAGAGGGCGTTAGATGTGGCACTTGTGGCTAAAGGGATCAGGGGGTATGGAGAGAAGGCAGGTACGGGATACTGAGTTGGATGATCGGCCATGATCACATTGAATGGCGGTGCAGGCTCGAAGGGCCGAATGGCCTACTCCTGCACCTATTTTCTATGTTTCTATACCTGCTACTAATGAAAAGCCACAATTAGCTAACAGCAATGTTGAGGCAGATGGACAGTGTGGCACGCTTGCCTTCATTGGGAAGGATATTGGGTACAAAAGTTTAGTTTAGTTTATCGTCACACATACTAAGGTGCAGTGAAAATCTTCTTTGGAAAGATTATACATGATTACAATCAAGCTGTCCACAGTGTACAGAGAGGTTTAAAAAATTGGAGTGATTGGAATGAATGATTGCAGATCCACTTCTGGGACCAGCCCGCAGAGTCGCCTGGCTTGGATGCCATCTTATGTTGTGCCATTGCAAATTTGGGACATCATGAAGCTGTTGTAGAAGACCACACGTGGAGTACTGTGTGCAGTTCTGGTCACCCAGCTATAGGAATGATATCATCAATATTAAATAAACCTAAACCTAACTTAGGTTGGAAAGGATGCAGAAGATATTCACAAGGGTGTTACCAGGATTTAAGGGTTTGAGTTATAGGGAGAGGCTGGATAGGCTGAGATTTGTTATTTCAAAAGAAATTTGGACAGATAGGTGGGGTACAGAGGGATATGGGCTAAATGTAGGCAAATGGGTCATCCACATTGGTAAAATGGTTGGCTGGGCCAAAAGGCCTATTTCCAAGTTGTATAGTTCTTTAATTCTACAAACATCAAAAATAATACCTTAATTCATTAGTTTGTCAGAATCCTGAAATTAAACTCCAAACCTCCTGGTTGACAACATTCCAAATACCGGTAAATGCTCGACAACACCAACTAGAGCAATTTCATTGTATACCATTTCTTTCCCAAGACTAACCAGAGATAGATGATAAATACCATCAATTTCTATACCCTGAGATTAAAGAGTAATATTTGTACTTTTCTTGACTACATGTGCAGTTTAATAGTAAGATTAAATGAGAACTTACCAGTTTGAAGTTTGATCTTGACTTTATGAGGAGTTACGATGAGCGATTACGTGTAGAAGGCTGTCAGTCGTCATGCGCGTCAATCTTCCAAGCAGTGGTGTGGAATTACAGATAAAAGAAGTTGACCTAAAGATAGTAAAATTTGGAGAACTAGAACTACCAGATGACCTGATAATATGAGGGTTGGGAGCGATGGGCACGTAATCACTCATTGTAACTCATAAAATCAAGATCAAACTTCAAACTGGTAAGTTCTCGTTTAATCTTACTATTTTACTTCGGAGTCACGTGAGTGACTATGTGAAGATTTCAACGCTCACGCCGGATTGAATCCAGGCATCACACACTGAATGGATTGACCATGGGTGAGTGAGAAAATATTAATGCATTCAGACATAACATAGTTAGGTAACAAAACTAATGCTTTAATGCAAAACAAAACAATAGTGATTCCACTCAACCTGGGTGGAAACTATAAACAGAATTCAAAATGGTACGTGCAAACACCCCCAGTCAGGTAATGGGTTTATTATAAAACCGGCGGAACATCCTTTCATTGGCCCATCCTGCAACCGCTAGGATGCTGTCGAGGGGCACGTCCACAGCCCTTGCTGCCAACGTTGATGCAGCCCTGGTGGAGTGAGATTTGTAAATGTCAGTATCTACTCCTGCAACTGCCAGTACCTCTTTTAGCCATCTGGAAATGGTTTGTGTTGACACCCTATGGTGTGGCTTTTTGTGGCTGATTAGGACAACTAACTCTGAGCCTCTGAGGCTCCTAGTGACTGTAATATACTGGTGCAAGAGATCGACCACACATAGTCGTGGATCTTCGGGGTATGCCAGGAACGTACTGCTTTTGTGTGCTGCCCCTCCAGGACGCTGTGATTACATCCACCGTCCGATCAGCCAGTCCGAGTCCCAGGAAAGGTCTCCTCAGAATCTGCAAACCAACAAGTTGATTTGGTCATATAGCAGATGATGGCTCCCCGTTAAGGGTGTACCAGCAGCTCCCTGCTGTTGGGGACAGCCATCAAAGGTTGTGTCATGATTCCCAGGACAAGTGGGAACCAAGATTGTGTAGGCCAATTTGGTACTACCAAAATGCCTGTGGCATATTCTTGCATTATTTTGACCAAGCATCGGCTGATGAGGCAAAAAGGATGGAAAACATACAAGAACATTCCTCCCCAATGCAGTGTGAACGCATCGACTGCTACAGCTCTTGGGTATGGCTCCCATGAGACATATTTGTGTAACTGGTGATTCAACCTGGAGGCAAACAAGTCAATATCCGGCGTGCCATATCGGGCAACAATGTCGGTGAACTCAACATGATTGAACATCCATTCCGTGTTCTCATTAAATTTCCGTGATCTAGTGTCCGCCACCATATTATATCTACCTGGAAGGTAGATGGCCGTGACCCAAATGTTCCTTGCAATACACCAATGCCAAAGGAGGTTTGCCAATTTATCACAATACAAATTTTATTCCACCCATGTGATTGACATACGCCACTGCCGTGGTGTTGTCAATCTGTAGTTGAACATGCACATGATGCATACTGCTGCAATAAGCCTTTAAGCCATAGAGTGCTCCCAACAGCTCTAAGTAATTGATGCCATATTGCTGTAGGATTAAGGATTCCTGCACATTCCATCTGCCCCCGCAGCTGGAGCTGGTGTCTGTTGTCCCCCAGCCCAGGCCACTCGCAACAGTTTGTATTATTACCGATGGTGTGTCAATTTGAATTTTGTTAGAACAGTGATGTATACTGGTAGCCCACCAGTGAAATTCTGCAATGGTGTCTGGTGGTAAATGCATATGTTCCCCAAATTGGCCTGCATGAAATTTGAGGGCCGTTCCTTTGCATGTTGTAAATTTTGGTAGTGCAAATGTCCGAAGGGTACAGCTGGAAAGACTGCCACAAGCTTGCCAATTATGCTTGCTACTTGTCTGATTGTTCATTGCTGGTTAGCAATGAGCTTATTGCAGGCTTCCACCAAGTCTGATTGCTTGTCACCTGGCAGAGTCACCGACATTTGAATTGAGTTGAATGTAAACCCTAGGTAATCAATTACCCTAATTGGAGTAAATGTGGACTTAACTGGATGGATTACGAATCCCAGCCTCTCAAACATGAGTTTGGTAGCTGAAACAGATGCTGTTGCTGCTTCCTTTGTGTCCTCAATTATGAGAATTTCATCCAAATAAGCCATCACAATGTGGTTCTGTGCTCGTAGCAGTCCCAGAACCGGTTTTAGTAATTTTGTAAAAAGTCTGGGAGCTGAAGTCAGCCCATTTGGCAACACCTTGAATTGCCACATCTGCTCCATCCAGTTAAATTTCAAATATCTCCTGTGTTCCCTGTGTATTGGTACGGAGTAGTAAGCATATTTTAGATATATGCAGGCCATATAACATCCTATGGAAACCAGCTGGATAGCTGTTCCAAAGTTGTCCATTTTAAAATGTTTATACTGCACGTGGGTATTGAGTTCCGTCAAGTCTAGGATAATACGACTTCCTCCATCCTTCTTTTGCTTGGGGAATATGTTCGATACAAATTGGTGTGATTCCTGGCGAGACCTCTGAATCACCCCTTTTGCATGTAAATCCTGAATTTCAGCTTGTATCACAAATCTTTCCTGTTGTGGAAACACAAATGTGCGATTTGAGTAGGTGGTGACGAATCAAGAAGGAACTCAATTTTAAACCCAATTTTAAACTGTGCAGTATGAATGGGTCTGCTGCAATCCAAATCTATTCATTCAAAAAATGTTTTAGCCTCCCCTCTATTTGTAAGTTAGAGGTGTGTAAATTGTTCCACAAGGGACTAGAATCTCTTACCTTGGGCGTTACTGCCTGGGTGGTCCTGGCCTCCGGCCTCCTGCCTTGGGACAGCTGAAGTCTGCCTCCTGTCCCTGAGCCCCGAGGCTGGTTGCGCCTGATATGGAAGGCGGCATAGGGGTGGCCTCGTAGCGATGAGCCCTTGGGTGGAATTGGGGCTCGGCTCATGCGGAGAGTCTTGGCCTCGTCATCCAGCTCTTGGACTGCCCCAAAGAGGTAGTTGGCCGGCTGTACATTGCTGGCCTTGCACAGCATTGGAAATTTCGGGTTTCGTGCCGGCCGTATTGCTCTCTTGCGCAGGCAGTTTATCTTGAACAGGGCATTACAGTGGACCCCCACAGCGTCCTGCTGTACCTCCGTCAGTGGACCTGGCAAAAGCCGTTACCCCCGAGGCTAGTAATTTTTGAATTTTCTGGAGTTTAATCTCCAGGGCTCTAACCCCTGCTTGAATATGGCCCCAGATGGCGTGGTTGGCGGCCGGCACACTGAGGGAGGCACAGTTGACAGGTGTACTGTAGCTGCCGGTGGTCTCCTCCATAAACTGGTCCTTGAGCTGGTGCGAGGCCAGGTAGTTTATGGTGGTGGCCAGCTCTTCATCCAAGGGTTCTCCGGTTGGGGAAGGTATGGCAAACTTGGACGCTAATAGAGGCACTGTGGCCCTCGCGCCCTAGGGTGTTCCCCTGATGTGCCTCCCTGCTCTGAGTCAGGATACTGCTGACTCCGTGTACTCCCCACTACAGAGAGGGAGACACATCGCAGCCCTGTGTATGGTGCTGCTAGCGCGGGCTCCCGTGGAGACCCGGGCTGATACTGCTCCCTCCTCTGGAGCACATCAGTCTGGAGGCACCTCTCCAACAGATGTTCCATCTGGGAAAGGTGCTTCCCAGTGTACGAGGTGATTCCTTCGGCTCGGAGTCTACAGGTCTAGCAGACTTGTGGGACTGTCACGGTGCTTTCCTGTAGCACCAAGTCTGCTGCCGCTGCTTCCAACACCGGCGGCCTGGAAGGTGACTGAGTCAGTCGTCCGCTACCCGCAGCGGTGACTCGGACAGCCGTACGCTACCCGTAGCCGGCTTCGCAGACCGTCTCCGCACCTTCGACATGGTAGGTTCGTTCTGTTGGTAGAAAGCTAACAACCGAACCTGCCAAACAACGACCGTAAATAACTTATTAAAAAACACTTACCTCGGTTTTTAAAACTTACCGCTGGAGAGACGCAATGCACCTGCCAGTCAATCGTTGGCGCGTGCTTCAGTCGTAATGGACGCGCATGACGACTGACGGCCTTCTTCACAAAATAACGACATTTACTTTAGAAACCTGGTTCACTCTTACCAGACAACTTAAACTGAATAAACGACAAAAAGTTTTAAGATGGATAGCTTTGGATAATGAATTTAAACCAGGGATGCATGACTCAACATTTAAAGAGTGGATGAAGAAAGGAATGACTGCATTTTGTACTGTTATTGAAAATGGAGACCTAAGAACTTTTCAAGATTTGAAGGATAGATTTGCACTTCAAAACCAAGACTTGTTTAGATACCTCCAACTGAGAGATTATTACAATAAAACGGTAAAAAGGGAGGCACTAGAAGAAAAGAATCCAGTGATAGAAGTGATAGTTAGTGCGTATCATCAAAAAACATTAAGGATTATTTCTAAACTTTATCATAGTTTAATGGAATGTCAAGCTAAAACTACATTTTATGTAAAATTTAAGTAGGAAAAGGAATTGAACATCACAATCTCAGAAGAAGAATGGCATCATATGTGTGTAACACTACAGACATCCACTAATTCACAAAATTGGAGAGAATTTAATTGGAAAAATTTGATTTGTTTCTTTATTACGCCTAACATAAAAAGCAAACAAATTCTAAGGCAGCAAACCTGCTGGAGGCAACGTGGTCAAACAGATGCAAATCATGCACATATCTTCTGGAGTTGCCCAAAAATAGAACCATTTTGGGACAGAGTGAATTCAGAATTAACAGAGGTATTAGGATATACAGTCTGCAAGAAGTGTTCCATTTTATACCTGTGTAATATGAATACAGTGGTGCAGAAGGAAGACCATTATTTGGTTAAAATCCTACTCACAGCTGGCAGAAAGGCCATTACAAGAAACTGGCTTGGAGCAGACACACCCAGACTTAGACAATGGTTAGACATAGTACAGGAAATATTTGTCATGGAGAAAATGACATATTCTCTAAGAGTGAAAGAAGACGAGTTTAATAGAAAATGGGAAAAATGGATTAGGTAAAGAAATAAAGACATCAACACTATAATTTTATAGACAATAATGTAAGTTATTGGAAAATGTTTTAATATAAAAATAGTTCTGTATACTGCATCATTAATTGTAAACTGAACCCCCCGCTGCATTGTTGTACGTTTCACTGTAATGTTGCATGTTTCGTTGTTATATTTGTGTATACATAAAAGCAATAAAAACTAAAGTGTAAAAAAAAATGTAAAACAATAAAAAAAAGAAGTTGTGGCGTCAGCCACTTAAGCTCGAACCCTCGTCAGGAGAGGGCGGGCACACGACGTCATGGGCAGAGGGAGTGTCCTGGTACATAAGCTCTCTCACCACGAGATCCACCAGGAGTTTCTACCGGTAGCTGAGCCCGAAGGCACAACCTCGCTCAGCTACAACAACTCTATATATAGTTAGCGCACCCACTATATGTGTGACAACAGAATAAAGAACCAGTTGCACCAACCTGATGTCTCCTCTTTATTCGCCACGTATGGTGCCGCTACATTGGTGACCCCCGACTGTCCAAATTTAAATTTGGGCTCACCTGAAGAAGCAGCCTCAGGAGACCTGATGTCTGCAGCCGGCTGCCCAGCCCTGCAGAACTACGCTGCCGTCAACCAGGCCCTGCAGTGAGGTATGTCGCCGCCTACCCACCAGCTGCTGCAGGAGCTGCGAGCATTGCAGCCTCCTGCCCACGGCAGCCCCGACACACGCCCGAATGCCCTGGGAGCAGAGTGAGTACCTGCCACTCTCCCGCTCCCGACAATGGACCCCGGCTCCGGGCCTAGCACCGGAATGCAACTGACCGGGGACACTGCTCCAGGCCTCACTGGGTCTCCAGGCCCTAGCACCGCTCCAGGCCTCACTGGGTCTCCAGGCCCAGCACCGCGCCAGGCCTCCCCACGTCTACAGGCCCCAGCACCGCTCCAGGCCTTACCGCGGCTCCAGCCCCTGCACCGGACCCGGCTCCAGGCCTCACCGCGTCCCCAGGCCCTGCACCGGACCCGGCTCCCGGCCTCACCGCGTCTCCAGGCCCAGCACCGGACCCGGCTCCAGGCCTCACCATGTCTCCAGGCCCTGCACCACGCCTGGCCCCGCCGACCGCTGCACCTGTAAAAGTGGGCTTACCTGAGGCGGCCGCCGAAGCCGCCCTTCAGCTCCTCGCCGTCCTCCAGTCACCAGGTGATTCCTCTTCACCCGGCCAGCAAAATGGCCGTCGCGCCATCTTGAAACGGGCGGCTTCCGACTACAAACATGGCCGCCGCCGGCCGGAAGTGCACTACGAACTTACCTGGCCGCCGTCTACAGCGCCACCTTCTGGCCGGATGCCGTCCCTGCAGCTTCACTGCCAGCAGCAGCGCCACCGTCAGTTCGGCTGCTGTCCCTGCAACCTCATCGTCATCCACAGCGCCACCTTCCGGCCAGATGCCGTCACTGCAGCCTCACCACTGTCCACAGCGCCACCCTCCAGCTGGATGTTGTGGCTGCACGATGAACAATGGGCAATTTGAAATTTAGACACTGGACACTAATTGTTTTTTTTTCACTGTTCATGTTTGTGTGCACTGCAATTGGTTTGTATATTGTATTTGGTTTACCCCCCATCGTTTTTGGGGGCCGTGTGTCACAGGACACTCTCCCTTAGCTGGTCAAGGAGATGCAACCGTGTTTCTTCAGTCTCGTCGCACCCCTCGGTACATCGGGATCTCACACGCAGAGCGTCAACTGCGCCCGTGTAGAGCACCGTCCCGACCCACGCCCGTGGTGTCCCAGACCTCTTCTGTCCGGCGGCTTCTACATCCGTCTCCTCGCACCCCTCGGTACATCGGGATCGCCCACGCAGAGCGTCAACTGCGCCCGTGGAGCCCTCCGTCCCGACCCACGCCCGGGGTGTCCCAGACCTCTTCTGTCCGGCGGCTTCTGCATCGGTCTCCTCGCACCCCTCGGTACATCGGGATCGCCCACGCAGAGCGTCAACTGCGCCCGTGGAGCCCTCCGTCCCGACCCACGTCCGGGGTGTCCCAGACCTACATGCAGGAGCTTCCCTTGACCAAGCTATTCCTTCCTCCTGTTCTGGGGGGGGTCCTGTGGCGTCAGCCACTTAAGCTCGAACCCTCGTCAGGAGAGGGCGGGCACACGACGTCATGGGCAGAGGGAGTGTCCTGGTACATAAGCTCTCTCACCACGAGATCCACCAGGAGTTTCTACCGGTAGCTGAGCCCGAGGGCACAACCTCGCTCAGCTACAACAACTCTATATATAGTTAGCGCACCCACTATATGTGTGACAACAGAATAAAGAACCAGTTGCACCAACCTGATGTCTCCTCTTTATTCGCCACGTATGGTGCTGCTACAAAGTAAAATTAAGATACCAAGTTGTTTGTTGGTTCAACAGTATGGCCTCTAGGATTTTATAATAACTATTAAGGATCATTTTCATTTTATGTCTCCTGGGTAAATTTGAAATGGGGCAAGTTGCAGGATGTAATCATGATCATTTTCTGGAGATGCACTTTGAGGCATTGCCTCAGGGAGCTTTATGTGAATCAGAAGTATTATGACCTAACAACAGCTGCATCATGTTTGTTTAAATCCACTATGTTTGAACACTCTTTGCTTCCAGCAAAGTATAGGTGATTGTGATTCTGTTCTCCAATCCCAATGATGCAATCAAGATATGAGGTTGGTAAAGAGCAGCTATAGAGTTATCGAGTGATAAAGTGTGGAAACAGGCCATTCAGCCCAACTTGCTAAACACGTCTGAGCTACACTAGGCCTACCTGCCTGCGTTTGGTCCATATCCCTCCAAACCTGTCCTGTCCAAGTGCCTGTCAAAATGTTTCTTAAACGTCGTGATAGTTTCTTAAATATTGGGATAGTCCCTGCCTCAACTACCCCCTCTGGCAGCTCGTTCCATACACCATCACCTTTTGTGTGAAAAAGTTACCCCTCAGATTCTTAGTAAATCTTTTCACCTTCACCTTAAACCTATGTACTCCAGTCCTCGATTCACCTACTCAGGGCAAGAGTCTCTGTGCGTCTACCCGATCTATTCCTCTCATGATTTTATACACCTCTATAAGATCATGCCTCATCCTCCTGCGCTCCAAGGAATTGTCCCAGCCTACTCAACCTCTCCCTATCAGACCCTCTAGTCCTGGCAACATCCTCGTAAATCTTCTCAGTGCCCTTTCCAGCTTGACAACATGCACACGTTGGATAATTGATTTCAGAGTCTGTGCATTACGGCAGCTCTGTAGGTAGGCAGCTCTGTAGGCAAAGACAAACACAAAAAGCTGGAGTAACTCAGTGGTTCGAAAAGGAATAGTTGACGTTTTGGCTTGAGGCCCTTCTTCAGACCCTATCTAGCTTTTTGTGGCTATCTTCAATATGCCAGCTTGCTGGTTAAGTTTCTGACTGGGCTAATGCTCTGGGCTGACAACCTGAAGACAAGTTTGAATCTAACCGCATGCCCGCAGGAATGGATGATATGCTGTGAAACATACTTCCTTCTGGATAAAAAGTTAAACAGATGTAGTGATTACTTGTCTGAGTATTTCTCCCCATAATTTGCATCACAAATCAGAGTTGAAGAGGAATATAAAAGTATTGGTTGGGGTAAATATAGTGAGTGAGCAAAATTACAATTAATTGACAGACCTTCATGAAATGTATCGAGATCTTTTAGGCGATGCATGGGAGGATGGAGACGGGACAAGGCTTAGCAAGTGATGAGGGAGGGCGGTTGATTGGTAGATGGTTAGACAGAGACGAGAGGTGAAAAGACAACAAATTGTGAGAAAAGGGGAGATGTGTAGAAGAGGAGTGAAATGTGAAGCCAGTGGAAGGAATAAAGGTAGGTGGATGGGGAAGGGGGGAAAAGGGTCAAAAGAAGAAAAAAAATGAGGACTTAAGGACAAGGCTGCTTTCTCAAAGAGAAATGAGGGAATACTGTATGCTCTCGTTTCACACAGACATTGCTCCCCAGACTCAACCCTCCTGTCCAAAGGTTTTTCCATTCATTGTATGGACCGAATGGAGACTTTGGGGAAAGGGGGATACAGTGGTGTCTGCTTCATGATTTATTATCTAAATGGTGGCCGATTAGGAAAAGGGGAGATGCAGCGCGACCTGGGTATCATGGTACACCAGTCATTGAAAGTAGGCATGCAGGTGCAGCAGGCAGTGAAGAAAGCAAATGGTATGTTAGCTTTCATAGCAAACGGATTTGAGTATAGGAGAGGGAGGTTCTACTTCAGTTGTATAGGGTCTTGGTGAGTATTGCATACAGTTCTGGTCTCCAAATCTGAGGAAGGACATTATTGCCATAGAGGGAGTGCAGAGAAGGTTCACCAGACTGATTCCTGAGATGTCAGGACTGTCTTATCAACAAAGACTGCATAGACTCGGTTTATACTCTCTAGAATTTAGGAGATTGAGAGGCAATCTTATAGAAACTTACAAAATTCTTAAGGGGTTGGACAGGCTAGATGCAGGAAGATTGTTCCCGATGTTGGGGAGGTCCAGGACAAGGGGTCACAGCTTAAGGATAAGGGGGAAATCCTTTAGGACCGAGATGAGAAGGACTTCTTTCACACAGAGAGTGGTGGGTCTCTGGAACTCTCTGCCACAGAGGGTAGTTGAGGCCAGTTCATTGGCTATATTTAAGAGGGAGTTAGATGTGGCCCTTGTGGCTAAGGGGATCAAAGGGTATGGAGAGAAGGCAGGTACGGGATACTGAGTTGGATGATCAGGAATGTTCATATTGAATGGCGGTGCAGGCTCAAAGGGCCGAATCGCCTACTCCTGCACCTAATTTTTATGTTTCTATTCTTTGTGAGAGCTGCATACAGCTGGCCAGGGGAGTCATAGAGGCATAGAGTCATTCAGCATGGAAGCAGGCCCTTTGACCCAATTTGCCCAGACTGGCCAACATGTTCCATCTACACTAGTCTGACCTGCCTGCATTTGGCCCATATCCTTCTAAGCCTGTTCTATCCATGTACCTGTCTAGATGTTTCTTAAACATTGCAATAATACCTGCCTCAACTACACTGGCAGCTCCTTCAATACACCCACTACGATTTGGGAGGCAGAGTAACGACTCCAGGATTGCTTGGCAATGTTCAAGGACTCGCTAATGGACCTGAACGAATACGCCATGGTTGTTACCGACTTCATAAGGAAATGTGCTGAGGGGTGAGTCTCCACGAAATCCATCCAAGTGTTCATCTGCCTGAAGCTTGCAATTGTGGTGGTCGGTTATCCTCTGAGGACTACCCTTGAAGACTGAAACAGGTGAAATTATTATGGGGAACAAGGAAATGGCAGAGGAGTTGAAGAGGTACTTTGGGTCCATCTTCACTAATGTGCTAGTGGCCAGAGAATCTAGGGTGATGGAGGAACTGAAGGTAATTCACATTAGGCAGGAAATGGTGTTGGGCAGACTGTTGCCACTGAAGGCTGATAAATCCCCAGGGCATGATGGTCTACATCGCAGGGTATTTAAGGAAGTGGCTCTAGAAATCGTGTAAGCATTGGTGATCATTTTCCAATTCTCTATAGATTTTGGATCATTGGTGCTGTGACAGGGTTCGCACGGCATTACTTCCTACAAGGCAAAATCCAATGAGAGTGAGGCATTACTGCCGGATGAGCCCAATGCCCGGATGCGATAACCATCAACATGGAGGCCACTCAAGGCTGCTTGCACAGTCCCCTGCTTTATTCACACTATCCATGACTGTGTTAGTCAAACACAATTCAAAGTCCATCATTAAATGCACTGGCGGCACCACTGTTGTTGGATGAATTACCGATAATGATGAGTCAGGGTATAGGAAGGAGATTGATTATCTAATGGAATAGTGCCAGAACCTTGTCAGTAAAACCAAAGACCTGACAAAGGAAGGCAGAGGATCCACAAACCTGTCTTCATTGACCTTCAGTGGTGAAATGTGTCAACTACTTCAAGTTCCTGAGCATGCATATCTCTGAAGAAGCCCATCAATGCCTCTACTTCATTAGAAGGTTTAGGAGATTTGGTATGTCAACAAACACTTTGAATTTCTACAGGTGTACAGAGCATATTGACTGGTTGCATTATGGCTCAGTAAATAGAAAGCCCAGGAATGAGGGAGATTACAAAATAATGAACACAGCCTGCTCCATCATCGGCACTGATGGACTCGCCATCTTCAAATGAGCTGCCTCAAATAGGCAGCCAGCATAATCAGCACCCTCACCATCCTGGCCAAGCTCGCATTTCACTCCTGCCATCGAAAGTAAGATATCGGAGTCTGAAAACTATAATGTCCAGGTTCAGGAATAGGTTCGTCCCAACGACCATCAGACAATTGAAGATTACGAACTCCAACTAAACTCTGAACTATGAACTCGCCTTGGTTGTACGAGGTTCAGACTTTGAACTTCTTTGATGTTTGTTTATTATATTATCTATTGAGTATTGTGTTTACAAACCTGTTGTGTTGATGCAAAGGGCCAGTCCCACTTGCCGATTTTTTTGGCGACTGCCAGCATCATTGACTGACGTATGAGATCACCAAATAATTTGCGCCATGATGCAGCGTGACGACGTATAATGCGCTGTGTTTTTCCGAGTGTCACATTTGTTTTGTCGCTGCTGGATTTTGAAATGTTCAAAATCTTTTGGCGACTGATATGACGCCGGCAGTTGCCGAAAAAATCGGCAAGTGGGACAGGCCCTTAAGAATTTCACTGTTCCATTTCAGTACATACCACAATAAAACACCTTTGACTCTTGGCATCCAGGTGCCTGGTATATCAACCTTTCTAAATAGAATAAACCGAGCAAGGAGGTAGTTCTTGGCGTTTCATGTGCTTTTGTTGGTGAAACACCAACAAAATAAACATTATAATTTAAAGGAGGCAAGATTTATATTAGTTATTGACTCACATATGCTTTTAATATGGTAATAAATTAATATATACAATGATTTTACTGACATATTATCACGAATAATTACTGCCTTTACCTTTAATGCTATGCTACAAATACAAATCAATAAAACACAAAATAAATCCCTGAAACTAAGTGTCAATATTATCTGCTGAAATAAATAAAAATACAACTTGAATTCTGCCAATTTCAGTTATGTACTTGGGAACTAAACATTACAAAGGGACTTTGTCAGTCTGAGTACTACGATCTATGGACACATTCATTGTTGGGAAATGTGAAGTTATGCACTTTGATACTGAAAAAGACTTAATATAATTTTAATGGCATGAGTATAGGACATGCAGAGGGGATGTGGATTACATATCCTTGCACAGAAATCCCAAAAAGCACTTGAACATTGATAAAAAAAAGTGAGAAAGAAATCAAATAGAATAATGGCTTATATATCATAGAAAATGGAAATCAAATGTGTGTAGTCTTTTTCAGACTCCAATGGAACAATCCTTAGCCTTAAATCAAGTATACTGGTATTGGAAGTGATATATCACAGTTTTATTTGAATTATCTTGTGTTTAAAATATTACATTTACAGTCGGGTTAAAGAAACTTGGTTTGACTTCCCTTGTGTTCAAAAGGATTAAAGCTTAATCAAATAAAAATGAAAATAAGAAATGATTCACTGAGGCAAAATACTGTGGATGCTGCATTGCTGCAGAAAATGCCGTAAATATTCAGTAGGACAGAGATCATCAATGAAGAGAGAATTAAATTTGCAGGCACAAAAAATCTGTCTCCAGAAATGCTGCTAATGTGATTTGGTTGAGTGGGAGGAGATTATTTTGTCAATGGGGCAATCTAGCACAAGAGAGAATTATAATATTTGTGCTGAGATAAAAAAGCCAAAAGAATCTCTCTTCAAGAACAAGTTTTTCCAATTGGTGGAAGATTTTCAAGATAAGAAATTAATGTTAGCATCAAAGTTCGTGGAAAATAGGCTGATAAACAGAGTTAAAGATCAGAACTGGGCTGAATGGTGGGGTGGTATCAAGGATTTCTATATTTTATCCGTGCCCTAAAACCATATGCTGTCAATGTACTTACACATTGCTGATGTAATTCCCTTCATTTACATCCAATGAGCTTTGGTGATAATATAACATTCCATTCACTATTTTATTTGCACTCAATAGAAATGGATGAATACCAGGAATATATTTGATGGAATTATTTGGTAATCTATGACATCTGACATAAATAATTTAAAACAATTGATTCTTAATAACCTAAAGGTAAGAATAAGAAGAATTTAATCTCTCAAATGGCTGCAGATAATAAGCAATGAAATACATTCAAGGTAGATTAGTCTATGTTTTTTAGACTCTAACGTATAGTGATAATGCAGAAAAATGGACCTGCCTTGATTCAGGGAACAGTGAGTCTTTTAGTATCAACATTTCACACACATTAGATGCAAAATGGAGGAAACTATAATTGAATATCCACATGTACTCGTTGAAGAAATTGTTAAGCGTGTATTGGGTCAGTAGCATTGTAGACTGAAGTTAATGCTCACAACCAGATGTTAAAGAACTTAAGAGTTCCTAACCTGGTGTTATTTATCTGAATACAGAGCGCTGGATGAACAAAGAGGGTCAGGCACAATCCGAGGAAGGTGATGTTTCCGTTTGGGACTCTTCTTCAGACTGATTGTAGTAAGGGGAAGAACGCTGAAGAGGAAGGGTCAGGGGTGGGACAGACTCTGGAAAATGATGTAGATGCAGGTTACGGAGGTTAATTTGACAGATGGGTGGAGTAAGTGACGAAGGAGATAAAAATATGTTTGATAAAGAGAGAAGATGGAAATGAGGGATTCAGGGATAGTAACTGGATGTACAAAGGAGGGAAAAGGGACAAGTTGATGGGGGAGAGTAGGGGGGAGGAGAGTGGGGGGGGTGGTGGGAGGGGGGTAGGGTGCAGAGGGTAGGGTGGGTGAGTGTGGGAGAAATGGTGTGCACCAGGTTTGGGGGCAAGGGTTAAGCACTGGGGATGGAGACGGACACGCAGGGAAGAGAGAGGGGCGGGGTATATTATTTAAAATTAGAGAATTCAATGTTCACACCATTGGGTTGTGAGCTACCAAGGTGGAATATGAAGTGCTGTTCCTCCAGTTTGTATGTGGCCTCACTCTGACAGAGGAGGAGACTAAGAATAGAAGGTTCGGCATGGAAATTTAAGGTAAGGGGAGTTAATATGGTTAGCACCCAGGAGATCGCCAAAATTCTAGCATTTGCAGTTTATTTATCTCTGGTGTAACTTCTCTCCATTTGACTAGTTTGCAAAGTGACAATCTCCTTCCCTGATATAAGTTACCCAGGCAGGTGTGAACAGTGAGAATCGTGGATATATTACTAGAAATGAGAGGATTAGGTTATTGAATAGATAGGGGATGCAATTGGAGTCATGTTTCCAAAGGGAAATATAGCTTTGAGCAATAAATCTAACAAATAAGTGTACAACCTATTAATATTTCTGGTCCCTATCAGAGAACAGCTTGATGGTACTTTACCTTGTCCACATGGTGCACTACATTCTGTCCAAGCTCCGTATTTCCAGAAGAACTCTGGCTGTCCAATTCTGTTCTCTTCTTCTGTGTCTTTCTTGATTGTGTATTCATATCGGATGCCAGGGTTTGTCTCTTGAAACAGTAGCTAGATATTGGAATTCCAATGTTAGAAGGATGTTAAGTCAGAGGTTCCAATGAAAAATCAAACTTTCACTTTGTAACGTTGAGCATGTTTCGTACATGAGAAAAAAAGCAGAAAATGCTGAAACACTCAACGGGTCAGGCAGCTACTTTGGAAAGAGAAACAAGTTAATGTTTCACATCAATGATGCTCCATCAAAATTAGGTAAGAGAGAAAACAAGTACACAATTCTGATTAAGGGTTTTCAACTTGACACTTCAATGCTATTACTAAAATGCTGTCTGACTTACAGAGCGTTTCCATTGTTTTCAAATTTTATTTCAGATTTTCATCATCAGCAATTTTAGTTTTTTTCTTCTTCATTGACTGGTATATGGATCTACTCTAGAATCATTTCCATGGCTGAAATTAGCATTCTCAGATCTACTCAGGTTCATCTGAATTTGCAAAATTGAGATGTGTCACTTCTTGGAAGATCCCCCTTCCCATTCCCATATACATCTGAAGAAGGTCTGAAGAAGGGTCTCAACCCAAAACATCATCCATTCCTTCTCTCCAGAGATGCTGCCTGATGCTGAGTTACTCCAGCATTTTGTGTCTACCTCCCATATCAACCATTCTGTCCATCGTGAGAATGAGGGCACACACTAATTGCAAGAATAGCACCGCACATTGGATATTGAAGCTCGCTTGGATCACATACAATCCATCACTGAACATTGAATTCTCCAATTTTAAGTAACAACCAATCCATCCCTTTTTCCCCTTTCTCTTCCTAGTGCCTTACTTGGATGCACATCCTTTTCTCCCAGTGTCTTGATCCCTTTGCCATTCATCCGTCCCCTTCCAGTTATATCCCTTCCTCTGGCTTCACAATGTACTCCTCATCTTTCACCTTTAGGCCTAGTTTAGTTTAGTTTAGAGATACAGCGTGGAAACAGGCCCTTTGGCCCACCGTGCCCGCGCCGACCAGCGATCCCCGTACACAAGCGCTATGCTGCACACTAGGGACAATTTATAATTTTTACCAAAGGCAATTAATCTACAAACCTGTACTTATTTGGAGTATGGGAGGAGACCGGAACACCGGGAGCAAACCCACGTGGTGACAGAGAGAATGCAGAAAATCCGTACAGACAGCACCCATAATCTTGATCGAACTCGGGTCTCTGGTGCTGTAAGGCAGCAACTTCTTTTCATCTCTTGACTTTGTCCACCCATCTCCCTCATGTGTTTCTACCTATCTGTTGCCAGGCCTTGTACTGCCCTCCACCTTTTTCCACAGTTTTCTCTCTCCCACCCCCTAATTGAGACAATTAGTCTGAAGGAGGATATCAACCTGACTTCCTGTATTACTCCAGCTTATTATTCGTCACATGCTTCCAGATTGAGAAACAAGCTTCCACAATCATCTTTTGCTTCCTATCATGAAGCATGTATCCAGTTAGCCAACTCTCCCTGAATCCCATAGTGTCTAACCTTCTGGAGCAACTTTGCATGTGGAACCTTTCCAACTCTTGCAGAAGTTCATATAGACTATATCTACAACACTGCCCTCATCTATTTTCTTGGATACTTCTTCAAAATAATCAATTTAGTGAGTCATTATCTCCCAAGCACAAAACCATGGTGACTATTCCTAATCAACTCCTGTCTTTCCAAATGCATGTATAGCTTATACCTCAGGATCATCTTCAATAACGTTTCAACCAAAGGTGCTATGCTTACTGGTCAAGAGTTTCCATTTTTTATTCTCAAACCTTCTTAAATGGAGATACCTTACTCATCTCTACCGATGATTCGTATATCTCAGCCAGCACTCCTACAAATTCTTCTCTAACTTTCTATAGTATCCTTGGATATATCTGATCAGGCCCATGTGATTAATCTACCTTCACACATCTTAGGACATTCAACACTACCTCAACTGCTAAACTATCATCAAGACATAACTAAAAGCTTTCCAAAGTTCCTTTGGCTTCATGTCTCTTTCCAGATTAAAAACAGAGGAGAAATATTAATTTAGGATCTTTTCCAACTCCCAGAATAGTTGAGCACTTTGGTTTTTGAGGAACCCTTTCTTAATTACACTTACTGTAAAGAATTGAAATTAATTTGATCAATATAGTTTAGTGTATTAATTACAAAATAAAAGGAATAAATTTATTTGGTGCTAAACTGATGAACATCAATACAACATAAATAGAACACACTTTTAAGCTTCTATTATATTGAGGAAAACATCACACCTTTGCATTACCCGAGGATATTCCCAGTACATTTACAATATACACCAAATACACTTTTACCTGTTTTACTATTTTCTATGGTTTTCAAGTCAGCATTACCTGAATCCAAACGGGTTCTTTTGTAGGGCCGGGAGCAGTTAGATTTTCCAGATTGCCATTTCTTTCATATTTAAATGTTGTTCCCGCTGCTTTGTAGTCTCCATTCCACTGAATAATAAACCCTCCATTGAGAAAATATTTATTTGGATCTTCACTTCTCAAGGCTAAGAAATTCCCTGCTTCAGCTATTTCCTCCACTCGAATATCACGTGCTCCTTCAGGAATCAGACCCACATCTACATAACCTGTAAGTAGAAACACAACAATCTAGATATATAATCTGAATAGAAATTATTCTGAATAAGGATCCAGACCCAAAGTGTTGTTGGTATCAACTGAAGAAGGGTCTCGACCCGAAACGTCACCCATTTCTTGTATTCTGAGATGCTGCCTGTCCCGCTGAGTTACTCCAGCATTTTGTATCTATCCAAAATGTCGTTTGTTCATTCCTTCTACAGACTCTGCCTGACTGTTTCAGTTCTTAGTGTTTTGGTAAACATTAAGATATGTGAAGAGAAAAAGATTAGTTAAAACAAATGTAGGTCCCTTGCAGTCAGAAACAGGTGAGTTGATCATGGGGAACAAGGATATGGTGGACCAATTGAATAACTACTTTAGTTCCGTCTTCACTAAGGAAGACGTAAATAATCTACCGGAAATAGCAGGGGACCACAGGTCAAAGGAGGAAATGAGTGAAATCCAGGTTAGTCAGGAGTGGTGTTGGGTAAATTGAATGGATTAAAGGCCGATAAATCCCCAGGGCCAGATAGGCTGCATCCCAGAGTACTTAAGGAAGTAGCTCCGGAAATAGTGGATGCATTAGTGATAATCTTTCAAAACTCTTTAGATTCTGGAGTAGTTCCTGAGGATTGGCGGGTAGCAAACATAACCCCTCTTTTTAGGAAGGGAGGGAGAGAGAAAATGGGGAATTATAGACCAGTTAGTCTAACATCAGTAGTGGGAAAACTGCTAGATTCAGTTATTAAAGATGGGACAGCAGCACATTTGGAAAGTGGTGAAATCATTGGACAAAGTCAGCATGGATTTACAAAAGATAAATCATTTCTGACAAATCTTGTGGAATGTTTCGAGGATGTAACTAGTAGCGTGGATAGGGAAGAACCAGTGGATGTGGTGTATCTGGACTTCCAAAAGGCTTTCGACAAGGTTCCACATAAGAGATTAGTATGCAAACTTAAAGCATACGGCATTGGGGGTTCAGTATTGATGTAGATAGAGAACTGGCTGGCAAACAGGAAGCAAAGAGTAGGAGTAAATGGGTCCTTTTCACAAAGGCAGGCAGTGACTAGTGGGGTACCGGAAAGCTCAGTGCTGGGACCCCAGGTATTTACAATATACATTAATGGATGAGGGAATTGAAGGCAATATCTCCAAGTTTGCAGATGACACTAAGCTGGGGGGCAGTGTTAGCTGTGAGGAGGATGCTAGGAGACTAAAACGTGACTTGGATCGGCTGGGTGAGTGGGCAAACGTTTGGCAGATGCAGTATAATGTGGATAAATGTGAGGTTATCCACTTTGGTGGCAAAAACAGGAAAGCAGACTATTATTTAAATGATGGCCGATTAGGAAAAGGGGAGATGCAGCGCGACCTGGGTGTCATGGTACACCAGTCATTGAAAGTAGGCATGCAGGTGCAACAGGCAGTGAAGAAAGCGAATGGTATGTTAGCCTTTCGTAGCAAAAGGATTTGAGTATAGGAGCAGGGAGGTTCTACTTCAGTTGTATAGGGTCTTGGTGAGACCTCACCTGGAGTATTGCATACAGTTCTGGTCTCCAAATCTGAGGAAGGACATTATTGCCATAGAGGGAGTGCAGAGAAGGTTCACCAGACTGATTCCTGGGATGTCAGGACTGTCTTATGAAGAAAGACTGGATAGACTTGGTTTATACTCTCTAGAATTTAGGAGATTGAGAGAGGATCTTATAGAAACTTACAAAATTCTTAAGGGGTTGGACAGGCTAGATACAGGAAGATTGTTCCCGATGTTGGGGAGGTCCAGGACAAGGGGTCACAGCTTAAGGTTAAGGGGGAAATCCTGTAAGACCGAGATGAGAAAGACTTTTTCACACAGAGTGGTGGGTCTCTGAAACTCTCTGCCACAGAGGGTAGTTGAGGCCAGTTGATTGGCTATATTTGAGAGGGAGTTTGATGTGGCCCTTGTGGCTAAGGGGATCAGGGGGTATGGAGAGAAGGCAGGTAAGGGATACTGAGTTGGATGATCAGCCATGATCATATTAAATGGCGGTGCAGGCTCGAAGGGCCGAATGGCCTACTCCTGCACCTAATTTCTGTGTTTCTATGTTTCTATCTGCTTCTTTTTTCACACAGATCTTGCCTGGGCTGCTTCTCCAGCATTTTCTATTTTATTTTACAGTTCATTAGGATATTTGCATGATCATATTTAAGCTTTATTAGATTAATCGGGAAGGATCGGTAGATTAGTAGATCGGGTAGGATATCACTGCTTCGGAGATGATGCAATGTAGATTCACTAGATTCACTAGATTCACACAACCTAAAGCTCAGACCCTCTAGTCCTGGCAAATACTTGTAAATCTTCTCTGTACCCTTTCCAGCTTGACAACATCTTTCCTATAATATGGTGCCCAGAACTGAACACACATAATATGAACATGTGATACTTTATCACATAAATCTTTTTTGTAGTTTCTTGTTAAATATATTACATTACTTGCTGTATACTTCTCCATGGATTGTCACCTTGTCGTGGTGGAGAAGCTTGTGTGGACCTGAGATCCTGAGAGCGATGCCGTCTGTAGCTATGCTCCTGGCAGGGCCATCCATGACGCTAAGGTCGAGGGGGAGGTCTCTGATAAAGAGCAATCCAACCAAGACCTCATCGGTAGAACAGGCGGAGGATGATGGCTGACCTTAGTGGAGCAACACAATGGTTGGGAAAGTGGATGAAATCTGCAGCAGAAAAGGGTCTCTGGTCATCTTGGACCCCATGCCACTGGATCCTGACCCAGATCTGTCAAGGACTGTGGGGTGGCTGTCTGTGAAACCATCTCCCCATGTTAAACAAAGTCACGCACAGGCATCCTCCATATAGGGAATAACACCCTAGAGACACCCATGGTCAGCCTAAGAGACTTGCTGTATTTTAAATTATAGTATTCATTATGTTACTTAGTTTCAATAAACTTATAAAAGGAGGTCTGAGTTGTGTTGTTGTATGGGTCATGGCTAGATATATCTGTACAGAGTGACTGAGAGCTGAAGACAGTTTAAAAATATCAGGGAGAACTAATGACAGAGTGTGCACAATGTGACACTGTGGTGGAAAGATAGAGGTTGACGTGCATCTCTTCCAACCTCGTCTGCATTTAGTGTTCCTGGCATGGCTTCCTTTACATCACCGAGTCCAAGCATAGACTAGGTAACCACCAAGCCCTGCTGGATCTCCTGGTTGCAAATTATTTTTACTCACTTTTCTTTTTCCACAATTATCTTTCTATTCTGGGCCTCCTCCATAGCCAGACTAAGGACACATGCAAACTGGAAAAACGGTACTTGATACTTGGACACCGTACAACCTAACAGTATGAACATTAAATTTTCCAATTTCAAGTAATACACCCTCCAAACTCTTCTCTCTCCCATGCCCCTCCAGTCCCAGTGCACACATATTTCCCCCAACCTTTACCTTTACATCTGCCACCCTTTCTCCTCCTGTCCTTTTCTGCTCCTCGGTATGCTCGTGTCCGTTCCTGATTCTCACAACATCCCTTTCACCCCTTCCATTCCTTTCTCCTCTTCCACCCATATCCCTTCCCCCCAGCTTTACAATTCATTCCTCCTCTTCTTTCCTTATCTGAAACCTTTTTGTCTTTTTTTCACATCTAGGTTGGCACTTACTCCACCGATATGCTATTTACCAACCCCACTCCTCCCGGTACCTGTATCCACCTATCACTTGCCAGGCATTGTCCCGCCCCACCTCTCTTTATCAGCTGTATCTTCCCTACTCTGTCAATTTGAAGATGGGCCCAGAACTGAAATGTCGCATGTCGATTCACTCCAGAAATGCTGCCTAACCATTGTGAACCTCCAGCATATTTGTTTTGCTCAAAATTCCAACAGTTCCTTGTGACTCCTCGTTTGAAAAAACGACCTGTATGGTTGTTAACCTTCAGGCAAAGAACACAGCAATTAGTGCAGGGACATGTAGAGAAGGATAAAATGTCATGTGATGATTGAAATTTAAAAAGAAATAGATAAATTATAAAAAGAAAAGAATGACATGTCAAAGAAAATTATATACAGCTGCTAGGACCCCCCCCCCCCTCTCCTAAATCCTCAGAAGCAAAATGCAAAGCTTCATGAAAAGGATGTCATAATAGCGAGATCAATGTATTAATTATCAGGGAAAGAAGCAGTGAAGGAAAGGCTGACAAATGCATCACAGGCAAGGGATGGAAAAATAAAAGCCTTCACAAAAAAATTTCAGAGATTCAATGCAATGGGTGGCAGTACTATCAGGAAAAGAATATGCAGGGTTTTTTTTCAAAATCATTTGATCAGTGAAGCTAATAATCCAAACCCACAAATGAGGAGTGCATTTTGAAGCTAAAATCAAAGATCAGAAGGATCATGACAGGATGCAGATAGATTTTATTAAACTTCTTCGAATTTTCAACGGGGGAAATAAATATTGTCAAATCACTGAAAGATAAGAATATCTGTGCTCTTGTTAGTAGCTCTTCAGAATAGAAGACAGGAGAGGAAGATAACTCGCCCACACGAGTGAGGGAACTGAGAGGACCTTTGAAGACATTTTTAAGAGAAGGTACTTGGGACACTGACAGAAAATATCAAGCCCATGATATGAATTGAACATGCAAAACCACAAGAATGGAACAAAGGGGCCCAAATAATGTGAGAAATTATACAAGACCAGGAACATTTATAGCATACTATGAAGGACAGTATAATCTTGTGGAAAACAGAAAGTTGAATGGTTGAATTGGCACCCTACTCACAAAAAAAGTAAAATGGTTTCATTTCAATCAGGTAAAACTATAATAACCTGAGAGGCACCAATGAAAGGTGAAAATGACCATTTGAATCTGGTAAAATGAAAGATGCAAGAGAATGCCCTCAACAACTGCATTTTAACTCCTCTTTATTCTTCAAATTAAAGGTGTAGCCATGGGCACTCACAGTACACTGACATCTACTACAAAGTCACCGGCTTCCACAGTTATCTGGTCTATACCTCCTCCCACTCTGCCTCTTGCAAAGGTACTATCCCCTGCTCTCAATCTATTCACCTTCGCCGCATCTGCTCCCAATATGAGGCTTTCTATTCTAGGACACCCGAGATGTCCTCATTCTTTACTAAACATGGTCTCTCCCCTGCTGTCATCGATGGATCCCTCACTGAACCAGATTACCCCCTCCCCAGGTACTTCCACTGCAACTGTAAGAGATGTAACACCTGTCCTTAAACCTCCTTTCTCACCTCCATCCAGGGACCCCAGCAGTCCTTCCAGCTGAGACAGAAGTCCACATGCACCTCCTCTAACCTCATTGATTGTAACCTGTGTTCCCGATGTGACTTCCTGTATATCGGCGAGACCAAGCGTAGACTCGGCGACCAGTTTGTTGAACATGTTTTCGGTCTGCTAAGGCCAACAGGATCTCAGCTAATCGAGATCCGGTTGTAATTCTTGATAATCATCTTCACTCTCTATAAGATCTATTTTTGTGTTATCTGCTAACTTACTGATATATTCCCATCCAAATGGTTGATATAAACGCAAAGGGGCAGTGGGCCCTGCACCGACCACTGAGGATAGACACAAAAAGCTGAACACAGCGAGACAGGCAGCATCTCTGGAGAGAAGGAATGGGTGATGTTTCAGTCTGAAGAAGGGCCCCCACTCGAAATGTTACCCATTCCTGCTCTCCAGAGATGCCGCCTGTCCCGCTGAGGTACTCCAGTTTTTTGTGTCTTTCTTCGGTTTAAACCAGCTTCTGAAGTTGGGAAAAGAGGAAGTACAACTGGATCGAGATGTCCTTGTTCATCAGTCAATGAAACTAAGCATGCAGGTACTGGAGACAGTGAAGAAAGTGAATGGCATGTTGGCCTTTATAACAATATAGAAGGAAAGAGGTCCTTCTGCAGTTGTATAGGGCCCTAGTGAGACCACACATGGAGTAGCGTGTGCAGCTTTGGCCCCCTAATTTGAGGAAGAACATTCTTGCTATTGAGGGAAGTCAGTGTAGGTTCACAAGGTTAATTCCCGGAATGTTGGGGCTGTCATATGCTGAGAGAATGGAGTGGCTGGACTGGGCTAAACTCTGGAGTTTAGTAGGATGAGAGGGGATCTTATTGAGACCTATAAGATTATTAAGGGTTTGGACACACTAGAGCAGGAAACATGTTCCCGATGTTAGGGGACTCCAGAACCAGGGGCCACTGTTTAAGAATAAGGAATAAGCCATTTAGAACGGAGACAAGGAAACAATTTTTCTCACGGGGAGTTGTGAGTCTGTGGAATTCTCTGCCCCAGAGGGCAGTGGAAGCCGGTTCTCTGGATACTTAACTCTGTGCCTGGATAATAAAGGGAAAAAGGTTATAATGCTTAGAGCAAGATAAATCCTGATCAGCTTTGAAGAGCTTTTGGATTTGTATGGCTTTGAGGGAAAATAAATTAAACATAAATGACGAAATAAAACCTGATGGTTGAACACAGAAGAGCTTAGAAATGGAACATGTATTGGACAGGTCTGGAGGGATATGGGCCAAACACAGGCAGGTGGGACTAGTGTATCTGGGACATGTTGGCCAGTGTGAGCAAGTTGGGCCAAAGGGCCTGTTTCCACACTATTTATACTCTATGACTCTAAATACACTGGGAAAGAAGTCAGAAACGGAACTGTTTAATGTGCACTTAAATAGAAGTGGATACGGAGGAGCATAGAGCAACCAGAATGCCACGTCTCCTGCATGACTCAAAGACAAAACAAAGCTTGAGCTCAGAGGCAAAAGCATGGAAAGACGATTGGAGATGCGTGCAGAGTAGAGGGTAATTTTTTATGGGAGTCTCAGATCCATAAAATATCCGAGCAAAATGACCAGGTTAATGAACACGGCAGAGCTGATGGGCTGAAGAATATTGATTTCACCATTTGGCATGATTGCCTTATAGTTCAGTGATTCAATGCACAATGATTAGTAGGTGAGTTAGCAGCAGGATACAATGTTTGATCTAAGCTACCTCGGGGAAAAAAAAAAATTTGATTCACTATCATTTCAGACAGATAGCTATAAAGATTCATTCATGTATATATTTGCTCAAGTGCCATGTGTTCAAAGAGTTAAGACTTTCAGTTAGCTAGCTGATGATTTACATGGATAAGAATGAAGAATTAAGCAAAAGATTGTCTGCATTTCTGCTTTTAACAGTAGGAGCAAATTATCTTTTTGCTCTATTAAATTTTGCGAACTTAAAATTATTCTGCGAGAATGAAGTTTAATCTACTTACTGTCAGCTGTTCTGTCCATCAAAATAGCAGGAAAGGTTAATTCAAGGACATATATTTAAGGTCCCGGTGGCTCACCATATGAGGAGCTTATAAGGACCACTTTTAACAGCACTTTCAAGGCTAAAATATCTCAGCTGTGGGCAAATTGGACTTATGAGCTAAAATACAATTTTGCTTTTGGTTAGACGAAAACACATCTTGATAAAGGAAATCTTGCAAAGGTTTTTGGGAATCCTGACCAGCACTTCCAAGTCCCTTTGCTCTCCGACTTCTGGATTTTCTTCCAATTTAGAAAATAGTCTACGCCTTTATTCTGACTACCAAAATGCATGACTCCACACTTTGCTACACTATAATCCATCTGCCACTTCTCTGCCCACTCTCCCAACCTGTCGAAGTCCTTCTGCAGAGTCTCTGCTTTCTCAACACTACTTGCACTTCCACCTATTTTCATATCAACTGCAAACTGGCCTTCCACCTATTTTCGTATCATCCACAAGCTGACCTTCCACCTATTTTCGCATCATCCGCAAATCAATATGTCCATGCTTAAGATTTACTCTATCACTTTTAATTGAACATGTGAATGGGAAAAGGGAAATTTAATAGGTTAGGCAGCACCAGTCGAAAGAAAATAAGAATTCATATTTCAGTTCAACTGACTTAGTTCAAGGAAAGACAGGGTGGGTATAATTTGAGAGGGGAACATAATTAAAAACAACTCAATGTCAGAACAACTCTTAAAAGTATGTGCATAGCAATCTTTGGGGTGAATTTGTGGAATGGTCTGGAACAGGAGATAAAACTTAGCACAAACATAATTCAGTTTAAAAAGATGTACAAAAACACTTTTCTAAAAGGATATTGGGTTGAGGATAGGTGATTGTAAGGGATATTTGTTATACTGATTGCATTGGGAAGGGTGATTAGAGGGTGATGGGTTGTATATATGACTAAGAGATACTGTATAGTATATGATGGGTTTTTCTTTTTTCCTCTCTTTTTTGTCTGGCTTTGTAAATATTTGATTAGTGTATACATGTAAATAATTTGGTGTACATATAGCTGCTAAATTTGTATAAGAAAATTAAAAGGAGTTGAATAAGGGGTGGGAATTAATAAGCTTTGGCTTCTTCCTGCTCCTTTTTGGACATGTTCGATTTCATTTATTTATAAATATTTCTTTATTGTTATATTTGTTACAGAGAAAGGTTGAACAAGTTAGGTCTTTATTCTTTGGAGCGCAGAAGGTTAAGGGGGGACTTGATTGAAGTCTTTAAAATGATGAAAGGGATAGACAGAGTTGACGTGGATAAGCTTTTCCCATTGAGGGTAGGAAAGATTCAAACAAGAGGGTATGACATGAGAATTAAGGGACAGAAGTTTAGGGGTAACATGAGGGGGAACTTCTTTACTCAGAGAGTGGTGGCTGTGTGGAATGATCTTCCTGCAGAAGTGGTGGAGGCAGGATCGATTTTAACATTTAAAAGTAAAGTGGATAGGTATATGGACGGGAAGGGAATGGAGGGGTATGGTCTCAGTGCAGGTAGATGGGACTAGGGGAAAATAAATGGTCGGCACGGACTGGAAGGGCCGAGAAGGCCTGTTTCCGTGCTGTAATTGTTATATGGTTATATGGTTTTATGGTTTATGACACTTTATAAATAGTCTGTTTGGGAGAGGAATATAATCGTATGCTGTTTCACACTTGCTTTTTATTCTATTTGAAATAAAGAATAAAATAAATAAATAAAACTTACATCAGTTGTGACGACTATTTTGATGAAAGATCATTGATTAGAAACACAAGCCTTTTCCTATCTGCCAATACAGCTTGCCATACAGATATTTCTGGACTTTTCTGCTTTTATATCAGCTTTCCAGCATATGCACATTTCTGCTTTTTTTGAGTTAAGACAACATGTATTGGTATTGGTTTATTATTGTCATGCAGTGAGATACAGAAAATGGTTTGCATGCTACGCAGTCCAATCATATCAGACTACACATGAGTACAATCAACCCATACACAGGTATGGGCACAGAGAACTGCAGGTGCTGGAATCTTCAGCTAACACAAAAGTCTGAAGGAACTCAGCAGATCAGTCATTATCAGTGGAAGGAATAGACTGGTGACAATGGAGGTCAGATCTCTTCTTCAGACTGACACAGGCACGGTGGCGAGCGGGAGAGTTCCTGTCTTACAGCGCCAGGGATCCGGGTTCGATCCGCACTACTATGTAAGATAGAACTAGGGTAAAGGTGAGCATTGGTTGGTGTGTTTCCACACCTGTATTTCTAAACTAGACTAAACTGATGGAGTGGGGGGAGAAAGCTGCAGAAGACAATGGACAATTGTCTATTGGTGCAGGAGTAGACCATTCGGCCCTTTGAGCCAGCACAGCCATTCAAAGTGGTCATGGCTGATCATCCACGATCAGTACCCCGTTCCTGCCTTCACCCCATATCTCTTTACTCCACTATCTTTAAGAGCTCTATCTAACTCTCTCTTGAAAGTATCGAGACAACCGGCCTCCACCCGGCAGAGAATTCCACACTCACAACTCTCTGTGAAAAAGTATTTCCTCATCTCCATTCTAAATGGCTTACCCCCTATTCTTCAACTATGGCCCCTGGTTCTCGACTCCCCCAACATCGGGAACATGTTTCCTGCCTCTAGAGTGTCCAAACCCTTAATAATCTTATCTGCTTCAATAAGATCCCCTCTCATCCTTCTAGCCCAGCCTATCCATTCTATCAACATATGACAGTCCCGCCATCCCGGAATTAACCTTATAAACCTACGCTGCACTCCCTCAATAGAAAGAATGTCCTTCCTCAAACGTGAAGACCAACACTGCACACAATACTCCAGGTGTGGTCTCACTAGGGCTCCGTACAACTACAGAAGGACCTCTTTGCACATATACTCAACTCAATGGGTGGCGCCGCGACCCGGCAGCCTCACCAGCAGCCGTTTGTCCTTTACAGTTTTTTTTTTGTTTTTAGTGTGTTTAGTGTGATTAAGTTTGTTTTAGTGTGTGTGGGGGGGCGAATTGGGGGAAATTTACCTCGGTGGAATGCGACTTTTCTCCTAGTCTCATTTTCACCCTCCCTCGCGGCTTAACAACTTGGATTGGTGCAGCCTTTCCTGGAATCGGATCCAGAGCTTCAGTAGCGGGCGCAACGCGGACTTTCCATCACGGAGCCGGGGTTTGCCAGAAGAAGTGCTCCGATCGCTGGCCAGTGGACTACGACATCCTGAAGCCGCGGTCCGTGGAGCTTCTAGCCGTGCACGCGGTGTGGACTTTCCACCGCGAAACGGTTGAGCCCTAGCCGGGGTTCGCCAGAAGAAGTGCTAGGACCGCTTCTTCTGGTGACCCCCGGTCTCCGGTAGAAATCAGCCGATTTGGGACCTCCAAGCCACGGAGTGTCCGACCGTCCCTATGTCGGAGTTTCGAGCATCCCGACGAGAGAGCCTGTACATCGGGCCATCCGTAACGGCGCCTGCGGAGGATTCAAGGCCCGACCACGGAATGAACAAAGGAGGAGGACTGATAAAGATATTGCCTTCCACCACAGTGAAGAATGTTGATTCCACTGTGGTGGATGTTTATGTTATATTCTATTGTGTATTGTGCTCTTTTGTTTGTATGGCTGCATGGTAAGTCAAATTCCACTGTACCTTAAAGCCCTGTCCCACGGTATGCGTTCATTCCAAGAGCTCTCCCGAGTTTGCCCTGATTCAAACTCGGAGATCTACGGTAATGGCCACTCGTCAGTACTTGGGGCTCTCGTGGACATTTTTCAACATGAGTCTTCCCGTGCTTACCTGCCGTTAGCGAGTCTTCCCGAGCATCTGTCGTTAGCGTTACAAGCCACAAAGAGACGTCCCCGAGCTCCAACGTACCTGGTACGTTCATTCTCCGTGCTTACCATGAGTTTCATTTTTTAAAAACTAGGTTGAGCTCTTGGAATGAACTCGTACCATGGGATAGGACTATTAATTGGCGCATGTTGCATGTGAACTTGAACTTGAACTCCTCTTGTTATGATGGCCAACATGCCATTCGCTTCCTTCACTGCCTGCTGCACCTGCATGCTTACTTTCAGTGATTGATGAACAAGGACCCCCAGATCCCGGTGTACTTCCCCTTTTCCCAACTTGACACCATTTAAATAATAATCTACCTTCCTGTTTTTGCCACCAAAGTGGATACCCTCACATGTATCCACATTAAACTGCATCTGCCACGTATCTGCCCACTCAACCAACCTGTGCAATTCACCCTGCATCCTCATAGCATCCTCCTCACAGTTCACACTGCCATCCAGCTTTGTGTCAACTGCAAATTTGCTAATGCTACAATTAATCCCTTCATCTAAATCATTAATCTACATAACTCAAAGTCTGATCTTGACCACTTCCTGTTGTCCTGTATATTGATTTTAGAAAAAACGCTGCCACTTACGGCTGTGATTTTTGGCCATCTTACTCAGTCCCCCTCCACTGCGCAGGACAAGAGGATTTCACCCATCGATGAAAAATAAAAGAGTTATTAGTGTTTAAATAACGTTGAGATTCTCTCTCATGAAGGCCACACCCCTTCCAGAGGGACTATAAAACCCGGAAGTGTTGAGTGCCTCAGTCTCTGCAAGATGGGGGAACGAGAGGGTCTTGTCTCTTAGCCTGAACTGTGAACAACACTGAACACATGTCCACTATACTGTGAGTGGTTTCACTGACCTGTCAGTGCACTTAATGTGGTTTGAAAATATAGTTTGGAAATCCTAAAGCTGTGTTGCCTTTGGTTTGGAAATGCTAAAGCTGTGTTGCCTTTGGTTGGGAAATGCTAAAGCTGTGTTGCCTTCGGTTTGGAAATGCAAAAGCTGTGTAGCCTTTGGTTTAGAAATGCTAAAGCTCTGTTGCCTAAATAAAGTTGCCTTGCCTAATTAAAGTTGCCTTGCCTTCTAAATAATTAAAAGTCTAATCTTGGCAACATCCCGTTTGCGCTATATCTTGATTTTACAAAAAACTTCTGGGTTTTACAGTCCCTCCCCCCTCCCACCAATGTTGTGGTTCTCTCTCCTGTCAATCACGGCATGAAGGCCACGCCCCTTCTGGTGGGAGGGGGAGGGACTATAAAACCCAGAAGTGTGGGCGTGGCTCAGTCTCTGCAAGATGGAGGAGGGAGAGGTCACGGCTCGCTGTCGATAGTGGTCTTGCACCCTGCTTAAAATGGTAGGAAACTGCACTTGAATTTGGTGGCCTTGCACCCTGCTTGAAATGGAATTTCAAGGAATAGCCGGGAGTCAACTGGCAGCCCACCAGCCGTGAGTGAGTGAGCTGACAGCACAACAGGTTCGATTGACTGAGCCGCCAGCCCAAGAATCCATTCGGCCCATGATGTCCATACGAGCCCTCTGGAAACCAGTCCCTTCAGCCCACAACACCCATACTAGCACTCCAGAACACACACACCCCCCCCACTGGCCACCAATATTGGAATTGGTGGAGAGGTGGAATATTGCCCACCCATGTGATGCTGGGACCCAATGGGTCCCACTTAGTCTAATATATATTGTAAATAGCTGCGGTCCCAGCACCAAGCTTTGTGGTACCCACTAGTCACTGCCTGCCATTCTGAAAGGGACCCGTTAATCCCTACTCTTTGTTTCGTGCCTGCCAAACAATTTTCTATCCATGTCAGCACCCTATCCACAATATCACGTGCTCTAGAATCTGCCCACTAATCTCCTATGTGGGACTTTAGCAAATGCTTTCTGAAAGTCCAGAGACACTACATCCAGCGGCTGTCCACTGGCTTTGCCCCACCAAAGTCTTGCACGTGACATGTTGAGGGGGGGGGTTGGCAGATGGGTGGCATTAGTGACAGTCGAGAGAAGAAAAGGATACAAAAGGGTGTTACATACGGAAAGAGGAGGAGTGAAATGTAAAGATGAATGGAGGGATATGGTGGAAGGGGGGGATAAAAGGTAACTAAGAGACTGGGGATTGGAGATGGGAGGTTTAAGGAGGAGGGTGATTAAGGTTGTGGGAGGTAGTGAGAGAAACATTAGTGCAACGTGGGGGGGTGAGAAACGGAAAGAGAGTTGAGGTTGTGGTAGAAAATATTAATATCCTTTCTTACTTTTTAAATTTTTAAATTTTGTTGTACATGGTCCATGTTACAATGACAATAAAGAAACCATTCTATTCTTTACTTCATTTGTATTGGAATTGAAAAAGTTGACAAAAGGGTGTTTGGATGTGACAATTGGCATCTCGTTGACCAGGTGTAGAAGTGGCAAAGTAAGATGAGACATTGTACCTCCTGTCTAGGAATGTTGGAGGGTGGATGGTAAATATAAATATGAAATAGTAGACGGAGATAAGGAAGCTCTTAGCTCTGTGTTACAGTAGGCCACACACGCCCCCTTCCGCTAGTAGCGTAGATATGTTGCAGTAAATGGGGGCTTATGATTGGCTCAGAGAGGGGATGGTGGCGCAGTCCGCCTAAAAGGTGAGATAGATTAATGTCAAGATGCCCTTGTATTATGTTTCACTTGTATTAACCATCTGTTTTTGAGTAAGATTGACCTAAACAAAAAGTTTGCTATGTCTAATGAAATAATTGGTACCCATGTAGTAGATAGTATCTATATTACTAAAAGTCTGAACTTGACCGCTTTTGGCTCACTGTGGTGTGATTTCCGAGAGAACGCCGCCACCTACGTCTGTCATTTTTGGCCACCTCGCTCAGAGCCACCCTCCGCCTTCCTGGACCAGAGGATTATCCCCATCGATGACAAATCAGAGAGATATTAATGTTTTTTTTTTTAATCGCCATTCTCTCTGCTGCCCCTGCTGGAGGGAGGGGGAGGGACTATAAAACCAGGAAGTGGTGTGCCTCACTCAGTCTCTGCAAGATGGAGGAAGCCAGAGGATCACGTCTCTCTGAGCTCTGAATAGCACTGAACACATGTCTGCTCACCTGTGAGTGCCCTTAATGCGGTTTGAAAATGAAAATTTGGTTGGTTTGAAGTAAAAATCACTGCCTGCTTGAAGTGGTACGAGACTGCACTTGAATTTGGTGGCCTTGCACCCTGCTCGAAGTGGTAAGAAACTGCACTTGAATTTGGTGGCCTTGCACCCTGTTTGAACTGGTAGGAAAATGGATTTGAATTTGGTGGCCTTGCACCCTGCTTGAAATGCAATAGCCATGAGTCAACTGCCACCCCAAGAACCCATACCAGCGTTCCAGAAAGCTCCCCCACTGGCCACCAATATTGGAATTGGTGGGGAGGTGGAATATTGCGTTGGGGGACCAGCCCTCCCATGTGAACATGGGTCAACGGGTCCCACTTAGTCTAGTATTTTCATATAGTTGTATCTAACAAAAAACAAAAGTTGTTTTTAACTGTCGGATAATTCTGCTGTGAAGTCAGAGAACTGGTGAGCAGTTAACTGCCGCCAACTCTCCGCGGAGTTGCAATAAAGTCTCTTGAATTAAACCTGCAAAGTCTCCGCTTTCCATTTTCCTTTAATTTACCTTTAAAGTAATTTCTTGCACAAGGTAGAGGGGTATTACTTAAAAGAGGCAATTTAAAAGTTCATTCCTTTGGGTTGTAAGCTACACAAGTGGAATACAAGGTGCTGATCACCCAGTTTGTGTGTGGCCTCACTCTGGCATTGGTCGAGGCTCATGTTAGAAAGTTTGATATGGGAATGGGAAGGTGTTAAAATGTTTAGCAACCGGGTGCTCCAGCAGGCTTTGGCTGACAGAGCGTAAATCTTTGTGGCAAAATGTCGCCAAGTCTATGCTTCTATGGTCTCACCAATGTAAAGGAGGCGACATCTACATGGATAGGACAGGTTTCGAGGGATATGGGACTAACGCTGGCCAGTGGGACTAGTGTAGCTGGTGGGACTACTGTAGATTGGACATGTTGGTCAGTGTGGGCAAGGTGGGCCGAAGGGCTAGTTTCCACGCTGTATGACTATCAGTTTTGGGCAATGAAAGACAGGAAGGACATGGTGGTGATGCACCACTGATTCATGTAAGAGCTTTAAATTATTAACTCCCTTAGATGAGTTTGCGGACAGGATTAAGACACATGTCAACCATTATCTAACTGAATGGTAGAACAGTGTAGAAGCTGGATCAACACCCGTTTCAAATGTTCCATCTTCTATTCCTGTATTCACGTGTTTGCTATGTTGTTATGTCTTTTGGGAAAAATGGATCAACACTCTCCAGGACTGGAATTATTCACTAGAGGAACAGTTAGTCTGAAATATTCATCAAAAAGTATCGGCTGAGAGTACAAAGTATTCATACAGGGAATAAGATATACCTCCAGTGCAGACAGTTAAAAATATATACTCCCAAGACATAAATGAAATAGAATGTAAGTATATTTGTAAATCATTTTTAATGCCTTTATAAACTTTGTTGATACAAAGAATTAGAATGTTCCAGCTGTTAGTTGGATTCCCCTCCTTGCCCTTCAAGGTGAAAGATGGTTTTCTCTGAATGTTATTGCAAACATGCAAACTGATTTCATTAATTCTGCCACCATGGTGAATGAAGGAACCACTAATAGGTTTCAGGTTTAAAAACAAATCAGAAAAATTATAGAGAAGGGAACTGTTGAATTAGAGTCAAAGCATAGAGTTGTACAGCACCGGTTAACGGTGGGCGGTGCGACCAACGTCGCAGCGGCCTCTGCAGTGTCCGTCTGTCTTTTTTTTTTGTCCCATTGAGGGTATAGTTTGTAGTGGGTTTTTAACTGTGTATGTGTGGGGGGCGGGGGGCAGGCGGTGGGGAAACTTTTAAATCTCTTCCCTGTACGGGGACCAGACCATTTCCCTGTCGGATCTCCGTTGTCTTTGGGGCCTAGCAACGTGGAGCAGCCTCCAACCAGGACAACCTGTGGGCTCCAGTCGCGGAGCCGGCGGAGCTGCGGAGCTGCGGACCTACCATCATGGAGCTGGCCGGCTTTGGAGCATGAAGAGTTGTGGAGGCGCGTCCCTGTGGCCTGACATCGGGAGCTCGCGGGTCCCTGGTGGAAGACCGCTTTTTGGAGCTCCCGCAACGGCAACTTCTCCCACCCAAATTGCGGGGTTGAAAGTGACCTGGAATGGGGCCTTACATCACCCAGCATGGCTTTAATGGTTGTGGGACTTGCTAGTGCCCGCCGGGGGCTCTAACATCCAGACCCGAGGCAGGGCCTCACATGGCCCAGCGCGGCCTTAAATGGCCGCGGGACTTGCCATTGCCCACCAGCGGCTTTGTCTTTGACATCGGGAGAAGAATGGAGAACAGGGGAGAGACAAGACTTTGCCTTCCATCATGGTGAGGAGGAGATTCACTGTGATGGATGTTTGTGTAAATTGTGTTGGTGCTTTTCTTGTTGTATGACTGCAGAAACCAAATTTTGTTTGAACTTCATTTGAGGTTCAAATGACAAATAAACGGTATTGTATTGTATTGTAGTAAATGCACATTTTAATCCACTGAGTACAAGCATCAGCATTAAGTGCCCTATTATACTGGTCCCATTTAACTCCCCCCCCCCCCCCCCCCCCCCCCCCCCCATTCCCTGCAACACCATCCAAGATTCTACCATGCACTGAGTCATAGATTCGTAGGGTAATACAGTGCGGAAACAATATTTCCACACCGGCCCAACATGTCCCAGCTGCACTAGTCCCATCTGCCCGCAATTGGTCCATTTCCTCCAAACCTGTTATGTACCTGTCTAACAGTTTCTTAAATGTTAGATAGTCCTTGCCTCAACTACCTCCTCTGGCAGCTTGGTCCTTTCATCTACCAATGTTTGTGTGAAAAAGTTACCCCTCAGATTCCTATTAAATCTTTTCCCCTTCACCTTAAACCTGTAAATATTTTCCCCTTCACTTTCAACCTATCGAAAAGCAATTTACAATGACCTTCAAATAATGGGAGGGAAGCAAAGCATCTGGAGGAAAGCATCGGGAAAACATGAAAACTCCAAACTGCACTGGAGCTCAGAATCAAGACTGGAGTTGTGAGAGCAGCTCCACCAGTTGTACCACTATACCACCCAGGTTGAGACAATTTAGATTGTGAGATTAAGAAAATGATAGACAAAAAGAAAACAAATGTAATAAATGCTGAATTAAAAAAAAAAAATTTGCTTAGAACAAACTTAAATGCACGAAATGAGACACCAGAGTTTCACATGTTCCTTTTCTGGTCCGAAGATATCAAGACCCATTGCAGAAACATAAATCTCATAATAAAAAAAAAGGCTTGTGACTTCCGGTGGCACTAATGGTGGAGTACGGTGAGTGCTAGCTAGCTCCATGCGAAAAAACCAGAAAAAAATGGGAATTCAATAAAGAACTGTCCTGCAGAAATCACTCCGGCAGCCTGCGTGACGTCATCAGACCGCGTCTCTGGAGACCTAATGTCCGTAACTCGCTCCCCACAAAGGAACCGACTAAAAAAACTACAAGAGGAAAACAACCGAAGGAGGAAGTAGGCCCGACTGAAGCCTCGGGCTCAGTTTTAACGTCGTCCCAGGAGGACGTCTCAATGGCCCAGAAGACAAAGATAAAGAAAAGTGAAATGGACGAAATTCGCAGCTTCATCACAAGGGAAATTGCAAGTATAAAAGAAGTATTGATAAGCTTTAAAAATGAATTGAATATGACTCAGTCTTCCCGTGGATTTTGAAGCAACAGCAACAAAGAGAAGCAGGAGAAAGCACTGATTGGCTCTAGCCCAAGTGGGAGGAGAGTTCTCAGTGAGTCAGAGGGGGAGAGCAGTTAAAAAGGAGAGGCAAAGCACAGGCAGACTTCACTCAGTCTTCCCGTGGATTTTGAAGCAACAGCAACAAAGAGAAGCAGGAGAAAGCACTGATTGGCTCTAGCCCAAGTGGGAGGAGAGTTCTCAGTGAGTCAGAGGGGGAGAGCAGTTAAAAAGGAGAGGCAAAGCACAGGCAGACTTCACTCAGTCTTCCCGTGGATTTTGAAGCAACAGCAACAAAGAGAAGCAGGAGAAAGCACTGATTGGCTCTAGCCCAAGTGGGAGGAGAGTTCTCAGTGAGTCAGAGGGGGAAAGCAGTTCCTCAAAACTGAGGAATTTGGTGTGTAAATTAGGCAATTGAACAGTCAATATAAGCAAGGCAGCTCTTGGGGAGCGGCCTTGTGAGGGAAGTGCCCTGTGAGTAAAGTGTGAGTCTTTGGCTCGAGAGTCTTCGGCGAGGAGGCTGCGCAAAATACTGGATAGGGCGAGACCGAGGCAAAAGAAGATGTCAAACAAGCTGATGCAGTGTGATGCTTGCAGTATGTGGGAGGTCAAGGACACTGCTGGTGCCTCTGGATGCTACAAATGTGAGAAGTGCATCCAGGTACAGCTCCTGAAGGACCGTGTTGGGGAACTGGAGAAACAAGTGGATGACCTCAGGTTCATTCGAGAAACTGAGTCGTTTCTCGACAAGTCCTTCAGTGAGATTGTTACACCCAAGGCACTAGAAGAGAGAAGGTGGGTGACGGTGAGAAAGGGAGGAAAACATGGGATGCAAAGGTCCCCGGGTGTTGTACCTCTTGTGAACAGGTTCACCCACGTGGAAGCTGCCGGGACAGAAGACGGTATCCCACTGAGCGGCGGACTGGCTTGCCAAACAAAAAGGGCTGATGAGCCAAACCCACAGAGGCCAAAGTCGGGCAACGCCATTGTAGTTGGAGACTCCATTGTGAGAGGTACGGACAGGGGTTTTTGCGGCAACAGACGGGATTCCAGGATGGTGTGCTGCCTTCCTGGTGCCAGGATCCAGGATGTTACGGACAGAGTGCAGACAATCCTCAAGGGCGAAGGTGACCAGCCGGAAGTGGTCGTGCATGTTGGCACAAATGATGTTGGAAAGAAGGAGATGAATTTTTTGCAGCGGGACTTCAGAGAGCTCGGAAAAATGCTGAAAAGCAGGACTTCCAGGGTTGTTTTCTCCGGTTTGCTTCCAGTTCCTCGTGCTGGCGAGAGCAGGAACAGGGAGATATGGGACCTGAATGTGTGGCTGAGGAACTGGTGCAGGGGGCAGGGATTTAGATTCTTAGATCACTGGGATTTTTTTTATAGTAAGGGGGAACTGTACAAAAGGGACGGATTGCATCTTAACAGGTGGGGGACCAGCATTCTGGCCGGCAGGTTTGCCACTGCTACACGGATGGTTTTAAACTGAATAAGGGGGGTGGGGTATCAAATGGGATAGTCGAGGACGGAGTTAGAGGGAAAGAGAGTAAAGCGATGGTTAATGACCCCAGAATTAACGGGGAAGAAAGCTCACAAAGGGATAGGAGAGTATGGCCAAGTGTAATAGGGATCGATGTGAAAGGGGCCACTTGTCAACATAATTGTATAAGGAGTAAGAGTGTTGTAAAAACAAGCCTGAAGGCTTTGTGTCTCAATGCGAGGAGCATTCGTAATAAGGTGGATGAGTTGAAGGTGCAGATAGCGATTAATGACTATGCTATAGTTGGAATCACGGAGACTTGGCTCCAGGATGACCAAGGCTGGGAGCTGAACATCCAGGGATATTCAATATTCAGGAGGGATAGACGAAAAGGAAAAGGAGGTGGGGTAGCGTTGCTGGTGAGAGAGGAGATTAATGCAATAGAAAGGAAGGACATTAGCGTGGAGGATGTGGAATCGATATGGGTAGAGCTGCGAAACTCTAAGGGGCAGAAAACGCTAGTGGGAACTGTGTACAGGCCACCTAACAGTAGTATTGGAGTTGGGGATGGCATCAAACAGGAAATTAGAAATGCGTGCAACAAGGGTAACACGGTTATAATGGGTGACTTCAATCTGCATGTAGATTGGGTGAATCAAATTGGCAGGGGTGCTGAGGAAGAGGATTTCCTGGAATGTATGCGGGATAGTTTTCTCAACCAACATGTGGAGGAACCAACGAGAGAGCAGGCTATTCTAGACTGGGTATTGAGTAATGAGGAAGGGTTAGTTAGCAGTCTTGTTGTGCGTGGCCCCTTGGGCAAGAGTGACCATAATATGGTTGAGTTCTTCATTAGGATGGAGAGTGACAAAATTAAGTCAGAAACAAGGGTTCTGAACTTGAACAAAGGTAACTTTGAAGGTATGAGATGTGAATTGGCCAAGATAGACTGGCAGGTGATTCTTAAAGGGTTGACAGTGGATGTGCAATGGAAGGTATTTAAAGACTGCATGGATGAAGTACAAAAGTTGTTCATACCAGTTTGGCAAAAGAATAAATCGGGGAAGGTGGTGCATCCATGGATAACAAGGGAAATCAGGGATAGTATAAAAACAAAAGATGAGGCATACAAATTTGCCAGAAAAAGCAGCCTACCGGAGGACTGGGAGAAATTCAGAATGCAGCAGAGGAGGACAAAGGGCTTAATTAGGAAAGGGAAAATAGATTATGAAAGGAAACTGGCAGGGAACATAAAAACTGACTGCAAAAGTTTTTATAGATATGTAAAGAGAAAGAGACTAGTTAAAACAAATGTTGGTCCCTTGCAGTCAGAAACAGGTGAATTGATCATGGGGAACAAGGACATGGCAGACCAATTGAATAACTACTTTGGTTCTGTCTTCACTAAGGAAGACATAAATAATCTGCCGGAAATAGCAGTGGAACGGGGGTCAAATAAGATGGAGGAACTGAGTGAAATCCAGGTTAGCCGGGAGGTGGTGTTGGGTAAATTGAACGGATTGAAGGCCGATAAATCCCCAGGGCCAGATAGTCTGCATCCCAGAGTACTCAAGGAGGTAGCCACAGAAATAGTGGATGCATTAGTGATAATTTTTCAAAATTCCTTAGATTCTGGAGTAGTTCCTGAGGATTGGAGGGTAGCTAATGTAACCCCACTTTTTAAAAAAGGAGGGAGAGAGAAAGCGGGGAATTACAGACCAGTTAGTCTAACATCGGTAGTGGGGAAACTGCTAGAGTCAGTTATTAAAGATGGGATAGCAGCGCATTTGGAAAGTGGTGAAATCATTGGACAAAGTCAGCATGGATTTACGAAAGGTAAATCATGTCTGACAAATCTGATAGAATTTTTCGAGGATGTAACTAGTAGAGTGGATAAGGGAGAACCAGTGGATGTGTTATATCTAGACTTTCAGAAGGCTTTCGACAAGGTCCCGCATAAGAGATTAGCATACAAACTTAAAGCACACGGTATTGGGGGTTCAGTATTGATGTGGATAGAGAACTGGCTAGCAGACAGGAGGCAAAGGGTAGGAGTAAACGGGTCCTTTTCAGAATGGCAGGCAGTGACTAGTGGGGTGCCGCAAGGCTCAGTGCTGGGACCCCAGCTATTTACAATATATATTACTGATTTGGACGAGGGAATTCAATGCAACATCTCCAAATTTGCAGATGATACCAAGCTGGGGGGTATAGTTAGGTGTGAGGAGGATGCTTGGAGGCTGCAGGGTGATTTGGATAGGCTGAGTGAATGGGCAGATGCATGGCAGATGCAGTACAATGTGGATAAATGTGAGGTTATCCACTTTGGTGGCAAAAACATGAGGGTAGACTATTATCTGAATGGTGGCAGATTAGGTAAGGGGGAGATGCAACGAGACCTGGGTGTCATGGTACACCAGTCATTGAAAGTAGGCATGCAGGTGCAGCAGGCAGTGAAGAAATCAAATGGTATGTTAGCATTCATAGCGAAAGGATTTGAGTATAGGAGCAGGGAGGTTCTACTGCAGTTGTACAGGGTTTTGGTGAGGCCACACCTGGAGTACTGCGTACAGTTTTGGTCTCCAAATCTGAGGAAAGACATCCTTGCCATAGAGGGGGTACAGAGAAGATTCACCAGACTGATTCCTGGGATGTCAGGACTTTCATATGAGGAAAGATTGGATAGACTCGGTTTATACTTGATGGAATTTAGAAGATTGAGGGGGGATCTTATAGAAACCTACAAAATTATTAAGGGGTTGGACAAGCTAGATGCTGGAAGATTGTTCCCGATGTTGGGGGAGTCCAGAACAAGGGGTCACAGTCTAAGTATAAGGGGGAATTCCTTTAGGACCGAAATGAGGAAAACATTCTTTACACAGAGAGTGGTGAGTCTCTGGAATTCTCTGCCACAGAAGGTAGTTGAGGCCAGTTCATTGGCTATATTTAAGAGGGTGTTAGATGTGGCACTTGTGGCTAAAGGGATCAGGGGGTATGGAGAGAAGGCAGGTACGGGATACTGAGTTGGATGATCAGCCATGATCACATTGAATGGCGGTGCAGGCTCGAAGGGCCGAATGGCCTACTCCTGCACCTATTTTCTATGTTTCTATGTTTCTATTAAAGAAATACTGAAAAGTCTTAAAAAAGAGATTAAAGAAGACTTCTTAGAGTTTGAAAATAAAATGACTAATCTTGTGCGTATGAAACTGATTAATATGAAGGAGGAAATGTCAGTAAATTTAGACTTACAAATCATTGAAGTAAATGAGAAAATTAAGTTGAACTAAACCAACTTTAATGATAAGCTGGAGTCGACCTTCACTACAATGGGTCAACAACTGGGGCAGTAAGCTGACGCCATAACTCACTTGGAAGAAACTACAGAGGCACTCCTTGCCGAGAACATGCGTTTATCAGATTTACTGCATAAAGTAACTGAAAAATGTATTAACTTGGAGGGCCGTCAGAGGCGACAGAATTTAAGAATTGTGGGCGTTCGTGAGGGTAAAGAAGGAAATAAAGATCTCCGTGACTTTGCCACAGACGTATTAAAAAAAGTTTTGAATTTAGATCAAAAGCCCGTATTAGGGCGGGCACACAGAGTTCTTGGACGTCGCTCGGATCCGAATGCCCCCCCAAGGCAGCTGATAGTGAAGGTCCAATACGATCATGTTTTGGAGGATATCATGAAAATAATTGCTGGCACAAGAAATCTTATGCTTGATGGAGACAAAATAAGCATATTTCGAGATTACCCTGCAGAGGTGGTCAGAAGGAGAGCGTTATTCAACGAGACAAGAGGGATTCTAAAGAAGATAGACAAATTTGAAATATGGATTGCTGTACCCTGCAAGATTGAGAGTCACTTATCTGCAGAAGGAACAGTTTTTCACTGATCACAAGAAAGCATTGGCGTATGCCCAGAAGATTGTGGGTTCGAGTGAGGACTGAATAACATTCATATAATATCGTCATCTTGCTGAGAATAAATGGAACTTTAATTCACTTTATTCAAGGACTAATGAAAGCTGATAACGACAACTGTGCAGTCCCTCCTGTTATGGACATATCATTCTAATATTTTAGTACTCATTTTTACTAACAATTACTAATCATTAAAAACACATTATTATTGGAATAATTAGTTAAAAACATGAAATGTAAAAAAAAGGTATAATTTAGATATCTTATTAATTGGAATTTATTATGTTCTTCCTTTATTTACATCAGACTAACACTTGACTAATAATTACCTAAGAGAGTAATAGTCTCTCACAATATGATTACTAACACTCTGAACCAAAATAGTTTTAATTTAATACCATAAATTACTTATATTCAATTTTTTTTTTAAAGCTAGGAATATATATATTTTTTAGTCTACGGAAGTCTTTAGATGGTCAGCCTTCCTTGAGGAAGATTGCTGAAACATATCACTCTTCATTTTCTCATAAGGCCAGAGGTCTCGCAATTTTAATTCGTAAAGGTATATCTTTTAAACACATCAACTATTGCGGACACCAATGGTAGATATATTACACTAGTGGGTGAATTATATTTGAAAAAAGTGATTTTTCTCAATGTCTATGGACCAAATTTTGATAATCCTATGTTTTTTAAGAATATACTTAATACTATCCCGGATCTCACACAACATAATTTGATAATCGGTGGAGATTTAAATTGTACACTAGATTCCTATCTTGATAGATCATCAAGACAAAGAAAAGCAAAATCCAAGACAAGCAAATTATTAAACTCATACATCCATGTTACCAATATCAAGGATGTTTGGAGAATTGAAAACCCATCTGGAAGGGAATACTCATTTTACTCATCAGTACATAAAACCTATTCAAGGATAGACTACTTTTTAGTAGATTCTAAACTTATCCCATTTACTTATAATTCGAAATATCATAATATTATAATTTCAGACTATGCTCCTTTAACATTTATGATCAAACTAAGTGGAATGACTGATAAGCAGACACAATGGAGACTTAATCCTCAAATTTTAAATGATAAAGCATGTTACGAATATCTTATCAAACAGATAAATATGTTTTTTGAGACAAATGACTGCCCTGAAATTTCTGCCTTCCTTCTTTGGGAAACATTTAAAGCATTTATACGAGGAGCGTTAATCTCCGCACAAGCCTTTCGTAATAAAGAGAACTGCGCCAAACAACTGGTATTGGAAATGGAAATAAGGCAATTAGATATGGAAAATGCAATCGCGCCTTCTATGATAATACATAATAAAATTGCTGCACTCAAATATGTTAAACCAAATAAACTAAGACCAAATCATAAAATTTTATCAAAAGACTAAATAGTTACACTAGGTGATAAACCACAAAATAGTTGAATTTGGTGATAAACCACAAAAATTACTAGCACGCCAACTCCGGAAACAGGAAGGGGAAAAAACAATATATAAAATTAAATCAGATATGGGAGAAATATTAACACTACCCAAAGATATTAATGATAGATTCTCTCACTCCTATCAAACATTTTACTCAACCAAAGCGGCAGTGGGTTCTGCAGGAATGGAATTATTCCTACAGAATTGTAACCTTACTGGTTTAGACTTGAAAGAGAGGGAATTATTAGGGGCCGAAATATCAGTAAAAGGTATTGAAGAATCGATTAGTTCTTTAAAAAATGGAAAGGCCACTGGCCCAGATGATTTAAATAGCAAATTTTATTTAAAAATTCATGATTTGATCTTGCCATGCCTACAAACATTATATACTCAAGCATTCATGCAACTTCCAGAAACTTTAAATGAATCAACAATGATACTTATACCAAAAACAGATAAGGACCTTGAAGACCCAAATTCATATAGAGCAATTGCTCTCTTAAACACCGATCAGAAAATATTAACCAAAGTTTTAGCACATAGATTAAGCTTAGTGATTCATAAATTAATACACCCCGATCAAACTGGCTTTATTCCAAAACGTTATTCATATTATAATCTGAGATGATTATTTAACATTATATATTCAAATCGAATAGCTAATGTAGATTTAGAAGTCATTTCGCTAGATGCTGAGAAAGCATTCGATCAAGTTGAATGGCCCTATTTATTTTCGGTGATGGAAAAATTTCAATTAGGTGAGACGTTTTGTACTTGAGTTAAGCTTTTATATACCAACCCAACAGCCAGAATAATGACAAATCAAATGTTATTACAAAAAATGGATTTATCTAAAGGTTGTAGACAAGGATGCCTGTTATCCCCGTTACTATTCACCCTTGCTATTGAACCACTAGCAGAAAGAGTTCGAGCACATCCAGAAATATATGGGTGTAACACTAAAAATGCAGTTAATAACATTTCTCTATATGCAGATGATCTATTACTATATATTACACATCCAGAAATTAGCATCCCTGACCTGTTAAATCTTATAACTCAATTTGGTTTATTCTCGGGATACAGAATCAATTGGAATAAGAGTGAGATTATGCCAATAATGGAACCTAATTTATATATATTGCACCAATCACCTTTTAAAATAGTGAATGAAAAATATAAATACTTAGGAATTTATGTGACCAAGAAATATACTTCTTTATTTAAATCAAATTTCGTACCTTTACTTAATAAATTGCATAAGAATATTCAATATTGGAAAACACTTCCCATTTCAATGCTCGGTAAAATGAATGCTATTAAAATGACTTTCCTTCCTCAACTTCTATACCTCTTTCACTCAATTCCGATAAATCTCCCTAAACATTTATTTAAAAAAGTCAACTCTATTGTAACAAATTTTATTTGGGATTATAAGAATCACAGAATAAGTAAAAAACACTTATGTAAACCCAAGACGAATGGAGGATTAGCCTTACCAAATTTCTTATTTTATTTCTGGGCAGTCAATGTCAAAAACCTAAATGTCTGGTTGGAAGATATGGATCAACAACCAGACTGGTTAAAGATGGAAAAGGAGGATTGTCTGCCATTTGAAATTGGCCCGATTCTGTTAACTCCTTCAAAATTGAATAAAAAAATTTATAGTGAAAATCCAATAATACATAGTGGTATTCGAGTTTGGAAACAAATAAAAAAGACATTCAAATTGGATAATTTATCACTTTTGCTCCCTATTGCAAATAACGCTTCATTTAAGCCTTCAGTATTGGATAAAGGTTTTGCACAATGGAAAAATTATGGAATTAAAAAGATGGGACATCTTTATAGAAAAGGTGTGTTCCTATCGTTTCAGGAGGTAGAACAGAATTATGGATTACATTCAAATAATTTTTTTAGATATTTACAAATGAAAGATTATGTTAAATCACATACACAAGAATACAGAACTAGAGAGCCAGAGATTCTAGATGAATGTTTCAATAAACACACCAACACAGTCAAATTAATATCTTACATTTATAATATTCTTTTAGATAGTGAGAATCCATCGACGGAATTACATAGACAAGCATGGGAAAATGAATTAGTTCAACCCATAATGAAAGATATTTGGGATGAAAGTCTACAACATATACATCAATGTTCATTAAACGCCAGACATTCTCTAATACAATTTAAAATATTACATAGATTGCATTATTCTAAAACAAAATTAAATAGAATTTTTCCTAATATTTCTCCAACTTTGTACAAAGGCAGATATTAATAATGAACTAAAGGCTTACCAAAGGCTTTCTTTAGACAGTCTCTGGCCATCTGAAGAAGATCAAGACCTCAGACCTGTCAGATAGATTGTGATCTACTGAGCAGCAGCGATCTCTTTCGGAGCACTTCGGAGCCACGCACTGTCTTAAGATGGACACCTCAATGCACAGAGTATGTACATACTCTCCCATGTCCACTCTCAGGATAGAAGAAACAACATTTGCATGCTGTTCCAGGACAATATCGACTGTACTGAGCACATAACTACATACAGATGGGTCCAATGGACAAGCCACAATATTGCATGACCAACACCAGACTCCTAAAACGGACTTTCTATTTCAGAGACTGACACCATGTGCAACAGATGACCTAAATGACTAAGATGGAGGAAGGGGGCAAGGGGGGAGGAAGGGGAGTATTTGTAGAAGTGACTTTATGTTAGAGAATTCAACATTCATACTGCTGGGTTGTAAGCTACCCTAGCGAAATACCCAAACTGTTCCTCCAATTTGCATGTGACCTCACTCTGGCAATGGAGGAGGCCCTGGACAGAAAGGTCAGTATGGGACTGGGAGCTACAATGATTAGCAAATGGGAGATCCCATTGGCCTTGATGGACTGAACGCAAATGTTCAGAGAAACGGACGCCGAGTTTACACAGGGACTCCCCAATATACAAGACCCCACATCAGGAACAACGGATGCAGTAGATGAGTTAGAGGAGGTGCATGTGAACCTCTATCTCACCTGGAAGGACTGTTGGTGACTTCTACGAAGCTCTCCTTCTCCCTCACCACCCTTCTTCCTTCCTTCACCCTGGTCGTTTAACCAATTTCACAGTTCACAACAATATATCCCTCTTGAGCCCACACCTTCCCCAGCCATCAGTTTGAAGAAGGGTTTCGGCGCAAAACATTGCCTATTTCCTTCGTTCCATAGATGCTGCTGCACCTGCTGAGTTTCTCCAGCACTTTTGTCTACCTTCTCCAGCCAACAGTTGGCCTATCAGGGAACCTTGCCTGAGGTAATCTGTTGCCGCCCTTGATTTGGCCTGATCTATTCTCACCTCCCATTCTTCTCGATCCAAAACATCACCTATCCATTTTCTCCAGAGATGCAGCCTGACCTGCAGCATTAGTCCAGCACTGTTTGGCTATCTCACATATTATTCTGCCTGCTGTAAATGCCTCCTGCCCAATGTAAAAGAGTCTGCAGTTTCTACATTAACCTCAGACCAAATAAAATTAAAGTGGAAGTTAACCTCAATTCTGAAGGGTGTTCTAAGTAAGGAAGGCCACAAGGTCACGTGATATTGTATTATTTTATCAGCCATGTTTTCTTTCAGATAACGTGTCAAGTTGTGGCCTTAGCGGGTGACATGCCAAAGGTGTTGCCCTATTTGTTCTTACAGGGAGATGTTAAAGATCTTGGCTACTTATTTGGAAAAGAGCAGGGATTTCTCCTCAGTAAACTATCCAATATATATCCTTCAATCAGCATCACCAAAGCAGATTACCTGGTCATTAATGTATTGCTTCTTGTGAGAACATGCTGTGAGCAATTTGACTAATGCATTTCTTCAATAGTGGCTGCAACTTCAAAAGCCATGGTAAAGTACCATGGGACACTTGAAGATGTGAGTCACGTTTGTAGATATATCTTTATCTCCAAATAAAAGGCAAATATGAATTTGGGTCAAGTGTAAGGAAGCAGTGGTAAATTCCCTTTGCTGGCAACTTGGAAGGTTTAATGTTCATTCATTTCTCTCCTGTGCTTATACAAATGAACAGCCCTTTCACTTCTAAATTATAAAAGAGCTAAGAATTTAACACATAAAAAAATAGAAACATAGAAAATAGGTGCAGAAGTCGGCCATTCAGCCCTTCATTGCAGCACCATCATTCAATTGTTTGCAGTGGAATTGTGTTAATTGAAAGGGGTAGTTACAAATTGAGAAATTTCAACCATGGGAAGTAAAAATTGAAGACTGTTTATTGTATATTTCAAATTTAAATCTAGTCATACCAAGAGCATCTTAGCAAGCATCAAAAATACTTTGTTGGGTTTGCATGTCATGTCTTAGCTGTCTTCATCCGAGTTGTGCATCCGAGTGTCACCTGACAGAAGCCACTGAATTTTTCCAAGAAAAAGTGACTCAATATTTGTAGCAGAAGCTTGCAGCTATTGGAAGTAGGGCAGTGGAATTTGTTTTTCATTGGAGGTATTTCAGATGCAATTGACCTAACCTCTCTGCTGAGTGCTTCTATAATTTCAACATCATAAAAAAACCTGAAAGAACAATCCAGACGTGACTTTGAGATGTTCATGGTGGTATTAATATTGGTGTATTATTTACTATTGTCATGTGCAATGCCACATGCAAGACGGAAATGTTTTTTACATAATTATAGCTTTAACTTGCAAGACAGTGCATCTTTCTGCCATAGGCATCCAGTTGATAACTGTCATTTTTTATGCCACCCTAAAAACAGTTAAGAATTTAACACATCAAAAAATAGAAACAAAGAAAATAAGTGCAGAAATAGGCCATTCAGCCCTTCGAGCCAGCACCGTCATTCAATGTGATCATGGCTGATCATCCAAAATCAGTACCCCGTTCTGGCTTTTACCCCATATCCCTTGATTCCCTTAGCCCTAAGAGCTAAATCTAACTCTCTCTTGAAAATATCCCTGGGTCACTGGAGTCAGGCTATAGGTTAGATTGAGTAGACGTCAAAGAACACCTTCTCTGTAGAATATTGGTGAGCCATTTTGCGGCAGCGATCCGACTTGGTCCTGGAGCAGTTCCAGCAGCAGCAGCAGCGGCGGCGGCCCGAATCGGTCCCGGAGCAGTTCCAGCAGCGGCGGTGGCGGCCCAGCTCAGTACCGGAGCATTTCCAGCAGCGGCGGCGGCAGCAGCAGCGGCGACACGACTCGGTCCTGGGGCGGTTCCAGCAGCAGCAGCAGCGGCAGCAGCGGCCCGACTCGGTCCTGCGGCAGTTCCAGCAGCGGCGGCGGTAGCCCAGCTCAGTCCCGGAGCAGTTCTAGCAGCGGTGGCGGCCCGACTTGGTCCCGGAGCGGTTCCAGCAGCAGCAGCGGCAGTGGCAGTGGCCTGACCGCGGGCCTGGTGGAATCGGCCGCGGGCCCAGTGGACGACATCATCGGGAGCTCGTAGCTTACAGGTTGGTGACCTGTTTTTATGAGCTCCCGCAACAACAGCTTCGTCCGCTGGTCTGGAGGGCGGCGGCTTCGACCACCCCGGGCCGCGGAGTTGAACCGGCCCGGTCGCGGAGCACGGTTGAACCGTAGGGCTGACTTACTTACCATCACCCAGTGGGGTCACAACATCTGAAGCCTGGATCACCTCAGTGCAGAGGGAAACAAAGAGGGAAGAGACAGAGACTTTAAGAGGGTTACACAAAAAACTGGAGAAACTCAGCGGGTGCAGCAGCATCTAAAGAGCGAAGGAGATAGGCGACGTTTCGGGTCGAGACCCTTCTTCAGACTGGTCAGGGATCAGGGAAACGAGAGATATAAACAGTGATGTGGAGAGATAAGGAACAATGAGTGAAAGATATGCAAAAAAGTATTGGTGACAAAGGAAGCAGGCCATTGTAAGCTGTTTGTGGTGTGAAAATGAGAAGCTAGTGCGACTGGGGAGGGGGGGGGGGGGGAGATGGAGAAGGAATGTCAGGGCCAGAGGGCTGAGGGAGAGGTGGGGGGGAGGCAGTCTGGGTTAACAGAATTGAGAAAATTCAATGTTTAAGCCCAGAGGATGCAGACTCCCCAAGCGGAATATGAGGTGCTGTTCCTCCAACTTGCGGTGTTGATCACTCTGGCCGTGGAGGAGGCCCAGGACCGAGAGGTCGGATACGCAGTGGGAGGGGGAGTTGAAGTGCTGAACCACCGGGAGGTCGGGTTGGTTATTGCGGACCGAGCGGAGGTGTTCGGCGAAACGATCGCCCAGCCTCCGCTTGGTCTCACCGATGTAGATCAGCTGGCATCTGGAGCAACGGATGCAGTAGATGAGGTTGGAGGAGGTGCAGGTGAACTTCTGTCGGACTTGGAATGACTGCTTGGGTCCCTGAAAGGAGTGGATGGGGGAGGTGAAGGGACAAGTGTAGCATCTCTTGCGGTTGCAAGGGAAAGTGCCCGGGGAAGGAGTGGAGCGGGAGGGAAGGGAAGAATTGACGAGGGAGTTGCGGAGGGAGCGGTCTTTGCGGAAGGCAGACAGGGGGGGAGATGGGAAGATGTGGCGAGTGGAGGGGTCACGTTGGAGGTGACGAAACTGGCGGAGGACTATCTGTTGTATGCGCTGGCTGGTGGGGTGAAAGGTGAGGACCAGGGGGACTCGGCCCTTGTTGTGAGTGGGGGAATGTGGAGAGAGGGCAGTGTTGCGGGGTATGGAGGAGACCCTGGTGCGAGCCTCATCTATAGTGGGGGAGGGGAAACCCCGTTCTCTGAAGAACGAGGACATTTGCGATGACCTGGTGTGGAACACGTCATCCTGGGAGCAGATGCGGCGTAGACGGAGGAATTGGGAATAGGGGATGGAGTCCTTACAGGAAGCAGGGTGGGAGGAAGAGTAGTCCAGGTAGCTGTGGGAGTCAGTTGGTTTGTAGTGGATGTCAGTCAGGAGTGTATCACCTGCAATAGAGATGGTGAGGTCTTTGTCTTCCATCTCAGTGGGGAGGTGTTTGATGAACTCACTGTGGTGGATGTTGGATTTGTGTTTGTTGTGTGTTCTGTCATTTTTAAAAAGGATTTTATGTAAGACTGCAGGGGAACGATGTTTTCTGTCTGAATGACAAATAAAGAATCTAATCTAATCTAATGTATTATTTTATTAGCCAAGATATCTGGGGTCTGACCCAATAACAAAGCCACTACATTAGTGTGACAACATTATTAGTTCTCCTTACTTCAACTAGCAAAGCTTATGGCATCAAATTTTCATTCTATGAATTTGCGTTTTTATTCACTTTTAATTTCTTCCTAAAAGTCCATGTCGTTAGTTTTTGACTCTTCCCTCTTGCATTTTAACTCACTTTCTAATTAAGTGGTCAAAGTTTTGTTCTCTGTCATTCCGAGATCCTTGCCCCTCATACAACTTCTTATCTGACTAGTCTCGTGTGATTGGAAATAACTCTCCCTCATTAAATTAATCTGCTTGTCTCTGTTGTTTTCCTAACCTAGATAACTGCCAAGGCTTGAGGAGTATTAAATGACCACATTTGAACTGCTAATCTATATAATGGCTATTCCACTTCTAAAGTAATTAAATAGTAAACTGCTTTTTCTTTCAAGGTCATGAGATGGCATGTGAATGCAAATATACTTTTCCGTGGATTGTCACCTTGTCTTGGTGGAGAAGCTTGTGTGGACCTGAGATCCTGAGAGCGATGCCGTCTGGCCCTATGCTCCTGGTAGGGCCACCCATGGAGGTAAGGTCGAGGGGGAGGTCTCTGACAAGGAGCAATCCAACCATGATCTCAACGGTGCAACAGTCGGAGGATGATGGCTGACCTTAGTGGAGTGTCACAATGGCGGGGAAGGCGGATGAACGCTGCAGCAGAAAAGGTTCTCTGGTCGTCTTGGACTCCATGTCACTGGATCCTGACTCAGATCTGTTAAGGCTGTCTGTGCACCAGTCTCCCCACATTAAACAAAGTCACGTACAGGCGTCCTCCATTTAGGGAATAGCATCCTGGAGACACTTATGGTCAGCCATGACCGTGGCCTAAGAAGACTTATTTATAACTGTACAATGTTTCAATTTTCTAATCACATCTTCCTTCTGCTGTAATAATAGTTCTTGATAATTGTTCATTCTGAACAATGTTATTGTTCAGTTATTGGCATGCAAGGCCACCGCGAATCCTCAAAAAGCCAAGTACTTACAAATTTTTGTCAAATATAATGTAATCTACTATATATATAATATATTCCCTGCATTATCATTCATCTGCTACTGTCCTGCGCACTCACTCAAAGCCTAACTAGCCAAGGAATTAATCTCCAGTTGGTGGAACTAAACAATCTATTTAGTCACATTAGTGCATTGTGGTCTGCCTCCAAATGTCAACCCATTAACCTCTACAATCATGCTTCTCATCGCTGACCCACCTGGCCCAATCACTGATCCAGCTCTGCTTCACTATCTCTCAGATGGTCACTTTTATCTCTAAACTGAGATTACTGCCATTCTTCTTCTTGCGTATGGCGTGCACAGCCTAAAGTTGTAGGACAACGTTCTATTTGATCTTATTTGATTATTATTTGACTTAAATGCCGGGTTGATTGCATACGTCGAAACAGGGTGGACCACGTGAAGGTTGCAATCTTCCACACCATTGATGAAATATGGCACTCATCTATTTGCAGTTTCTTTACATTCCAATTATAGATTACTTTCCCACCTAGATGTTATTCATCAGATATCTTGAATACAGTACATTCTGAACCTCATCAGAATTCTTCACATAGATAATAAATAGCTGAGATCCATGCAGAAATCCCTGTGGTACCTTCTGGTTAGTAACACCATAGGAAACGGAGGTTTTATAAATTCATAATAGCAGAATTAGGCCACTCGGCCCATTGATTATACTCCATCATTCAATAAAGGCTGATCTATCCTTCCCACTTAACCCTAGTCTTCTGCCTTCTTCCCATAACCCTTGACACCCTTAAGGGCCTGTCCCACAAGCATGCGATTGCACACGGTAAGCCCGAAAAATTCGGATGCGGGGGTCGGGTGGGGGTCGGGCGATCCCGGAGCGAGTTGACGTGAAGTTCGTGCGAAGTCCGCGGGCTGGAGTTGAAGCTGGAGATGGGGCAGGAGCTAGGGCACGAGCAGGGGAAGAAGGAGCTGGGGAAGGAGCTGAGGAAGGAACTGAGGAAGGAGGTGAGTAGGAAGGATCTGAGTAAGGAGATGGGGAAGGAATTGGTGAGGGTGTTGAGGTGGAAGATAGGGCAGGAGATGGGACAGGAGCTGAAGCAGGGCCAGGAACAGCAGCATGGCTAGAAGCAGTGACTGGACCCTCCTGGGTCTGTATGTTCTGTTTAATAACCTGCTTCACCTTACCCTGCATGGCTTTCTTTCGATGCGATTACGGCCGACAGGATTTTGCCGCGCGGGATTTTTGAACAGTGCCGGTTTTTGAAAGCTCCACGCGATGTCGCGACCAGCTCCGCACAACTCCGCGCAACTCCACGAGACTCCGGCGATCGAAGTGGGACAGGGCCCCGCGAGGCCGGGCGGCTGAAGCGACCACGGTAGGTCGCGCTAACCGTGTGTAATCGCGTGCTTGTGGGACAGGCCCTTTACTAATCAAGAATCTGTTAATCTCTGCCTTAAACATACCCAATTACTTGGCCTCCACAGCTGGTTGTGGCAATGAATTCCACAGGTTCACCACCCTCTGACTAAAGAAATGTCTCCTCAGCAAAACACAATAGTTTTATTTCAGTCATGCATTTGTACAGATTTATTTGTGGTTTGACTAATTTATGTATAGTTTAGAACACTTCAACACACTTAAAACTCAACAAAACCCCCTCCTTAGGTCTACCTCAGCTACATACACAATCACTACTGAATTCTATCCCATGTTAACTGATGATCACTTTTGAAGATGAGAAAAGGTCCATAATTATAACAGTAGGCAGGCAATATAATATTTGGAGTTAAAAATCAAAGTGGCCGGACGATCTTAGCGGGTCACGCAGCAACTGTGGAAGGAATTTTCAGATGATACAAAAGTGGGTAGTATTGCAGAGAGTGAAGATGGATATCAAAAATTGTCAAAGATATGAAGGAGATTGTGTTGGGTCTCTTGAGAGCATTAAGGTGGATAAGTCCACAGGTCCTAACGGGCCTATCCCAGATTATTGAGAAGATCACTGTAGGAGATCGCAGAGACCTCAACAAATATTTCTGTATCCTCTTTATCCATAGAAGAGGTCCCGGAAAACTGTAATGTTACGCTTTGGTTTATGAACGCAAGTAATGGGCCTGTCCCACATAGGCGACTTTTTAGGCGACTGCAAGAGACTTTGAAGTCGCCACATGGTCGCCACATGTTCGCGGGTGGTTGCCGGGGAGTCGCCTTCATGGTAGTGAGGAGTTCCCACATTTTGGGAACTAGTCGCGGCCTCATTATGGTCGCCGTGAATTTTTCAACATGTTGAAAAAAATGCGGTGACTAGAATGAAGTCGCCATGGAGATTAGTGAGAAATCTCGAGCCATAGGTGGGTCGCAAGGAGGTTCTAGTGGGTTGCCAGGAAGTCGAAGGTTCTCATAGGTTTGAGCCGGTGCTGACTGGTGAATTTCATTGGTTCATTGGGAAAGAAAAGGTAAGCAGTAGTTTTCAGAACCAAAGATAACCGACTGGTAATGTTAAACTGGAAGCTGAAGAAGGGTCTCGACCCGAAACATCGCCTATCTCCTTCGCTCCTTAGATGCTGCTGCACGGCTTCCGGTGGCGCCATCATGAGGTGAAGACGCCCTCCCAGCCAGCTCCATAAGAAGGTTGAAGAAAACGGGGTAAAAAACGCTGAAAAAGATTTACCTGTCATCTGAAATCTCAGTACTGATTAATACGGAATTGCTGAGTGACGTTTTCAGCCCTGCGACAGCATGCATCGAACCCCAGAAGAAAAACTGAAAACCCGGCTACCGACCACTCGGGATCCGGTAGGCCGTTCTGAAGCCTCGATCTCGGGTAGAACCCGATCCCAGGAAGACATTGCAGGGAAAAAGCCTTCTGGAGCTGAAGAATTTAAAATGAAACTGGAGATGGAAGGATTGAAAACTCTTATTGAAAAAGAGATGGGAGGCATTAAAACCGAATTATTGAATTTAAAGAAAGATATGAAAAAGTTGAATATTAAGGAGGAAGTCGAAAAGATTAATGAAGATGTGAAAGACTTGAAAACTGAAATAAAAGACTTGAAGACTGAAATCACTGAATCTGCTCAAGCATTGAAAAGAGAGATAACGGATAAGTTAAAAGAGCAGAACAAACAGATGAAAATTAAAATCGAAACTCTGGTGAAAGACAAACTGTCTGAGGTTGAAGAAGCATTGAATTTACATTCGACAGATATAAGCATTATTAAAGACTTAGCTGAATCATCGGCTCGGAATTCAGACAGAGACATAAAACGCTTATCTGAACTTCTGGACAAGATAACAGAAAAATGCACGGAGTTGGAAGGCTACCAAAGAAGGTCGAACCTAAGAATTGTGGGCATTCCGGAAGGCATGGAGCGGAATAACCCACGAGGATTTACAGCAGATTTACTGCAACAAGTTTTAGCCTTGGATCAGAAACCCTTATTAGCTCGTGCTCACAGAGTAAAGAGGCGTTTTAAAGGACCTGGTGCTCCGCCAAGACAAATGATTTTAAAAGTACAGAATGATTATGAACTGGAAGAAATGATGGGTAAGATTGTAAGAAGTAAAAATCTTACTTTTGAAGGAGCACGAATCAGTATTTACCGAGATTACCCTGCTGAAGTTGCCAAGAAACGAAACGCATTCAGGGAGACTAAAAGAATTCTGAGAGAATTGAAGGATGTAAGGTATACTTTGAGATACCCCGCCACTTTGAGGGTGACCTATGACAATCAAGATCATTTCTTCAAGAACCCACAAAATGCACTTGACTTTGCGCAGGGGATTAAGAATCAAGAAGAAGACTGAATAATACTTCACCTTTGAACTATATTAATGAATAACTGTATATTTACATCTGGTTTAAAGGATTACCAGATTATGGACTGGTTATAGACTGGCTACAATCAAGAAAGATGAAGAAATGAGAGGACCTGTTCCCTACACCAAAGAGTGGACTGGACTTTCTCTTATGGATATTATTAATTAGAATAATAACAATACTAATAGAAATAATTAACATACAATAAAATACTAATATACTAAAACCTAACCGGTAGTACTGTTACTAACTAAAACAATAATAAATACTAATCACTAAGGCTTAGGTATAAGTAACTTTCTTATTACTTCCCACATACATATAATTTACTCATCAATAATTAATACTAATCTACATAAAATTAAAACAAATAGTAATTAGTAAATATATTTCCTAAGATCATACATTTGATTATACCAATAATAGTTAAGATTTCCTTGATTTTTGCATTTAAATATGTTATAGGATTGATGAAACATTTTAGAATTATATATTCCCGTTAAAATACCTTTTGTAAGACAATAACTTTAAGGACTTATGGAGCTGGCGAGTTAACATCATCTACACTGGAAGTCTGTAGATGGCTAGCCATGCTAGTATGGCTTTCACTAACTGCACCTACTATAGCTGTAGTTTTTCCTTACTTTTCACTATTTACTAACCCTTTTTTCTATCTTCTGTTTTTTTACATTTTCTCATGTTTTTATTTTTTTACATCACAGTGGACTCGTAATCACAAAAGATATATCCGTGCGATATATTTGAAAATCTTGAAATTCGTCCATCCGGAGTTCGGGGGTAAGGTCGGGTATGTCGAGCTGAGACATGTGAACCATTATAGACCACCTTAAATAAAATGCAGGACTTAAAAAAGAATTTGGGGAATGAGGGAATAATCTTTGGCAGTTGGAATGTTAAAGGTCTTAATGAACCTATTAAAAGGGGTAAAGTATTGGCACATTTGCAAGCACTTAAAATCGACGTTGCGTTCCTTCAAGAGACGCATCTAAAAAAAGATGCCGAGCATAGATTAAAGGCTAAATGGATTGACAAAATATATCATTCCTCTTTTACTCATAAATCTAGAGGCGTAGCAATACTGATACGTAAAGGTACTTTATTCAAACATACATCAACTATAATTGATAAAGATGGAAGATTTATTATTGTAACGGGTGAATTATATGCCCAAAAAGTAATATTAGTCAATATATATGGCCCAAATTTTGACAGTCCAATTTTTTTAAAGAAAATATTTAATACAATTCCTGATCATGCACAACATAATTTAATAATTGGAGGAGATTTAAATTGTACTTTAGATCCTTATTTAGATAGATCGTCAGGACAGAGGAAACTTAAATCACACTCCAGTGATTTAATAAATGCATACATTGACACTAGTAAAGTTAGAGATGTTTGGAGAATGGAACACCCATCAGGACGAGATTATTCATTTTACTCCTCGGTACATAAAACATATTCTAGAATTGACTATTTCCTTGTAGATATAAAGCTTATTCCATACATCTATAACTCTAAATACCACAGTATCATTATTTCAGATCACGCTCCATTAACATTTAATATTAAATTTAATGATAACATGAAAATACGAGGACAATGGAGACTTAATCCACAAATTTTGAAGGATAAGTCAACCAATGAATATATTATAAAGCAGATTAAGACTTTTTTTGAAATAAACGATAAACCAGAAATATCTCCATCCCTACTATGGGAAACTTTTAAAGCTTTTACTCGTGGAATTATGATATCTTCACAAGCATTTCACAACAAAGAAAAGCGGAAGGAACAAAATATTCTGGAAACGGAGATAAAACAATTAGATATAGAAAATGCCCTCAACCCTACAATGATAACACATAATAAAATTACTGCATTAAAATATAAATTAAATAAGATATATGCTGACCAAGTGGTTAAATTATATCAATACACAAAACAAATACAATTTGAATTTGGGGACAAACCACAAAAATTACTGGCTCGCCAATTACGAAAAATACAGGGAGAAAAAATAATACATCGGATTAAATCAGAAAATGGTGAATTCCTAACACAGAATAAAGATATTAATGAGAGATTTTTACAATATTATAAAGATTTATATTCTTCCAAAACGACTGAAAATCAGATAGGAATTAATACATTCTTAAATGACTGTAATCTAATAGGATTGGGTGTAGATGATGCAAAACTATTAAATGCTGAATTAACAGTTAAAGAAATTGAGGATTCTATTATATCATTAAAAAACGGGAAAACTCCAGGACCAGATGGTATTGGTTCGGAATTTTATAAATCATACACGGATCTGATAACACCTTATTTGAAGACACTTTACGAATATATATATGCGCAACAGAGGTTACCAGAAACACTAAACGAATCCATTATAACACTCATACCAAAAATGGATAAAGACCTAGATGATCCGGGATCATATAGAGCTATTGCTCTCTTAAATACGGATCAAAAGATATTAACTAAAATATTAGCTAAAAGATTAAGTGTAGTGATTAATAAAATAATACACCCGGATCAAACAGGATTTATACCTAAACGATACTCATCATATAACCTGAGACGATTGTTTAATATTATATACTCGAAAAGGAGTTATAATAAAGACTTAGTAATAATATCGTTAGATGCAGAGAAAGCTTTTGACCAAGTTGAATGGCCATATTTATTTGCGGTTATGGAAAAGTTAAATTTGGGAGACAAGTTTATAAAATGGATCAAATTACTATATACAAATCCAACTGCTAAAATCTTAACCAACCAAATGATATCTACCAAATTTAATTTATTTCGAGGATGCAGACAAGGTTGTCCCCTATCACCATTGTTATTTGCGTTGGCTATAGAGCCATTAGCCATTCGGGTAAGATTACACCCCGAAATTTTTGGATATGAAACTAGCGAAACAAGAAATAAAATTTCTCTATATGCAGATGACGTATTATTATATATTAAAAAACCAGAAATTAGCATACCTAATTTATTGAATTTAATAACTCAATTCGGCTTGTTTTCTGGATACAGAATCAATTGGAATAAAAGCGAACTTATGCCATTAACACAAGATAATTTAACTACATTAAAACAATTTCCTTTTAAAATTGTTAATGAACAGATTAAGTATTTAGGAATTCACGTTACAAAAAAATATGATTCTTTATTTAAATATAATTTTTTACCTATACTAAATAAATTATCTAAGAATATTTTATATTGGAGAACACTACCTATCTCAATGATAGGTAGAATTAATGCGATAAAAATGATTTTTCTCCCACAATTATTATATTTATTTCAAATGATCCCGATATATCTTTCTAAGAATTTTTTTAAAAAGGTTGACTCTATAGTCACTAATTTTATTTGGGACTATAAAAGCCATAGAATAAATAAAAAATATTTATGTAAATCGAAAATTAATGGAGGTTTAACTTTACCTAATTTTATATATTATTACTGGTCAGTTAGTATTAAGAATATGAACTTTTGGTGGGTTGAACTGGATGAAAATCCAAACTGGTTACTTATGGAAAAGGAAGACTGCTTACCGTATGAAATCAGTTCCATATTATTTTCTAAAATTAAAATATCTAAGAAAATTTATCGTGAAAACCCAATAATTAATAGTGAAATTAATATTTGGAGACAGTTAAAAAGAACGTTAAAACTAGAAGATATCCCATTAGTTCTTCCCATTGTTAATAATGTAAGTTTTAAACCATCCCTGGAAAATTTAGGATTCTTACAATGGAAAAATAAAGGGATTAATAAGATCAGTGACCTCTACAGGGACAATCTGTATCTTTCATTTAAAGAAATACAGGAAATATATGGACTACACTCTAAACATTACTTCAGATATCTACAAATAACTAACTACATTAAAACAACTGCACATGAATATAAAAAGAGAAAGACGGGAATTCTAGATGAATGCTTGAATAAACACCCAAACACGGAAAAATTAATATCATACATTTATAATATTTTATTAGAAAATGATATACCCAATACGGAAAAGTACAGACAACTATGGGAAAATGAAATAGGTGAAACAATCGAACCCGATATCTGGGAGGAAAGTTTACGATATATACATAATTGTTCATTAAATTCTAGACACTCTCTGATACAATTCAAAGTTTTACATAGATTGCATTTTTCAAAATCTAAATTACATAGAATGTTTTCTAATGTATCTCCTATATGTGACAAATGCCAATACCCAGAAGCTAATTTAACACATTCTTTTACAACTTGTATAAAAATTACGAATTTTTGGTTGAAAATATTTAAGGTAATCTCGAATGTTGTAAATAAGAATTTAGTTCCAGACTCAAAATTAATAATATTGGGAATTTTAGAAAGGGATCAATTACTCACGACAGCACAAAGAACTTTCATAGATTATAGTTTAATAACTGGTAAAAAATTAATTTTACAATTTTGGAAAGGCCCCATACTCCCTACAATCAAATTGTGGATTTCAGGAATGGCTGAGACTTTACACTTGGAAAGAATAAGACTTGCACTTTTAGGCAAGTTGGACCAATTTAATCTGATTTGGTCTCCATTCCTTGAATATCTTAAGGGACCAATATGACTCTGTTTGTGGACCTGATCGAGACCTGAACGAAGGATTGAACGAAGAATAATACATTATTGATCACGGATATATTATTATATAAATTCTGTTTGTAGAATATACCACTGTTATTTTATTTACTTTTCTCTTTTGGTTACTTTATAACTATTTTTATGTTAACCATTTTTCACACTTTCCTACTTTTCACTAAAAAAACTACAATAAAATGTTTAGAAGTATATATAAGAAAATATGGTAATTATTACCTATCTCTTTAACAAGAACGTTGTTCTTATATGTACTTATATTTGTACTTACACTTGTACTTATACTTCTAATAAAAAATTATTCACAAGATGCTGCTGCACCCGCTGAGTTTCTCCAGCTTTTTGTGTAACCCTGGTAATGTTCAACGTCCGCCGAACATCGCAGCCATGTATCTCTGGCTTCTTAAAAGTTGACTCTACTCCTTCTCCCACCTTCTCCCTCCTTCTCCCCCCCTGTTTTAAAAGACTTACCATCGTACACTGTGCTTTAGTTGTGTTAATTATAGTGCCAACCTTCCTGTGCATTGCAGTGTGTGTCTGTGTGACCTTGGCTTTGCACCGTGGGAATGTTTTAGACAGCGCTCCCCCGCTTGCCCTGGCCCCCGCCTTTGCGATGTGTTTGTGTGTGTGTGTGCTCCACTGACAGTCGCCGTTCCAGTTGCCGGTTTTTCAGGCGACTGCCAGAAATTTGACAGTCACTGGCAGTGTGCTGAATAAGGATAATAAATTATAGGCCAATGATCCTTACATCAGTGGTAGGGAAGCTATTAGAGTTATTTATTGGGGATAGGATTTATTCACATTGTGAAGAAACTTAGCTAACTAGGGGCAGTCATCAACTGCTCTATGCGGTGCCTGTCAGGTATTAGACTGGAACTTGCGAAGGTTGATTAGAGTAGGTAGCTTGCGGGCATTCAGAATGTGGTATGCTTTTCAAAGTGTGATGACAAGAGTTTGGAGTGTGCTTGTTATTGATAGAGTAAAGGGCCAAGCAGGTAGGCATGAGGAAGCTTACAACAGAAATTGTAACTCTAGTCAGGAGAAGAAGGACGCCTGGAACAGGCATAAGCAGCTGGGACTAAGTCTATCCCTGGAGGTTTCAGAAAATGGGAAGCATACTTAAGAAGGAAATAAGGAGGGCAAAAAGGTAGCTCTGGCAGATAATATTAAGGAAAATCCTGAGATTTTATAAATAGATTAAGAGAAAGAGGATAACTAGAGAGATAATCATTATCTCAATGGGGCAGATTATTATCTCAATGGGATTACGTTAGGTAAGGGGGAGGTTAGGTAAGGGGCAGCGAGACCTGGGTGGCCTTGTGCACCGGTCACTGAAAGTTGGAGTGCAGGTACAGCAGGCAGTGAAGAAAGCTAATGGAATGTTGGCCTTCATAACAAGAGGATTTCAGTATAGGAGTAAAGAGGTTCTTCTGCAGTTATATAGGGCTCTGGTAAGACTACATCTGGAGTATTTCGTAGTTTTGGTCACCTAATTTGAGGAAGGACATCCTTGTGATTGAGGCAGTGCAGCGTAGGTTCACGAGATTGATCCCTGGGATGGCGGGACTGTCATATGAGGAAAGATTGAAAAGACTAGGCTTGTATTCACTGCAGTTTAGAAGGATGAGGGGGGATCTTATAGAAACATATAAAATTATAAAAGGACTGAACAAGCTGGATGCAGGAAAAATGTTCCCAATGTTGGGCGAGTCCAGAACCGGGGGCCACTGTCTTAGAATAAAGGGGAAGCCATTTAAGACTGAGGTGAGAAAAAACGTTTTCATCCAGAGAGTGTTGAATTTATAGAATTCCCTGCCATAGAGGGCAGTGGAGGCCAAATCACTTGGTGGATTTAAGAAAGTTAGATAGAGCTCTCGGGGCTAGTGGAGTCAAGGGATATGGGGAGAAGGCAGGCAAGGGTTATTGATAGGGGCCGATCAGCCATGATCACAATGAATGGCGGTGCTGGCTCGAAGGGCCGAATGGCCTCCTCCTGCACCTATTTTCTATGTTTCTATGTTTTACCCAATGTATCTATCTCGACTGTAGCGCTTGTATCTTGGAACAATAAGCTCCCCTTAGTCAGGTTTCTTTAAAGGCTATCATGTTTCCTCCAAATCTGAGGAAAGACATCCTTGCCATAGAGGGGGTACAGAGAAGATTCACCAGACTGATTCCTGGGATGTCAGGACTTTCATATGAGGAAAGATTGGATAGACTCGGTTTGTACTCGATGGAATTTAGAAGATTGAGGGGGGATCTTATAGAAACCTACAAAATTCTTAAGGGGTTGGACAAGCTAGATGCTGGAAGATTGTTCCCGATGTTGGGGGAGTCCAGAACAAGGGGTCACAGTCTAAGGATAAGGGGGAATTCCTTTAGGACCGAAATGAGGAAAACATTCTTTACACAGAGAGTGGTGAGTCTCTGGAATTCTCTGCCACAGAAGGTAGTTGAGGCCAGTTCATTGGCTATATTTAAGAGGGCGTTAGATGTGGCACTTGTGGCTAAAGGGATCAGGGGGTATGGAGAGAAGGCAGGTACGGGATACTGAGTTGGATGATCAGCCATGATCACATTGAATGGCGGTGCAGGCTCGAAGGGCCGAATGGCCTACTCCTGCACCTATTTTCTATGTTTCTATGTTTCTATGTTCCTGTCATACGTATCTCGTGTCAAGAGTGTTTTACTGTCATATGTCCCAGATAGGACAATGAAATTCTTGATTGTTGCAGCACAACCGAATATGTAAACATAGTACATAACGCTCTATTCATGCCCTGAGTTAATCTGACTTATTCGTCGGGTCTCCAGCATTGAAATAAATGCAGTTTATTTCAACCATCTTTCCTCACTCTTTACCGTGCTCCTGCCTGTCCTGTCCACTGAGTATTAGACACAGCTCCATTGATCTTTTATTTATATTTGTAAGACATGGTGTGAAACAAAATAAAGCAAGTTAAATGTTAAAGAACTACGTGGCATATATAAGTAGAATACTTGTGAAGGTACCTCTATTAACTGCTTTGTTTCTTTGTTTTGGACCTTTGGTTTTATAGTTACTCCAGAGACGCTGCATAACTGAGACTCTGTGTAAAAATCTCATGGAGACACAGGAACTGGAGTCTGGAGTAAAGGACAAAGTGCTGGAGGAACTCAGTAGGTTCCTCAAGCAGCATCTGTAGAGGCAGAGGGCTGGTCAATGTTTCGAGTTGGGGTCCAGACAGATAGAACCGGATGAGCAATAGTTAAGGCAAACCAAGTGAGACAAATAAAAAGCCCAGGTGGAGGATAATGGAAAATGAGAAGGGCTATTGGTATTGAGAAAGTAACAGAGGGGAAATGGGTTATTGAATTTGGAAAAGTCAGTGTGCATACAACTGGCTTGTAGGCTATCTAAGTGGAATATGAGAGATTGTTCTGATAGTTTGTGCTTGGCTTCACTGTGGCACTGGAGAGGCGTGTCACGCTGGAGTAGATTTGCAATAACATGTAACCAGGAGCTCAGATGGCCATTGGGGAAAGAGTTCAAATGCTTTGTAAATAGGGCACCGAGTCGGCACTTGGTCTCAGTAATATAGAGGATGCCACATTGAGAGCACCAAATGCAATAGACAAGATTGGAGGTCATGTGAATCTCTACCTGACTTGGAAGATTTGTTTAGATCTCTTGATGTCAGTGAGGAAGGGAGGAGAAAAAGAAAAGTGCCTGGGGATGGGGAATGGTGGTAGAGTAGATACAATGTGGCTGGTGATGGAATACCGTTGCAGCTAGTGGAAATGGCAAAGGATGATATGCTGGGTGCGGAGACTAGGAGGTGAAAGATGAGGACCAAATTAATTCTTTTGTTGTTCTGTCTGGTGGGAGGGGAGCAAGGAGACAGTTGAGGTAGTTATGGGAGTCGGTGGATTAATAGTAAATGTCAGTGGTTAGTTTGTCTCCTGGGATTGAGACAGAGAGATCCAGAAAAGGCAGAGATGTGTAAGAAATGGTCCAAGTGTGACTGTAGTGGTCTCACTTAGCAGGTCCAAGTGAGGTTGAAGGGCTGACATTGACTGTGGTTGCAAATGTAGTCTTGGAAAAGCAGGAACAATTGAATGGATCTGCGATCTGAGTTTTGTTTTACAGAGCATTCGCGCTCTGCTCCATCCATAATGGCCATCATAAGGTTCTGATTGTGAGTCATTGCATCAACTCTTCCCACTGTCACAACATGAGGTGTCACACGTGCCACAATGATGGGGCATGTTGTTCGGCGTGGAAGAGTTGGTCGAAGGGCCTAATTTCATGCTGTACGAATATGAATCTTTGACTAACCAGCTCTGCCTTACCCCCCCCCCCCCCCCCGACCCCCCCCACCCCCACCTAGACTCGCAGTCCTGATACAGTCCTGACCCAAAATAGCAACAATCCCTTTGCCTCCACAGGTGCTGCTCGACCCGCTGGGCAATTTGTTTTTTTTTGTAACAATCTCACCATTAACATTCATATTACAGTGCTTCCTATCTTGTCCCACAGAAAGGGATGATTCATAAGGTCATAAGGAATAGTAGTAGAATTAGGCCATTCGGCCCATGAAGTCTACTCCGCCGTTCAATCATGGCTGATCCACCTCTCCCTCCTAACCCCATTCTTCTGCCTTCTCCCCATAACCTCTGACACCTGTACTAACCAAGAATCTATCTATTTCTGCCATAAAAATATCCACTGACTTGGCCTCCACAGCCTTCTGTGGCAAAGAATTCCACAGATTCACCACCCTCTGACCAAAGAAAATTCTCATCATCTCCTTCCTAAAAGAACATCCTTTAATTCTGAGGCTATGACCTCTAGTCCTAGATTCTCCTACAAGTGGGAACATCCTCTCTACATTCACTCTATCCAAGCTATTCACTATTCTGTATGTTTCAATGAGGTCCCCCCTCATTCTGCTAAACTCCAGCGAGTACAGCGAGAACAAACGCTCATCATACTTTAACCGACTAATTCCTGGGATCATTCCTGGAAACCTCCTCTGTACCCTCTCCAGAGCCAGAGCATCCTTACTCAGATATGGTTCCAAAATTGCTCACAATATTCCAAATGCGGCCATACAAGCACCTTATAGAGCCTCAACATTACATCTCTATATTCGTATGCAAGCCCTCTTGAAATAAACACTAGCATTGAGTTTGCTTCTTTCAGGTCCATGCTGGTCGTCAGAGTAATCCGTTAATCCCATTCCTCATTTATTTCCGAGAAACACATTTTCTTTCATGTGCCCTTTAGCTCCATTCCTCCCACCCACCCATACTGGGCGTAGTTAACCTACCGACCAGCAGGACTTTAAAATGTAGAAGGAAAATGGTCACAGGAAGAACGTGCCTACTCCACATAGCAACCGAGGTCAAGCTTGAACCCAGGTGGCTGGAGCTCGAGACAGTGGTGCTACCAACGGCATCACTTGCTTCCCATAAATTGTCTTCCCATGCACGAATGGTGAATACAATCAGTTACCTTTTTTTGGAAAGAACATAAAATCAACGAAACCAGTGCCTGTGTAGAAATGTTTCATTTGGAAAGCACAATCAATTAAACACATTCCGTGATGCTAGTTTTTCTGTGAGGTAACCTATTAATACAGTCAACAAGTCATCTCCTTTATTGTTAAGATGGGCAATGGGCATTCTGATGTGAGTGGGAAGAGAATGGTTAACTATGGAAGGACTGTCCTGGGTGATGCTGAAAGGTTATCAGGGTTTTTATGGGGCAATAGCAATTACCACCATCAGATCCAATGAAGTCAAGTTGATGCTAGAGACAACTATATATGAACATGACCTCTCAAGCTGGAGAAGGAGCATTCTGGATGGCAAAAAGCATTTTTGGCCCAGAAAGCATTTTATTGGGATGCACTGTAGCATGGTTTGGAAACAGCTCCATCCAAGACCGCAAGAAATTGCAGAGAGTTGTGGACACAGCCCGGACCAACTGCCCCGGCAAGGCCACCAACATAATCAAGGATGATTCCCACTCCAGACACTCCCTCTTCTTCCTTCTCCCATCAGGAAGAGGTACAGAAGTATGAAAACGCTCCAGATTCAGGCACAGTTTCTTCCCAGCTGTTATCAGGCAACTGATCCATCCTGTCACCAATTAGTGAGCGGTCATGACATACCATCTACCTCATTGGAGACTACGGACTATTTTTAAAAGGACTTTACTGGACTTTATCTTGCAATAAATGGTATTCCCTTTATCCTTCATCTGTACACTGTGGGCGGCTTATTTGTAATCACGTATAGCCTGTCCACTGACTGGAGAACATACAACAGTTTCTCTCTATACCTCGGTACATGTGACAATAAACTAAACTAAACTAATATTGAAAACTTCAAGTTCATGCATTGAAAGCAACTATAAACCAGACATAAAACTAGAGCTAGATAGGGCCCTTAAAGATAGAAGAGTCCGGGCATTCGGGGAGAAGGCAGGAACGGGGTATTGAATGGGGATGATCAGCCATGCTCACACTGAATGGCGGTGCAGGCTCGAAGGGCCAAATGGCCTACTCCTGCACCTATAGTCTATTATCTGAAACCTTACAAATTCCAGCCCATCCACATTGCCCACTCTTTTAAAAGGCACCCCTGCCCCATCTGTGCAGGAGGGTGCGGTTTATATATTATCCTCGTAAGTGCCTTGGGACTCTCAAAGCCACAGTGGAAGCATGTCATAAGGTCATAAGTGATATGTGCAGAATTAGGCCATTCGTCCCATCAAGTCTACTCCGCCATTCAATCATGGCTGTTCTATCTCTTCTGCCTAATCCCATTCTCCTGCCTTCTCCCCATAACCCTTCTCCCGAACTATTCAAGAATCTATCTATCTCTGCCTTAAAAATATCCATTGAATCCATTGTCATCTTTGATCCTGAGGGAATGCTGAAGACAATGAAGATGGACATTGATTGAGGAGTCTTTGTCTGAGGATTAGGGAATAAAGCAAAGCTTGTAGAAGAAAGATGCTGACAAGTTAAGAGCCTCTTGGGTAGACAAGAAAGGGGAGGACTGAAGACAATATTGCATGTGACTGAGAGGCTCCAGAGATCACGAGCTATGGGCTACTTGTCACTTGTCAGTCGTTCAGTACAATGTTTTTATAGTTTATAAACTCTCAGTCTATTATAGAAATACCACTGGTTCCTGCTCATTTTGTTTTGTCCAAGAACAATTATGGGTTTACATGTTTTAAACTCTCACTAAAATGGCATGATCTCACTAAAATACATGATTTCATGAATCTACACTGACATGCACTTACATATAATTTATAATTCCCCAGTCATAAATTGAATTTCACTGCAGCTTAATTTGTACATGTGATAAGAAAATGACCTTGAACCTTGAGTCCATGATTTGATACCTTCAGTTCATAGATACCTTGTTTTGTTGTCCCAATTTTGCCAATGTAAGAAATGGCTGGGTTCAATTTGCCCAGTCCATGTGGCATAATGGGGTAGGGATTTTGCAGACATGTGCATTATTGTCGCCTTGTCTCCTCGCTCCCCACAATGTTCTGTGCAATCCTCTCACCATTTGATGCAACTTCTCTTCCCACTATTTGCTGCAGCTTAGAGAGTCGCAGAGTCATACAGCATGGGAGCAGGTCCTTCAGTCTTGCCCATGTCGACTAAGCTGCCCCATCTCTGCACCTGCCCATGTTTGGTCCTTATCCCTCTAAACCTTTCCTATCCATGTACTTCTCCTCCCACCATTCATTGTAGCGTGCCCTTCCACATTTGGTGCAACTCTTTGTCCATACATTTGCTGCAACTTCCTCTCCTATCAATCACCATTTCCCTCATCTCCACGGCAGCCAGAGGAAGGTGCTTTTTAATCGTGCTGACTTGCTTCCAATGTAACAGCGTGTGAATGATGTGACAACTCTTCATTCAATTACATAGGACAGGCTTTAAACACTTTGCAGAAGGAAGGAAACCATGATAAGCCATAACGCAAGAAACATATAAACATAGAAAATACGTGCAGTAGGCCATTTGGCCCTTTGAGCCTGCACCGTCATTCAATATGATCATGGCTGATCATCCAAAATCAGTACCCCATTCCTGCTTTCTCCCCATATCCCTTGATTCTGTTAGCCCAAAGAGGTATGTCTAACTCTCTTGAAAACATCCAGTGAATTAGCCCCCACTGCCTTCTATGGCAGAGAATTCCACAGATTCACAACCTTCTAGGTGAAGGTCCCAATATTCAAATTTTCAGTAGCTCTTGGATAACCCAGCACCCATTCGGCACTCCAATTATCAGAAAATAATATCCATTGCACATATATTTTGAAATTGAATTTCACTGCACCTTCAAAGTCAAACAAAAGTCAAACAAACTTTATTGTCATTTAGAAATACATTGATATATGCAATTCCAAACGAAATTACGTTGCATTTGGCTCCCTGTGCAACACAATAAATTAACCGAAGGATAGGTATGTATGAAAAGGATAAATAGACAATAGTGGCAGCCCATTTACATGGCATTCAGGAATCTGATGGCTCGTGGGAAGAAGCTGTTGCGGAACCTTGATGTTCTGCTCCTCATGCTGCGGTATCTTTTTCCCGAGGGCAGCAGAGTGAACAGTCCGTGATGGAGATGTGTGGGGTCCTTTATGATACTGCTGGCCTTAGACACACAGCGTTTGGTCGCAATATCCCCGATTGAGGGGAGAGAGGTCCCGATGATTTTTTCCGCTGTCCTCACCACTCTCTGCACAGACTTCCAGTCGGAGGCTCTACAGTCCCCAAACCAGACAGAGATACAGCTGGTCAGAATACTCTCTATGGTGCCCCTGTAGAAAGTAGTGAGGATGGGATGGGGGAGATGAGCTCTTCTCATCCGGCGCAGAAAGTGCAACCGCTGCTGCGCTCTCTTAACAGTTGATGAGATGTTAGTCGACCAGGTCAGACTGTTAGTGACCTGCACCCCCAGGAACTTTGTGCTACTGACCACCTCCACATCGCTGTCATTGATGTGAAGTGGTGTGGGACTGTGCCGGGTTTTCCTGAAGTCGACGATAATCTCCTTTGTTTTCTCGACATTCAGGATCAGGTTGTTCGTATTGCACCAGTCCACCAGTTGTTTCACCTCCTCCCTGTAAGCCAGCTCATTGTCGTCCCTGATGAGGCCCACCACTGTTGTGTCATCTGCGTACTTCATGATGTGGTTTGTACTAAACCTGGCACAACAGTCGTGAGTCATCAGGGTGAACAGCAGTGGACTCAGGACACAGCCCTGAGGGGAGCCGGTGCTTAGAGAGATGGTATTGGAGGTGTTATTTCCAACCCTCACAGACTGAGGTCTGTCAGTGAGGAAGTCCAGTAGCCAGTTACACATGGGGGTGCCGAGGCCCAATGGAACCAGTTTGCTTATCAGGTGCTGGGGGATAATGGTGTTGAATGCTGAACTGAAATCCACGAACAGCATTCGCACATAGGTGTTTTTCTCCTCTAAATGTTCCAGGCTCAGATGGAGCACGGAGGATATAGCGTCCTCTGTGGAGCGGTTTGGCCTGTAAGCAAACTGGTATGGGTCGAGTGTGGAGGGGAGTCTGGAGGTGATGTGGTCCCTGACCAGCCTCTCGAAGCACTTCATCATTATGGGGGTGAGTGCTACAGGGCGGTAGTCATTGAGACATTGTATGTTGGATTTTTTTGGCACAGGTATGATGGTGGCAGTCTTGAAACATAATGGGACGACCGCCTGGTTCAGCGAGGTGTTAAATATGTCCGTAAGGACATGTGCCAGCTGATCAGCACATTCCCTGAGCACCCGCCCTGGTATGTTATCAGGGCCTGCCGCCTTTCGCGCGTTCACTCCTTGGTACATGTGACAAAGAAAGTACCATTGAGATTCCATTGACCATTGAGATTGGGAGCCTTCTTCAGACTGATGAAAGATCCCAACTTTAACTTATGTGAGGAGGAAAAAAATGCAAAATGAGACATCCAGATATGTGAATCTCTTTAAAACAAAAAAGAGCTTGAATGGTTTCTAATTTTAGTCCAAGGTGACTGGGTTAGTGCTAACATCTTGCCAACCTAATTTGTATATGTTTTTAATTGCTCAGCCTGCTAGCCATTAATTAAAATAAAAGTTAAGGAATAAACTGCAAATTAACCAATACATGAGTTGAAACACTAAGGATAAGCTTCATTGACTGATAATTGCGATTTTTAATCCGTAATCTATCATGAGAATAAAGTTCAATGAAAATGAGTGCCCCCCCCCTCCCCCTCCCCTCCTGTAAAGGTTCCATTGCAAAGCTTTACAGTTGCAGTTGGTGAGTAAGTGATCAGATAAGTCCAAATCCAGTCACCTTGGGACCAAATGGTAAATTAGTTCAGCAACATTAACAACTGTGCTAATAATGGTAACATAGATATTGGTTTCAAACAAGGCATGAGTCAATGCAGTCATTTAGTTCCTGCACAACAGTGATAATAAGGAGGCTTGCTTAAAATCATTATTCTTTCAGCAGAAAAAGAACTGTGCATTTTCAATTCACGTCAAAATGGACACACATTTGGATGTGTTTGTAACCTTTCAAGATATCTTGATACTCCAGGGCCCAATAAATGTGTTTAAAATTCAGCACGTCATCGTAAAGGAAACAATCTGTCCAGAGCTGTGTCAAGCGTGACATAGAATCTGTGGCTTGGGAACGTGAGCCAAGTATACATCAAGAACCAGAGGACATATGAATCTTTATAGGAAAGATGTTGTCGAGCTGGAAAGTGTACAGAGAAGATTTATGAGGATGTTGACAGGACTAGAGGGTCTGAGCTATAGGGAGAGGTTGAGTAGCCTGAGACTCTATTCCGTGGAGCGCAGGCAGATGAGGCATGATCTTATAGAGGTGTATACAATCATGAGAGGAATTGACGGAGTTGATGCACAGTCTCTTGGCCAGAGTAAGAGTAATCGAGGACCAGAGGGCCAAGGTGAAGGGGAAAAGATTTAATAGGATTTTGAGGGGTCACTTTTTCACACAAAGAGTGGTGGGTGTATGGAACAAGCTGCCAGAGGAGGTAGTTGAGGCTGGGACTATTTCAACTTTTAAGAAGCAGTTAGGCAGGTACATGGATCGGACCGGTTTGGAGGGGTATGGACCCAAAGCAGGCAGGTGGGACTTGTGTAGCAGGGAAATGTTGGCCGATGTGGTTAAGTTGGGCCGAAGGTTCGATGCTGTATCACTCTATGACTGTAGGACATAGGTTTAAGGTGAGGGGGGAAAGATTTAATAGAAAACTGAGAGGGAACTTATTTTTACACAAAGAGTGGTAGGTATATGGAACAAGTTGCCGAAGGGGATAGTTGAGGCAGAAACTATCACAACTTAAAAAAAACACTGTACAGGTACCATGGACAGGTACGTGGATAGGACAGGGTTAGAAGGATATGGGCCAAAAGCAGGCAGGTGGGACTGATGTAGATGCGGCATGTTGTTAAGGGTGGACACGTTGGGCCAAAAGGCCTGTTTCCACACTATATGATTCTATGTCTCTAACTGGAGCCAGGGATCAAGGGCATGGACCTGATGTGTGGCCAGTACTGAGGGTCAGGAATGTGATGAGATTTACAGTCAGAATTGAGAATCAGGAATGTAGGGTAGGTGTGT